>OZ038477.1:147568133-147658133 GCA_964036315.1 Acanthosepion esculentum | reverse complement strand
CTCCGTATGCTAGATAGGCATCTTCAGGACACAATGAAAAAACCGTGTTCAAGAAAAGTGCATTTTGAGGAAAACGTAATAAATAACCTCATCAGATATGTCCAGAATAATTTTTTCGTAATGAAGCCGTTAAAATCCGCTGAATTTGAAATTAGCCCACTCACTTTCTATTACCCTCTCTCTCTCTCTCTCTCTCTCTCTCTCTCTCTCTCTCTCTCTATATATATATATATATATATATATATATATATATATATATATATATATACATATCTATATATATATATATATATATATATATATATATATATATATATATATATATATACATATCTGTTTTTTTCTCGAGTAGTTTGTATAACGGATTTCATTTTCCTGATATAGTACCCAATATATCCGACGGGCAGTCATATAGGGCGTTAAAGTCTACATTTATATAGATAGTAAACAATTTTATTATTTGTAAGGAATATCTCCCATTTTATTAGAACATTAAATTTATTTAGAAATCACGAGAACTTTTCTTCCACCCACACACAGACGCATACACACATACACATTCACGGACACATACACACACAAAGGTAGTTTTACGCAACACTGCAAATTGCTATAAAACTAAAAAATTAATATGAAAATTCGAGTCATGCTCTTAAATAACTTCGTTATCTGGAGACTTTTATATGCAGGTCGCAAAATTTGTTTAGAAATATGTAAAGTGTCAACTGCATGCAGATGCTTTCTAAGATTCATGGCTTTGTGCGAGTAAAGAGTAAGCGTCTTGCCGAAGATCACCTTTCTTCGACATGTGCACTGCGTTATAACTGAAGCAAATAACAGAGATCGCTTGAGGATTCTCATCAGTAGCAACAGTTAAAATGGATATCACATAGAAATATCACGAAGCAAAAATACTGACATAATAAAGATGTTGATATTCCACACTCCTTCAAACAAAAGGTTAGGAAGGAAAATCCTATCAATTGCAGCTAGTGGACTTGAGAAACCTATTTGCCTGGAAATTCTTTTAAGAGAAAGATTTTGTAAATTTCAAACGACAGTGGTACTTGTTAACAAATGATGAATGTTTCCTCATAAGTAAACAGTCGATATTAACATTACCATTACATTATACAGAGTGAAGGAGAGAGAAAGATATGATCATTTGAAAGAAACAAACAAACAAAAACCTTATAAAAAAGAAGAAATATTAGCTGAAGAGAATCAAAGAAAGAAGAAATAGATGTAGAAACAACAGACAGATAAATGGAGAGCTTGAGTAAAATAAAATGAAAATAGACAATAATTTCAATTAATGATGAACATGGAACTGTTATATGTAAAACATTTCACTAAAACGGAACTGCTTTTCGTTTCATTTGTTCTTTCAAAGAAAAAAATTAAGAATTGTCATGTCAGTCCGAAGAAATCGTTGCATAATTTACAACTGATTGGAATTTTTGTTTTTGGTGTCCGCAGTTATCCCCACCACCAACAATAATAACAAAATGACAAAAAGAGGATACTCGTAAACGACAACAAAAACGTCGTCGTCATAGGAACAATAACTCCATTGACGTCATTTGCGATCTGCTGCTTGCAACGTATAGGTTGCTATACAAATTAGCCAAAGACCGTTCTTGGAGAATCGTTAGTAGATTCGCGCCAACCTTTCGCTCATTTCCGGAGACTAAATTGCGTTATGGCGAGCGTTGAAACCCAGTGATGTATGATATTCGGCGTGATTTTGACATATCCATACTTTCAGAAACACGATATGAAAGCAATGCTAGAAATTAAGTCCACATCGGTGTATTTGATTAACATTTTATCCGATTTTAACCTTTTTCGTATTTGCTATTCTTCGCCCAATGCACAGCCGAAGAACAACTCAAGGTAGGGTTACTAAATTAGGTTGTTTTAATGTCAAATATATTTTTATATAAAAACTGTCCGAATGTTCTTTTATCCGAGCGCTTTCGGCTATACATTTAGCCATTTATTTTCAAGGTTGAAATTAACTGTTAACAAGAAATAGTTTGTTGTATGTATGTATTTATATAATGTTTTCATTTTCAAAGCTCGGTCAAGATATTGTGTCCATGTTCATAGTTGAAATTATTGAGTGTTGTTTTTTTATCTTCTGAAAAGAAAAGAATTATTTGACCACATGAGAAATTGTATAAATAAAGCATCTTGTCTGTCGTATTCAATGCTTTACCGTTTCCTTGAATATTTCCCTTCTCACTGCTAGCTTCACATTCTTTTTTCTTTCAATTCCCAAACGTACTTAGAAACTCTGATGTTCTTGTCTTGTACTTGACTCTTCTCTCGACACTATGATTAAAAAAAATTATTTAAACGGTCATTTCGTTTATCCAATATATATATATTGATTTATTTTGATAGCCTTCACTCTACACTGTTGCTTGATATAGCACACTTCTAACCTGGCAATTTCCTTTAAGAGAACACTTGTCAGGTTCTCGATAGTTTCGTCTTTTCTCCTCGTTCTGTCATCCGTATATCGCTGCTGCAACTTTTTTATCTGTTTCTCAATATTAAGAATGAAGAAGTTACTTATTTTACTGTGTTCTTATTAAAGATATGCGACAATTTCGATTTCTAAAGGAACCAATTCTCCAACAATTTAAAAATATCTTCTTCCTGCTGTTTTTTTTTTATCGCCATATTAAGCGGCGGTGTAAACGAAATGATGTACCGTCTCCTATTTCTTTTCTTTACTCTTTTGTAATGTTCTTTAATCTCCTCAAAGATGTCAATCTTCGATGAATTCATGGTAAATCTTTGCTCTATACATTAAAGAAATTCATATTCATATATATATATATATATATATATATATATATATATATATATATATATATATATAGTTTTCATTTCTACACTTTTTCATAATTCTTTTCTTTATGTACACACACACACGCACGCGAACACACATACACCTAGGTCAATATATGTGGATGTGTGTACATGTATTTATCGGTGTCTATGTGTATAGAAAATGCATGCACATTTAATTGTGTATGTATGTATGTGTTCGTTTTTTTTTTGTTGTTTTTTTTTTATATAAAGTGCCGTGGAGATGTTTCCTGTCTCGTCAGGTTTTTGTGTGTGTATATATCTAAATATGTCTGGGTGCTTATGTATTATAATCTGTGTGTGTTTGTATTGTTTTACGCGAGAGGTTAGCACCCAACTCACACACTTGGAATTAAAATGTATACATTTTGTCAGGAAGAACCGCCGATATCAGCGTCTATTCTAACGTAATTTCAATGAAAAAATAAATTGAATAACATATGTATTTTTTCTTTTCTACTCAGTAATTTTATAATTTTAAACTTAATAGAGATTAAATTTAGATATTAAAATTGGTAATTTTTTACCTTTAATTTTAATACCAAATTTTATCATATAATTTAATACTTATTGGTTATAATAAATTTATTTTACTATATCCCCAACTTTAAAGCTTTTAATAGCTATGATAACCTTACTTCGTTGTCAAGTTTTTTGAATTCTCGTATACTTGTATTTTGATTGGTCATTGCTGCTTATGTAACAGCGTTTTCCCCTTGGGAAGGATCGTTAATTAATTTGAAACTTTTAAAACCCTTTATTCTACATTCAACATCATCACTTGATAAGACACCGGAGGTGTTAAAACAAAATGGCTATTTTTGTAGTGATTTTGTAACATATTTATGTTATAATTTTTAAATAAACAATTATATATATATATATATATATATATATATATATATATATATATATATATATATTACATATATACAATAATGACATCCCAATATATATATATATATATATATATATATATATATATATATATATATATATATATATATATATATATTACATATATACAATAATATGATCAATTAAACATTTCGCCATTTTAGTAACGAGAATGAAATTCACAGTAACCCAGCTGTGATGTTGCAGCAGTCAATGAGGAATCTCAACAGCAGATTTCGAGAATGCATTCGTACAGGAGGACGCCATCTACAGGACGTAATTTAAAAAAAATGGAAATTCCATCATTGTTTCTTAAATGGCATGTCTTAAGGTTTCAATTACTATGAATTAAATATTTTTCTTCCATCACTCTTGGTTTTATTGGATTGTTAAAAGTTCCAGTTTTTTGGGGTCACCCTGTATATAAGATTATTTTCGGATAATCCAAAACCTGGTTCGATGAACGCATGATTGTATATTGACAAGTATGTATAAGTCTATTCATATTTGTTTATATGTGTGTCTATGTTGTTTTACTAATATAAATTTTGTATGTATGTTTATTTTGTAATTACTTTTTATAAATGATTGACGTGTATTTATTAGTATGTATTTACAATTACGTGACTAATAGGTGTGTGCATAAGTATATATTTGATGTTATTATATTACTTGTGTATAATTTACATTTAACATATGTACAGAGGTTATATTGGAAGTTCTATATTCAAACGCATTTCTTTTCTTTTAAGACAGATAACTTCCGCCCCGCCCTTACCACCACTCGGGCAGACTGTCCTGCCGATGTTTCGATATGGGTAGGCTCTGTGTCAATTTTTCAACTGCTGTCTTCGTTAAATTTTAAATTTTAAATCTCTAGTTCCGACACGAATAAGAGTCCATCTGTCGGGGTTGAATAAGAATGACGTACTCGGCGTTGAAATATGAGGTAATTTTGGACTTCTTTAGACTTGTGTAATTTATATGCTCTGTAATAATAAATACATTGAGCTCTTTTTGTGGATCAGTTTTAATATTTTATATTATTAGGACCCACTTGGATTATATACCAACGGATGTTTTACCTGTATTTTTTATGCACAGGTATATGCAGGTATATATATATATATATATATATATATATATATATATATATATATATATATATATATATATATGTATATTTAGGTGTGTCTAGTGATATATATACTGGGTGTCGATAAAGTTCGTGTGCACTTTAACAAATTTATAACTTTGTTTGTATTTGCGATAGAAATAATTTGTAAAAAGGATTACAATTAAGTAAATCTATATTTTTAAAAGTTTTATTGAAATTTTATTTAAGTTTCCACATGTCCTCCATCATTAGCAATACAAAGGGTAATACGATTTTGCAGTTCATGGAAAACATTTGCCAGCTGATTTACAGTAATGCCTGAAATCACATTAGTTATTTTAGCTATACTTAAAACTAGGTACATTAAATTTAACATTTATAACATTTTTTACAAATTATGTCTATCGTAAATACAAATAAAGTTATAAATTTTTTAAAGTGCACACGAACTTTATGGACACCCTATATATATATATATATATATATATATATATATATATATATATATATATATATATATATATATATATATATATATATGCGGGGTACTTATTGGAAAGCGTTCAATATCAGAGATAGCGCTACCATATTTAGATGTATGGAAATGAGTTAACTCTAGGTTTCACGACTTTTGATTTTTTACAAACTCATGTCCTTTCGACTGAATATATATATATATATATATATATATATATATATATATATATATATATATAGGGTCTGATGGATAAAGTGCGCGTTGTTTATTTTTTTATTTTGTCGACTGCACAGAGTATAGTAGGGCAAGGTTTGTGCCAAAATGACCGCACCACGATGTGATTCACTCTGCTAGAAATTTGGAAACGTTATGCTGTACTGCTTGGCATTCGCGCCGGAAGCTCCAATATGAACATTTTGGAGTATTTGGGTGTCAATCTGGGGACAGTGCAGAGGATTCAGAAACAAATTGATGGCTTTAATGGTGATTACGAGGGTATTTGCAGTGATCACTGTTGATGGCGACGTTATGCCCCCATTCATCTTCCCACAGGGATTCAGACTCCACACAAGAACTTACATCAAGTGCTTTGAGGCGGGAGTGCTGCCGTGGGTCATGAGGGTAACTTCTGGAAAAACCTATATCTGGAAATAGGACCCTAAATCCTGTCACATAAGCAGGAGAACCCAGTCAGGCTGTCAGACAACTTCTACGACCACATCACCCCTTACATCTGGTCACCTATCTCTTGAGATTGCACCCACTGATTATTATGAGTGGGGTGAAGAGGCGAAAGACCAACAAAACACCTTGTAACATCAAAGATGAACTGAAGACAAGAATTATGGCAGCATTAACCAACTTAAACAAGGAGAACGCCCAGAAGAGTTGCAGGAGATTCCGAAGTCGACTTGAGATCGTATTGAATCCAAACGGCAATTTTATTGAATTAATTTATTCTTTAGTATTTCAAGATCTTTTTGTAATTTTGGTGGATTTATCTGTTAAAATGACATTTTTATATCGTGCAATACCAGTTAGCTACAGAGGAAGCGTCTGGTTAGCAAGATCGATTTACTCCTTATAGGCCTTATTATCTTGCTAACCGGACGCTTCCTCTGCAGCTAAATGGTATAGCACGTCAGGCTATATGACGGTTCCGCATAGGATACAGGTTCGATTCCTGTCGGAGGACGCATATTTTCTATGTAATTCCTCGGATATTCAGGCCGGTAAATGTTGTTAATACTGTTTATTATAAACAGAGCATTTACTTAAATATTTGTATCTATAAAAATAACGTATAAACAATATATATATATATTAAAATAATTGTTGTTTTCATAATACATACATACATACATATATATATATATATATATATATATATATATATATATATTCAATTATATATTGTTAAATATAACAGCAACGAATGTCTATTATGTTTTATTATGAGCCGTTCCAAGTGTCGTATAATGGTTTTAGTTTAAAGATAAAATAAAGACATTCGTTGTCTGTTATATTTAACAATATATATTTGAATAATGATCTATTGTTCTATTAAATTAAATTCAATTTACATGATGCCGCAGCATTAAACAATCCAATCACCAAGAAAATGAAAGGAAACCTCATCAAACGACAAATAAGCCAACCACACAAGAATTACAAGGGCTCAAAACTGAAATTGTACGTATTAAAAGACTCTTACAATTTTCTACTGAAAATTCAAGGAAATATTGGCTTTATTACATAATACAAAACAAAAGTGAAATCCCATAACAAACTGAATCACACAAACAAGTCATACAAAAAAAGAAGAAAAAAGAAGAAGCTAAACAATATATAATGGAAAATACTTCTGCCAAACACCAACGACAACTTCATTAAATTATCTGATTAGCAATTCACTCCAAATTAAATGAAATTCCTTAATCTTGGACCAAATTTTCGCGTCACACAGAAATTTAATCTAATGTTTAAACAAACACAAATTGAAGCTTTATACCAAAAATACTTTTATTGAGCAAGATAACCATATTACTACACAGGTAGGTTTAAAAGATTTACTTAAAGCCGAATCTATTAAACACCGATACCATAAAAATTTGAATGGAATTAAAGACACTCCTTTAAAAAACAGTATTGTTATCCGACGAGCGGATAAAACTAATACTTTTGTTATTTTAAACAAACATGAGTACCACTCAAAATTACAGGCCATTTTGGACAATCATAACAAAATTAAAATGTAACTAATAACACCACCTCACAACTTAAAAACTATACCATTAAACTTATTACTGCTAACAATGCTGAAACAGGAGCTAATAAACTTCAAAAGATTATAAGTGACTATCAACCTGGCTACCTTTATGGAAATGTAAAAATCCATGAAAATAACATCCCTTCCGACCTCTCCTTTTACAAACACCTACACCAGAGTATATTATCTTTCAAAAACCCTTAAGAAATTAATTACTCCCTACGTCCCATGTAAATATTGTATTAACTCCACAAACGAATTTTATGCTGTAAAACCAAACAACGAAATAATCGCCTCTAATGTCCCCGTCCACGAAACGATTTACATTCTTATCCCATCCATTAACCCTAAACCCACTACTTGAAAATATTGTTAGTATTACCCACTCAATTAACTTTTCATTCCCCACCAGGCAATATTTATACTCAAATAGACGCTAGATTCTTTTTAGGTTCCCCTTTTTGTAATTATTATACGACACATTTAGAAAACGAAATACTTAATAACACTAATTACCCCCTATATATCTAAGATATATTGATGACATTTTCGTTTTAGCTAAAAATATTGATCAAATTACACAACTTAAAAACAAATTTGAAAGATACTCTGTCCTCAAATTTACATATCTTAATATTAATAATAAAAGTCCATTCCTTAATGTCCTTATTGGTACCACAGCTCACATAAATTTACTACTTCTCTATATAGAAAACCCACAAGCATTAACTTGTGTCTTCTTAATTATAATAGTGAATGCCCCAACGATATCAGTTAGCAGTTATAAAAAAACTTAATCCAACGCACACAAATGATACCTTCTTCCAAAACCATATTTTATAAAGAATTGCATAACATTAAACAAATACTTGTTAATAATGGATTTCCTCATTCTGTCATTGATCAACAATTTAAAATGTATCTCAATAAACTTAATAATACCTCTAACAAAACTAATAATATTATTAATAATTGTAACCACAATAACGAACGTCAAAATAAACATTATACTATTAACTTATACTATTTTAACCAAATGCATAATAATTACAAACATGATGAAACAACACTCAAAAACATAAGAGGTAGAAATGTTAAACACATTAATAATAAAATAACAAGTTAAGCTCATCATATATTATAAAAAATTTAAAACAATTTACCTTATAATCTCTAATAACCCTACAACCATACAACTAAATCCTCTTCAAAAAACAATGTAGTGTATCAATTTATTTATCTATTCAAAGATTGTATCTCTGATACGAATAAACCCAGTAAATACATTGGTTTTATTACAACCACACTCTTGCCAAGACTTACCTGTCACCTTTCTGATCTTAGTTCCATTAAATAAGATTTCTTGGAGAAATATAGCTATATACATAATATTAGACAGATATTAGTTGATAACACAACAATCCTCACACATACACACAGTAAAACGAACTTTAAGATATTGGAGGTTAAATACATTAAAACAACAACCCACACTCAACAAAATTACATTTCAAACTAGTCACAATATATTAAAATGCATTTAAACATCTGATTCTTTTGATAAAATTTCTTTCTCTCATTTGGTCATGTACGACGTCATAGAACCACATTACAAATTTACGACCTGCGTCTGGTATTCTGCGTCCGTTATCGTCGCATAGCAAACTTCTATGTAAACAAAATCTGGTGTAATGTCCATATAACCACTCTGATGATGGCGCATGTGAACCGAAAGCGTAGATCGACGACCAATATAATAAAGAAATATCCAAATGTTGGATAGTTAAAACTAAAGCCATTATACGACACTTGGAACGGCTCATGATCAAACATAATAGACATTCGTTGTTTGTTATATTTAACAATATAAGCTTGAATAATGATCCGCAGCCCCTATATAGGGTGATATCTGAATTCTATAACCACTGTCGATGGTCACTTACTTAAGCACACAAATGTTTCCGAAATAAGCAAATAGAAATCATACAAAATTTACAGTAACGCTACTTAGAAACTTAATAAAGACTACCACCGAAACGAATTCATCTTAATTTGATATAAAATTTGTTAAAACCTGGAAAACATTTAAACCGGAGACAGCAATTAACAAATGGACTGTAAAATATACAGCGAGTTACGCAGATGAAACATCGAAAAAAGAAAGAAAACATTATATAAATAAAAAAAGGATTTTTTTTTATCTATTCGCTCATATTGCATTAGTTGTTCATCTTAACAGGTCTGGGAATAATTTCGAATTAAAGAATGAAGCTTTAATTAAAAACGAAATAATTTATTAAGTTTGCTTATTTCGGAAACATTCGCAGAAAATGTCTGTCCCATGATCAGAAAGCGTGTATTTCTTAATATGGGACCCGGAAAAGAATAGTAATAAAAAAAAAAGCGATAAAGATCGAAATAAGGAAAACTAGGTCATCAGATGCCAACAAAAAAAAAAACGATTTAAATCTAGGTGTCTTTTTATCTTTAGGGTTTGTCAAGGAAGAATTATAACTGCCATTCTTTGTAATATTTAACCAATTGTAGCCGGAGTTCCAACTTGGTTAACCAATTCTGTTTTATTAATTATTAATTATATATTATATATGTGCTTACTATAAAGTGCTCAATATCAGTGATAGAGCTCACATGCTTAGTTGCATGGATGTGAATTTGTAACCCATAGTTCTGTTTTAATAAACTCAGCCACATCCGACCTATAATTAACTCGCTATATAAAATAACTCGCTATATAAAATGATTAACTCACTATATAAATTAACTCGCTATATAAAATGATTAACTCGCTATATAAAATGATTAATATTATATACGAAAGGATCTTTTCAGTGGGAATTTTTAATGTACGGGGCTTAATCCGGAGCGATAAGCAAGAACAGTTAGCGATAGATATTGAAAAAAAAGTAAAAAGTGGACGTGTGTTGATTACAAGAATTATGATAGAGAAAAAGTACTCTCATAATTTCTCCAACAAGAACTTGTAGAGCAGGTGTCATGAATCTCATTTGTCTTCGTTCGTTTTGAAAGCAAGATGAAAACTTCTTGGACATATTTTGCAAATGGTTCCCGAATGCCCAGCTAACAAACCCATGGAGTTTTACTTTGAAAAGACTGGCTTCAAAAAGTTCAAATGTCATCCAAGAACCACTATAGTCAAAACGCTGAACCCTTACATTCAAAGAACAAGGCAGAAAGATTACACTTTTATTTTCGAGAAGTTTACAATCAAAGAAAATCTGAAACTAATCCGCAAACTCGCAGAGGACAGAGAAGGCTGGCAAAATATTGTCGAATCAGTAGACAATGTCACTGAAGGTGAGAGGTCATGTTAATTCATGACCTCAGAATCGAAACAGTTTTTATGATGATGATGATGATGATGATACGAAATGGCAAGAATATTGTAGTTGTTTAAAAGTATTTTGAATGCATTTCTCTTCATTATATAAGACGCACGGTGGAGTAATGGGTAGCGGATCGGATGGAGAGCCGAGTTCGAATCCCAGTCACTTATGTGTTAATAAGCTTGGGAAAGGTGTGAATCCTCCTCTTCTATGGGTAAATAGCTGATAAATAGCAGTTTCGGTCGTTGTACGCTCCGGCCTTTTTCAGGTGATTGTAATTTCGAACTGAAACCTTTATTTCGTCCACTGGGGTGGATTGTTCTTGTTCCACGTGCCATACCTCTTCCGGTTGTCTCAGCTATCTGCCTTTAACTCAAACTCTCTAAGTTTGTATTCACCACTGCACTAAGCAGGTATTGAACTCACAACTCTTTTCGGTTTGTGAGATGAGGTTGAAATAATAGACAGAGAACATCACTGGAAAATACGAAATCTTAAGGAATCAGTACATATGCTGAGCCACAAAAATCTCCTGAGCCGACCAAGCATAGAAATGAATACAATATGGGAACAACTAATACGGAGTGCTAGAAAAAAAATCAATAATAAGAACAAAATTGCAAGTTATGTTAAAAAATAATATTGAGACAATACGATTATATGTCCCAAAAATGCATACACTGATGTCTTCACCGATTTCTTGCAATCCACAATTCCACAATAATCTCCGTTCCTCAATCTCAATTACGCAACTCCCCCTCAGAAACAAGACTCTCATTTGAATGAGCGTACCGTGATTTTATGCACCTGATCCAGCCATCGCCCAGACAATGAGCGCCAAGAACCAGCCAATAAAAATGGCTACAAGCGCCGCCACCATCCGTCCACATGAAGTGCTGCCTGATTCACCTTCAGTCCGAAACTCGCTCTTTCGCCGTCTCGACACTCCATTGCAAAACATACACGCGACTCTGGCCCTTTTGGGTAACTGATGTAAGTCTCCGCTACAAGATCTTTACCAGTCCGGTCAAATGTGATATCAAAGAAAGATACAACTGAATATATATATATATATATATATATATATATATATATATATATATATATATATATATATATATATATACACTTGTGTCTCTCTAGTGGAAAATATTAATATTTGCTGCGATTTACTTTATCGCCGTTCTTTGTTCCTCACCGAGTATTCCTGAATCTGTATTTTTGAAGTTGATGAAATTTGCCACGTCGTCTGTCGAATTCAGTTTTAATAATACCATGTTTCGACAGATTGACGGGGTTGCTATGGTTCCCCCTTTGGGTCCGGCACTTGATAATATTTCTGTCGGCTTTCACGAAGAGAGAATACGTAGGTGTGCACTTCGTCCTCAACTGTATTGTTAGTATGTTGATGATACTTTTTGTTTATTCAACAACGAAGTTGAGGCTAACCAGTTTCTCTCTTTTCTAAATGGTATCCATCCAGCACTGAGGTTTACTGTCGAGAAGGGATCCAGTTTTCAATTAGACTTCTTGGATGTCTTAGTACATCGAACACTACACTTTTTCTTAGCTCTGTTTATAGGAAACCAACTTTTGCGGGGTTATATACGCGTTGGTATTCCTTTTGTCCTACAAAACGTAAGATAAACATTATTAGGACCCTACTTCATAGGGCATTAACGATCTGTTCAGAGTCCTTCTTGGACGATGAAATCAATTTTGTTAAGGAAACCTTATGCGGTTTAGGGTACCCCCCTGATACTGTTCATTCGGTCATCCGTAACAAGATTGAGAAGTTCAGAAGGGTCAAACTCTGTACTGTTAAAAATTGCCCTGTTTATCTTAGATTTCCCTGGATTGGATCCAAGTGTGAAAGACATTGCATCTAATGTTCGTCGTTGTTTTTTCTCGGCTGAGGTTCGTATAGTTTTTCAAACCCGGCCTATGTTTCGTTCTGGGTGTAAGGATGTTCCCCCTACCCATCATATTAACTCTGTTATTTACAAATACGTTTGTATTTGCGGTGCCGACTACATAGGGAGAACTACTCAACGCCTAGACATTAAACAACACGTTCCCACCAAGATCAGGAATCACACCTTGTCGTTGAATGGACGTATCCCAGACACCTATGGTTCCTCCATATGCGAGCACCTCTTAAATAACAGAGAGTGTGAGGCTAATTTTAGTGTGGACGGGTTCACTGTGTTGTCCCGATCACACTCTTTATTTCATCTCAAAGTGCTGGAGGCACTTTATATCGGGTCCCGCAAGCCTTCCCTGTGTAAACAGCGTGAATGTTTGTTGAGACTCGTTGTTATTTGTCTCTAACACCTTGTGTTTATTTTGTGTTCTCCCCATTTCCTTTTCATTGCACATTTTCTAGTTTTTTAAAAATTTAAGTTACCCCCCACCCCCCGTTGGAAGCCTGAAGAGCGGGAGCGAAACCGGTTGCTTCGCTTTTTTATATGTCTAGTAATATTAAGCTTCACACTTTTATTTCTGTGATTACATTTTCTATCTACAAAAATATCTTTATATATATATATATATATATATAAAGCGACAAGAGGAAAAATTATACTTAGTCGACTGGTTTCTACCTCTCTATGGGACTTCATCAAGGCAATGTAGTATTTATTATGCTGCACGTGATTATATACACAGAGGCGGGGATGCAATTGTTAAGGCTGGTCAATTTAAAATCATTTATGAATATTCATCAGGTGGTTAAAAGGCCAGCTAAAGCATTTAGAGGGCACAAAGTATCTTAATTCAAAGTTTGGTGAAAAGTCAAATGAGCGATTAATATTCAATATTTTTCTTTTAAAATGAATATTTTTGGGAGTGTGATTAGTCATCGTATGAGATGAACGTTTCTGCCGGACATCTTCAAAGGCTGAAGTGACGGATTTCACAGTTTTCTTTTGATTTTCCGACGTATTTGTTGTTGTGTTTGTTGGCTAGATAAAGTAGTAATTCTTTCAGGAAAGGTGAGATTGAGAAAGAAACCTGGCGTAGTTAGATATTTTGATAATATTCGATGGTGTCACTCTTGAGGATTATTTTTCTGAGTAAATTACTTTCTCTTTTGATGAGCGTGGCATTTTTTTAGATCAAAATTGTAGTCGGATTTATTTCTGTGTATGACTAGTGCATTTGTGAAATTTTTATGAGGTCCTTTTTGTTTTCATAGATAGTTTTTTTAAAAAGACTTTCTGCATGTTTCCCCAATGTAATGTGAGGAACAGTTTTGGCAATATATTTTATATATGCCTGCTTCCTAATTATTATTTTTATGGATGTTTTAGTTCTGATTATATATGACATATTTTTTGTTCCTTCCTCTTTGCGTTGTGGATGAGGTGATGTATGTTTTTGAATATAATGCATGTAATCGCATTCATATTAATACTATTAGCGGATCAAATTTCTATAAAGTTGCCATCTTTCTCTGAATAAATGGTCTCTTTTAACAAAATTCCATTATCAAGCGTTCACTAATGAATGTTAAATCACTTTTCGCAAAAACTCGATAGTGCCTTTATCAGTCAAAAAATAAAAGAAGGCAAATGAATAATTAGTTTAACACTTTTCTCTTCCCGGCAATAAAGAGGTATTTTATTTTGCCCCTTAGATGACTCCAGTGTTTGCATTCATTCATGAAATAATACATAAAAAGCATTAATTCGTGTCTTTTATTCAACCTTCATCTTATATGACTTCCCTGCTTCGCTAATCAAGTTTATATGACGAGGTTCTCAATATAGCTGCAATCTCAGAAAAGAAAAAAAAAAGAAAAATGGAAGCCGTATGAATTATTTTCTTCTATTTATTAGAAACCAAATAATGAAGCGTCGTGGAATCACATTTGAATGAATGTCGCGAAATCACATTTGAATTAATACCGTCTTCTATTTTTTAGCGTGATTCCACGATTTTCTGATAAAACGTCACAAAAAAAAAATGTAACTAAAAACAGAAATATTAATCTGATGATATCACGGAGGAAAAATCACTCAAACATAGGATTCCATGAATTGGATATTGTCAATCTTGCAACATGGAAACAAAAATATGCAAAATGTGACAGACACACACACGCATGCGCGCGCACACACACACACACACATACAGGGTGCGATGGATAAAGTGTCGACTGAATTACGCAAATAATGAAAATAGCACTGACATCTCATTTTAAGAGACATATCTACCATAATTACACAAAGATATCTTGAAATACTAATTTTTATTTCCATAATTTTCATGATAATACACTTATTATAATTTACTAATAAATGTTTTGCAGGTAAAACGGAGTGTGTGAATAACAGGGGGAAATTGCTCGGACATATGAAGGATCGATATGTTCATTATTGATAAGTTTGTATAATCAGTACATACTTTTTGGGTCGAACGTTTTGGTTTTCATTACTGTTTACCTACTTTTGCATAAACCTTATCAACGCTCTATCTTGGGAATTAATTAAAAAACCAACACCGGTAACGTGTGCATACATTTGTGGTGACACTATGCACAATATAAAACGATATGATCTAAACTTAAAATGCAGAAGATGTCTGGTGTTTTTAATTTTAAATTTAGGTCAGCGAATCGGTAGCGAATTATGCATCGAAAAATAATTCATATTTATCTGTATCTCACTCATTTAAACCGTTATTTAACTCCTCTCTTTAAAACTCTGTTAAACATTAATCCCCACCTTCACCTTTAGGCCTTCCGGTTCTTCTTTCTTCTATTACCCCCCTCTCTCTCTCGAGCTTTCATAGATTTCCCCCTCACACTTGTTTCCAACTCCCACACATACACTGTCAATAATAATTTCATTTTTTATACTTGGAGTTATATTTACCGATTTCTTTTTGAATTTGTAGGTCTGATGAATTGGATCGTGGTTACGATTCCAATGTAATAAATTATAACCATGGAATATTAGTGTTTGAACCCTTTATATTACACACACACACACACACACACACACACACACACACACACACACACACACACACACATATATATATATATATATATATAAATATAAAAGTGAACATAGAAGTCAACACTTAGAGGCGACAGTCTGTTTCATGCTAGATGCAATCGTCGACGAATGCATCTAGCATGAAACAGACTGTCGCCTCTAAGTGTTGACTTCTATGTTCACTTTTATATTTACACACGCTCTATCTCTGATATTGAGCAATTTATCCCATAAATATAGCACACTTTAAGACTATATTTCTTCATATATATATATATATATATATATATATATATATATATATATATATATATATCAACTCCCAAGAGGATAGAATCCAGGTAGAACTCAATGTCCAGGACAGAGTAAGGCTCAAACACTAATATCCCATGGTTATAATTTATTGCATTGGAATCGTAATCACGATCCAAATCATCTGACCTACAAATTCATTTGTAGGGCTGATGATTTGGATCTTGATTTCGATTCCAATGTAATAAATTATAACCATGGAATATTAGTGTTTGAACCTTTTATATTATATAAATAAATATATATATATATATATATATATATATATATATATATATATATATATATACATATATACGTATATATATATATATATATACATATATACGTATATATATATATATATATATATATATATATATATATATATATGCAAGTTTCATTGAATATGACAGGCAAGGTGATTTAATTGAGTTTTTATACAATTTCTCATGTGATCTTATAATTGTTTTTCTTTTCGGTAGATAAATAATATAAAAACTATCCAATTGTTTTTTCCGAGCGCTTTCGGCTATACATTTACCAATTTTCATGGTTGAAGTATATTAACTGTTAACAAGAAATAGTTTGTTGTATGTATGCATTTAGGACATCCTAGAACATGTTTGACAAGAAAACTCACGCTACATCTTTCACCCAATAGCTCAATTAGGTCTCATTTAAATACTCATGAAGACCTACCGGAACCTATTCGTAACATACTTGTTGATAACACAAATATGATAGCATCGTCTATATGTAAAAAAGGTTAAAAATAATGGAAGCCTTATTAATAAGAAATACCGTCAATAATGTCAACTCTGAACATGGACATAATATCCTGACCGTGTTTTGAAAATGAAACTTTACTGTAGATAGTGCAGTGTTGCCTATAGTTTTAAGTTACATTTGTCATTCGAGTGCAACAGTGGATAGTTTGTCTTCAGCGTTTAACAATGGCAGAATATTCATATCGTGAGCAGGCAGATATGATTTTTAGATATGGCCGCGCGAATGTTAATATATGCAATGCTGCACGGCATCAAGTACCCACCACCAAAAGGAAAAATGGAAGCCGTATGAATTATTTTCTTCTATTTATTAGAAACCAAATAATGAAGGGTCGTGGAATGACATTTGAATGAATGTCGCGAAATCACATTTGAATTAATATCGTCGTCTTTTTTTAGCGCGATTCTACGATTTTCTGATAGAACGTCACAAAAAAAAATCGTAAATAAAAAACAGAAATATTAATGTGGTTATATCACGGGGTGAAAAGCATTTCAACATAGGATTCCATGAATTTGATCCTGTCAATCTTGCAACGACATTTAAACAAAAAATATGCAAAATATGATAGACACACACACACACACACACGCGCGTGCACACACACACACACACACACACACACACACACACACACACACACACACACATATATATATACAGGGTGCGATGGATATATCGTCGTGTAAATTACGAAAATAATGAAAATAAAACTGACATCTCATTTTAAGAGACATATCTATCAAAATACGCAAAGATATTTTGAAATACTAATTTTTATTTAACTAATTTTTATGATAATACATTTATTATAATATACAGATTGCGTTCCCAGACTGAAGGTAGCCGTGTAATTCAATCTGTCCTGCTGTTTATCGTCGTGAAACAGGATCCTTAGCAACACAAACTATGGATGAAGGAAGACCACGATGAACATATTCTACAGGCTGTCGAAGTGGACATAGCATATTGCACATCTTATAGTAGCGCATGGAGGTGTACTTCAATAGCAGCCCTTGTATTTCTGTCATTTACAACGTGTGCAGAGTATTTTACCCCCCTATCCCTCACCACGAGAGAACTTTTGCCGATGGTTTATTGCACAAACTGCCGATTCGTTGTTTCTCTCTTGAGTCTTGTTTACGTATGCGGCAACATTAGGGAGAGATGGAATAACAAATTAGCACAACCAACATTTGTGGAAGGATCGGAATTCTCTTGTTAAATTCAGACGGCAAGAGGTTTCACTTGTAGACTTTTATATAACGAAGTAGTGAATGTATTATTACTCCACAGAACACCCAAGAATGGGAGTCATTTTGCCGGGTAAGTTCATAAGTAGAGGACGGAATTTTTTTCGAATGTAGTTTTGATATTATCAATTTCAGTTTTCTTCTCAGCTAAAATAAAAATATCGTCTACATAGCGGACATATATTTCCGGTTTAGTAACTCTTTTAAAAAACTTGTTTTCTACGTGGGACATGTAATAGATAAGGACGTATCGAGAGGGTTTCCCATACTTACTCCATTAGTTTGAGTGTAAATTTTGCCGTCATCGTTATAGAAGGAGACTTCAGTCGTGCATGCATGCAATAATTTTTTCGGAATATTAGGTTTGATGGATGGAGGTGAAATTGAATTATTGTTATATAAGGAGTTAAGTGTTAGATCGACGGTTTCGTCAACAGGGAAATTTGTAAATAAATTTTCAACTTTACGTGTCTCTAGAATGCCTTGATTTGGTTTTGTAGTTTGAAGGATTTGGAGAAATTCATGGGTTGATTTGATGCTATAATTCG
This sequence comes from Acanthosepion esculentum, assembly GCA_964036315.1. Taxonomy (NCBI): domain Eukaryota; kingdom Metazoa; phylum Mollusca; class Cephalopoda; order Sepiida; family Sepiidae; genus Acanthosepion; species Acanthosepion esculentum. The sequence goes on along the minus strand of OZ038477.1, from coordinate 147,639,237 downwards.
TAGAATATAGACTAATAATATCATTGAGAACTTTTGAAATTGGTATATGTAAAAATGATAGGTCTTAGTGGGTATCCGAGTTTGTGTATTTTAACATTTTCATATAGGTATCTTGGTTGGTAATCTCCAATAATTTTATCGATTTTCAGGGATCCTATATCAGCATTGATAAGTTTGTTTACAGACTTTTTTTTAGAGTCCTAATGATGTTTTTATTAAATTTTGTAAATTTAGCTCGATCATCGATGAAATACTATAATCTTCTGTAATAATCAAATATGTCCAAAATTACGTAAATATTTGATTTATCAGCTCTGATAATAATGTTAGGAATGTTTTTTTATTCTTTTGCAGCGGTTTTGAGTTTTGTTGTTGAAATTGCAAGGAATACGATCTTTTAGTCCTTCTGCCTTGAGAAGTTCACTCAGATTTGGATGGTGATTTATTAATTTGTCATTTTCCAGTTAGGTTAATGACTGGTATAAGATTTCTGTTGTGGATTCCGGGAATGGAATCCTGCACAATAAATAAACAACGCCAGTAATTGAGATAGAAAAATAAGTGTATTAAACGTAAGAATACAGACTTGAAGTGAAGGTTAGTAGTCTAGGAATACGGGTTAGTAGAAAGTATATGTACAAGTCTCTGTAAGTGAAGCCGTAATTATCTTTCTCTCTGGACTCTCGTATAACTCTCTGTGAACACCTTGTGTACTGTCTCCGTATCTCTCACCCTGACTCAACGTATCTCCACCTGCAGGTATTCTCCCTGTCAGTATAAGTATACTTTGGAGGAGTCCATCTTGTGTAAAAGGGTCTGCTCCACAACAACTTCAATTTCAGTCTTCTTTGTGAAGAGGTCAAATTTTGGCTGGAGATGGCAATTTTGTCCTAGATTTATGAAGTCTTTCTGGTCATCTACTAGTGTATGACTGGATAGGTTTAGATATTTATCTCTATTTTGAGGAATTAGAATATTTCCTTGGTATAAGCTGCAAAGTTTTCTTTTGTAATTATTTGTCTGTGTTTAATTTCGTCATTACTAATACTTGGTTGATATGGTATTGTGTCTCATTATATTTGGGTTCTATCAATTTTTTGTTTTTAAGTATCACATTATGGTTTTGGATTTCATTATTTACATTATTTATTCCTATAACTCTAGTTACATATATAAAACAATCCATATATTCAGTTGAAATTAAAATAAAATTTATCCTCGATAATGACTAAAAGTATAGCCGAATGCACTTGGGAAACATTCGAACAATTTCTATATAATTTATGTCCCGAAAAGAAAAAAAAACATGAGAAATTATATAAAACTCAACCACACTACTTTGACAGTCGTTTTCAAAAAATTTTTTCTCAATAAAATGTTCAAAACACTTGAACTTTTACATGATTAAAGACAAGAGATCATTACTTTAAAAAAAGAAGAATGTTCAAATAGAGAAATTAATAAAAATTCCCAGAACTACTCTGGATTACACTGTTAGGAGACATCAGGAAACCGGACAAAACAAGACCAAAAGAAACGACAAGAGGAGAGGAGAATTTCATCAGAGTCACCAGCTTGAATGATAGAAGGCTGACTACTGCAAACATCACTGCACAACTGAAGCAATCTTGTGAAAAAAATGTGTCAACAACCACTGTGAGGAGAAGACTCGGGGAAGTTGGTCAATATGGCAGAATTGCTATCAGGAAACCACTGTCGAGGAATCAAAACAATGTGAAAAAGATGCAGTGAGCAAAGACTGGACAATAGAGCAGTGGAATAAAGTCCTTTGGATTGACGATTCGAAGTTCAAAATCTTTAGGTCAAATAGGAGGGTTTATGTGCAGAGAAGAATTGGTGAAAGATACAATCCTCTCTATCACACCAACCATAAGGTATGAATGAGGCCCTGTTATGGTGTGGGGGGGCTTTTGCCAATTGCTATGTCGGGGATTTGCACCAGGTGATGGGGAAATTGAATCAAACCGGCTATCACAGCATACAGCAGCATCACGTGATCACATCTGGAACGTGGCTTGTGGGTCAAGGATTTGTACTCATGCGAGATAATGACCCAAAACATACGCGTAAACACTGCCTAGGGTACATTAAAAGCAAAAAGGAACAACACTCCTTTCAACTGATGTCTTGGCCGGTGCAGTCAGTGAACTTAAATCCCATTGAACTGGTGTTTGATGAACTTGGCCGAAAAGTCAGAGCTAAACAACCCACAAGTACGGCTCTCTTCTGGCAGCTCTTACAGGAAAGCTTCACTCTACCTCCAGTATTTGGTGGAAAGAATGCTGAGAATCTATGAAGCAGTGATAGTGGCCAAAGGGAGTTATTTTGAAGAATTTTGTTTTGTATTTTTTTTTGTTTAATTTGTAATTAATGTGGCTCAGGAAGACTTTCATTTAGTAAAATAAATAAAGCCATTGAGGTGCTTATTTCATTGAAAATAACACTTTTAGGATGAGAAATACAAATCTTTGATTGTGGCAAAATACTTTCGACTGGAAGTATATATATATATATATATATATATATATATATATATATATATATATACAGATGGATCGTTTTGATTTAGAAAGCAGAATTCTTTTTCTCGGGTTGTCACTTTTCAACACAAACTTTGATTTAATGTACTTTACTGCTCAGACACGGGGAACAACGCAGCAAGAAAGACTATTTTACCTTTTTATTTTTCCTTAAAAAGGGGTACGCAATTATATGTGCAAGCTGATAGATGTAATACACGCAGGTTAATAGGTAAAATGTGGTGTCTATTTAAAAAACGAAGTGTCTACTATAATGACATTTGAAGTTATAAAAATAACAAATTAAATAGACACACACACACACACACACACACACACACACACACATATATATATATATATATATATATATATATATAAAAGTGAACATAGAAGTCAACACTAGAAGTCAGGTCACGATTGCATCTAGCATGAAACAGACTGTCGCCTCTAAGTGTTGACTTGTATGTTCACTTTTATATTTACACCCGATCTATCTCTGATATTGAGCACTTTATCCCATAAATATAGCACATTTTAAGACTATATTTCTTCATATATATATATATATATATATATATATATATATATTTATATATATATATATATATATATATATATATATATATATATATATATATATATATATGAGTGTGTGTGTATGTGTAATGTGTGTGTTGCGTATGTGTGCTAGTGGTCATGCGAAGGCAGGAACTCTGGCGACTGATCTTTGAAGAACGCAGCTTGAAAACCCTATTGAATCTTGTTTATCATCAATTTAGCGATCCATTAAAACGTTAATTTCGCTCTTCATATGATGATTGTTTTTTTGATTATTTCTGCTTGCAAAGGGTTTTCATTTCACATATTCTCATCGTTTCGCATTCGCCATTTTCATTTCTTTCTTACCTCAAAACATTTCATCCAGTTCACTCTTAGAGGATTTTGAATGAACTATGATTTTCCTGAAAGCATAATCAATAAAAGAATATAATGGATAATGGAAGCATTATTAATTAAAAAAAATGTCGACACGCAATAATATCAACTATGAACACGGCCACAATTTTCTGACCGTGTTTGGAAAATAAAACATTCTTTAAATATACTCTAAATACGTATATAAAACAATGCATATATTCAGTTAAAATTAAAATAAAATTCATCATAGATAATAGCTAAAAAGTATAGCCGAAAGCACGTTGAAGACATTCAAACAATTTTATATGATTTATGGCCTGAAATGAAACAAATATAGGAACACGCGAGAAATGATATAGAAAAGAACTCAACCGCTGTACCCTGCCAGTCGTTTCCAACGAAACTTATATAATAGAGAGATTGCTGCCAAAATACACAATATATTTATCTATATCTCTATCTATCTATCTATCTATCTATCTATCTATCTATCTATCTATCTATATATATATATATATATGAAAGTGAACATAGAAGTCAACACTTAGAGGCGATAGTCTGTTTCATGCTAGATTCAATAGTCATGCCACGAGAGCTGTTATTTTTCTCGGCTATTTATATATACGGGTCAGTGGTGCATTGTGGGTAGTCTATTTTGGCGGTTATTTTACCGGAAGTCGTTTATTTGTTTATTTATTTATTTGGGTTAAATTATTTGCTTGTTTTTATTTATTTTTTATTTTTATTTTTATTTCTTATCTTATTTATTTATTTATTTTATTATTATTATTTTATTTTTATTTTGATCGGTGTTTTTATTAACGTAGTAAAAATTTGTTTATATAGCTTATATATAGTTTTTTTTTTTTTTGGAAGATAATTAAAGTTATTTGTTCAATTTTGGGGTTGATTGTTGTCGTTTGTTCTAACTATTATTTTGGCGGGAACAGTTTTTAATTTGTTTATTACTTCATGTATTTATTTGGATGATTATCTTTATTTGTTTTTTCTAAACGGCTAGTTTATCGGTATCGGTTGTTAGTTTATTTATATATTTGGATGTATTTAGATCAATTTATTATACTTGCTGTTATTTATTTGTTATACTGTATATTTCTCTTTTTGGTTTTCGATTTTTAAGTAACGCAGTATATTATTTTTTTTATTGTTTATTCGTTGTTTTTTATCGTTATATAACAGTTATAGCTATTTTCTGTCCAATGTTTTGTTTTTCTGACCCGTATATATAAATAGCAGAGAAAAATTACAGCACTCGTGGCCAGGCGATTGCATCTAGCATGAAACAGACTGTCGTCCCTAGGTGTTGACTTCTATGTTCACTTTTATATTTACACATGCTCTATCTCTGATATTGAGCACTTTATCCCATAAATACAGCACATTTTAAGACTATATATCTTCATATATATATATATATATAATATATATATATATATATATATATATTGTGTATTTGGGCAGCAATCCCTCTTTTATAAAAGTTTCGTTAAAAACTACTGACAAGGTACAGCGGTTAAGTTTTTTATTTAATTTTTCTTCGAATTTTGTACGCTTAAACCGAAATATTCCTCTTTATCCCATTTGATTGATTAAAGCCTAGACGTCTAATTTGAGAAAGTTTTAGCATGAATTAAAATGATCATTGAACATTAAAATGTTTTAAGAATCAGTGTAGAAAACGAGATGCTTTTTCAAACATTTTATTTATTTTAATATTTTGATTTTCGCATATACCCGCAGGTGTAAGTGCATTTCCTTTTTCATATTTGATCAACCATTCCTAATTTCCTCATTCTTCCATAGATTAAATCTTTCTTTTCTCGGGACTAATTTTCAAAGAGCGGCTGTTCGTCACATCCTGAAATTCAATTCTCTCGTGATGAATCAGATTAAGCAAAGCATCATTTTAGCTTAAAATCAGATTTTGTTTTTAATTATCACCAATTCGTTGATCAGAACTTTTAATTTTTTAGAATTATATCGAAATATCAGGTCATCCCATAAGTTCTGTCCGAATTTTGAATAAAGAAAACAAGTGACCAAATGTTGCATTGAATTACAGATTCAATCAACAATGTATTTTCCTTGATTATCTATGACTTCCTTCCATCTATTAACAAGATTACTAATTCCATTACTGTAAAATTATTTTGGCTTTGATTCGAAGAACTCACAAATGTCAGTTTTAACCTTTTCCTGTGTTACAAAAGCTGTTTCTTCCAAATGATTCTGTAAGCTACGAAACAAATGGTAGTCTGAAGGAGCAAGATCGGGAGAATAAGGTGGATGAAGAACTTTCTCCCAACCAAGTTCTTCGATCTTTTGTGACATGATTCTTGCTGTGTGTAGTCGCGCATTGTCCTGATGAAACATCACCTGTTTTCGATTCATTAGAGCAGGTCTTTTTTTCCTCAAAGCTTGGTTCAAACGCTCTAATTGCTGACAGTATATTTGGGCATTAATTTTTGCATTAGGTGGTAAGAATTCAAAGTGGATTATTCCTTGGCAATCCCACCAGATTGAAAGAAGAACATTTTGCCCATGAAGTTCCCTTGTCGGCTGTGGCTGGGGTCCTTCCCCTTTACCAAGCCACTGTCTACTACGCTTAACATTTCGATAAAAGATCCATTTTTCGTCGCCAGTCACAAGTCTATCCAAAAACGGTGAAACAAGTTGGCGAGAATGGAGAGAAGAGCAGATGTCAACTCGGGATTTCAGGTTGTTTTCAGACAATTCATGTGGCACCCATTTTCCAAATTTAGGAACTTTTCCAAGTTGTTGAAGATGACGATGAACAGTTGTATGGTTTGAAATGAGAACCACTGCTAATTCCTCAACTGATAAAGCAGATTTTCTTCAAGGGCTGCTTCAGGAAGCTTTTCATCAAACTCAACTGGCCGTCCGGTTCGGTCTTCATCTTCAAGGGTGAAATCTCCACCTCTGAATATTGCAAACCATCTTCTGCAAGTTCTTTCATTCACACATTCCTCTCCATAAACTGAGTGAATGTTTCTAGCCGCTTCGGCTGCTGAGTTTCCTTTCTTGAACTCATAAAGCATTATGTGCCTCAAATGATTCTTGGGTACTTCCATGTTAACAGGGTTTTAATCAAACAAAATTTAATTTTATTGTTCTCTGAAATAAAATTTGATCAGTTTAAATGCATCTAAACATAAAAATAATGTTCAGCTCCATTAGACATTATAAAATACTTTTTAAATTTCGTTCATTTTAGCAAAAAGTTAAAATTCGGACAGAACTTATGGGATGACCTAATATAATGGTTCGCTGTCAATGCAAGCGAAAGTTTAGAATTTCATAGAGTGAGATTTTTATAAAATCCTTTAAAGATCTCGAATACCGAGGGCGAATAAAGTGAGCAGTGTCTTGCAGAGGAGAATTGGTCACAAGGGAAGAGGTATCAAATCAAAAGCGCAAACAGGATGCAATTATCAGCAACGTGTCTTCCAAAACTTGAAGAACGCGAAACATTGTCGTCGAGAGGAAATCACTTTGATGTCATAAGATTGATCGCAGCCCAGTAATGAATTCAATCTTATTTATGGAATACGACGATGCACAAAAGAAAAGGTATCAATTTCATACAAATGTCACATTTTTTACACAAAAATCCCAAATATTGATACGCCCAACACAAAGCCTGCCAGGTGAGAAAAGGAAAGTCCAATAAAACGAAAAAACAAAAGAAAAAAACGAATAGAAGAAAAGACGAAAAGAAATCATAAACTAAGAAGAAAAGACACACAGACTTACACCGACCTCAATAATATTGTGGAGTGCTGAAGGCCTACATTACAAGAATAAATGCATAGATTGCACATCTAGTGCTGGTGTCAATAAAACGGTGCCCGAGATAATATGACAGAGCTAATAAAGTATCTGTGAATAAATATAATTAATCAGTCTCTACTCAACAGCTGAAGATTACTTTGTGCATGAAATTCCGAGTCGTGTTACCGGTATAGGTTAATATATGTAGTTAAAACATATTCTAGCCTAAACAGCCCCTAAAAAATACAAATAGAAAAAATACCGTAAGAATTTTTGCCGTTAAAAAAAGCGGATGTCAGAATTTGTTGAAAAATAAATCCCTACCCATTCCTAAACGTAACCCCGCTTTCGAATGTAACTATTAACTGATACAAGGAAAATTAAAAAATTGAACACCCTACCACCCCTTCTAGATGAATGGATTTCTCGGTATCCTTGGAAACCCTCAATTATGAATCTTTGCCGTGCCTTTAAAACTGTAAATTTTAAAAAAGTTACTCCAAAATTCGCGTGACGAGGAAATTGAACTAATGTCTTTAATTTAATAACAAAATTAAATTCGAAGGCTTTAGCTTCCATTTTTGAAACATGGTTATCACTGTGTAGCGAAAAAAAATCATATTTTAAATCTATTAATTTGTAATATTAATGCTCTGTTAATTTACATTGAGCACTATTGTGTAAAAATAAAAATATCTATAAGAACACCGAATTTTATATCTTACTGTTCTTTCTTTTTATTTATATATATATATATATATATATATATATATATATATATATATATATATATATATATATATATATAAAATATATATATTCTTGTAAACTTCACAGATTAAATTAATTTTAATTCATTAATATATATAAATATATATTGCGTAATACCTTTCGTACCTAAAAAAAACTTTAGTGTACTAGTATTCCCTCGATGGCGTCACCCTCTATAGTGATATAATGGAAGAGCAATGATGACAAATGTCGATTATATTTTTATATCGAAAACGCATCATTACAAGGATTTTTAATTTAAATTTAATTTTATAATATATAAATTTGTATTTCAAATATTCCATATATATTAAATTGGTCAATTAGTATTTACGTATTTCACCTAGTCAACCACGTTAAAACCAATATTCTTGGTTTACACCGGTCTGTTCAGCAACTATAGCCCACTGGTATCACTTTCCCGTTCGTAACAGCGTGATAGTTCCGAAGACAACAAAAACGTCTTTGTACCTGCTCTTAATAATTGTAAACGTCCCCTCAAAGTGACCAAGTCTTTGTTTGCTGACAGAATGAGGCACTATATAGCCTGTCACAAGTTTAGTTCTCGTGAATACTGGCGGTTCTGTAATAGTGTATTAAATAAAAGAAAGTCTTGTATCCATCCTATCTTCACTCAGTTTGAGGTGTTAACATCTGCTGATAAAGCAGAAGGTTTTGCCCGTAAATCCTTTGCAAATTCTAAACTTGAATATTCTGGATAATCTTTGGTTGACTTTCCACTTCTAACTGAGTTACGATTGAGTGATATGCACATAACTCCTTCCATGTTTTCTGCTATCATCTCTAAAATGGATCTTTAAAAACCATGTGGATTTTATGGAATCCCTGCAATCGTCCTTAAAAGATGCCCCTGAAATGGTTCCTGTTTCCCTATAATTTCTACAATAAATGCCTTTTAATCGTCTGAGAGACCACATTCTGCCTCCCATGAAAATGGTTGATTCTAACCTCCTTGCACCTTCTCGTGCTAACTTTTACCGCTGACTTGAAGTGGAGAAGATTATATTGAATCCTTTGCTAGATCTGCTGTTAGGAAATTTGAAATTTTCTCGATTTTATATATGTTGGAAATCCTCTTGTGTAGTTCCAGTATTTAAGAACTCAGGTGAATCGTTGGATCCTTCTGTTAGCATTCTACCACTTTTGAGCAAAGTACAAGAGTCTCTAATCAACTCTGAATTCGTTAAGTATGTCACCTTTTTGATAATCAATATGACTTTATCTTTTCTAGGTCAATTACTGATGTATTAATGATTACTGCTGAAAGCGTCTATGAATTTCTAGATAAGAATGGTGAAACTCGGTCTTTACTTATCGAATCGAGAAATTATACCGTCTTGAATGACCACTCTTCTAGATCTTTTTGCATTAATACAGGTGTTTGCTAGGGATCTACAGACCTACCTTCTTCCTAATTCTCATCAAGGACTTTCCTCGATATATGAGCTGATGGCGCAGCTATTTATTCATGTTTTAATAGTAAGTATAATCGTTTCGATAAGCAAAAAATTGGCAGCTGATCTAAAAAATGACCTCCAATCTTTGATTACAAAGGGCATGGAATTGCCTGGTAATTCTAAAGCCTTCATAACTAAGCTGCAATCTTTTAGTCGTCTGAGAGACAAGATTCTGCCTCCCATCAGCATGGCTGAGGCTAATCACCTGGCACCTTCTCGGGCTAATGTTTACAGCTGACATGAAGTGGAGAAGATTATATTGAATCCGTTGCTAGATCTGCTGTTAGGAAATTTGATTCACTGTGTCATTCTAGAGAATTTTCCTCGTCAGAATATATCGTACATATTTATAAGTCTACCATTTGTCCATACCTTGAATATTGCTGCCACATCTGGTCTGGTGCTTCCGCTATGTATTTAGGTAATCTTGATGAAATCCAACGAAGGATCTGCAATGTTATTGGTCCTGGTCTGCTATCTCGGTTTCAGTCTCTTTCCCACCGTCGGGACATAGCTTTCGTGTGCCTTTTTTCTATAATACTTTCATGGTAATTTTTCTGATGAATTTTCCTGTATGGTACCTAGACTTTACGAATTTAAGCGCTGTACGAAATTGGCGCCAAGGTAAAATCAGTTGCCAATTGAAATGGCTAGATGTAATCTTAAGTTCTATGCTTACAGATTCTAATCATGCAATTATCATTTGTATAACGACCTGCTTTGATCTTCAGAAATTGAAATAAAATTTCATTTTGCCTGAAAACTAAATACAATGTTCCACCTTCTGCAGGAATTTTTTTAAAAACCAGGACTGTCAAACTTTCACTTTTTGAAATGTATTGTTAGAAAGTGATGAAAAATGGGTTTCGCGTGTCAACAGAAGAGCGGCTATAAGAAAATGTGAAACCAATGCGAAAACCACAAATATTACTACATCCACAGAAGTCCTTGCTTTGTGTCTGGTGGAATATGAAAGTAGGAAATGTGTTATTTTCCAACATGACAATACAAGCGGACAGTCTACAAAACAAAGCCAAGTAAAATCATATCAATAGTACGTTCTTCCACATACACACTAGATGCAGTCCCGATAGTTCCATGAAGGTCTTTGTCTATTACTGTTTCACATTAACGATCTACTAAATAACATTATCAAATCAATGGTATATACATATGCAGGCGATAGTACACTTTATAGGCGAACTTCCAAAAAATCCCGAACAAAGCATGACGGCTGATTTCCTCACTGACCTTACTATCACAGCTCTATCAGGGGAAGATTAGATTGTAATGTTTCATCCCGACTTGGTAGAACATAAATTGACGCTGATCCTGATGAAAGGTCGCACACTAAATGAGGGCTAGTGCTCCGAACTCCTATCTATAAATAGGAAAGCGGGATATATATATAGAAATGTAGTTTATTCCGGAGAATAATATTGTACAGAGTTGATTTGGTTTGGTTTGGTTTACGGCATATCATCCTCAATGGATCATTTAATGCCGAAAACCTTTTTTTTACTCGTAATGTTTTTGTTTTGTCAAAAATTTATTTCTGGAAATATTTATTCCTCAAAATTGTATAGCTGGTAATAGTTTTCTTTTTCAAAAACGTATTGCTGGTAATAGTTTTTTTCTTCAAAAAATTATTTCTGGTAATAATATTTTACAAAGTACTTCTCGTATTAAAACCTATTTTTACATGTTCATAATGCTTTTACCTCAGTTTCGGGGTTAACTATTTGCCCATAACTGGGACTCTAACAGGTGCTACCACCCCGGGTCAGGGTGGACCTGGGAACACCAGCAATTAAGAGGTGGTTCCACGCTCCTGAAAGCCTCCTGATCAGAGGCCTTGCTGCTGGATGTAGTTTATCGTCATACGCAGGATGGTGTACAGAGTTAAGAACACATACCAATGCAACAAAGAGTTACCCATTAACTCCTCGGTATACACGGGACCGGGTAGTTGTCTACTTCCCCAAAGGAACCTCTGCCCTGCGGCATAGCCTCGTCTGGGTTCCTCTACCTCCAGAGGCGGTGAGTCGACAAGCAGATTAACTGTAATCGTTAATATATATATATATATATATATATATATATATATATATATATATATATATATATGCATGTATGTATGTATGTGTGTCGGTCGGTGCGTGTAAAGTGTTGTGATGAGTTCTTAGACAGACGTCCTGAAAATCAGTATTTCAATTACGAAATTGTATAGTATTTCATAGAATGGTATCGAGCCGGGAATTATTCAGCACTACTCCGTAGGTTTAGGAACCACGTCGCGGACTGGTAGTTTACAAATTATAGATAGATAGATAGATAGATATGAACAAACTCAGATAAATGAATAGACTAAGATAGATACATAGATAGATAGATAGATAGATATTAAACAGACGGAAGATAGATAAATAGATAGATAGATATGAATAGACTGTGATAGATAGATAAATAGATATATTATTTAGATAGATAGATAGATAGACAGACAGACAGATAGATCGATAGATAGATAGATAGATAACGAATAGACTAAGATAGATAGATAGATAGATCGATAGATAGATAGATAGATAACGAATAGACTAAGATAGATAGATAGATAGATAGATAGATAGATAGATAGATAGATAACAAATAGACTAAAATAGATAGATAGATAGATAGATAACGAATAGACTAAGATAGATAGATAGATAGATAACGAATAGACTAAGGTAGATAGATAGATAACGAATAGACTAAGATAGATAGATAGATAGATAGATAGATAGATAGATAACGAATAGACTAAGATAGATAGATAGATAGATAGATATTAAACAGACGGAAGATTGATAGATAGATAGATATGGATAGACTGTGATAGATAGATAAATAGATAGATTATTTATATAGATAGATAGATAGATAGATAGATAGATAGATAGACAGACAGACAGATAGATAGATAGATAGATAGATAGATAACTAATAGACTAAGATAGATAGATAGATAGATAGATAGATAGATAGACAGACAGACAGACAGACAGATAGATAGATAGATAGAGAGATAGAGAGATAGATAAAGTGTACGTTTGTATAAGCAGATAACAAAAGGAATGAGGTAATCAAATTATGTCAGCGAAGCAGCTGTAATAAAATGCTTATTCCGCAGAAGTGCTTATTCTAAACGTCAGATTGAGAATTCACCTTTCGCTCCGGGAAACAGAAATACAGGTTTTCAAACTCACGATTTAATTGGGCGTAAATATAGGAATTCAATAAGATCAACTGACTAAGTGGTAAGCAAAGATCAACGTTAAGACAATGATTGGTGCATCTGAGAACCAAAATTGATCCGCCGTTGAACCACTTGATACAACAACGAACGCCGTAAGGCAAGGATAGGTGAGCTATAAATATGAATAATTCATAGTCTGACAAATTTCAGAAATTTTGCACATATCGTAACCCCAAGAAGATAAAATTTATTAAGAGCTACAAAGGACAGAAAATAACGTGTATGTCGCACAGTTTGTTCACCGAAAAAGCTATTCCTTCGTGTCTCTTTACGCAGTTGGTAAAGAAATTGTGCGTATGGTGCTAGTATTTTTTTAAAGATTATTTCTGCTCAAGCAAGGCCGTGCTGTTACTAGTATTCAGGGTGCTACTGGGAATGAAAGAGAGAGAAAAGATGGAGCATAGTGAAGATTGAGGAAAGGACAAAAACTAGACGGGATTCAAGAAGACAGAGGGTGACGATTGACGTTACATTTAAATTTTTGATGATCATAGTTATCAGGCAAGCAAGTGAATGGAAAGGGCTTCCACAGGCTGGGATCGCGAGAAAAGAAACTGTTGGGGTAGAAGGTCCTGTTACATTTAAACAGTAAAAGGGTGGGACCTAAATGCCAATCTAGTAGCACGATAAAATTCATGTAATCAGGACACAAGGGAAAAAATGGTCATCAGAGCAATTGTCATGAAAATATTTGTAGAAAAGGCGGGGGGAAGTAAATGATGTCGAGATGCCAGTTCAACGTCGATTACAATATAAATCCTTCTTTGAATTTTGTCAAAAACTACGAGATGAACATCAGAAGCACTAGACCAGACATGGCAACAGTATTCAGTACACGGACAAATAGTAGATTTGTAAATGTGCAAGATGGACTCTGGCGAGAAAAGTTTTCTGTCCCGACACAGTGACCCAACGTTCCTTGCCGTAGATGCAGCTATTGATTCAATGTAATCGCTTCATTTCAAGTAAGTTGAAAACGTGACGCCAAGAAGGCCCAGTGTGTTGCTCTCCTGAAGTCTAACGTCTAATTCAGAACAGTTTCGTTTTGGAGGCGTTAAAATTTACATGCTCTTTCTTGCCCCAGTTAACCACTGATTAGATGTCATTTTCAAGGGCAGCAGTTAACTTTGTCACCTCTGATAGATTTGCTATTGAGACAGGAATAAATGGTAGTGTCACCTGCATAAATGCCTACTTGGGAACTGGTGACATCAGGAAGATCATTGATGAAGATTAGAAATAGCGTAGGATCGAGGATAGATATTTGGAGGACACCTGCGTTCAAAACGACTTTGATTTGACGATTTCATTAATTCAAACGACCGTCTTATCGTAGCCCTGGAGACTGAGTAGAAGACCAGTAGTTAACCACAAAATCATCCCAACTGCTATTACTAGCTGCTGATAAATATTGCCAGAACCGTGCCATGTCCAGTATAATAATTCATGAATTTGGTTACTGAACTGTTATGTGACATCCGTCCTTCTATATGGCAGCGAATATGGGACGATTTCCTCAAAGATGAAGAAGAGACTCGAGGCGACAGAGATGTAGTCCTACAGAAGGATGCTAAGGATACCATGGACCGAGCGGGTGAGCAACGATGAGGTCTTACAGAGGTTGCAAGCAAGGAGGAAGCTTATACTTAACACCAGGAAGAGGCAGCTGAAGTTTCTGGGATACAGAATGAGGAAGCAGGGCCTGGAGAATCTGATACTCACGGGTCGAATAGAGGGAAAGAATAACAAGGGAAAACAACGCATTACATACCTAGCGGGCTTGAGCAAGTGGATGACGGAACGTGGTCTGGGGGAGATGGCAGAAAGAAGGAACTTGTTGAGAGCTGCAAGGGATAGAGAGAGGTGGAGAGCCATGAGCGCCTACGTCCTGAAAGGACATGGCGCATAAAAAGAAAGAAAAAGAATTCATAAATGCTATTGGTTCTCTGTAATTTGACTCTTGCAGGTGACTTGATGTTGACTATAAGGTTAGCTGTTTTAATTTTTATAGTGAAATTTTTCTAGTTCCGGTTGACTTGGTTTGTATATTTCTTTATAATTACTTAAGGATAAATTTCTAGCCATAACTCAATTAGGAATCCTTTGAAGACAACAACCTACCAAAATCCATCAGCAAAATATTGGTAGAAAATACTAGGGTGTCACTAATGTTCCCAAACAGTCACTTATGATAACAATTAAGACAAAGCAATTACTCAACAGCCCAGACATTTATTATTAAAATGGTTCTGGTTAATAACAATAAACTGCTATGGTAAACAATAGTAAATTAATTACGAATGCTGTTCCTACTGCAAGCTAACTTCTTCAATGCTTTCTTTCTTATTATAAGTAACTATATAGTTAATTTACTGCCACGCTGTCTAAATATAATAGCGTCATCCATATCCCCAAAAATCGCTAAAGATAATAGAGGCGTTAATAATAAAAAGGTAAAGGCAACACTCAAAAACATCAACTATGAAAACGGCCAAAATGTGCTGACCGTGTTTGGAAAATAATAATAATTAAAAGAAGCACTCATCTGACTTCAGATACATATAGGAAAATCTACGCATTCAGTTGAAAAATTAAAATACAAAAAACATCTTTGAAAATGGCTAATACAATAGCCGAAAGCACTCGGATATATTTTGAGAATTTTCTGTTTTCAGTGTAAAGAAAATGAATCACTTAAACGAAGAAAAATAGATTTAAAAGCTTCATCGGTGTGCCTTGTCAGTCGTCTTTAATGAATGTACAATTATAAAATGTAAAATGATAAAAGGAAGATTTCTGTCCAAATACACAATTATATATATATATATATATATATATATATATATATATATATATATATATATATATATATCATACCAACTTGTTATTGGTAGTGATTATTCCAAAGAGGACTTTTAGTGCATATGAGAGCTCAATGCATAATTATATATATATATATATATATATATATATATATATATATATATATATATATACATATACATACATATATATATATATATATATATATATATATATATATATATATATATATATATATATATATATATATATATAAGGACCTTGAATAAGTTGTCGCTGTTTTTCAACAGATGGCGTTCCCAGAACTGCGTGCGTTTTAGATAGTACCACATCTATAAGGAAGTACTACAAGAAAGCTTGAAATTCAGTGCATGTTATTTCGCCGAAGTGTAAAAAACATGTCGGATTTCGTGTCAAAGAAAGTGCATTTGCGGGGAATTTTACCTTAAAGTAATCAGCAGCTGAAGCACACAGAACTCTTGTTGAGAGTTACGGCGACCATGCTCCGTCGGAAACAAAACGCAGAAACTGTTTTAGACGCTTCACTAATAATGGTTTTGATGTTGCAAATAAAGAACGCTCTGGCGCAGCGGAAATGTTTGAAGACGAAGATTTGAAGGCATTACTTCATGAAGGCAAATGTCAGGCGCAAGCTGAACTTACAGAATCACCAGGAGTTGATCACACACAATCTTCGAGACGTTTGAAAGCATTAGGAATGTTTCAAAGACTAGGACACTGGGTTCCCTACGAGTTGAAGCCGAGAGACTTCGAACGGCGTCTTGTCACGTGTGTACAGCTGCTTCAACGGCAGAGAAGGAAACTTTTTTTTGCATCATATCGTGACCGGCGATGAAAAGTTGTTGCACTACGATAAACCTAAGCGTAAAAGATCGTGGAGTAAGCCCGGCCATGCATCAACATCGGAAGCTCAATATCCATGGTACGAAGGTTCTGTTTTGCATTAGGTGGGATCAGCTGGGTGTAGTTTATTATAGGCTACTCAAACCGACCGAAACCGTCACGGGAGATCGCGATCGACTACAATTGATACGTTTGAACCGAGCATTGAAGGAAAAAACGGCCGCTATACAAGCAGAGACACGGCAAAGTGATTTTGCCATATGTTGAAAAACGGGTGAACACCTACTTGGAAACGCTTAAATGGGAGGTTTTACCCGACCTGGCGTATTCACTAGACATTGCCTCTTCCTATTATCACTTGTTCCGATCAATGGAACATGGCCTGGATTAGCAACACTTTCATTCTCATGATGATGCCAACTTTAAATGGGTCGACTCGTGGTTAGCCTCAAAAGACGTGTCGTTTTTCCGATGTGGTATTCAAATGCTACCAGAAAGATGGGGAAAGTAGAAACTAGCGATGGACAATACGTTCAGTTACATGTTTCTTACTAATTTTTGTAAATAAAACATGACTTTTCATGAAAAATCAAGGTCCTAATATATATATATATATATATATATATAATTTTGTATAATTTTATATATCAACAAACAGTATTTATAAAAACAGTATGGCAAAAAAAAAAAATTGTGACTCGTTTTATCCGTTGGATTTTATCTAGCTGGATTTTATTGATGTTGCCACGTCTACACCATGCGCACAAAACGAGAAACACTCCTAGTTTCAAAATGTTTGAAACAATATTGATGAAAGAATATTTGTTCTTGTAAAGAATATTTTTTCAATCTGGCGAAATTTATCTATATTCTTTTTCTTTTCTCTCCATCACTTTTGTCCTTGACTATCACACATTGTGACAACAGAAACTCTACCAAGAATGGTAATCTATTGTAAGAGCTTTGCCCAATTTTATCGGGGCTGAAATAACGATCAAGGCACTTTCAAGACAAATTCGTTTTAGTGAATTATTTTCTCTTTTAATGAAAACACCATTCCCTATCTCAAAATCGTTATCAGTTTCGTTACGGTGAACAACCAATCCGCTTTGTGCGTTGTTTTTTAAAATGCTCCTTTTGTGTTCATATAGTCTCTCGTTTAAAATTCTTGAGGTTTCTCCAATGTATTCATTCTGGCAATTCTGCATTTGACTGAGTAAATTCATCCTTCAAGTTTTGGCTGGCTGTTTTTATTGATTAAGCCTTAGATTTTTTTACATGTAGTTGTGACAAATGTTATGTTAAGTTTATTGTGATTCAATTTGTTGGGTTTGTCAGGATGGACCGCTTTTCTATTTTGGAATATTTTATGAGCCTTTTATTTCACATTGAATAAGAAAGAGAGAGGGCATTGAAGAGTCTTGAATGTTTTTTTTCAATATATTTCTCCTCTTCGTGTAAATATTGAGGGCTGCAAACTCTGAATGCACTTAATTAGAATCCAATGATCATTCCGGAATCTATCTATCTATGGTGTGTGTGTGTGTGTGTCTCTGTGTGTGTGTGTGTGTGTGTGTGTGTGTGTGTGTGTGTGTGTGTGTGCCTGTATGTGTTTGTATAAAAGAAAAAACAAAAATGTTGGTGTAACGAACAGACGACTATCCAAAAGAATTAACACCCTACATATATATATATATATATATATATATATATATATATATATATATATATATATATATATATGAACAAATAATGGATTTTTAATTCGTTTTTTATTGTTATAAGCGCTAGATTCACTGGATACACGTGTCTGAGTAGACATCCCTGTTTTTATTTTTATTTTTTCGTATTTTTAACAGTGAAATTAATATTTACCGGCGTAGAGATAAAAAAAATCTTATCAGAAAATAGACAGGATTGAACCTGTAATATTTGTTGTAATCTGGGAAACTGCCTTCAAGCTAGGCGTGTGTACTATTTTCTTTAATAAGTATTAAAAATACACAGGTAATTTTCCCAAACAGGAGATACATTAGATACACAAGGAACCAGCCAATCCCATTCTACGTATCGTCGTCTCCATCTTTTATAAATGTGGAATGGAAATTTCCTGGAGGAGAAGGGATTGCATGTTTTGGATAATTTCCAGTTAATAGGTAGGGAATTTCGAAGGAGGATAAGGAAAATGAAAAGAATCCACTAATGAAAAAATGTAGAAAATTGTATAAAACAAAAGAATAATTGACTTCAAATCAGCATGGATGCCTTTGTCTTGAAAAAAAAAACCATTAGCGAGCAGTCCTCTGTATAAAATAGGAAAGCGCCTTTTCGTTTAAGATAGTGTGAAGATAGTTTAATGGGTTGAACTTAACTCTAGAATTCACTACAATTTTTCTTTCTCTTCGGTTTTAAAGTTTTCCTCAGAAAAATAGTGTTATTAAACACGAACTAGAAAAAAATATCTCCCTCCTTCAATACGGATTGTAGATAAGAGGGATGCCGATGAATGTGGCGGTAAAAATATATAAGAAGCCATAAAAAGCATGAGATCTGTAATCGAAATCAATCTTGGAATGAATTTGAGTCTTCTCAAAATTATAGGACTTTACACTAAAATTGGCCGGATTTTCTTCTTTTCATTCAGATTTTATCTCATTTCAAAAGCATTTCGCGCTAATTTCGTGTTTCTCAATCAAATTATTACATATACCGTAATTCCCATGCATTTTTGGAAAAAGTAACAAAGCAAAATCAGGGGTGCGTATTATGCACAGCTATAAAAATATCTTTAAAAAATTACCTTTTCCTAGTTTGATTTCAGTCGTGAAATGACTACTCACCACAAACATACGACAATTTAACAGTAACATTTGGCGATTGCGACCGCATAAGGATGTCAGATACAATCATATATACCTAAAAATCCTTACATATTTAAAATAAAATAAGAATTATCATAAAACTAAATTAGAATAATGTTATTCTATGTTTAAAACCATTTTTTGTGAAAAACTACATACAGATCCGGTAGATTGCACATTTTCTCTAATGAAAACTCGTTAATGTCGCCGCATTAACCCCCACTAATCACTCGATGAATGTTATGTTAAATACGCAAGTACTTTCCTATTTAAGAAAGACCTAATACAGTTTATAAATAAAAAAAATAACATTACAATATATTAAACAATACACGGACATAGAAACAATTATAGTCTGTTTTTGTTATTGTTTGTTTTTGTTATTGCCATCTTTGATGATGGCTTATGTCAGCCGAAAGCTTAGATAGGATTAAAAAATATGTATCAATATTGGGATTTTCTTTCGTCTTTCAATGATAATGTTATTAAGCTTATCAGACGATATGAAAGGAATTTGCATAAAATAAATAGACAAAACTTTTCTATATTATTTAATGAAACATGTATGAATGAAAAAATGATGCCTAAATACACACAATATATATATATTAAAGATATTTTTGAATGTACAAAATTTTATCACAGCAATAAACGTATGAAGCTTGATATTACCAGACATATTAAAAACGGGCGAAGCAACCGGTTTCGCTCCCGCTCATCAGGCTTACAACGGGAGATTTAATTTAAATTAAAAAACACAGAAAATGTACAATGAAAATGAAATGTGGAGGAGGAGGGGAAAAATTATGAGCAAAAGGGGCTAGAGGCAAATGACAGCGAGCCCCAACAAACACTCATGTCGTTTTCACAAGGAAGTCTTGCGGGACCCGATGTAAACTGCCTCCAGCACCTTAAGGTGAAATAACGAGTGTGATCGGGACAACACGGTGAACCGATCAACACTAAAATTAGCTGCTCTTTAATAAGTGCTCACATATGGCGCACCCGTAGGTGTTTGGGACGTGTCCATCGGAGTTACATCGCCCGTTTTTAATATGTTTAGTAATATCAAGCTTCATACGTTTATTGCTGTGATATATATATATATATATATATATATATATATATATATATATATAGTCTTAAAGTGTGCTATATTTATGGGATAAAGTGCTCAATATCAGAGATAGAGCGTGTGTAAATATAAAAGTGGACATGGAAGTCAGCACTTAGAGGCGACAGTCTGTTTCATGCTAGTGCAATCGTCAGGCAACTAGTGCTCTTATTTTTCTCGGCTATTTATATATAAGGGTCAGTGGTGCATTATGGGTAGTCTATTTTGGCGGTTACTTTTACCGGAAGTCGCTTATTTGTTTATTTATTTATGTCAAATTATTTTGCTTGTTTTTTTGTTTGTTTGTTTTTTATTTTATTTTTATTTTTTATCTTATATATTTATTTTTTTATTTTGATTGGTGTTTTTTGTTAACGTAGTAAAGATTGGTTTATATAGCTTATTGTTGGTAGTCTATTATGGCCGTCATTTACCGGAAGTCGATTGTTTGCTTATTTATTTGGGTCAAATTGTTTTGCTTGTTTTTATTTATTTTCATTTTTATTTTTTATCTTATATATTTGTTTATTTGTCATTGATTAAATCTATTTGTTGAATTTTGGGGCGGGAGGTTGTGGTTTGTTCTTACTATTATTTTGGTCGGAATAGTTTTTAATTTATCTATTTGGGTTGATTATCTTTATTTGTTTTTTTTTCTAAACGGCTAGTTTATCGTAATTGGTTGTTAGTTTATTTATATATTTGGATGTATTTAGATCAATTTATTATACTTGTTATTTATTTGTTACACTATATATTTTTGGCTTTCGATTTTTAAGTAACGTAGTATATTATCTTTTATTAATTTTTTATTTTTTATCGTTATATAACAGTTATAGACTACCCATAATGCATCACTGACCCTTATATATAAATAGCCGAGAAAAATAACAGCACTAGTTGCCTGACGATTGCACTAGCATGAAACAGACTGTCGCCTCTAAGTGCTGACTTCCATGTCCACTTTTATATATATATATATATATATATATATATATATATATATATATATATATATATATATATATTAATATGAGCATTTCAAAGTATTTCATTTAAATATGTAGATGTATTTGTGAGGCGAGAATAATAAACATAATTTGTAAATGTCTAGTAATATCAAGCTTCATACGTTTATTGTTGTGATATATATATATATATATATATATATATATATATATATATATATATATATATATATATATATTAATATGAGCATTTCAAAGTATTTCATTTAAATATGTAGATGTATTTGTGAGGCGAGAATAATATACTTAATTTGTAAATAAATTTAAATAAAACTTAGGATGTCGTTTTAAATTATTATCTCATTGTCAACGCCAAAAACAATTTCAGCAATCTATGAAAATGAAAATGAGAATAAGTTATTTAGAAGATTCGCAACAAAATCCATTATTGCAAATATTTCTCGATCAAAGAATAAACACTGAATAAAATTTTGAAAAATGAAATCTGAGGAAAATTTCAATCCCAAAACATTTGTCACGTGATTTGGAACGAGAGCATGCAACAGGTTTAATACATTCGTTTGTCAAATCTGTCAGATACATTCATAGCCTCTTCTTTTGAAGCTGTTAATTCTCCTCAGATTTATTTTAGAGGGCGATTGCAATGCAACGAAGCATACGGAAATCATAACATACTGGCACGTTTCTAGGTTTAGTTTAGTCTGACGGAAGGACACCAAAAATCAATTAGTACAGAATTAATAGATTTGCTGGTAGATTGGTCCTTACCAGCGCAGAAAGTACAATATGAAGCCATAACTAAGCCGAATAAGTTGTGTCCTTAGAATCCACTTCTCTTTTTAGCTATGGATTAAATAACACGATAGAGGCGAAAAGAATTAAATTGTAACCATTCTAAGAGGAATACAGCTTTGAATCTCAACGCAAAATCGAATTGATATCGATTATGAAGTAAGAAACCTATCAGCTTTCAGTTTCTCATGATCGATATATTACTAAAATGGGTAGTGTCTACAGTTTTACTTCAAGTGTTATTATACATTATGCTTCACTTCTGAAGTGTTGTGAAATTTGATTTCTAAGTTGTTGTTGTGTATATGAAGAAAGCTTTAGAACGACGATTTAGGAGGGTCTTTACTACTAACCCTTCTACATCAGTTAGGTTCGTATAGATGAGGGTGATAAAAAAACCCTACAAGCCTGAAAAGTTCAAGCAATTCCACATATGGATTCATTCAAAAATTTCTAAGACTCACCCTGAAAGAAGAGCCATACACGAACATTTTTGATGCAAATTAGGAGGAAGCTTATAATTAACATAAGGGAGAGTTAGATGAAATTTCTGTGACACGTAATGAGAAAGGAAGGCCCGGAGAATCTGATACCCACAGGTCAAATAGAGGTAAAATGACGGGCTTAAGCAAGTGGATGACAGAACGTGGTGTCGGGGAGTTGGCAAATGGACGAAACTTATTGAGAGCCACAAGGGATAGTGGAGAGCCATGATCGCCTACGTCCTGAAAGTACACAGAATGTATCAAAGTTTCTATAAACAAAGACTTCTTGGTTTCTTGGCACATTCATTATCATAGTAAGACAACTGAAGGACGCAATGAAGTCGAAATACTGAAGGTAGGTGTGTTATTGTCCCAGGAGAATCAACACGATCTCACTGCTCAGGTTACAATAGCGGAACCAGACAAGTGTGGATTTGATTTGCTACCCCATTTCCCTAACTGAAAAGTTCTATTTCCTAAATTCAAATCCCACTTGTATGGTCAGTGTTTTGAAAAAAATAAGATCATATGTGCTATAGAGGAGTCTTTGGAGGACCTTCTTTCGTGAAAGGATTCCAATGATTAAGTATTATTGGACTAAGTGCATTGATGTCAAGGGGGACTATATTGAAAAATAGTGAAAATCTGTCCTGTTTCTCTAACTGCTTTTGGGTCAACCTTAGAACATTTTGTATGACCCTAGTATTTAACCTGAAGTCCAAGATTTTTGTCACATCGTTTCAAAACTTTCTGTAAACTCTTCACAAAATTCTGATGTTTGGTCAAGAAAGTACTGATATTCATCACACCCTTCCTTCCACACACACACACACACACACACACACACACACACACACACACACACACACACACATATATATATATATATATGTATGTGTGTGTGTTTGTATGTGTATAACATAATATAAACATAACGTAAAGAATAATATAGAAAACTGAGGCAACTTAAATTTGAAAGTACTGATATTCAGCAAGCCCTTCCTTCCACACACACATATACACATAGATACACGCATATATATATATATATATATATATATATATATATATATATATATATATATATATATATGATACCCACTTAAAACTATCAAAAAACAATTACAAATGCTTCCAAACAAAATGGAAATACTCTTCTAATGTATGAAAAAAAGGAATAATTCCAGAATTCGCATGTTTTTCTTTTATATTTTAATTGCAACATTCACAAGCTTTCCCATATATTAACAAAAGATTTCTAGTATTTAAAACTCGACCAAACAATTAGAAAAGTAAACCCTCTTCACGCGAGACATCAGACCCCGCCCCCGCCACTCAACATACATTCTTAACAACATCCGGTATACATCTTTCAGCACCTCACCGAGGGAATGTCAACTGTGATAAACCTCGATGCCAGGTCTGGAGACATATCATCACTGATAACAATTTCACGCATACAGTATTCAAACCACTATCTCTTAACAGTGACTGTTTATGTCTTATATATTTGCTCTTCTGCCACAAATGAAAAAAAATTATGTGGGAGAAACTTGAATGGATATCTTTAATAAATATAGGTCGATAAATAAATGCCGAAAACATTTTATTTTTAAAACTTTATCATGACCTTTGAGTAGATTTACACTGTTTCAATGAAACAAATGCCAACTTCATCACATGTACCCACTAGAACATCTATAGAAATAATAATGATAATAAAACCATATGATAATTATCAATGTGTATTTATACATTCCCTGAGTGTTTATTTATATATTTCCTGTCCCATCTCTAGGGAGAAGAGAGATAAATCAACTTATGTTAGTAAATTTATGGGTGATTACTACGTTTGAATTTATCTGCATTAAGCCAAAATTAGTTCCTTAACAAAATGAACAGTTTAATCAATCAGTTCGTTTGCTCAAACGTTTCTCCAACTGCAATCGTATTTGTTCAAGTCTAGCATATGAGACACCCAGATACATTCTTTCTATATAATTACCGCCTTGTTTAAACCTTGTTCCTAATTCTTCCGAGAGCTATTTCCTGCCATATGAAAAAAAATATTAGGATAAAATATATTGAGCAAAAAGGCCTGATGATTGCGTTTAAGCATCAAATAGTTTGTCGCCGCTTTATAAATATATATATATATATATATATATATATATATATATATATATATATTATAAATTAACTGATTTAAAATATGTTTTTTTCGCTACACAGTAATAACCATGTTTCAAAAATGGAAGCTAAAATCTTCGCATTTAATTTTGTAATTAAATTAAAATCATTAGTTCCATTTCATCCTCAAGCGAATTTTGGAGTAACTTATTTTTAAATTTACTGAGTTTTAAAGTCACGGCAAAGAATCATAATTGAGGGTTTCCAAGGATACAGAGAAATCCACTCATCCAGACAAGGGGTGGTAGCGTGTTCATTTTCATTAACTTTCGTTGTATCAGTTATTACTTACGTTCGAAAAAAGGGTCATGTTTAGGGATGGGTAGGGATATATTTTTCAACGAATTCTGACATCCGCTAAATGCATGTCGTCTAGGTTTTTTTTAAATTTTATTGTTAACGGCATTTTTATTTTATTCTTACGGCATTTTTTCTATTTGTATGCTTAAAGATTTTTTGGGGATGTTTAGGTTAGAATACGTTTCATAACGACAATTTAAAAAAATTTTTAAAACAAGTAAATGTATTAGAATTACTTACAGTATGTAATAATTATTTTTTCATATCAAGTATAAGTATGTATATTACCAAGCCACATTTTTAAAAATTTTATATATAAATATTATTTAAGTAAAATTTATGACAATGACGACAAAAAATAGCTAAATTATTTCTCTGATTCAGTAAACGTTTATTTTTTATAAACTTTGTAATATATAGCCCTGGACCGAAAAGAGTGAAGAATATGCTGCCATTAAGGAATCTGATTAAATTCGATGCGTCTAACTCTTTAGGGAGGCAAGTGAAATAATCTCCAGTAAGACCAGCAGCCTTGTCATGTAATCGACACCCGATGTAGTCTTGCCTATATTATCTTGCTGTCTTCTGTATATTCGAAATAAACATCTATCGACTAATCTAGAATCTACTTGATACTCATACATCGAAACCGACGGGAAAGGCTATTACACACCCCACATGTATATATATATATATATATATATATATATGTGTAAAGAAATATAGTTTAAGACGGCCTGACGATTGCGTCTAGTATGAAGGAGCCTGTCGCCTCTGAGTGTTGACTTCAATGTTCACTTTTATATATATATATATAATGAGTAAAGACGATCCTTAAAAATCCATTATTTCATAATGAATTAAAAATTTTATTAAAATATTTTATAAAAAAAAACTTTGGTCTGGAGAGATGAATATTTTAATATATTCATGAAATAAATTATGCCCGAATGGATTTTTAAGGATCGTTTGTGCTCGTTATTATAATATTGCTCTGTTCTTTCATTGAGCTCCCTTTGGATTAATGCCCTCCTTGGAACTATCCCATATAATTATTAATTGATATTACAACATATATATATATATATATATATATATATATATATATATATATATATATATATATATATATAGATGACATATATATATAGATGACATATATATATATATATATATATATATATATATATATATATATATGACGCCCTTTCTAGTATGAAACAGCCTGTCGCCTCTGAGTGTTGACTTCAATGTTCACTTTTATATTTATATTTATATTTACATACTATCTAACTCTGATATTGACAACTTTATCCCATAAATATAGCACACCTTAAAACTATATTTCTTCATATATATATATAAATATAAAAGTGAACATAGAAGTCAACACTCAGAGGCGACAGTCTGTTTCATGCTAGTGCAATCGTCAGCATGAGTTGCCTTACGATTGCACTATCATGAAACAGACTGTCGCCTCTGAGTGTTGACTTCTATGTTCACTTTTATATTTACACACGCTCTATCTCTGATATTGAGCACTTTATCCCATAAATATAGCACACTTTAAGACTATATTTCTTCATATATATATATATATATATATATATATATATATATATATATATATATATGACATCTTGAAAAGCGAAATTTCTTGAATTTTGTGTCTCAGCGAAAAGTCACATTCTGTGTGATCATGGTTGACCTGAACTTGTCGCAGTGATTAACTAGCAATCAGTGAATTACTTGTATTTAAAAGGTTAAAAAATGAATTCCAAATTTTGATTTCTTTCATACTGCCGTCCTCAAACTCACTTGCAATACAGATGTCTTTTTCTACATTGAGGCATTTAAGATTGCAGGTTCCTGGAGCAGGAGCAATTGTGAATTGAATGCGGATTTGAGTTTTTCTAGAAATTTGTTTTCATTCTCACTGAATTATACTTTGTTAAGTATTCTCTCCGAATAAAATAATAATGTCTGTGGTTCATGTTGTGGATTCCGGGTATGGAATCCTGCACAAATAAATAAACAATGCCAGTAATTGAAATAGAAAAAATACGTGTATTAAATGGAAGAATACATACTGGAAATGAAGATTAGTAGTCCAGGAATGCGGCATAGTATAAAAGTATATGTACAAGTCTCTGTAAGTGAAGCCGTAATTATCTCTATCTCTGGACTCTCGTATAACTTTGGTTGAACACCCTGTCTCTGTCTCCGTATCTCCAACGTATCTTCAACGTATCTTCAACGTATCTCCAACGTATCTCCAACATATCTTCGACGTATCTCAACCATGTCAGTATAAGTATACTTTGGACGAGTCCATCTTGTATAAAAGGGGAGAGCCCCACAACAGTTCAGATCTTTTGAATCAAACTGTGGGAGAAGTGGGAAATTGATGGAGATAGAGAGATAAATGTGAGATGCAGATAGAGAAAATAAACGAAGAGAGAATTATGAAAGGAGAAGGGTAAATAAAGAAAATTATAAAAGGCATAGATTTTATGTATATTAGAGAAAATAGCATTCCGACTTTGGTAACTGATTATTTCTTCTTGGGAGAATGTTTTTGTCTTGGATTTGGCGTCTCATTCATTTTTCACTTCATCGCACCACTGACTAATGGTGACATTGTTATTGTCTAAAAGACGCGTGTAATTTAGACACACTCACCTGTCACAGACCAACTTTAACTATACACTTACTTTGAGAGGTAAAAATATCAAAACATGGTCGCTACAGTAGTCATATAATTTAGTCTTCTTCAATGTCAAAGAATTTGAAAGAACTCTTTATTTAGATTGTATCCTGAAGTTCGTTAAAACAATAAGAACAGAGTTAATATTTCGGATCTAATCCTAACAGTTCCTCACAGACTACGAGCATCGGAGATTCTACAAAGGAATACTGCGGATACCAAAGTCGGAACATGTGAGCAACGAGGAAGTTTTGAAGAATTTGGAAGCAAGAAGACGCTTAGAATAAGAAAGAGAAAGTTGAGACATCTGGAGATGGACTCAGCTCATAAGTTCAGGATCTGGAAATACAGTTTTTATTTTTCTTCAAATATTGGTAACAGCAAAAAATTCAGTATGTTTTTATATTTTTGAGATGAGGTATTATGTACATTATTTACATTATTCGGACTATTGTCCTCATATTGTCGCCATATTTATTACAACGTTGTAAGCTCCGGCCTTCAGGTGATTGGGATGTCGAACTGAACCTTTCATTTCTCTCACTGGGGTAGACTGTTCTATTTCCACGTGCCATCTTTTAATGGATGTCAGTTATCAGTTATCTCCTGTTAATTTCCATCTATATTCTCCACTGCCTTAACCAGAAGAATTTAGAAAAGCTATTATATATTCATATGGTCAACTGAAAAATTACGTCAATTACTTTGTTTAAAGAGAATATTTTCATGTGTAGAAATATTGTTTGTATTGTTGTGTTGACGGATTCCACCATTGTCTTTTGATTTCTTGATATATTTCTTGTGTAAGTTGCCTTATGAGAATAGCGATTCTGTTAGGAAAAGTGATAGTGGTAAAAAACCTGGGCATAGATTAATATTTGGGTAATATTCAATGGCGGCACTCTCGAGGATTTTCCTTCTGAGTGAATTATATTTTTTTTTTTATCAGAGTAGCATTTATAAAATCAAAATTATGGTTGAATTTATTTCTATGTATGACGTAAATGACGTAATTTTTCAGTTAACCCCAAAGATTTCTATCCACCCATCACTACATCTATATTACATAAGCCCATCCCCTTAGAAAAGTAATACGCAAAGGCAACAACAGGTTATGAAACACAAGTGAAAATCACAACTAGTCGAAAACAAAACAGCGTGATTTATAAAGAAAGAGTAAACATTTGACGTGACCCTAAAATTCTACGATGGCGCGTTTGAGCGAAGTGTTTGGGATTCATATATAATATATGCATATTAGGTTGGATTATAAAGAAAACGACAAAGAATTGTACCCGATGTAATTGTGGCTCATAAACCTAAAAAATACAACAGGTAAAATAATTAATTCAGAAAATAAATTATGAATATTTGAAATAAAAAAGCACATGAAAAATATAAATTGTTAGATTCCTTAAATGTAACGTGACATTGCCATAACTACTGTACGTATCAAACAAATTCCTCAATCCATCAGATACCGATTTTCCGAGAATTCGTCAAACTATAAAAAAATTCAACGAAGCCAAAATTGATTTGGAGATGGAATTTCTTTTCTGCAAAACTAATATTTATACCCAACAGAACAGAAAGGGCACCAGAAAAAGAAATATAATAAAAATATCTACAAATGCAGTTAAAATAGTCTTCAAATATATGTAAAAATATCATCACATTGGTTTGGTTGGGTTTGTTTGTTTTACGGTATATCAACCTGAACGGGTCATTTAATGCCGACAAGATTTTTTACTGTTGGTAATATTTTTGTTCAAAAATGTATTGATGGTAATAATTGTTTCTTCAAAAATTCATTACTGGTAATAAATTTTTACAAAAAATGTATTGCTGGTATGAAAACCTATTTTTACACTTTGACTCCAATTTGGAGTTAACTTTTTTCCCATAGCTGGGACCCCAACAGGTGCTATCACCCCGGGTCAGGGTGGACTTGGGAACACCAGCAATTAAGAGGTGTTTCCACGTTCCTCTAAACTTTCTGATCAGAGACCTTGCTGTCAGATGTAGTTTATCGTCATACCCAGGACTGTCATCACATTCGTTTTTTATTTCCATTTAAAGGTTGGTTTTGGTTTCGTTGTAATTTTTATAGTTTGATGAATTGTCGGATCTCATCAAATCTATCGACAAAATCAAGCAAATTCCAAAATAAAGCATTCCAAAAATGCTCAAAAGAATTATATTCTGCAAAATACAAACAAAAAGAACAGCAGAAAATCAAGCATAGACATCTGAGAATCCAGTACAAAGTCCGAATGCCCTCTAAATGTCAACTGTCGATAAAACAACATACTATACGAAACTACGGTTAGATCCAAAGGAAACAAAGAAAAAATATATGAGATTAACATTGAGTATTTGGAAACAGAGAGGCTAGACAAAACATTAATTAAATATCAATAATGTATGCAAATATTTTAACATCCTGTATATGAAAACCCAAAAGCCAAAACAAAACACCAAAAAATAACATGATAAATAAGAAAAAACAATTTGTAACGTGACCTGAAAACAAATTTTGTATAGAGGAGAAAATCGCGAAAATCACCTTTCTAGAACAATATAATCTAAACATGAGATCAGAGATACATAAATAATTTCATACAACACTGCCTACAACCAGGTAAAGCTCTAAATGATTAAAGAATAACCCATGATAAACTTAATTTCCGATATCAAACTTCAGAATCGAAGAAAGTATAAACCACGACACCAAGGTCGACTGCAGTCGGGATCACGGTGTAATTGTCAACTCCACGATCCTTTCATTAGTTGCATATAGTTTACACTTCGTCAGTTTTATATACGCTTTTTGAAATTTAGAGTCATATATCTCCTAGAGTGGTTGCCAATCAATGCTAGTGAACCAGTCTGCCCTACTGTTTAACCATAGCTAGGTCAGAGAGAGAGAGAGAGAGAGAGAGAGAGAGAGAGAGAGAGAGAGAGGGAGAGAGAGAGAGAGATATTCATACCTTTCTCTATGTTATTTAATCAACGAACTCGGCTGGAACTTGACCCTCCCATTTCCGATTTCGAGTCGCTATCGATTACACAACGTGTACACTATCACAAGAAAGAAATAAAATAGCAAATGAAAGAAACATAAGTCCGGAATATAAATATATTGTTATTGTATTATGTACACTATTTACATTGCTCGGATTATCATCCTCATCTTTGTTGCCATATTTATCACAACGTTTCGGCCATTGAACGCTCCGGCCTTCTTCAGGTGGATAGAATGTCGAACTGAACCCTTTAATTCGCTCGCTGGGGTAGACTGTTCCACGTGCCATTTCTAATGGATGCCAGTTATTAGTTAATTCCTGTTAATTTCCCTCTGAAAGTTCTCCACTTAACCGGGTATTGAACTCACACTCTTTGGGTCCTGACACTGGATCTAACCAACGCCTTTATCCAATGTGCCATGTTACCTTGTGTATGAATTTCTGGGTATTATAAACTTAATGTCTTCAGCATCATTTTTACCAGTGCTCATATTGAAATATTTGCTGTTATCAATACAAGTTTTTACCAGAGCTCATATTGCAATTTATGTTGTTATTATCGCTTTTCCCTGGCACTCCTTATTACTTGTTCCATATTGTATTCATTTCTATGCTTTGTCGGCTCAGGAGATTTTTATGGCCTAGAATATGTGCTGATTCCTTAAGTTTACGAATTTTCCAATGATGTTCTATGTCTTTGATTTCAACCTGATCCCACAGAGGGTGGTGATTTCCATTTTTCTCTCCATATGTGATCAGCCACGCCTGATTTTTCCACTTCCCCTCGTGTTACAGCTTTTTGGTGTTCTTGAAGCCATACCTTAAGGGGGCGGCCTATCCCCACTTTATATTTCTTTCGGCAGCTGCAAGGGATAGAATACACACAGTCTTTATGGGGGGGTCTTACTCGGGAGAGATATCTGCGAAATGTTGTTTTATTTTAAAATTTCAAATTAGTTTTTGCGTATATATTCATTTGTTTTAAAAAGCATTGTGCCTCACATTATTTCAACACCAGTTTACTAAGAACGGGAGATCGACAGAAGTTTGATCATATATTAATCGCAAATACTCGGGAGAGGTATCTGTGAAGAGTCGTCCAGCTTTTGAAGGTTGTCCTGATGTTATATGGACGGCAGATCCTGTGTATTTTTTCCGATAACCCCTTCACATAAGGCAGGCAGAGGAGGGCACTAACACTCAGAAAACAGTCTGCCTGCTTTATGTGAAGGGGTTATCGGAGTATATCTCAGATCAATAGTTAAAAATAGCTTCAATGAATCTTGTTCGTCTAAGCGAGGACCATCCTTTGAACATTAAAAACTGAAATGGATATCACGTGTGACTCGGGGGAAAATAATGACATAATCAAAACGTTAACATTCTATAAAACTTCAAAGAAAAGGTTAGGAAGGAAACCCCCCAGCAATATTTGAAAGAGCAATAACAGTTAGTGGGCTTGAGAAACCTTTGTTTTTAATTTTAAGAGGAATATTTTATAAAATTTCAACCCAAAGTAACAGTGGCTGCTCGGCCAATAAAGGCCGAATGTTTACTTATCAGGAAACGGCTAATATTGCTATCACAACTGGGAATGAGGAGAATTGGTAATATACTTGTAGCTAGCCCGATAGCCTGGGAGCATGATGTTCTTTCCTAAAGGCCAAGTCATAGTGAAACTCACGCACAGAACTAGAGTTCTTTATTAAATATCGTCATTCGAAAAGTTAATCCTCTTTTTCTTTGTATATTTTTATTTACTAAAGTTTTATTACAATTAATATATAATTTGTCAGAGCTTCGGATCCATCATTAACAAGGGTTTGTGAATTGTTATATGTATTTTTAATCTTTACATTAATCATCCATGTTTAAAACAGTTTTAAAGAAACAAAAACCAGATTGGAACTCTGAATTCTGGAACAAAAATGAACGAAACAAAATAAACATGAAAGTAACTTTTTTTTATTTTACTGTTTAAAAATAAAGTAACTTTTTATATGCAGGCTTGTTTTGATTTTTTAATATAGAAGTAGAAAAACTAGTTATAGAACAGAATCTGACTTTTAAAAAATGGAGGATTTAGCAGCAGAGTTAACGTTTTGTACACCTCGTTTACAACATCTAAAATTATTACATTAAATTTATAACAAAAGTCATTGAAACAAAGCGAGTTCAGTCGACCAATGATGACAATTCCAGAACAACGTAACTATAAACAATTTTTACATCCTCTGCCAGCCGCTATGATGTAGAAAGCATTACCTCGAACCGTCGCCAGTGAGACACGCTGCAAGAGCCACTCCGTTTCGCGAGGCTCGTTCCTTAATCGCGACGCAATCGCGCCAATCCTCCGAAGGAACGCCATCGAACGAGGGCCAATAACCCCTGAAGTCTCCACTGCCACAGGAGCAAAAAAAAAATCTATCAGCAATGGGGGCTGGATGTGCAAAATTAAATTAAAATTTATTAAATTTAAACATGAAATTTACTTTTACATAACAATGTTCTTAAATTATTTTTCATTAATTTTGTAGTATAAAATATCACTATGTATCTATATCTCTGAAACGAGGTATTATGATTACGTGCATTATTTACATTATTCGGGCTATTATCCTCATCTTCATTGGCATATTCAGAACGTTTCGGCCGTTGTACACACCGGCCTTTATGTCTCCGTCTCTCTATATATCTGTCTATATTCCTGACATGCGATATTATGGTACTTGCATTATTTACATTATTCGGACTGTTATCCTCATCTTCATTGGCATATTCACAACGTTTCGGCCGTTGTACACTTCGGCCTTTATGTCTCTGTCTCTCTATATATCTGTCTATATCTCTGACATGCGATATTATGGTACTTGCATTATTTACATTATTCGGACTGTTATCCTCATCTTCATTGCCATATTCACAACGTTTCGGCTTCTATATCTCCTTGAAGAGGTATTAATGTTACTTGCATTATTTACATTATTCAAACTGTAATCCTCATCTTCATTGCCATATTCACAACGTTTCGGCCATTTTACGCTCCGGCCTTCTTCAGGTGGTTGCAATTTCAAACAGAGCCCTTTATTTCGTCAACTGTGGTAGATTGTTCTAGTTCCACGCCCGAATGGCGCTGTTATTTCTCTTTAACTCAATTTTCCGGGTTTTTGGTTCACAACTGACGTGGTCTGGTATTTTGAATATGGCAATGAAGATGAGGATAACAGTCCGAATATTGCGAATAATAAAATATCTCGTTTGATCATATTTTATGCCTTTTAACGGTAAATTAAACTGGAATACTTTTAAAAAAATACCTTTTAGAAAGAAAGACACAAATTACTTATAAAGAAAGGAATTTTATCATTAATATATTTTTATGACTAACAATATTAAAGAAAAGTATTACATTAACTTCATATCACAAATAATAGCATTTTCAAAGAAAAATTTAGACTGCCAAAACTGAATCGAAGAAAAAGTCTTCGAAAGAAAAGTCTGTTAAAAAATAAACGTAAGAAAACATTGTCAAAATTGACTTTCTTTGGATACCTTATAACATTTTGTGTTATGGTCGTAAGGTGTATTATAACCTGGCCTTTAGCGAAGAACGTCATACCAGAGAATGATGAAAAGCATAACCAGAGTCGCACTGACTGCTCATTTAATCAATGCCGAATATTTCCTTATAAAGAAACGGGTAATAATATCATAACCATTCACCCATTTGTTAATATTTTTATATATAAGTGTAATCTTAACCTTTGATTTCGATTATTCATGACCTAAATTTTACTTCTAATTTTTACCTAATTTTATTTTAGACATTTTTTATTGCTTTTTATTCTGGATAAGGAAGTTTTTCTTTTGGGATTTTTTCATTGTTTGCTTTCTTTCCTTTCATCTTTTGTCCACATTTCTTTTTTACTCATAATTTTTCTTTTTTCAAACTTTTCGTTCTTTTTCCTATTATTTTTTTATCCCATTTTTTTCTCGTGATACGTTTTGGTTCCTTTTTATCATCCTTCTTTATCTCATCGCTTTTTCTTCATTTTCTTTGTTTTTCTTCCTCCTTTTTCAATTTCCTTTCTTCATTCACTTCTACTTCTCTATTTCCCTTCTATTTTTCTCGTTTTCTCCTAATTTCTTTCTCTTTTTTTCTATTTCTTCCTCTTTTTACTTCCTGTTTCTTTCTTTTTTTATTTCTTTGCCAGTTTTACATTTTCGCTTCTTATCGTCTCTCTTTTTCGCTTCTACTCTTCTCTTCTTCCGTCTTTCCTTTTCTTTCTTTCTTCTTTTTTCACGATTTGTTCTGTTTTACTTCCTTTCATTTCTTTCCTACATTTTTTTTATTTCCCCCTTTATTAACAGAATTTAACATTCTCATTATTCTTATTTTCTTTCCTCTCATCTCCTATTGTTTCTTCCTCTTCTTTCTTCCTTTTTTGATTCCTTAATTTTTTCCGATTTATTTCTTTGTCTTCACACATTATATGAAACTTTGTTGCTATTTATTACCACAAAATTAAGAAAATATATAGCGTTTAAGACTCGTAGCTAATAAACAATGTATTTAAAAAATGTTTCTGTGTCAACATTTCTAAGACGCTATGCAACTCGTATTTTGGTTATCAAAGTTTTCTTTTCTTAGTCTTATATTTCCCTACTTTTTCTTTATTATACTTCGTTTTTTCTTTCTTTATTATAATTCTTTCTTCTTGTCTTTTTTACTACAATTCTTTTTTTTACTATAATTCATTCTTTCTTTTTTACTATAATTCTTTGTTTACTATAATTCATTCTTTCTTTCTTTCTTTACTATAATTCTTTCTTTACTATAATTCATTCATTCTTTCTTTCTTTACTATAATCCATTCATTCTATCTTTCTTTAATATAATTCTTTCTTTCTGTCATTCTTTCTTTACTACAATTCTTTCTTTTTTACTATAATTCATTCATTCTTTCTTTCTTTCTTTACTATAATCCTTTCTTTCTTTACTATAATTCATTCTTTCTTTCTCTCTTTACTATAATCCATTCATTCATTTTTCCTTTAATATAATTCTTTCTTTCTTTATCTCTTTCTTTCTTTACTATAATTCTTTCTGTCCTTTTTCTTTCTTTCCTTATTTCCTTCCTTCCACTCCTTGTTCCTTTCATTTCACTCGTCTTGTCCACTCCACTTTACATTCTTCTTCCCCTTCTTCTTCTTCTTCTTCTTCTTCTTCTTCTTCTTCTTCTTCTTCTTCTTCTATGTGTCATTTTCCTTCAGGACGTGAACGATCATGCCTCTCCACATCTTCCTATCCTTTGTTGTTCTTAATAATGTTTCACTTCGTTTCTTTCCCAATGTGTCATCCATTTACACAAGCCTGTAGGCTAACTTATTCGCTGCTTTCCTCTCTTCTCCGGGCTTTCAGTATGTCCTGCGAGTATCAAATTCTCCACACCCTCTTTCCTCATCATATGTTCGAAAAGTTTCTACAACCTCTTTCTGATTCTATGTATAAGTGTCCTTTTTATTTGCATTTTCCTTAAAATTTCCTTTTAATCACCAGGTCAGTGGGTGTTATTCTCAGCATCCTTCTGTAGAACCACATTTCTGTTACATCAAGTCTCCGTCCTGGGTATGACGATAAACTACATCCACGTCCTGGGTATGACGATAAACTACGTCCAACAGCAAGGCCTCTCTGATCAGGAGGTTTTGAGGAGCGTGGAACCACCTCTTAACTGCTGGTGTTCCCAGGTCCACGCTGACCCGGGGTGGTAGCATCTGTTAGGGTCCCAGCTATGGGCAAAATTATTATCAGCAATACCTCTTTGATTTCTGTTTTTTTTTTGTTTTTTTTTATTCATTTCCTTTTTAATTCTTTTCTGAAATGTCTTTCTTCACACTTTCTTTATTCGGGTTGATGACCAAACTCACTACGGCAGTAAAGATCTACAAAAGTATCTTGCTAACAAGTGTTCGACACAGAGGCAAGTTGAATATTGATTCAGCTTATTTTATTAGAGCTCAAAATCAAAGTAGGGAGTCACCCTGTGTAGATGCTCTTTTGTAGTTTTCGATTCGAGATTAATAACTATTGTTCCACGGCGATGCGATACCTACTTCTTTCTTAATCAACATATATCCTTTTGAGCGAATATTCTAGAAATCTGTTCAGTGTATTTTATTTTTACCTTTCTCTTTTCTCCATTTCTTTCATACTTTTTCATTTGATGCTCATCATTCCTGTCTTTCGTTCTTTCTTTCCATAATTTCTATTTTCCATTTTTATATCTTATTCTTAGTAACTTTATCATCCGTAATCTTTTCTTTCTTTTTTTCTTTCCTTCTTTCATTTTGTCTTTCTTTTTTTCTTACATATCACTTGCCTTTATTTCTTCATCTTCTTTATTCCATTTTTTCTATTCTTCCTTTCATCCACCCTTAATTTCCATCATCATCATCATCTGTCCCGTGGCCTGAAGTGGTGTAGGGTCGTTGCTTAGCTGAGCATCTGACGAGTTACTACCGCATTTCTAGGTTGGAAAACAAGTAAGATTCATTCTAATCCTCCTTCCATTTTTCTCCCTTTTTCTTTCATTCATTTTCTTTCTTTCTTTCTTTCTTTCTTTCTTTCTTTCTTTCTTTCTTTCCCTTCTTCCTCTTTTATTCTTCTTTTCTTCTTATTTCCTTCCTTTCTCTTTTTTATGCTTCTGCTTCCCGTTTCTTTTTTCCTTTTTCATTCTATATTTCCCCTTCATTGCAACCTTCCTTCCTTCCTTCGTTCCTGCCTTCCTTTATTCCTTCCTTCCTCCTTTCTTCATTCCTTCCTCCACTTTCCTTCCTTCCTACTTTTTTCTTCCTTTCTTCATTCCAACCTCCTCTTTCCTCCCTTCCTCCTTTCCTTCCTTTATTCCTTTCTTCATTCATTCATTCCTTTATTCCTACTTTCCTTGTTCATTCTTTCACTTTCCTTCATTCCTTCCTTCCTTCCTTCCCTCCCTCCCTTTCCTTCCTTTCCTTTCTTCATTCATTCCTCCATTCCTTCCCTCATTCATTCCTTCATCCTACTTTCCTTTCCTTCCTTCATCCTTTCCTTTCTTCGTTTGTTCTTTCCTTCCTCCTCTTTCCTTCCTCCTTTCCTTCCTTCCTTTCTTCATTCATTCTTTTCTTTCTCCTTTCCTTTCTTAATTCCTTCCTTCCTTGTTCATTCTTTCCCTTTCCTTCCTTCCTTCCTTCCTCCTTTCGTCATTCCTTCCTCCTCTTTCCTTCCTCCCTCCTTTCCTTCTTTCCCTCCTTCATTCTTTTCTTCATTGCTTCCTCCCCATTCCTTCCTTCCTCTTTTCCTTCCTTCCTTCCTTTCTTCCTCCTTTTCTCTCTTAATTCCTTCCTTCCATGTTTATTCCTTCCTTGTTACTTTCTTCCTTCCATTTCCTTCCATTTCCTTCCTTCCTTCCTTCCTTCCTTCCTTCCTTGTCTTTTCCTGCTTCTTCTCTTTACCTTCCCCGATGTTTCCTATTTTACTTCTTTCTTTTCAACCAAGCAACGTCCTCATGTGTCAAAATTATGAAGCATTGATTAAATGACGTCAACGCTAAAACGTGCGCTCTATTTTGCATAAAACGTAAAGAAAACAATGAACAGCCCTTCTTAATATGTAAATAAAATTCTCCGGGGATTAAATCGATGCGTGCAAATGTAAATATTTCATGAAAAATATTCACCAAAAAACAAAACAAAAAAAACATAGCAAATTAATCCCTTCAAAAAACAAAATAAAATAAATAAATAAGAATTTAAAAATAAAATAAGTAAAAATAAAATATTGCTTCAATATTAACATGCCAACATCATCAACCAACTTTGATATTTCAATATATATGTTT
The DNA here is from genome assembly GCA_964036315.1 of Acanthosepion esculentum. Classification (NCBI taxonomy): domain Eukaryota; kingdom Metazoa; phylum Mollusca; class Cephalopoda; order Sepiida; family Sepiidae; genus Acanthosepion; species Acanthosepion esculentum. The sequence continues at coordinate 147,600,382 of OZ038477.1, read as the reverse complement.
TTGATGTTCGTATTTTTTAATAATTCCAATCTGCACTTCTTTTCATGGAATGTCTTCGCTTACAATATATTATTAATGCCATTATGAAATCTGTTTATATAATTTCGAACGGAAAATAAATCCGACGTTCAAAACAAGGAAATGTCAAAAGTAATCCAATAAAACTCTATAAGGGAGAGAGATTAAATCACAAAGTGAGTCAAATTCTTCAAGGTTAATTTGTCATTAAAACAAAAGACTGCAAAATGTCCCTTCTAAGAATTTTTAATATTTACTGTTTCGAAAGCATTTTATGTTGCAAAAATTGTGTGACAAAATTGAAGACCAATTATTATTGGATTCAGTTAAATCTTTACCGAAGTATTGCGAATTTGGATCACTTTGAGGACAACGCAATCCTACCATTTGAATTATTCGACATCAGAAAATTTACTTTTAAATAGAATTAAATATAATCAAAATAAAAATCATCTAAATATAATATCTACGATGTTTCTTTCTCTTTTATATGTCATATTCGTTCATGAGTTATGGCTGGCCACAGTTTCCTATGCTTTGTATCTCTAAGCAATGTTTGACATCTTAATATCCTGCAGTCACTGTTCTGGCATCCATTTACCCTCTCACTGGATATGTTACTCGCTGTTTCCTTCTATCTTTCTTGCATTCAATATGTCTTGTGTGTACCAAATTCTCCAAGCCTTCATTCATTATTAAATCCCCCAAATATTTTTTTGTTTTGTTTTCATCTTTGTTGTTATTATGGTGACATTTCGGATAATATTCCGAAATCAAATCATGGAAATGAAAATAATTCCTGATTCCAGAAATTCAGATGGAATGTATAATACAATACACACACACACACACACACACACACACACACACACACACACACACACACACATACATATATATATATATATATATATATATATATATATATATATATATATATATATTATAGATGCACTGTCTGTTTCATGCTAGACGCAATCGTCAGGCTACGAGTCCATCCGTGGCCTGACGATTGCGTCGAGAATGAAACAACTGTCGCCTCTAAGTGTTGACTTCTATGTTCACTTTTATATTTACACAATCTCTATCTGTGATATTGAGCACTTTATCCCATAAATATAGCACACTTTAAGACTATATATATATATATATATATATATATATATATATATATATATATATATATATATATATATATATGTATATATATTTAAAGATATTTTTGTAGGTACAAAATTTTATAACAGAAATGAAGGTATTAAGCTTAATATTACTAGACATATTAAAATATAAAACAAAGAATAAAAAGGAAAGACGTATCTTCTAAAATGATTATGTAGCCAAGATGTCTTCCATTTTAGAAGATACGTCTAAATTCTCCAAGCTTGGATCAGCAGACACGTGTGACAGAACCACTTCTAGTGAAGTAAAATTTCAGAAATTACTTCTGAAATTGGTAGACTAGTGTTCTTCCTCAAGAAACCGCAAATGAAATTCGTCCGTCTGGGTCTATTCGTCCGCGGCTTTATGGTCTCCCAGAAATCCACAAGGATGGAGTTCCTTTAAGACCAATCTTACCGATGGTCGGTTCAGCCCAACACAAAGTAGCCCAATGGCTCTCAACGCTGTTGGAACCCGTGTTGCAAAGCTTGAGCGGATTTTGTATAAAAGATTCATTTTCCTTCGTTGAACACATTCAAAATTTATCTTCTTCAGGCATGTTCATGTGTTTCTTTGATATCTGTTCATTATACACGTGTGTACCTCTCATGGAGACGATTGCCATTTGCTGCGACTTGCTTTATCGTAGTACTCTGTCACCTCCTAGCATTCCGGAGTCTGCATTTGTTGAGTTAATTAAATTTGCCACGTCTTCTGTTGAATTTAGTTTCAACAACACCATGTTTCGACAGATAGTCGCTACGTGTCTCATTTGTATCCAGCCCTTGCCAGCATATTCGTCGGCTTTCACGAAGAAAGAATACGAAAGAATGCACTATGTCCGCAACTATATTGTCGGTACGTTGATGATACCTTTTGTTTATTTAACAATGGTGACGAGGCTGACCAGTTTCTTTCTTTTTTAATAGTATCCATCCTGCACTGCGGTTCACCGTTGAGAAGGAGTCTTGCTGTCAATTGGCCTTCCTGGATGTATTGGTACATCGGACGCCAGAGGGTTTTCTAACATCGCTTTACAGGAAACCAACCTTCACTGGATTATACACACGTTGGGACTCCTTTTGTCCCACTAAAAGGAAGTTAAACATAATAAGAACCCTCCTTCATAGAGCATTAAAGATATGCTCGGAGTCGTTTTTGGATGAGGAGGTCAATTTTATCAGAGATACCCTATGCGGTCTAGGTTACCCACCTGACGTCGTTCAGTCTGTTATCCGAGACAAAATCGAAAAGTTCAGAGGTGTAAAGATTTGCGGTGTTGAGAGGTGTCCGGTTTAACTAAGGTTACCTTGGATCGGAACCAAATGTGAAAATTTTGTGAGACATATTTCATCTAGTGTTCGTCGCTGCTTTTTCTCTGCTGAGGTTCGTGTAGTATTTCAAACACGGCCTATGTTTCAATTCAATGTGTAAAGACGTTCTCCCTTCTCACCAAATTAATTCCGTTATTGATCAATATGATTGGAGTTTTGGTGTCAACTACATAGGGAGGACACACAACGACTAGACATGCGAATTAAGCAACACATTCCTACAAAAATCAGGAACCATACCCGGCCGTTTGATGGACTCGTCCCGAACGCCTACAGTTCAGCCATTTGTGAGCATCTATTAAAAAACAGAAGGTGTGCGGCTAAATTTAGTGTGGATTGGTTCACCGTGTTGTCCCGTTCACACTCTTCATTTCATCTAAAGGTGCTGGAGTCAATTTACATCGGGTCCCGCAGGCCCTTCCTGTGTAAACAGCGTGAGTGTCTGTTGGGGCTCGCTGTCATTTGCCTCTAGCTCCTTTTTTTCTCTCCTCATACTCATTTCAATTTCATTGCATATTCTGTTTTTTAATGACATTAAAATCTCCCGTAGAAGCCTGAAGAGCGGGAGCGAAACCGGTTGCTTCCCTTTTTATTCTTTGCTTTGTATTTTAATATGTCTAGCAATATTAAGCTTAACACCTTCATTTCAGATATATATATATATATATATATATATATATATATATATATATATATATATATATATATATATGTATAAATATATATATAAAATATTTATAATATATATAATATATATATATAATATATAACCTATATTTGATATATATATATGATATATATACACATAATATATACTATATATAATATATACTATATATATATATATATATATATATATATATATATATATATACAGACTCTTTTCCTTTTCCCCTACCCTTGAGGCTGATACCACTTTGTCTGCTGTTATGTTAAGCAGATATGAGCAGACGAAATATGCAATATGTCACACAGAAGGTCGAACACAGTGACGCCGACCGGGTATTGTTTTCCTTACAATCTCTCTGCGGTATTTGGGTTATATGTTTCTTGTGCAGACCATTTTGATTTTGAACCAAATATCGTCACTCGATCAATTCCCCGTAATATCACGCCATCCATCCCCGATTGTATTCCTGCCTGTTATTTATTATAAAATACATTTTTCTTTTTCTTTATATTTTATCCCCTTGTAATTCTTGCGACAACTTAGAGAATATACTGCGTGGTCCGAAAGCCTTGTCATTTCCTACCAACAAATTAATGAGAACAATCAAGAAACACTTATTACAAAACACATGTACGTGATTCAGTTTATTCCCTTGACGCAGTCACATCGAAAAGGCCTGTATGAACACCATTTTCTTGGCACAAAAGGATGCGTAAAGGCTCCCCGAACGACGTCCTTCCACTGATACATTCTCGTATCGTTCATGTGAAACTCTCACTTTGATACCTGATATAGCGCTGTTATATTATGTAGGACTTTCTGACCACTTTGTAGTTCATTTTTCTTGGGAACATAAACTTGGCGTGTGGTATCCTCGACCTATTGTTAGTGTAGCGGGCGTGAACAATCGTGTTGCGGGTCCCGCCACAATTATTTAATTTTGTCTAGGAAAGTCGTGGAAAAGGACATGCAAAAACGCTGGAGGTCGCTATCCAATGTGGTGGTCACAATGAAATTTATATTGGACGTAAAATAGCACATAGTGTAAAATACAAAACAGAACGTAATGATTTAAAACATAACAATTGAATTTATTAAGTGTTTTGGTGTACATGCATATAGAAGGTTTGACAGAGTTATGTCTCTTAGATTTGGAAATATTTGTACCGAAGCTCATAAAAATTGAATTAGTTATTAAACTGTACTTTACAAGATTGAGTATATTGCATGGTAGGAATTGTCTATTGGACAAGTTGGTAAGATGTTCATTAAGTTAAGAGTTGTACCTGCGGAATGTTGCAATGTTCTTTAACGTCTGACGTCTGACAGCATAGTTAAAACTGAAGTTCTTGAAGGTTACATTTTGGCAGCAAGAGATGAGACGGAAAAAGAAGAGACAGAGAATCCTTCGTGTTTTGTTTATATAAGATGGCGTAACACGTGACTGACTCGTATTGAGCGCGAAAACAGATTTGTCGCGTGCAGGCAATCTGATTGGTCGGAACTGACCAATCAGCAAGCTATTTTTGAGTAGATTAACCAATGAATGATTGTCATACGTTTTCCATGTATGTATGATGGTGGTGGTGATTACCACATTAGGATTTGGTGTGTCTGTACAAACATAGAAATGGCCGTAACGTTTCCTCGCCCGTCTCCCCCTCAGCTGTTTTAAAGCTCTTTTGGGAGCATCGACGAAGCCTTCTGCTTGACGGTTGAATCTTGGGTGACAAGATGGAGTTTATACATGTTTCACCGCATTGAGTACGATTGTTCGCTACGTGTCGGTTATTCCAGATATTTATAAATTTTATTGTGTCAGTCGTCGTAGCATTTTCACACTTATAAATCTCAGGTCATTCTGCGTAACATGCTACGACTTCGAGGCAATAAAATCTTTTCGTCGATTCTGCATAATCCAGATGTAATTTTGATCATGGTAAATTTTTAACTTCTATGTGCAGTGACTGGTAGAGCATAGTTACCACGTTTTAACCTTATTTCAATGTCTTGGTTCATATTCTTCCAATAAACACAGATTCGCATTAGGTATTTTACTGTAGATATTCCTTGATGGCCATTGTGGAATTGGTTTAACATCGGTTTCTCTAATGATTTAGGAATTACTACGCGGTCTGCGTAATTTAATGCACCATCAGAAATAGAAGAAAACAATTGACAAAACCTTATTTTTTTAAATTCATTTTAATTAAGAAACCTTTCATATTTTCAATATATTCATCGTATTTGTTTTTCATTCCTTTCACTTAATTTGACTGGTATTTCTATGGCTGTATTGCATAAGATTTTTTATGGAAACCTCGAATTTCGTTCCAGCAACAACCATATCCTCGAGGTGAGTTTTGTTATTAGTCTTGATAAAACATCCAAATATTGAAGTTATCAATATCTGTAATTCTCAAAATGTGTGTATGTGTGTATGTGTGTGTGATCGGATGTTTTGTTTATGTGTTTCCACAGTTTTCATCCGATTTCGATGGAATTTTTTGGTTTGATAGATAATTCTTTAGTGCCGGTTTTGAGTCCAAATTGTTGACGACAATGGCTCTCTACTACTTCCTGTCATTATAACTATCTGCAAAATTTTACTATTTACTATCTGTTCTTGGATATATATCTTTCATAAAAATGTTAATCTTATATCTATAATTATCAAAATGTGTGTGTATGTATGTGTGCCCGTGTGTGTGTGTGTGTGTATGTGTGTGTGTGATCGGATGTTTATTCGTTTCCACAGTTTTAATCCGATTTCAATGAAATATTTTTGTTTGATAGATAATTCTTCAGTGCTAGTTTTGAGTTCAAATTATTGGCGACAATGGCTCTCCACTACTTCCTGTCCATTATAACTCTCAGCAGCTTTTTACTATTTACTATCTGTACTTGGATATATATATTTCATAAAAACTTTAATAAAAATAAACAGTTTAAATTATTACAATAATATTATCTATATCTATAATTCTAAAAAATGTGTGTGTATATATATATGTGTGTGTGTGGGTTTAACTATTTGCCCATAGCTGGGACCCTAACAGATGCTACCACCCCGGGTCAGGGTGGACCTGGGAACACCAGCAATTAAGAGGTGGTTCCACGCTCCTCAAAACCTCCTGATCAGAGGCCTTGCTGTTGGACGTAGTTTATCGTCTTACCCAGGACGCGGGTGTAGTTTATCGTCATACCCAGGACGGCCATTATTTGTTGAAAATGCCAGGTGCTACTTTGACAATCGTAAGCGAGTTTATTAAAAGTATACACTCCTTTATGGGTATTTATACTTAACTCTTTGAGCCCTGACCACCGCTTTACCGGTGGTAGAAAATGACTTAATGTCTACCCACCGGACAGAAGGGTTAAAATTGTTTAGGAATACAGGGATCAAAGGGTTAATAAGTGTCGGGTCTTTTCTTCTACTTCCATCTGTAGGTACGCCTCTAAAAATACAGTTTTGAAAAAAATTTCCACCATTCGATTTGACGAAAATTTCTTCTTGCTTTGTCAAAAGATAGGCCGGAGGCAATAAACAGTTATTTCGTCCTGCTAAAAAATCTACGCAACCAGAAATATCATTTTTATTTTATTTTTATTTATTAATTTATTTATTTATTGACATAAACTGCTAGGGCAGTCCACTTTGCACATTCGGGTGGGGTAATAACTCAAGGGTGTCTAGACTATCTTGTCCACGGCTTATCACATCTAGGGCTCCATATAGAACAGAGCATTTAGATTTCAAAATCAAAATGGCTCCTTCTTTTAGACGTAAAGTTGCTTTGACCTTTGTGCATTTTCCTAAACCTCCCGAAAAAAACAACAGGGGAACATTTTATGCGGCTTTACCAATTTTTCGCCAGACAATTTGAACTGAACCGCAAAAAGAATTTATGGATTCCTTCCATAAATTGAACTTTTTAAGCCAGCCACTTCCAAATAATATCAAGGGTATTCTCTTAACAACGTGAAGAGCAGCTTTCGAGTCTGCCCGAGATTTTCTTTAACCCCCGCACCATCACTGAGTCAGGTTGTGAGACAATGTCGGTGTTTAACGTGGGGACCCAAGTGTTTTCACTTAGGCCGCTGGTCTAAGCTTGTCTAAGCTAATCATAGCCGGTCATACCGCCACTATGTAACACATGTCACGCAACGGTGGAAGGAAAGCAATGGAGGAAAGCAAGGGAGGGGAGAAGGCCTCTGGCACGCAACAGATACTACACCTGACCACTTTCTGTCCTCGGAAGGAAACATTACAATTTATTGTTCCCATTATATTTTATTTTTTCCCCTGATACACGTTGTGCATATCGATTATTTTCTTCACTTTTCAAGCGCCAAAATATCATTCCATATTTTTAATCATTATGTCGGATCCTGTGCCTAATTGGAGTTTTACAAATCTTCCGTTCATTTTTACTTTTACATATTTTCTGTTAAATACTGGCTGTCCTTTTGTTGTCAGCATGACCGAAATTTTTAAACGGATATTTATCTTCAAAATGTCTTGACCCATACCCGTGACATGGATCAGGTTTTGATATCTTGACTGTTTGCTTTTTCGTTTAATCTCGTCTGAATACCTACCGCTTTGCCTTCAGTTTTGTTGGTGTCGTGCTTAAGATTTTATTTCGGTTGATATTCTTCCGCGACGCTTTGCAACGATAATTGTTGGTCCGGTTCCATCTTTGAATGAATGCGCGAATGTATTTCAAAGTCCTTGCTAGACGTCAGCCCTTTTATAAAAATCAAACATTTAAACCCGTGAGGTGATATTTCGTGTAATTCAAATAAACAGATTCAAATAGATATAAACATATTTAGCTTGCTAGAGAGATATAAACAGATTGAGCAAGATAGAAAGATAGATACTGACATGGACAGATACATGAGAACAGTGATAGATAGGAACAGACTTAGATAGGTAGATAGATACATGAGAACATTCTTATATAGATAGCTATGGAAAACTACGATAGATAGATAAAACATACTTATATAGATAGCTATGGAAAACTAGGAGAGATAGATAAAAACATACTTGTATAGATAGCTATGGAAAACTAGGAGAGACAGATAAAACATACTTATATAGAAAGCTATGGAAAACTAGTATAGATAGATAAAAAATATACTTGTATAGATAGCTATGGAAAACTAGGATAGACAGATAAAACATACTTATATGGAAAACTAGGAGAGATAGATAAAGAAACTTACTTATATAGATAGCTATGGAAAACTAGGATAGATAGATCAAAACATACTTATATAGATATGTTGAGTCTTGACTCAATATTGAATCTTGCCTATTGCATGGAATAATAATGCAACACAAAATGTACTTAGAACAAGAATGTATTATAACAAGAAAGTGTACACAATAAGTACATATAGTATTTCTGTATATTTCTGGGAAGACGTTCCTGGAGAATGTGTTGACTAGTCGCAGTCGATCAGAGTCTCTAGTTGGATCTCATGATTCCTCCCCCCCGTCTCCCGGTACCAACCATTATTTATATAGTTGGTAGTCACCTATGCAGATTAGGTGTATCCCACCACAACAAGATAGCTATGGAAAACTAGGGGAGATAGAGAAAAACATACTTGTATAGATAGCTATGGAAAACTAGTATAGATAGATAAAAAATATACTTGTATAGATAGCTATGGAAAACTAGGATAGACAGATAAAACATACTTATATGGAAAACTAGGAGAGATAGATAAAAAAACTTACTTATATAGATAGCAATGGAAAACTAGGATAGATAGATCAAAACATACTTATATAGATAGCTATGGAAAACTAGGGGAGATAGATAAAAAACTTACTTATATAGATAGCTAGGGAAAACTAGGATAGATAGATCAAAACATACATATATAGATAGCTATGGAAAACTAGTATAGATAGAGAAAAACATACCTGTATAGATAGCTATGGAAAACTAGGATAGATAAATAAAATATACTTATATAGATAGCTGTGGAAATCTAGGAGAGATAGATAAAAAACTTACTTATATAGATAGCTATGGAAAACTAGGATAGATAGATAAAAAACATACTTGTATAGATAGCTATGGAAACCTAGTATAGATAGATAAAAACATACTTATATAGATAGCTATGAAAAACTAGGAGAGATAGATAAAAAAACTTACTTATATAGATAGCTATGGAAACTAGGATAGATAGATAGATAGATAGATAGATAAGAACAGACTGATATAAAGAGATATGAATAAGTTCCAAGAAAAGAAAGAGTGGAATAAAATAGTGAATAATTGTTTCAAACAAAAAATCATTCGAAATGTCAACGAACAATCGCTTAAAATCGAACGATCAATTGCAATCGATCTGTTAAGACGAACAATGATTATCAATCTCATTCATCATTAAGAACTTAATGAACATATTTCAATCAAAAAAATAAATATTAAATAAAATTATTCGATTTTTTGAGTTCTGAGTTTAAAATTGAAGAACATAGCAATTTTGTCAGCCGAGTGAAGTCTAACTTGAATTACGACTTGAATTATTTCGCTTAATTAAATATTTTGGCGTTGAAAACTGTGTGATTAACGATGCTGAGGATTCAGGTGGGGTGCGTTTATTGGCCGAAACAATTCATCTTTTCTTTCGACACGATTTGTATTAAGGAATTAAGATCATTCAGGGGACGGCGAAACGACATTATATTTACGCAATCTATTAGAAATACAGGAACAGAACAACAGTCATATACTATCGCTATACAGAAAGAGACTACAAACATATCACTTTAGATGAGATATACATATATTTTAACATTCTATTAAATGCAGGCGCGAGCGCACACACAAACACACACACACATATATATATATTAATCGGTATCAGGGCATGCAAGGCAGTAAAGCCACTAAGACACAAAGGGTTACAGGATATAGAAGAAGTAGGAAGAGAAATTTTAATAATGAGTGGGAAGAGAAAAGAGCATTCAGGAGGACAATAGTTATAGCGATTGACATTGCATTTAAACTTTTGAAAATTAAAGTTGGCTGGAAAGCATGGAACCGGAAGTGAGTCCCACAAGCGAGAAGCGCCAGAAAAGAAACTGTTAGCATAGAATTTACGATTGCAGCTAGTCAGTTCAACACTTGAGTGATTAGATCTAGATGCCAGTCTAGTACTGCGTTTAAATTAAAAAAACATTAGGTACCATAGCGGCGAGGTCATCCGAACAATTACCATGAAAGTATTTATTTAGTACATGATATATATATATATATATATATATATATATATATATATATATATATATATATATATATGTTAAGAAGAATTTGGTAATCGGTATAGGTAGTCCCAAAAAGGTTGAAATCCTGAGAGCTCAATGTAAATCCAGAGCTAATAAAGGAAAAACAGACCACTTTAAGGCTCCATGTAATAATTTATTTCGCCAAGCCCCTTATTAAAGGACATTGGCTCATCAGACTCCACTTCCAAACGGTGATACGAAAAATGGTAAATGAAAATTGAAATGAACCTATACACTTTTGACGGGTAGTATTATGGTTATGTAATTTAACAGAGAGGGTAATGAGGTGTAGTGTGAGAGACATGATCGAATTTAGAGAGGGTTTACGTTAATATTTTCTATCTATCATATTAAGGTAGGGGGTAGACATTGACCTATTTAATCGGTTAACTTAATGGAGGTGATATATTGAGAGGTAAGGGGAGAAGAGAGAAACAAAGAAGGGAGGGGGAAGTAGAGAGAAAGAAGCAGTCATTACATTTTGCTAAGCGACAGTAGGAGAGATAACTTTAGCAATTTATGTAAAAAATATTTTTATGTTTGATAGTAATTTAATTTTTAAAATCATTAAATTAAATTTAAAATTCTAACTCTTTTAACAAATAATTTAGGGATTTAATATTATTTAAATAGTATAATTAAAAATACATTTATAGAAAGTACATTAAAACTAATTATTTAAATTATAACAGTTTACTTATATTAATCTTTCAATATTGTAAATGATTGTTAAGGCAACATCTCTATCAGTTTGAGTCTAATTCATGAATGTAATTTAAGAATATTTTTAGATGGGTAATGTTTTTAATTAGGGTTTTGGTCTTCAATTGAGATGGAGTAATGATCGAAGGCGATTATTAAATATTTTGTTTTATCATATACATATATATCTATCACACATACACTTATGTAAATCACATGTATACATACACTTATGTAAATCACATATATACATACGTTCATTTACATGTGAAATATATATATATATATATATATTTCATATATACATACACATATATATACATGCACACACACACACAAACACAAACACACACATATGTATATATATATATATATATATATATATATATATATATATATATATATATATATATAAGGCGACAGTGTTTATGATGCTTCAAGACAATATACCGGCTTAAAATTGCGTTGCAGCATAAAACAGACTCTCGCCGTGCTGACCTAAGTGCCCACTATGATACACACATATATATATGCCTATGTATGTGTTGATATGTATATGTGTGTACATATATATATGTATATACACATATATATATATATGTATATATATGTATATGTATATATATGTATATTTATATATATACATATATAGATATGCAAATATATATATGCATATATATTTAAATATTTACAAATTTACATACGCTCTATCTCTGATATTGAGCACTTTATATATATATATATATATATATATATATATATATATATATATATATATATATATCCAGGAAAGATTAGAACGATTAGAGTAGAATTACAACCTTCGTATAATTTAATTTAAAAGAGGGCTGTATTTTACAATATTACAAACTAATATATATATATATGTAATATCCTTAAATGAAGTGTTATATATATATATATATATATATATATATATATATATATATATATATATATATATATATATATATATATATATATATATATATAACACCTCATTTTAAATGGATACCCGTATACTAATAATAACTTTGAACTAATTTAAATATGTCGGATTATATATATATATATATATATATATATATATATATATATATATATATATATATATATATATATGAATTGGGATAATCGGACAAGAAAAAATCGGAATGTTCTTTATATAATATGGTGGTAAAAAAACTTCTTGTATTTTTATGTTTATAAAAAATCAAATCAGAACTAATCATAGGTTTTACATCAGAACCCCCTAGAATATATAGCCCAGAATAGCTTGATGAAGATGTTAAATACATTAAATTTTTTAGTCTTCTTCCCTACGTATATCATTTCATCTTCAACGCTAGAAAAGGAAGTCCACAAGATCAGATAATTTCGCACCACCACAAGCTTTTTAGGGTTTTTCGGAAATAAAAACACTAAATTCATAATCCTACATTCCAAAAATTTATCAACAAAACTTGAAAATGGATTTAATTTCTTTTGCAAATTAAATAAAAAATTTGAGAGTTTTGGCGATTAACAAAGATGGCCGACCAAGAAGCATGCTCCAGGATTGAACAGCGGTCAGTTATCAAGATTTTGGTTGCTGAAGGGTGCAAACCAGTTGAAATTCATAAGCGAATGTCAACTGTGTATGGTGCCACATGTTTCAGCCAAAAAATGTCTACAAGTGGGCTAAATTGTTTAAAGAAGGACGGAGCAGTGTTGAAGATGAAGACAGGCCTGGGAGGCCTACAGAAGTGAGGTCTCCTGAGGTGATCGAATCAGTCAATGACCTCATTCAGTCTAACAGAAGGGTGACAGTGGATGACATTGCAAGGACTTTGAGTTTATCTGTTGGGACAAACGCAGGGGTCATCAGTCAGAAGGAGTCATCTTGCATCATGACAACGCAAGGCCTCACACAGCAGCCCAAACGGTGCGGACCATCAATGAGCTGGGCTTGGAACTGCTCCCTCATCCCCCTTACAGCCCAGACCTTGCCCCTTCAGACTTTCACCTGTTTGGTCCCTTGAAAGCGTTCACGAGAGGCACGAAATTTAAAAGTGATGATGAAGTCAAAAGTGTTGTGAGCGACTGGGTGAGACATTAGTCCAAAGATTTTTACGCTGAGGGAATACGGAAGCTTGTGCATAGATGGGAAAAATGTGTGACAGTGCTGGGAGACTACGTTGAAAAATAATAAAAAAATAAGCTTCTATCTGTGTTAGAAGTCCTTATACCGAAAAATTCACCTTATTTATTGAACGACCCTTGTACAGAAACAAAAGAGGCCGTAACTTTAATTCATAAATTATATCTTAATTAGAAAAGAACACATTTTTTACGCAGAAAATACTTCCAAGGAATTTTGATAAATATTTCGTGCACAATTCACTCCAGTTCGTTGTCGTATATTGTTCTCATCCCACGCTTCATTTATTTTGTAGTCATTCTGGTAAAAATCAAATCAAGTATAAAACTTTTATATATAAAAAAAGTAAAATATCAAATTAAAATAAGACATTAATGTAAAACGCTTCTTTCTTTCTTTCTCTCTTTCTTTCTCTCTTTCTTTCTCTCTTTCTATTTCTTTCTTTCTCTCTCTATATTTATATCTCAACTAACGAGAAGGCAGCCATCAAATAAAAAGAGGAAGAAGAAGAAAAGATTGAACCCGGTCGAGAAACGCCGGAGGCTTCTGGGACCATAACCTACTTATTTAAGACTATAAATTAACCAAAATAAAACAGGCTCCACGAATAACGTCTGCTATATAAAAAAAAAATGAAAAAAGAAAGTACGCTAGAAAATAAAATAATTTGGGTCAATGAAAAAAATGAACACAATATATGATGTTAACTGAAACCAAGGTTTGCGCCAGTGTCTGTGAGCCTGGTCAAAAGTATATAATCTCACAGCTCTGAAACATGAGGAGAAGGGATGACAAGAGAAACCATGGAACAAGGGATGCGACCGCCGGTGGAACCAGCCATACATGACGCATGAAGAAGTTTAAGAGGTCATCTGTGTATGATATTGTCTGCCCTTCTTAGGCCCGAAAAAACACAATACATTGACGCCGACCTATTTCTAAGATGATTATACTATCAAGTTCTAATTGCTAAACTGTCGAATACCGACCTGAAACTGACTTTCGCCCGACGGCCACCAAGATCCGCCTCATAAACGAACATTTTTCTATACCGAATATCAAAGGAATCGCTCTAAATCAAATAAAAATATATTGTTTATTTTATACTTTTAAGTCAGTTAATTTTAGTTTCGAATTTCCGATAATATAATTACCAAGAAGCATCTCTGACACAAGTCACCAAAATTCTTTTCCGAATTTACTCGTCCTTGTAATATCGCCTTAACCGAACCAATAATATTTCTACCTATTTCGAATTCTAAATAGGAAGCCGTTCCCCGTTTTTAAATTGGTGCGACCCCATCTTCCTGTCTGCATTTGATCACCTTTGGTCAGACTATTCAGAGTTAACTAAATATATACAGAGTGTGATGGGTAAGTCGCCATTTTATATTTTTAATTTCGGGCATGCGCGTTGTTTGTTTTTGATTTTGTCGACTGCATAGCATCATAGGTTCAATTGGGTACAGTATGTGAGAAAAGAGCACCATGACGCAGTTCACAGAAATTTGGAAACGGCATGTCGTATTGCTTGGCTTTCGCGCCGGAAACTCCAATACAAACATATCAGACGGTTTGGGTAACAATCTGAGGACAGTGCAGAGGATTCGGAAAGAGGACGATGAGTTTAATGTGGACTAATGTGGTGTTTGGAGTGATCACTAGTGATGCCGACCTTATGCCTCCATTAATCTTCCAAGAGATCCTTAGACTCAACACAGAGACCTACATCAAGTGCCTTGAGGAGGTAGCAATGCTTTGAGTCAAGAGGATAGCTTCTGGAAGAACCTATGTCAGGTAACAGGACTCTGCACCATGCCACACAAGCAGGCGAACCCAGTCAAGGTTTTCAGGCAAAGTCTGCGACCACATCACCCCCTTACATCTGACCACCTAACTCCTCAGACTGCAATCCCCATGGTTATTATGTGTGGGGTGCAACTGTGCAAAAAACTCTTTTGTAACACTAAATAAGAACTGAAGGCAAGGATTAGGGCAGCATTCACCAACTTAAACAAGGAGACCATCCAGAAGAGTTGGAGAGGATTCCGAAGTTGTTTGGAGGCCGTGTTTGAAGCCAATGGCGATTTTATTGAATAAATTTACTCTTTAGTAATTCAAGATATTTTTGTGTAATTTTGCTAAATATTTCTGTTAAAATGAGATATTTTAATTTTGCGCCATTAAGACGACAATTTACCCATCGCACCCTGTGTTTTTGTATTTACATATTAAAATAACTTATCACTAAATTTTAAAAAAAAAATGTCTTCTTATATTTTGAGGCAAGAAATCGATTAATTGCTTTAAGTGAATAAGAAAATATTTTCCTGGCCTACATCAAAATGAGTTTTATTTATTGGCATTCCTTTGCACCAAACCTTATTTTCTGGTCACATCTAAAACCCACCAATGAGTCGAGTGTATGATGAATGTTATTTCATATTAGAAATTATCTAAGATGTTTTTACAACCGGATATTCGAAAGCTTATTTCATGTCCACATCTGTGTTTGTCTACAGACTTTTTTCTTAATCTAAACCTTATATGTCTCGCTATACTCACCCGTTTTTTTTTTAATACAAAAAAGGAGAGAAGCTCTGGATCCATTGATCCTGTCACTGTCGGATTATAATCCAGAAATAACGGATATCAAATTGCGTTTACACTCGCTGATTTCCCTGAAGCAACGACAGAGTTTTCGCTACACGTATCAAATCAATTTGTAGGGTGGGGGGTTATCGTATCTTTTCGGGGGTAAAACACCGAAGGAAATCACATTCGTACACATAATTATTTCGATCACACATAAAAATATGCGAGCAATGCTGTATATATCGATTGATTCAGACAACAGAATTGTCAGCGATAAAAATTTACTTAACATTATATAAATCAACCAAATTCAAAAATATCCGATATAATCCATAGCAATTTTCCAAGCGTAGCTTAGATGTGGCACAAGGCCGAAAGTATGGGGCACTCGGTGAGGATCGAACTCACTACTCAGTCGTAAATTTTCTAGCGAGACGAGGTTATTCATCATTACCATACTGCGGGGTGCCCAATAGCAATCTTCCAAGCGTAGCTTAGATGTGGGTGCCCAATAGCAATCTTCCAAGCGTAGCTTAGATGTGGCACAAGGCCGAAAGTATGGGGCGGTCAGTGAGGATCGAACTCACTACTCAGTCGTAATTGTTCTAGCGAGACGAGCTTGCTAACCATTACACCGCCTCGAGTTGCCCCAAATGATTTTCTTAGCATTGCTTATGTGGGGCAAAAGGCCTAAACTCGTAATTGTTCTCGGGAGACACACTTGCTAACCCATTACACCTCCGCACGATGATCTAAATGAGATTGGCGTATATACCGCCATGTACAGTGTACGTTTCATCCTGGACATCTCCCAAAATGACCTCACGTCTTCTAATCCGATTATTGGATTATCAGTCACTGAGTAATAACTAAACAGCGTCTGTTGATGCACCAATTCGCAGATAAATTGTTTTAGCTTAACTGAAATATTATAATAAACATAACGTGTGTGTGGAAGAATCAGCAGCCAAATATGATTTTTTGGAAAGGTCCCTTTAATAATATGTGTGTTATATGCCTGTGTGTGTTATTGGGCCGTAAACGCAATATTTTGTTAATATTTTCATAAAAAAAGATATATGTATTTGTTCGAAATATTCAGTTATTTTTAACCATTTCGAGAGCATGGAAAATTAAAGGTAGGTAATGCCACCGTTCCCTGACTTCATGGAAATATCAAAGCCAACATCAGTTGTGCTCTGATAATTTGACGTCGTATATTATCGGCTGTCGGATGATGTTCGGTGCCAAATGGATGTGACATTTTGTTTCTGAAATTGCGGGGATATTTTTATCAGTCGATCTAAGGTGTCGCCTTTGTATCGGGGAAAATTATGAAAGGTATTATTGCCGACCGTGGACAGCGCAGTGACTGATCACGGTTCAGTCAGACACAGGATCAAAGCGTGTGGGAGACGAAAACCTACCAGACGAAGCGAAGACTCTGAACTTATCTCCTCACAGTTCACTAACTGGAGTCGGGAGTTACAGATACCAGTTGATGTTGGTTTATAAATCCCAGATTCCAACAAGGCAACATACAGAATGGTGATAATTCTATAATAGTATCGGGTGTGTTCACGTGTCATGGGTTGGGTCCGCTGGTTCGACTACTCACGTCATTGACCGATGACCGCATGCAAATTTGACAAATCCTGCAAATTTGTATACCTTAATAGACTCCATGTACCGCAACAACGATGGGTATTTCAAGCAGTATGATGCACTTTGACATTCGGCCCACGTTACTCATAATTGTATTGATCATTTGGTAAATATGAATACATTCGAACATTTGGGTGACGTTGTAGAGGTAGGAGGGTCTTTTCGCACGCAAGATCCTGCACATGAGAATATCTATATATATATTTTTTTAGCTCGAGCGTATATGAGCAGTACATGTCCATAACGCTAAACAAAAATGATGAAGGGATGAATTGTGATGAATTTGTATATCGACGTATTACAAAATCATTTCCAAAGAATAAGTATGAGAAATATGAACGTATGCGTGATATGAGTAACCAAAAATGTATGCGTGATATCAGTAAACAAAAACGTATGCGTGATATCAGTAAACAAAAACGTATGTGTGATATCAGTAAACAAAAACGTATACGCGATATCAGTAACCAAAAACGTATGTGTGATATCAGTAGCCAAAAACGTATGCGTGATATCAGTAACCAAAAACGTATGCCTGATATAAGTAACCAAAAACGTATGCGTGATATCAGTAAACAAAAACGTATGCGTGATATCAGTAACCAAAAACGTATCCCTGATATAAGTAACCAAAAACGTATGTGTGATATCAGTAGCCATAAACGTATGCGTGATATCAGTAGCCAAAAACGTATGCGTGATATCAGTAACCAAAAACGTATGCGTGATATCAGTAGCCAAAAACATATGCGTGATATCATGAAACAAAAACGTATGTATGATATCAGTAAACAAAAACGTATGCGCGATATCAGTAACCAAAAACGTATGTGTGATATCAGTAAACAAAAACGTATGTGTGATATCAGTAAACAAAAACGTATGTGTGATATCAGTAGCCAAAAACGTATGCGTGATATCAGTAAACAAAAACGTATGCGTGATATCAGTAAACAAAAACGTATGCGCGATATCAGTAAACAAAAACGAAACTGACTTTTAGAAAAATGTCTTACTTGATTACATCATATAGTGAAAGTCCCAAAATGTCGCAGAATGTAATTGTTCTTCAAAAATATTTATATTTTGCTCATCGATACCTTATGTCTCTCACCATATATATATATATATATATATATATATATATATATATATACATAGATAGATAGATAGATAGATAGATAGATAGATAGATTGCGTCTAGCATGAAACAGCCTGTCGCCTCTGAGTGTTGATTTCAATATTCATTTTCATATATACTGGGTGCTGCTGATATTTATGGATTAGTAAAAACCTTGCTGAACAAATGAATATAATTATATTTGATTACAAACAAGTAAACATGAAAGTTAGCTATTATTTAATTTCATTCACCACCCCTAGGATCAATAACTGCCTCTACACGAGGTCGAAATCGGCAGCAAGTTCTGGTGAATTGCTCCTTATTTATGTCATACATTACTCAAACTATTGCCTGTCGTTGCATATGTTGTCAATCCACGGCTTGACAACTGTTTCTAGAACCTCAGTGTAAGCAGCAGTATTTACTCTAAGACCTTGTGGAAAAAAGTGTCCTTCATTGCTAACAACACCCAATACCATGACACTTGAAGGAAATTTTGTGCGCATCACTCTTTGCACCTCAGAAGGATCTGAACAATGCCATCTGTCATTTCTTCTGTTAAGTTTTTGATCATGATCAAAATTTTTCTCATCTGGGAAAAAACAAATCACATCAGCTTCTGAAGGATTTTTTAAGTTTGTTTAAAAACCTTTTGTATCTGTTTAAACGGAAACGCAGAGTTTTGATCGTCCGAGAGTCAAATAGGAAGAGATGGGGACTTAGAGAGACAAACAGAATGAGGTGGAGCCATAGACAGTCAGACTATGGAAACCCAGTGTTTAGCGTCCGAGAGTCAAATAGGAAGAGGTGGGAACATAGTGTGACAAAGAGAAAGAGGTGGAGGCATAGACACTCAGACTATGGAAACGCAGAATGTCAAGCGTCCGAGTGACAAATAGCAAGAGGTGGGAACATAGAAAATCAAAAAGTAAGAGGTGGAGGCACACGTAGTCAGACTTTGGAAACCCAGAGTGTTGAGCGTCCGAAAGTCAAATAGGAAAAGATGGGACGTAGAGTGACAAACAGAAAGTGATGGGGAGATTGAAGGTCAAACAGAAAGAGGTGACGACATAGCGAGTCAAGCAGAAAGAGCTTGGGTCATCCACATTCAAACAGGTAGTGATGTGGACATAATGAGTCAAGTAGAAAGAGATGAGGACATAGAGAAATATAGAGTGGTAGACAAATACTGGTGAAATTTTCTTTAGCATATATTTTTAATGACGTGAAATTAAATTGCTATTTCTACGATTATGTATAATAATAATAATAATAATAATAATAATAATAATAATAATAATAATAATATATCGACATCCAGAGTAAACACCAATTAGAAAAGCTCAGGTTTGATGAATTCTAAAAAGAAAAAAAATGTAACTGACCGATCATGGAGGTAATTGTTGTTTGTTTTTTGTTTGTCTTTTTCTCTCTTCCTCTTCTTCTTTCTCTCCCTCTCTCTGTTAATTCTAAAACGCCCATATTTCTATGGGTGCACTTATATTAGGATGGAGAATAGGACCGCCTTATTTTTTCTTCTGAAAACACATTGAACACTAGAATTTTTAAATCTTATGTATTTACTTTCAGATTCCGTGCATCTGAAGCGGTTCTCTGAATGTATAACAAAATATACTTTGTATTTTGTTCCATCTCCCGGCATCTCTGATTCCACTAATAAACACACTATTCTGTTTGAAGAATTTATTTCGAAGGACGAAAAGCCTACATAGGTTTTTTCCCCATTTTGTCATTCAATTATCTACCACAGACGGAAGACAGTCATTTAAATATGAATAGACTGATTATCTCCTTGAGGATGGCTAAAAATTTATTGAGCAGCCAAGAAGCCGATTGAAAAATTGAAGATCTTATTTTTGGAATTTTCTTAGATTTTGATAAATATGCCACCCTAGAATTGTTAATTTCTCATGAGAGAGAAAGTGATTGAGAGAGACACGGGAATAATTACGGTCTATTACAGAAATTATTTATGATTTAGATTTTTAGACATGAGAATTTCAATGGCGATATATTTTCAGATAGTTTTAATTTCTATTTTTGGCTCCATCAAATTTTTTCGCCGCCATTTTAACGCAATTTACGCTAAACTATAAGCCACTATTTTACTATCATTAAAATTCCTGTAATGACTGTTACGCTGACCGAATCATATATAAAGCCCGGATGAAAGAAATTAACGTCCCTCTATCTCTTTGTTTCGCTCCCTTTCTCTTTCTCTCTACCTCTCTCCACCCTATCTCTCTCTCTCTCTCTATATATATATATATATGTATATATATATATAAATATATATATATATATATATATATATATATATATATATATATATATATATATATATATATATTCTAACATGTATAACAGAAAACGAATGTCTATTATGTTTGATCATGAGCCGTTCTAAGCTTCGTATAGATGCTTTAACTTTGTGAGAAAATAAAGACAAAAACTGTCCAACATTTGGATATTTTTATTAAGCTCTTCCTCGATCTAAGCTTTTGGCTCACATGAGACATCATCAAAGTGGTTATATGGAAATTTCAACAAAGATATTCACCATCACAGATGATACGCCGTTATGTTTACGTAGAAGTTTGCTATGGGACGATAACGGTGGCAGAATAGCAGACGCAGGTCGTAAATTCGTAATGCAGTTCTATGACGTCATACATGACCACGTGAGAGAAAGAAATGTTATCAACAGAACCATGTGTTTAAATGCATTGCAATATTTTGTGACTCGGTTTGAAGTGTGGATTGCTTTGTTTCAATGTAAATGACATCCAATATATTATGGGTTTTTTACTGTGTGTTTCTGTGAATATTGTTGTGTTATCAACTAATATCTGTCTAATATTATGTACATGGCTATGATCTAAGATCAGAAATGTGACGAATAGGTCTACGGGAGAGGGTGGTTGTAGTAAAACTAATATATGTATTGGATTATTATTACTATCAGAGACATAATCTCTGAACGGGCATGTAAATTGATAGATTACTGTTGTAGTAACCCACCAACGGTAGAATGAACACGTCCTCCTCTTCATAAATACTAATCTGCGAGACTTTGTGTGTGTGGTTCAGCAGGGACGTAGAGTTAAACTACCGTTCGCACGTACAATTCTATCTGCTCATTACTAACACTCTTGCTTTGTATATATCTGTTATTTCAATACACTTGTTCAACACCTACCTTCGTCTTCCGTGTCTTTCTTTCTGGCCCCTGAACAGGCCTCAACAAGTACATTTTATTTTGTAGAGAATTTAGTTGTGTCGTTGTAGAATTATTAGTGACTATGATTTCAACTGTTTTAAAATTTTTTATAATATATGATGAGCTTAACTTGTTATTTTATTATTAATGGGTTTAACATTTCTACCTCTTATGTTTTTGAGTGTTGTTTCATCATGTTTGTAATTATTATGCATTTGGTTAAAATAGTATAAGTTAATAGTATTACGTTTATTTTGACCTACACTATTGTGGTTACAATTATTAATATTATCTGTTTTGTTAGATGTATTATTAAGTTTATTGAGATACATTTTAATTTACTGATCAATGACAGAATTAGGAAATCCATTATTAACAAGTGTTTGTTTAATGTTATGTAATTCTTTAAAGAATATGGTTTTTGAAGAATGTATCATTTGTGTGCGTTGGATTAAGTTTTTTTATAACAGGTAACTTATATCGTTGGGAGCATTCACTATTATAATTAAGACAGGAGTTAATGCTAATGGGTTTTATATGGAAAGACATTTTAAATTTATGTGCGCTGGAATCAATATGTACATCAACGAATGGAATTTTATTATTAATATTGAGTTCTAGTGTAAATTTGAGGACGGTGTGACTTTCTTTTTTCTTTTTTTTTAGCTAAAATGAAAATGTCATCAATGTATATTACATATATAAGGAGTATATTAGTGTCATTAATTATTTCATTTTCTAAATGTGTCATATAATAATTAGAAAAAAGTGGGCCTGAAGAAGATCCAATCGCGATACCGTCTATTTAAGTATATATATATATATATATATATATATATATATATATATATATATATATATATATATATATACATATATATATATATATATATATATATATATACATATATATATATATATATACATATATATATATATATATATATATATATATATATATATATATATATATATATATATATATTGTGATGATCATCAGACCATCGATTACTTCAATCTGTCTGGGATGGTGGCTATATATACACGAGGAAGGATCAGTTAAAAATTCCATAAGCTGACCAAGAAATAAATATAAGTAGACAGAGCAGTTCGTAGACTAAAAGACATGCAAATGTACCAGAATCCAACAGGTAATCGGCCAGCTCTTATTTTTGGGTCAGGCTATGACCTTTTCGGTCAACCCTCGTATACAACTGTAAAAATTATTTTACGGGTTTTTTGCATGATTGCACAACTCAAAGATTTAACATTGATAACTTGAACAAAAGAATATTTATAAAAAAAATGGTTTCTTGAGTGAAAAAAAAAAAACCGTTGAATAAGCCGGAAATTGAACTCGCTGTTTCCATTTTATGTGTCGATAATCGTTACGCTACCAGCACATCATAATTATCGGAAGCCAATGTTAAAACAATGTTCCTATTTCTTCATATAAACGTACGCTAATATAATTTTTTTGTGCAAACAGCTGTATCCCTTATGAGTGTATCGAGGTGAAATTCTATAATTCGTTCACCAGATATCACGTTATCTTTAATTTGTCAAATATTAATGTAAACCATTTTCGTTTGCTGAACTGTTTTAGATCATCGATGTTACGAGAAAATTCATTCTTATTGAAAATATATCAATCGTTAATTTTCATTCCAGAAGTCATATTTCTTTCTAAATATTCTTTTGGCTTCCTCGATATTAAAACTGGTATTTAGAATGTGATGGCAGTTGGAAAGGAATGACTGAAAAGGTCACAGTCGGGTAATCGATTAATTTTTTTTACGGTTTATCAACCTTTTTGCAGATTATTTAAAGCCAGGAAGTACTTTTAGATTGTGTTGTGGATTCCGGGAATGGAATGCTGCACAAATAAATAAACAACGCCAGTAATTGAGATAGAAAAATAAGTGTATTAAACGTAATAATACAGACTTGAAATGAAGATTAGTAGTCCAGGAATGCGGGTTAGTAGAAAGTATATGTACAAGTATCTGTAAGTGAAGCCGTAATTATCTCTCTCGCTGGACTCTCGTATAACTCTTTGTGAACTCCCTGTGTACAGTCTCCGTATCTCTCACCCTGACTCAACGTATCTCAATCCGCAGGTATTCTCTTTGTCAGTATAAGTATACTTTGGACTAGTACATCTTGTGTAAAAGGGGTTTGCCCCACAACAAATTGTAAAAAAGTTTTGGAGATAGTAATGATTTACTGATACCAGTCTTACGAATTAACCCATAGCTGGGGAGAGAAGCGGTGTAGTCATACCTTTCCCAAGGTTAAATGAATATAATAAACCCGACTGGAAGTGGAACTCGACTCTCCTATCTCCAATGCTGTGCCATTATCCATTGTACCAGCCGCACATCCAAGCTTAACACACCTGGTATTCTCAAACGCTCAACCATCTAGGCCTTGACTAGATTGAATGTTGCTTAACTTCGGTGATCATATGGGAACCAATGTTTGAACGTGATATGGCCGTAAGCTTCCAGGAATTAAAACCAGCAGTTTTAATAGATCCATTGTGCCTGGATTTATTTCAAAGTACATCTTTTAGAGAATTTCCGAGTTTAATTCTTAAATTTTTTTAGGACGTAGGTGCACATGTTATTCCGCGTTTTCCTGTCGTTTAATGCTCTCAGTAATGTTTTTACTCTTCACCATACATCTATGTCCTTGTTCTGTCATTCATTTACATAACCACAAAATATTCAGTATTTTTCCTCTCTTAATAGGAGTAGATAGGTTTTCCTATCGTCGGGTTCACACTCCTCCCTGTTTTTTTATGTGCATTCCTTGTTTCCTGTTTAGGATTGTGTTTCCGGTTCTTTCTAAAGTCTACTTCAACTCTATACCCCTAATGTCTCCGCCCGAAATCTGAAATTTTATTTGCTAATTAAATCTTTACCTCTTCAAGTCTAGAATTAGTTGTCTATCTTTCTTCTTATCTGGTCCCTTTCTTATGCTAAAACAAATCCACTACCTCGGGTGGCACTTGGGCCTTGTATTAGGTGAACATTAGTAAAAATAAAATAAGTAGCAGAATGGGAATTTTAGTAATTTTGATGTCTTTGATTTGTTTATGTTTTTCACTTTTCTTCAGTTTTTCTCTCATGTGATAATTCTATTTTAGTAAAATCATATAGGCGCTAGACAACAAATGCATCTAAAGCATCATAGGATTAAATATTTCAAAGGTGTAACACTAAGAATTGCTATTCAGTTCTCTAGATAGAGAAACACTTGAAGTGTTTTCTCAATAATATAGTTATTATTAAGGGCTAGGTCTCTGAACGTATCAGGGGTAACTTCTCGGACTAACACTCTTTTTACTTTACGTAAATTATCTGCCTAATTGTACACTCCGGTCATTTTTCAATATATCTATTCTAGCGATACAACGATATATGTATGCACCTCTAAAACTCAGGATGACCACATATTATTCGCTTCGCTGAGTGTGTAAATTGCACTCGAGTGGTTTGTAACAAATTTATTTATCATCTCTCAGCTGCGACTATGTCTTCGGGCAGAGTGCGCTTAGAGGCGTCTCCGTCACAATTAAGGAAAATAGTACCGAAAGGTGCCCGGGCCTGAGTAACAGCTGCCCGAGGATGCACCCTCTTATTGCACCAGAGAGAAGGATCGGCACTCGCACCGAAGCCAGCGCAACCGACAGTTGCGGGGGCACGAGCAATTTTTGTTCCTAGCCCTGGTGTACGCGCTCGGGCTCCCCACATTAAACCGACCACAACCTGACCTCGTGGGAGGTTGAGTAAATATATATCATGATCTCCGCCAATCTAGCCCTAACATCTCAGTAGTGGGGAAATGGGATGATTGTATTGTTTGATTCGAAAACCAAACTAGTTATATACCATCAACACCGATCGGTTCCTGAACAATCACCAAAATTACGATATTCCCTCAGGGATGCCCCGTGCCTTGAGCGACTATTGGGCTTCGAACCCAGCGCAGGCCTCAAGTAGATCTCGTAAAGACGATCCGTTGTTAAAGATGTAGGACAAATAGTCAGTTCCCTGTACCGCTGCAGTAAGTACCTGACTCCTCGTGCTATCCTCTATGTTTACAAAAGCCAGATCAGGCTGCCATATTTGAGCAGAAGCTGCCCAGTCCACACTTTCTAGTCTCGATAGAGTCCAAAAGCGACTCCGCGAGCTTGCGGGTAATAAATTATTTTCCACCCATCCACCTCTCTCACACAAACGAGATGTAGCAAGCCTCTTATTGTTCTATAGCTACTTCCATGGAAAGTGCTCAGACGAACTACATTCCTTAGTTCCGCCAGTTCTAACCTTCACGGCTAGCACCCACCATACTACGCACGTAGTAGTGGATCACCCATATTCCCTCCATATTCCAGTGGTGAGAAGTAAGTTCCCTTCAATAAGCTTCTTCCTGCGAACAACTGCTTTGTGGAACCGACTGCCAAGTGGATGTTTTACCTATCACTACAATCATAACCTGTTCAAATCTAGAACTGTTATCTCCCCCACTTAGCTGCATAAACTGTGCCCCTTAATCTGTAGCTCTCTACCTCGAGTGGCTCCTGAGACTTTTACAGGGTGACCCTCACTGTAAAAAAATACAGTCTGATCTAACTCCTCGCAGCGAGTCTGTAATAATTCTGTTTCCTTTGTATATGTCTGTCTACAGATTTCGTGTGTGCTCTTGTCTTTAAGCGATAGAGATTTTCCTAGCACACCATCCTGAGATTTTTCCCTTTTTCTTTTTTCTTTTCATTACTACCTTGTCAAAGAATCCTTTCAGTTTCCTTCCTAGGTCTGTTATAAAACCATTGTCATCTGCGTATCTTATGTTGTTGCAATTATGTCCGCCGGTAATCAATTCTGAAGCAGTTCGGCTATTTTCTACCTGAAAAAAAAAAAAAAAGAACAAGCACAAAGTTCGAATAGCGACTTACAAGTCTAACATTTCAATTGAAAGTTTTCCATCGTAAACAGACATTCGATTGTTTTTCACTTGGTCATTGTGAAAGATACGTTAAGTGCTATATATTTAGTGTCGTGGGAGCGTTTTGGAAGATGCTGGGCCAGACTTTTACTATCTACTCTCTTCCAACAACTCCATATGACTGAGTCAAAGGTAACGCCTTTATCCACTGGGCCATGTGTCTAGTTAGATCCAGTGACAGGACCCGAAGAGTGTGAGTTCAATACCCGTTTTAAGGCAATGCAGAACTTTCAGAGGGAAATTAACAGGAAATAACTGATAACTGACATCCATTAAACATGGCACGTGGAACTAGAACAGTCTACCCCTGTGAGCGAAATAAAGGGTTCAGTTCGACATTCCAACCACCTGAAGAACGCCGGAGCGTACAACGGCCGAAACGTTGTAATAAATATGCAAACAAAGATGAGGACAATAGTCCGAATAATGTAAATAAAACTATTTGAGTAGCATAACAATTTATCTGGGTATTAACCCAGATAAATTGTTATGGCCCAAAAAAAAACAACAAAAAAACAGTCAGAGCCTTCCCAGTAAAGTAGGGCTTGAATATTTATTAGTAAGACGGCGGGCGACCAAGACATCAAGGAAAAAATCAAAGTCGAACTTCCTGTCTAGTAAAAACCAACAAAAGGTATACTATCATATATTTTGCAATACAGGTCCTTGTTACGTATAATATAACGTTAGGATAATATGTTTGAATAAACGTATACGTCGAGGAGAATACCTTTAGGCGAGCATCAGAAGTATGGAATGTATCGATGGAAGAAAGTCACATGCTTCAATGACTTGCATTCTTCTGAATAAAGTGAATTTCCTGAAGACGTATTCCTCCTCATCATGGGGAAACGTTAACACCAGTATACATGTAAGGAAAAGAACATGTCGATGGCACAGTGTGATTATTTCGGGTTTACGTTTTGCGTTTTAATAATCTTGTCGAAGGTACTTTGTTACGTACTTCTTATATCAACATCATTCAGGACTAAGTACACTCCTTTATGGTAATAGTTTTTTTGCGACATGATCGAAGGGACCTCTTTCAGTAGGACAATGCAGCCCGCCGCACTACACGAGTTAAACAGCATGGTTTCAGGGGCACGAAAAAGATTTCACTGATCTCGAAATCCTTCAAATTTCAATCCAATTGACTACTTATAAAATAGGTTGAGACTAACAAATTCTCACTGAAGAACAAGCTACATGTAAATTGCAGTGGTTAATGCGGGCGTATTGTCACCAAATTCTCGAGCAAACCAGTAATCTTGTAAATTCCATTCCTGTATCAGGCAACCACTGACTGAGGGTACATTAAAGACCAAGAACTGTTAAATGTTTCGGTTCATCAGCAAACCGTTGTGTAAATTAATTGAAACAACACGAATAAGTCCGTTATTATTTACTGTTTTTTCGTATTTTTTCAATGAAACATGACCCAGTATACATGTTAGTACTTGGTATGTCTATTGCTAGAAATCGTTCCTTGCAGATTGATCACAGGATCTCGATTGGAGAGTTTCCGGGCCAGTCTATAGTACTTTTATTTGCTTCATTGGTAAGACTTGTCAGTCTGTTTGTGCAGCATTACAATTTTCGTACGCCTATTTGGAGTAACGTCCATCGCAGGCAATAGTCGTAGGACAACTAATGGACAGTCGAAACAATAGTGTTTGGACGTGATGAAAATCTGATACAATCACGGATGACGCAGTATTTTTCAACGCCAAATTTCATCATACACCCCAATAATAGATTCATATTGTTAAACGCCACTGCAAATAACCTAATCCGAGGAGAATATAGAAATCGATTACACCCTGTTACTCCAGTGGGTCTAAAACTGGTTGTATGGTGAAAGAAAGGAAACTAAATGGGTTGTTTTAATATATTTACACGAGGGTGTATATTTTAAAGTGTTTTAACGTATTTGAAATGAAACTCCTGTGATATCTTATTGCGGTTGTTTCAACTGCTGCACCTTTGCTGTTCCAACAACTTTTGGATTAAAGAAGTTTACTGCACAAATTTATTCATTAAAAACTTAGAAACGATTTCCAGTCGAACTTTTTCTCCGATTTTTGTCGAAGGCGATTCATCGCAAACATTTGTAAAATACTAGCATTTATTAATCCAAACCTTTCTCTGATACCGAAACAATTATGGTTAAAGTCAAAATGAATTTCCATACCTACGTCCCTTAATCAAACTTTTGTTAATAAAAAATTGCTATAAAATATAGGCGCACGCAATTTATTTGTTAATATCAATTATGGTTATTACCCGAAAGTTAATTATTTTCGTAATAAATATTAAATGTTATAATAAAACGCTAAGTAATTTGATTGGAGGATAATTTTTATGATAAGTGGCTTGAGGTTAAAATATATGCTAAGTTAATCATCCTTCGATGTACATATTGGTTGCTGGAAAATGTGAAGCCATAAAACAAAGCGTAATTTAAACTTCGAATCCTTTTCCTTCAAATCTTTATAATAATATTTATTGCTTATTATATCATTAGTGTGGCCTATCAGCGCGTGCACACACACTCACGCATATATATGTACACATATATGTATATATAAGTTGAAGGAATGGTTTAAACTCGGCAAAACGATAATAAATATGGAAGCAGTAGAAAAAAATTGCTACATTTATTGTTTTGGCATTTATTTATTTGAATTTAATCAGAAATTTTGGAAGATTTTTTCCAAAAAGTTCTGAAGCTAAATAAATCTGCCCTACTTGTTCCTTATTCAACACCACCACACATACTTACGGACACACACACACACACACACACACACACACACACGCAGACACACATATATATATATATATATATATATATATATATATATATATATATGGTGGACTCTCAAGCAGGAACTGACAGCCCAGACACCAGCACATATGATTTGATTCTAGTGGTGAAGGCTTTGTGCAGAACCAACCACACATTTTGAAGGCCCGAATACAGAGACCTGTTGCACTACGCAGGTTTTTGAATTCAGAGTTGTCCTTCTCCTAGACCAGTAGCCATCCAAGTGTGTCCTGCTCTTTACCCATAGCTGGAGGGAAAAAGAACAGGATTAATACCTTTTCTAAGGGTATTAGCGAGTTTCTAATAACCATAAGACCATCGTCTTCGTATAAACCAATGTCAGATATATTAATATCACGGTGTGCTGTAAAGTTGCATAATATAAAAAGACCTATGAGATCAGAAGACTCAGCTGAGTCTAGTGATCCCATTGTGATGTCAAAGTGGTCATATGAGTTTTTAATCCATTGCTCACCTTTATGTATCAGTACCGATTTTTTCGCATTTACAATAATGTTCTTTTCTTCTTCTGTAATATCCGTGTACCGGGTGGCAAAGTCCAACGCATTCATGAACAGTACTTTAGATATTGATTGCTAATAATCTTCAATATCAAACTGCATTAGTATACAGTTGTTTTTTTTCCCTTTATACAAGTAAACCAGTTTATTACGTCTTTGGTATTAATGCAAAGTTTCAGGCCTATTTTTTCTTTAATTTGTTTATTTAACCTTTCTAGGATCATTTTACTAATATATATATATATATAACTATGAACCTAATATATATATATATATATATATATATATATATATATATATATATATATATATATATATATATAACTATGAACCTAAAGAGCCAGGCAAATCTACCTCGGTTTCACCATCGCGGATCGTCAGGGTACGCTTGGCCAAAGAGGTAATTTTAGAACAGAATATAAATAACCTACAATATAAAACAACCATGACCATGTGAGTAAAAAAAAAATAATAAATAAAAATAAACAGTAACACAACAACGGGAGGGGTTAATACATATTTATTCAATAATAAACGAAAAACAAAAACAAAAACAAAAAGACAAAGAATTTGAAGAAAAACCTATTCTAGTAACCAGCGTTTCCTATGTCTACACTTACTCAAGATTTCAGATTTTAGGTTTAGCAAATTATCAGGTTATGGCTAAGTTCTCTTCTCTGAATAGTGGACAAAATTTATTACCTGCTTTTCACTTATTTCTTTAATATTCCCCATTTCAAAATGGCGTCTTTATTATCGTCTTGTTTAATTTTCCACACATAAGTAGATAACGTGGTGCTATGCTTGCATCTTTCGTTATTAAATCTACTAAGATGGTTGTAGTATCGAGTCTTATATTTATTTTGGGTAGATCCTATATATACTTTGGGAATTTTATCAGTATTATTTAGTTTATCCTTATATATCTTTACTTGGTATACCACGCACTCTTGCTGTCACTTTCCCTGGAGGGGGCAGGTTTTTATATTCCTACAATTACATTTGGAGCGGGGAGCGTACGTCGTTTGTCCTCAATTTTTCTCATATTGTGTTTATTAATTAAACTAGCCAAATTGGGCATACAACTATAACTTAATTTGACATAGTTTTTATTAAATATTTTATGCAACATATTAGTTTGTGGAAAATTTTGTTTGAGTAGTCTAAAAAATACTTTGCCTATGTTTGTTTTCACCGTTGAATTGTATGGGGAGGGGGTTAAAACATAATATATTTCATGGTTTAAGGTTTTTAATTCCACCCGTATATTTAATTTTTCTTTTATAATTAATATTTTCATTTTGAGAAAAGTTTTTTAGCTTTTCCATTTTGATTTATATATAGATATGTATATGTGCGTACATGTATGTGTGTGTATATGTGTATATATATATAGATATATATATGTATATATATACGTATATGTACGTATGTATATGTAGGTAGATGTGTATTTAGATGTGTTTATATGTGTGTGTGTATGTTTAGGTATGTATGTATACATATATATATATCGGTTTTGTAGTGCGTATTCAATTTATGTAACGTAAATGATTCAAACGAAAAACAAATACTGAAGCTAGTTATATGGCGAGAATCACTCTCACAAACAATATTTAATAATAAATTACAACCAACTTCGAATCTGTTAATGAATGGTGTGATCCTTGTTCATAAATTCCGGGCTTATCTGGTCTTATTTTTTTGTACGAGCCGGCTTTCAGTCGTTTCGAACGACCATCCTCAGGTAGACATATTAGTATGTATATGGGTGTATATGTACGTATGTATGTATAGTTAGACGGATAGGTAGAGTGATACGTTTTTTTATTTTTTTAGATGGGTGTGTGTATATATATATATATATATATATATATATATATATATATATATATATATAAGTATGTGTGTACACGCC
>OZ038477.1:147518133-147563133 GCA_964036315.1 Acanthosepion esculentum | reverse complement strand
CCTGAAAGATTATATTGAATCAATGGTCAGGTCTCTTACTAGGAAAATCGATTCGCTTTGTCATGCTGCATTATTTTACTCGACAGAATCTATTTTGCACATTTATTTGTTCAAGCATTGCTGTATCACTGTCATATCTGGTCAGGTACTTCTGCTATGTATTTAAAGATTCTCGATATAATGCAAAGAAGAATCCGCAATGTTATTAGTCCTGACCTGGCATCTCGTCGTAGCCTAGCTTAATGTATTTAGGATAAGGAAATTAAATATGTTTTTTTTTTTATTTTACATATTTATTTAATTGTCATTTTATTATATTTTTTGTTTTTCTCACAACGTTTTTATGTTGATCTATCATTTTTTATATAATGGAATCCATCTTATTCAAGGTTCGAGAGTCACTCAAAGTAGATTGTTAGGGTTAAAATATTTATCCTCATCTTCATTGCCATATTCACAATGTTTCGGTCGTTGTACGCTCCGGCCTTCTTCAAGCGATTGAAATTTTGAACTGAACATTTTATTTCGTCCACCGAGGTAGATTGTTCTAGTTCCACATGTTATGCCTCTTCCGGATGTCTCAGTTATTTCTCTTTAACTCAACTCTCCAAGATTCTGGTTCACTACTGCTCTGGCTTAGTATTGAACTCACAACTCTTTGGGTCTTATTGTCAATAACGTGAGAATTATGAAGGAAAGGAGAAGAGGTTGGTGAGAAAATTATGAGAATAAGGCGAAGAAAAAAAAAAGGATTGATCCTTGACTTGATGAATATCAGGGAAGCATCCACGGGGGAGGCTTTTCCACAATGTACAGTTTCTTGGGGAAAAAGCTGTTTGGTTGGGACTTTCTCGAGGAAGTGATGGTGATTCGATACCGCGGAAGTAGAATGGTATGCAAAGGTCTGAACTGGTGGACCTAATGGATGGAGCTCACTTGAACATTTACCATGGAAATAGCTATAGAGGTAGCTAGAAATATGTGACATTGCGTCTGTAAGAAGTTGGCTGCAGGCTGGAGAACGGGTCTTCCCCATAAGACTGTAAACGACTTTGATTTTTATCAAGTCGGAAAAGTGAGGATTGAACAGCGATAATCCATTTTTTTAATTTAATTAATTAATTTAATTTTTTTAATTTAATTAATTAATTTAATTTTTTTAATTTAATTAATTAATTTAATTAATTAAATTAAAATGCAATTCCAATAGTTATCTTCGTTATATAACCAATTTATTTAGTAAAATTAGAAACAGAAAACAAATCAGATTGGTTTCTATATGGCTTTTTAATTATTCGCGAGTTTGTTTTCCTATTAGTCACCTAAAAGTGTTGTTCTTGTTAAGATTAATAATTTAAAAAAAGCAATTGTTTCACCAACGAATAATCTCTGATGAAGTGTTGACCGAAAGGTTCCTTAGATATTTGCTATATGTTTCCTATTTTCATCTATTATAAGGCTTTAATAATATGTTCCTTTATAAAGTAATTGTTCAAATATTTAAAGAAAAGATACCATACGAACGTTATTAAGGACTTAAATCATGTTATTCATTTGAAGGTTTAATTAAGATCTTAAATCCTGTCAAAATATGATATTGAGTTTCATCTTCTTCACTGAGTTACACCTTCATTTGTTTTTACATAGTTTGTCTAAGTCTAGAATTCAGTTTATTTCACATTGGGATCAGAGTCTCATGACGTATAGGATTGCCAAAATTTCCCAGCAAATTGGCTCGCTGATCTAAACAGTGTTATTCATTGTGGAAGTTTGTTATTAAGTCATTAATTTTCTTTAACAGTTTACTTTTCTCCCGTTATATTTTATCTGGAAGTATATATATATATATGCAGAGAGGCATGATCTTCCTAAATAGCGAAAATATTTAAATACACTTATATCGAAAAGATACGGTTTTGTTGCAGGTTCCCCTAGTAGGCATATGATAAATTTGTCTGAGAGACGGGTGTTATCTTAGGGATTGGATTTGTGTATTGCCTCTCCAGAATTGATATGGAGAGTGTTCTATTAGCACCAAAAACACGATGTCCCTGCAGCTAAAGCTGACGTTGTGCAAACAAAGACCAGGTTACTGAATTTTTCGCACAGATATGCTCGCTCTCTAGTCAATCGAAAGGGTTGTTTGTGGCGACCTGGTCACTTTCTAGCTGTCATTTCTATTAACAGTAACAGCGATATAGATGTCACTCAGCTGGATAAAGGTTCTGGAGTGCTTATGTTAGATAAAAACGCCTGAATCAAAAAGATGGAGATTATTTGGCAAGACAGTACTAAATTCCGTGCGATACACACGATGTATATATATATATATATATATATATATATATATATATATATATATATATATATATATATATATATACATATATATATACATACATATATATATATATATATACACATACATATATATATATATACAGACACACACACACACATATATATATATATCAAGAGAGAGAAAGCTTAGTTTGGGAGAAGACTTTCATGAAGTATGAGAGTTCCAAATTTTCCAGTAAATTGACTCATTTATCTATACACAGTGTTGTACATTATATAGGTTTGTTAAGTCATTACCCCACTTTGACAGTTTATGCTTCTGCCCTTATATATCATCTGTATATATATATATATATATATATATATATATATATATATATATATATATATATATATATATCTATATATATATATATATATATATATATATATATATATATATATATATATATATATATATAAAATGAAATGAAGAGGTTATAATGGTTCCAACGAGAGAAAAGTGTGCATATTAAAAAGAAGAGAGGTACCGCAAAATTTTTGGTTGTAATGTGGTTTTTTAAAAAATTATTATTCTTTATTTTTCATAGTTTTACAACCAAAAAAGTTTGCGGTACCTCTCTTCTTTTTAATATATATATATATATATATATATATATATATATATATATATATATATATATATATATATATATATATATATATTTGCAGAGTGGCGTGATCATCCTAGTGGAAAAATCTGCTGGTTCCCTGTGTAGGCATATTATGAATTTGTCTAGTGTTTCTTTCACCATCAATGAGAAACTGGTGTCATCAAAGTGATTGGATTTTGCATCCCTCTTTGATAGCGAGAGAGAGTGTTCTTTCTGAGTCTGAGTTGCCTGCGTCACAGGTTAATCATCATCTGCCTGCACTTAATGTTGATGAGCAAATCAAAAACTGGATTTTCCCCCAATCGACCGGAATTGTTATTTGTGGCGATCTGCTCCCTATCAACCTGCTAAATCTAATAGGACCAACAATGAAATATATGTTACTAAGCCGCATAAAGTTTCTGGAGTGGTAATATTAGATAAACAAAACTATATCAACAAGATGGAGGCTATTTTGCAAGACAGTACTAAATTCCGTACGATTTGCCATGTTAAACGCTATGATCTTGTGGATAAAATGAATTAAGGATACAGCGGCGTCTTTTCGATTTGGTTTAGACAAATGGTTATCAAAATCTATTTATGATAGGGTTAGGCCTGTGAGTGCACAGTCACAGTGTGTATAGTTTGCATAAAATCCATAAATTGACGCTGTGCCCCTGAGACCAATTTCGTCTATGAATGGTTCTCTGCAGCATGAATTGGTTGCATGTTTCCCTGAAATTTTGAAACCGATTTTACAACTTTATTCAAGCAACTGCGATCTTGATTTCTTTGGTTTTGTTAAAAGAATTCAGAAAGTGAATGCTGATTCTGCTTTTGGGTTTACAGTTTCATGCGATATTGTTAGTTTATTTACAATTGGCATTTGTGCCGGTATCATATACCGTGGCCATTTCAGTGCCCCTCAGTTTTCATTTTTTAAGGAGTTGATGCTTGTTGCTACTGAGCGTGTTGAATTTAGTTTCAACAGTGTTATGCTTAGGCAAATAGATGGTGTTGCGATGGGAAGCCCTTTAGGTCCAGTGTTGGCAAATATTTATGGGTTTACATGAAGATCGATTTTGAAAATTGTATTATTGGTATATTGATGATACGTTTGCGTTGTTTGGTGACGAGCAAGAGGCTGTTAGATACTTTGATCAAATTGAGCCGTTGTATCCATCCTTGAGGTTTAGTATGGCGAAAGAGAATGATTGCCACTTACCTTTTTTGAACGTTCTAATCGTAAGATCTGGCGATACGTTTTTTTCCAGTGTGTATCGTAAACCTATGTTTTCAGGTCTTTACAAAGAATGAAAATCATTTGTACCAAAAAGTGGAAAAATTAATCTGGTATATACATTGGTACATTGTGCTTGGCTGATTTATTACCCTGAAAATTTGGAAGAGAATTTGCGGAAGTTCAAGTGTATTCTTCTGGAAAATAATTATGCGGAGGATATTATAGTATGGATCTTCGAGCGTAAATTTTTTAAACTGAATTCTGCTCCTATGCATGGTTTTGACAAATGTCCTATTTATTTAAAACTGACTTGTATAGGTAGAAATTTTCACATTTTGGTTAATCAGATTAAATCCTGTCATTCTCATTGTTATTGGGACATTAAAAGTGGTTTGTTCTTTCGAACAAATGAGTTCATACCCCCGTTCAGAGGGACAAGGTTTGCCCTTTTTCTAATAGCTCTGCCGTATACTATTTTAAATGTCGTTCATGACAATCAACCAGCGTGTTCCAGCTAATATAAGACTGGCAGAGTCGCAGTGTTTAACACGTTTGACAGTCGGCTTTAAATTTCGCTGTTGGCCAGATTGTTTACGTGTGTTCAAGTGAACATAAGAAAAATTAGTTTGACATTTTGCACAGGTACGTTCTCGGCATATGCTTAGAATTGTTGAAGCAGTTCCACTCAAACTAGGCTGACCTATCCTGGGCAAGCAAAAAAAAAAAAAAAAGAAAAAAAAAAGAAAAAAAGAGCTTCAGTCTTTTCCTTCTTTTTTTGGGAGAACACTAATCCTTTCTCTCCATCCATTTTTCTCGCTTCTTCAGGTTTGTGATCAATTTTATTCGCGTTTTTAATTATAGAAATTAAATTGGTTTCTAAATTTTCTAGAAGACGATTTTATCTTTTAATCCGGAGCCAGTTCGTTTCCCCATTAATCCTCTAACATTGTTTTTCATTGTTTTTGTTAAGATTAATAAAAAATATAATTCTTTTTATAATTCTTTTCGCCATCGATTGATCTCTGACGAAGTGTTGGCTGAAAGTTTCCTTAGGTATTTGTCATGGTTAGTATTAAATGCTATTTAAAGCTTTAATAACTTGTTTTCAGCATCAAGTCATTGGTCAAATGGACACAAAAGTCAACACCAAGAAATTTTAAGACCAGGAAGACTGCCTCAATGTTCCGTTCAAGCATAACACAGGCAATGACTGGTTGGTGTTGACCCCAGGCTCTACTTTTATATTTACGTACACTTTATCTCTGATACTCAGCATATTTACCCATACATATAGCAAAACTTCAAAATATATTTTATCATATATATATATATATATATATATATATATATATATATATATATTAATAGACAATGAGATTAAAAATCACCTTATATGGGGAATAAGCTTATTTCAACCGACAAAAATATAATTTGTCAGTCTTATTCAACACCGATATAGAGTGGGATCGTGTCGGAATTAATAACACAGAATTTATCCATTTCAATGTTTCAGTCAGACGAAAGGCACGAGTCGGTGGCCAAGAGAGGGCGGAAGGTATTTGACTTAAAGAAGATGTTTTATAAAATTAAATCCGTATATTAACCTTATGGCATTAAATTGGGGTTATATGAAGAATGAAACGTTAATTTAAAACTAGCCTTTAAATCTTTCTTGGATCAGTTTTAATATATTGTATTACTAGGATCCAATTCGATTATATGACAACGGATTTTTGTATGTGCGTGTTTGTTTGTCTGGTTGTGCGAGTGTTTCGGTATATATTGAGTATATATGTTTCGGTAAAAAATATGTCTATATGTGTTGAAATGCTTAGCTTTTTCTTAAAGCCCCACCTAAAACTCGGTGCCATCTACACAGTGAATTCGGTTTACAAATATAAAGAAACACATTATTTGTAAATGCCCCAATTTCAGTCGCTATTAGTTCAATTTGGAAGTATATGCTTCTTTTTGCTTTGAAAAAGTTTGCTCAATTACAAGCTGGCTTTTTATTTCCAAGCTCAAGTCGTCAAATGTTGGAAAAATAAGTGTACATTCACTTCGTCATAAATTCTTTGTCATTTCAATAAAACATTTTATTTTGGAAGATTAGATTTTACTCAGCTTTTATGACAGCCGCCATCTTACAGTTTTTTTTCTCGACCAGAATATATAACAAACACATATTTGGGCTGGAGCTGTCCACCTGCACCTGCACGTCTGGGTAGAGAATTATTTTCCACCCTAAAATTCCTCTCACACAGACGAAATGTCGCGAGCCTCTTTCGTTATTTCCATTTGATCGTGTTATAACGAGCCACATTACTTAGCCCTACTATTTCGCAACTAGGATCCGCCATGGTACATACACAAGAGTGAATCATCCTCATTCCCTTCGTATTCCATTACTAAAGTGAAAGTTCCACTCGGACACCTTCTTTCCAAGAACTACTGCTTTGTTAAATAGACTTCCGACAGAATGTTTTCTCAATCACTATAATCGTACCCTCTTCAACCTTAGGGTCAACCGTTATATATGGTCTTGGTCTTTATGTTAAGGACCATATCTCACTCGCTAGAGAGTTGTCTCTCGAATCGCCAGACTATTATTACATATGTCTCCGGCTATCTCTTCTCAATGCTGTAAGCAATCCCTTTCTTCCTTTATCGCTCTCCATCCTCTCAAGACTGTGGAATAATCGATAGCACTTCTGACAGCATAGACAAGGCTCTCTCTCTCCATCCGTTTGCCCACATATGAGTGTTTGGCGTTTTTAACGCCCATCATACCAAGTGGCTTAAGAATGCTACTACTGACCTTGCAGGCATTCAAACACTTGATTTTCCATTTTCTCAATCCCTCACGCAGATAGTTGACTTCCTCACGTACTTTGCCTTCAACCGGGGCGATAAGGCCTCTCTTCTCGATCTGTGTTTTACCTCCATCCCCGAGTCTTGTACTGCCACGCAGCTCTGCTCTCTTGGTAACTCCGATCATGCTGTAGTGTTAATCAACTTCTTCAACTCCACCCCCTGCAAAGAACCTACTACCACTAGAACCTCGTTCTGCTATCAACGTTCCGTAATTTCCTTCGCGATGTCCCCTGGGATGTTGTCAAGAATTGTTCAAGAATGTGCTTCTGAGGTTTCCTCCTGGGTTAAAGCTGGAATCGACGCTTTCATCCCCTCAAATAAATTTAAGGTCAAATCGCGCTCCTCCCCTTGGTTCTCCGCTGCTTGCTCAGCCGCCATTGCCCATAGGAACAACTTCTTCCACCTGTATCGTAGCGATATGTCCAACTGCAAGAGACGTCTCTTTGCCTCTGCCCGTAACGAGTGTAAGCGTGTCCTCAACGAAGCTAAGTCACTATTTGCTGCTCGAATGAAGGAACGCATTGCATCTCGCAAATTCGACTCCAAGGATTATTCGCGTCTCTGCAAGAGCGTACTTAATAATAGAAAACCTCGAAAACTCCTTTGTTCGACCAGTTTGAGGTCCTGACCTCCTCTGCCGAAAAGGCTGAATGCTTTGCCCGGAAATTTTCATCCAATTCAACGGTCGACTCTTCCGGTTTACCCATAACCGATTTCCCTCTTAGAACCGAGGCACTATTTAGCGGGTTGCACATAACCCTTTCATTGGTATTGGGCATTATCTCTAATTTAGATCCCCACAAGGCTAGTGGTGGAGATGGGATACCTGTCATTGTCTTTAAGAAATTTGCATCTGAACTGGTGCCCGCCCTCTCCAAATTATATGACTACTACCTACAGGAATCTGGTTTCCAGACTGCTGGAAGTCCTCATCGATTGTTCCTGGCTTTAAGAACACTGGCGACCACTCTGATTACTTCTAATTACCGTCCTATCAGTCTCCTACCCCTCTTCGGCAAAGTCTTCGAAGCCTTAATCAACGCCAGTGGTTAACCACCTTACATCAGGCGATCTGCTCTCAGACAAGCAATATGGTTTCCACTTTACCCGATCTACAGCTGATGTGCTTACGGCCATCACTGAAATTGTCTACCAAACTCTTCAAAATAACGGAGAAGCTCGTGCCGTGGCCCTAGACATCTCCAAAGTGTTTGATAGGGTTTGGCATGCCGGCCTTCTTCGCAAGCTCCAGGGCTATGATTTTACAGGTCTATTGTTTGACTTAATAAAATCATTCCTGTCAAACCGTGAATTGAAGGTCGTTCTCAATGGATTCTCCTCCAGCTCCTATCCCACGAACGCAGGTGTTCCCCAAGGCTCCATCCTAGGCCCTACTCTGTTCCTTATCTTCATCAACGATCTTCCTGACACCATAGATCCCCAAGTTGGCATCTACGCGGACGACACTACAATTTACTCCTGCCTCAAAAACAAATCTAGTGTCGCTGACAAAACTAACGTGGCCGTTCGTCTCGAAAAGGACCTCCAATCGGTTGTGAACTGGCGCAGGAATATTGGCTGGTTAAGTTTAACGCCTCAAACACAAAACTGCTCTCTATTAATCAACACAGAGATCCTTCCCCACCCCATTAGAATGTCTGACGCCCAACTTTTCGACAGCACCTCTCTGCGGCTGCTCGGTCTCACGTTGTCTGCTGACCTGAGATGGAACAAATACATTGAGTCAATTGCTTTGTCCAACGCAAGGAAAGTTGGCTCCCTGTGCCGCGCCAGGAAATTTTTCTCCTCGGAATCGATCCTCCAAATCTACAAATCAACCATTCGCCCTTGCATGGAGTATTGCTTCCATATATGGTCTGGAGCCCTTTCTCTTTGCCTCGGGGTTCTTGATAAGATCCAGAGACGGATATGCAATGTAATTGGCCCTGATTTGACATCACGTCTGCAGTCGCTCTCTCGCAGACGTGCCGTCGCCTCCCTCTGTCTTTTTTACAAATACTTTCATGGTAAATGC
Organism: Acanthosepion esculentum; assembly: GCA_964036315.1. NCBI lineage: Eukaryota > Metazoa > Mollusca > Cephalopoda > Sepiida > Sepiidae > Acanthosepion > Acanthosepion esculentum. The sequence continues at coordinate 147,554,045 of OZ038477.1, read as the reverse complement.
TCCGATGAGCTGCTTTCACTGGTTCCCAGACTTCATGAATTTAAGCGTTCAACTAGGCTGGCATCTCGCTCTCACCCTTTCACTGTCGAAACTGTTAAATTTAGTCGTCACTTCTACTTCAATATCTTTATATCTCGCACCTCTCGCCTGTGGAACTCGCTTCCCTATTCCTGTTTCCCTGATAGCTATAATCTCCAACTATTCAAATGTAATTTCAATCAACATTTCCAGTTGCCTTGATTTATCCACTATCCTTCTCCACATCCTTTCCTCTATCACTCCTATCTGCTCTCGCTCCAAATCTTCTGTAACCCCTTGCCTTGATCTATCCACTATCCTTCTCCACATCCTTTCCTCTATCACTCCTATCTGCTCTCGCTCCAAATCTTCTGTAACCCCTTGCCTTGATCTATCCACTATCCTTCTCCACATCCTTTCCTCTATCACTCCTATCTGCTCTCGCTCCAAATCTTCTGTAACCCCTTGCCTTGATCTATCCACTATCCTTCTCCACATCCTTTCCTCTATCACTCCTATCTGCTCTCGCTCCAAATTCTCGGTAACCCCTTGCGTGAAATGCATAAAAAAAAAAATTAGCGCAAGATCTTCACTTCTTTCCTTTTTTTATGCTCAAACGAGGTCACACAGTAACGCTAGCTTGAGTGACTCATGGGCTTTGTATTGGTTGAACATTAATATAAAAGAGTATGCCAATTTAAAACTTGCACTATATACATTAGTCGGAATGTTATCCTCATCTTCATTCCCATATTCACAACGTTTCGGCCGTTCTAGGCTTCGGTTTTGTTCAGGTGATTGAAATTTCGAATCGAACCCTTTATTTTGTCCACCGGTTTAGATTGTTCTACTTCCATATGCTACGCCTCTTCCGGATGTCTCAGTTATTTCCATTTAACTCAACACTCTAAGATTTGGTTCATCACTATTGTGGCCAGATATTGTGCACAGAACTCATTGGATCTAACCAATGTCTTTATCCACTGAGACATCCAGAAGAGGCATGGCACGTGGAAGTATAGCAGTTTACCCCGGTGGATGAAATACAGGGATTGGTTCGAAAATCCAATCACCAGAAAGCCGGAGCGTAGAACGGCTGAAACGCTGTGAATATGTCCATGAAGATGAGGATAACAGTCCAAATAATATAAATAATGCAAGTAATCATAATACCTCATCTCAGAGATATAGAGGCCAAAAAGTTGTGAATATGACAATGAAGATGAAGATAACAGTCCGAATAATGTAAATAATGCAAATAATCATAATACCTCATCTCAGAGATATAGAGGCCAAAACATTATGAATAGGGAAATGAAGATGAGGATAACAGCCCGAGTAATGTAAATAATGCAAGTAATCATAATACCTCATCTCAGAGATATAGAGGCCAAAAAGTTGTGAATATGACAATGAAGATGAAGATAACAGTCCGAATAATGTAAATAATGCAAATAATCATAATACCTCATCTCAGAGATATAGAGGCCAAAACATTATGAATAGGGAAATGAAGATGAGGATAACAGCCCGAGTAATGTAAATAATGCAAGTAATCATAATACCTCATCTCAGATATATAGAGGCCGAAACGTTGTGGATATGGCAATGAAGTTGAGGATAACAGTCCGAATAATGTAAATAATGCAAGTAATCATAATACCTCATCTCAGAGATATAGACAGGCAATTTAAAACTATAATTATATTTGATTAATATTAAACAATTTCCAAACCACTTGTGTGTATTTTTACCTGCTTAAAAAACTATCACATTGATCGGGTCTCTTTTGCATTATCTTGGTGTTATATTAGCTATTTTTATATAATTTATTTTTATAACCTGAAATGAAAACATTCAAACTGGAAGCAGTCCGTAAGAATTTCCGAATCTAATGTCTATACATCAATTACTATCAAAGGCACTTTAGATCCTTAAATCGAGAAAAATAGATATTAATAAAGAATAAAAAATAGAAACTGTAGCGAATTGCAAAGCATATATTTCTCACGTAGGTGATTCCAAAACCAACATATTGTCTTTTAATTATTTTTATATTAACAGTCGATGCTCACAACCATATCACGTAGAGAAACACCGCTTTTCGTACGATTACCGAAGTTGAATTGATCAGTACTCAGTTGGGTGACCTCTGGGGTATAACACGTACTGTAAGATACGTGAAAGGCCTAACAAGCCGGCGGCGAATAAAATCTCGCTACATATGCGGAGGTACTTCTGGACTGACAGGTCACAAGACCTAGCGAGAGTTGGGTGAATGAGTGATTAACAATTGAACGCGAGCACATGACTGCTTATCTGAAGGTGAAGTAATACCAAAAACTTTGACGAGAATTGAAGTTATTTATGTAACGAAACAGCTCAAGGAATTGTGTCTGACGAGTTTCTTGAATCTAGAATAACGAGCACACACGCCATAAATTCAGAAAGTTCAAAGTGTGCTGATCTGAAAACACTTAGCGTTGGTCAGCTGCAAATGAGTTATTTTGCTTGAAGGTGATTCTGAATCGTTTGCCTGTGTTGGGATTAGTTAAAAAGATTTGATCGAAAGTGACTTTTTCAATAAACATATTTATAGGATATTTCATCAGATGATTATCATCCGTTCTAGTTCCGTGAAAATATAGAAGGCACGAGGATTTATAAAGAATAAAAAACACGAATTGAATTCTCACAAATTCTTCGCTTCAAAGTGAAAAAAAAAAAGAAGTTTAATACAAAATATATTCACAGATTTGAATTTTGGTGGGAAAACCTTTTTTCTGATTAAGTTTTCACGTTTATTTTAGTTTCGTTCATACAAAAAAAAAAATTCTAAAACCGTTTGATATTTAATAACACTGGATTAGTCTTCAACCGTACTGTATCTAGGATGGAAAATGTCCCTCAAAGGGGTATCCTGAGTTAAAGTTTTAAATTATTAAACACACGCACCTGTGCATACAATGACGTGCCCAAAGTCATGACATAGCATTAGTAGCTGCTTAAGCTGAGTATAGCAAAGGGACGCAAATTATCTGTAATATTAACGCTAGTGAGAGTTAGAAGGATGGGACAATATTTTTGTAGGGTTAATCCAGCTCCCTTTATCGAGTGTGTAACTTGTACTGTGAATCCCTGACGAAAGGCATTACCACACTTTGAGAAAAGCGACCACTAGTCCTTAATGATTGTTAACAGATACATCTGGCTAGACATACATGCAATGCAGTGGGTACCCAGCTGGTCAGTCAAGGGTTCTTCCGTTTCAAATGCTTACGAGGCATAGGAAAACCACTTTACTGTTTCTGTTGACATCAAATCAATGGACACAGCGCCATACGCACAAGGTCTACATCAAGCATAAGCAACCTTTTTCGAACATTGGACCGTATGAGGCAAAATTCATCATAAGGTGGGTCACGCTGCTAGAAAAAAATGACGGTAGTTTTCATTAAAGATACGGCAGCCATTTTCCCAACAAAAGAGCATGCGCAGAAGCATTTTATTTAGAAATGAGGAAAAGTCGATTGTTTTCTTTGGAGAAAAGATCCCTTCTATAATTAAAAAACAACAACCAAAAAACAAACTGAAGTCTACGTATAAAATTATCACTGATGAGAAAGTAATTAACAGAAGTTGCTGTGTGTGATTTATTTCTAATTTATTCATTTGAAGATACAAAAATATTTTTAAAAGTATATTTATTCTCTAGAGAAAAATAATTATCGTTAACGTTTACTGTTTCTGAAGCAAAAGGTGTTTATACTTATGGTCTTCCTTAGTGAAAATCGTCAATGATTTAAAACGCTGATAACGTCACCTACAGCGAAAAGTTACAAAATTCAAGAAACATTGCACTCAATTACTGTTTATGTATGTTGTTAAGCGAGACAGTGTGTGAATGATTGCGAAATAAAAGAAACAAACATTTTAATAACATTATTTTCTTCATGAAATGAGGCATGCCATTCAGAAAGCCAATCGGGCCGCAGGTTATCCATGACTCGTCAAGATGACAAGAGCCTAACAGCCCAATAATCTGCAACATTAAATACATCCAAAATCAACATTGTATTTTTTCAGCATCAACAAAATGACTCTGAACGATTGCTGAGACTCAAGTTCTGACCGGACCTCAAATGGGACACATACGCCATTGTGCAAATCATTGAAAAAAAAAACGAATAATTCCGTTATTATTTATTTCTTCTTCGTAGTTTTCCAATTAAATATGACCCAGTGTACATGTTAGTACTTGGTATGTCCATTCCAGAAATAGTTCCTTGCAGATTGACCATAGGTTCTGGATTGGATTTAAATCAGGAGCCAGTCTATAGTACTTTCATTTGCTCACTGGTAAGGATTTCCAGCGTGTTCGTGCAGCGTTACAATTTTCGTACGCTTCCTTGGAGTAACGCCCATCGCAGACAATAGACGTAGGACAACTAAGTGACAGTCGAGACAATAGTGTCTGGGCGTGATGAAAATCTGATGCAATCACGGATGACGCAATATTTTTCAACGCCAAACAAATTTCATCAAACACCCCGAAAACAGATTCATTTTACTTGCAAATGACCTAATCTGAGAAAAAACAGAAATCGATTATACCCTGTCACTCCAGTTGGACTAAAACTGACGCAGAATGGTGAAAGAAAGGAAACTAAACCCGTTGTTTCAATTAATTTGCACAAGGGTTTTATTTCCGATTCGTCGCTAAAGACGCTGGAGTATGTTTGGTTTCTTATTACGCTCCCGAGTGTGGCTGACTTTATAAGAGTCAGATCGGAAAAGAAATAGAACAATGCTGTCATATCTGGACTGGAGCAGCCGTATCTTACATTTGTAACCTTTTCAAAAGCGTTCACGTGGCCTTGTTAGCGACTAAATATTTCCCCCTTCAGAATCAATTTCCCAAAGACGCAGCGTCGTAAATCTTTTATAACAGTGTCAGTATTTCAATGGAAAGTTTTCAGACAATATATATATTTCCTAGTTTCACTAATTCAGATCGTTACAACTTGAAACCAATATGATATATATACCCAAGCGCGAAGCAACCTCATTCCTTTTACGTTGTTAAGAAGAAAGTGTTGCTACTTTGTGGAATAGAATCCCGAGAGGATGCTTTCCCGACTACTGCAATCTTAACCTTCTCGTAGCCAGGTTCAGCCGGTATCTATCCAACTTATACCTATAATTTACAATTTCTATTTTTATAAAAAAACAATTTTATTCCATAACCATCTACCCTGTGTGGCTCTAGTAACAAATACGGGGTACCCAATAGCGTAAAAAACTAAACGCATTAGTTCACTGTATAATCGTGGGAGGACTGACAACGTGTGACAGGTCCGATTAGTTTTCGTTCCAGCTGTTTCGAGCTGATGTTAGGGTTCATGTATGAAGCAGACCCCACGAAGCTATATTGTCGGAATACTAGCGGGGAGGTTCTTAGTATTTCGATTATGATATATGGTTTTTTTCGCGTGGCATGTGTTCGGTTCGCTGACCGACACGTCATTGTCCGGTGACTGATATTTTGCATTACTTTTTCACCATTTGCATCTCTACTCATAGACTCCGTATACCTCTTCAATGATGCCTTGTTCCAATAGGATCATGTACCGTGTCTTTGGCGCAAATTGCCCAAAATTAGTGTGATAGGTGCTCTGGAGATTTCCAGTGTGGCCACCACGTTCCCTCAATATAGGCCAGATCACACATTTATAGGATGTCGTTGAGATGTTGATTTACATGAAAGGTACTGTAGTTACAAATATCAGGGAACCGTTTTAAGCTATAACGAGTCATGGGTCTACATCTCTCCAGGGATCTTATGGCTTCTTGTGGAATCAATACTACATTGTCGGAACAGAATATATATTTGTCTTGAATCATTCAGAAATTACTTTAATTATATTCTGTAAATTATTCCAAACATTAATCATATTCGTTTACTAAACAGCAATAATTCAAATGTATGGGGCATAGTTTTCACTGCCATTTAATTTTGAAGTTACAGCCTTAATGAATGGAGTCAAGATTTGAGGAAGACGTAGAGACAGCGAAAGAAAGAAATTCGCCTTGAGGTAGCTGTCATATTTTAAATAACGTCTCTCTTTGTGGTCAAACATCAACGTACTCCAAACACTTCGATCAAGAATTGACTATAGCTCAATTTTTCGGTAGAAGTTTAACGACCATTTATGGAATCGATACCACGTCGAGTTATGGAACTTCGACAGACTAAAGGGGACTCTACAAGTTTTTAAGCACGTATCCTGTGCATTTTGGCATGTCAGTGCCATATGTGATTGAGCGTATCTGTGCTTTTTTTTGCCCTATTCTATTTCTGTTCCAGTAAACAGGAAACAACTCTTTCTCGCCATTTCCTCATTCAAACATATTCAACGGACCTGTGAATATAGATAGTTCAGAGAACAATGACTATTTTCTGTAATTGTTATTAATGTTTTTAACTGAATTATACGAGGGCAAATTAAAATTTTACTGCACTTTAGCCATAACATATCTTTAGGTGTATCACACTGCCTTCTGCTCAGTCAAGTGAGCTTCAATGCGCCATTTTTCTATCAGCTCTTACAGTGTAAACATGGCCGCTCCTCTTGCAGTGCACCAGGGAGGGACAAAGGACAGTGATCCGAATCTGCAGAGAGCATGCTATCACGTCGATGATAACTCGCCTGTTTGCCATTATCACCTGTCCAGCTTACTGAATGTTGACGGGCTTTCTGCTTCTTCTTCGTGTTTCAGGTTTCTCCGGCCACTTTAAAACTTTTCGATCTACTTATAAACATTTCAACGAGTTAGTGCACTGTTTCCGTATTCTGTTAAAGGCCTCTGATGAATTTCAGGCCATGACACACATTCCTAACAGGGGAATCGGATATCTGCTCTTTGTTCCTCCATGGGGTACACTACTGGGAGAGCGGACATGTTTACACTGTATCAGCAGCAAGGAAAATGGCGTGATCAAGCTCAACCTTTGATCACGTGACCACAATAGTCCCAACTATAAGCACGCATGAGCAGAAGGGAGTGTGACAAACCTAGAGATATGTTCTGTTGAAAGTGCAGATATTTATTTACTTACCCTTCTATATACAGGGAGCGATGGGTAAATTGCCGCTATGTTATATTTTTAATTTCGCCCATGAGCGTTGCTTGTTTTTACTGTTGTCTACTGTACAGTATAGTAGGGTCAGTTGGGCAGGGACTGTGAGAAAAGAGCACCATGAAGCAATTCACTCGGCCAGTAATTTGGAAACGGCATGATGTACTGTTTGGCATTCGCGTCGGAAGTTCCGATACGAACATCTCTAAGTGTTGCAGTGTCAAAGAAGACAGTGCAGAGCATTCTGAAAGAGTTAGTATTTTGAGTGATCACTAGTGATGGCAACATTATGCCTCCATTCATCTTCCTACGGGGCCTCAGACTCCACACGGAGGACTGTATCAAGTGCGTTGAGGAGATAGTGCTGCCCTATGTCTTTCAACAAGACTTCTCCCCTTGCAGAAGAACCCAGTCATGGCTGTCAGTCAATTTCGCGACCACATCACCCCTTACATCTGGCCACTTAGTATTTCAAACTATTTTCGTGTAATTTTGGTAAATATATCTGTTAAAATGAGATGTCAGTATATTTTCATTTTTGCGTAATTTAGATATCAATTTATCCATCGAATCCTGTATAGATAAAATATATTTCTGATTATATAATGTTCGCTTTTAATTTTAAGACGCCCCGAAAGTTCGCCCTGGGTATGACGATAAACTACATCCACGTCCTGGGTAAGACGATAAACTACATTCCAACAGCCAGGCCTCTGATCAGGTTTTGAGGAGCGTGGAACCATCTCGTAATCACTTGTGTTCCCGGGTCCGCCCTGACCTGGGGTGGTAGCACCTGTTAGGGTCCCAGCTATGGGCAAATAGTTAAAACCCAAACTTATGTAAAAATAGGTTTTAATACCAGAAATACTTTGTAATAAAAAAATTATTACCAGCAATAACTTTTGAAGGAAAAAAGTCAGCAATACTTTAAAAAAGAAAAGAAAAAACAGCAATACAAACAGTTATAAATTCTTTGAAAAAAATATGACCAGGTATAGATTTCTTATTCCCAGAAATAGATTTTTGAAGAAAAACATTACCAGCAATAAAAATTTTGTCGGCATTAAAGAACTCATTGAGGTTGATATGCCGTAAAACAAAAACCAAATCAAACCAAAGGTCCCGAAAGTTACGTAGAGAATTTTAGACTATTGTTCATCCAATACAAGGCCGAAGAGGCACTCAAGATAGTGGATTACTGAATGTAGTAAAGTCATACAAGGAGGGATTAAGAGATGCATATTAGGAAGATATGTAGGATAGACAAAGTTTAAACTTACCGCTTGAAGAGTAGTGATTGAGAAACTTCTCTTCTCCCCAAAGTAACAGTTCTTGAGAAGTTGTTTGGATTGAGCTTCCTCCTTACCAATGGAATATGAAGGGAATGAAGATGTGCTGCCTCAGTGTATGGTAGCATGGTGGGTCCTAGCTGTGAAGGTCTGAACTGGTGGAATCATGCAATGTAGCTGGCATGGAAATAGTGATAGAGAAGTGAGAGACTCGTGACCTTGCGTCTATGGGGAAGTTGTTGCAAGATGGAAAGCATTCATCACCCACAAGTTCGGGTAGACACTTTTGAACTCGGACAAAGCTGGAAAGATATGGCAGCAATTTGGGTTTGATCTCACTCTTGTAAAGAAATCAGATAACTTTTCTGCTTTCGCATCATTATTCTTTTCAAATTTAGGTTGACATTTTGAAATGTCTCCTGCAATATTGATTACTTCGTTTTTACGGCTTATAAAACATTTACAGGTTATTTAAAGCCAGAACATATTTTTAGATTTTAAGAATTTTTTTTTTTTTAAATAATAATGATTTAGCCATAAAAGTCTTACTAATTAACCCATAGCTAGGAGGAGAAGAGGTGGATTCATGGCTTCCCTAAAATCATTTGCGCGTAAGCAAATATGACGTTCCCAACTGGAATTGGAATTTGCTTCTATGATGAGCAATTGCGAGACATGATCCAACATCTGGTATTCCCAAGGGTCAACCATATAAGAACTGACCAGGGAACGACGTTGCTTAACTTCGGTGATTGTATGGGGATCAGTGTTTCAAGGTAAGCCTCCCTGGAATTATTCATAACTGAAAAAAATATTGTGAAATTTTATTTTATTTTCAAATTTTATTTTATTTTCAAATTTGATCAATGAATTATTCTCAACCAAAGAACCTACGGCTGACAATTTCATGAGAAAGATACCTGATATTTCATGATTTTTTAAAAAAATCTCTCCACCCAAAGGCAATAAAGTCACTAAGACGCAAGTGGTTACTGGGCATGGGAGAAGATGAGGAAAAGAAAAGAGGTAGATTTAAAAGATAGATAACAAAACATTTTATTCAAATTTTTGAAGATCAATGTTGACTAGAAAACAAGAAGCCAGAAGAGCGAGAGAAGAAACTGTTAGCATAGAACCTACGGTTACATCTAGCCATTTCAACTGTAAAATGATGAGACCTTACCGCCAACCTAGTAGTGCGATTAAATTCATAAAATCTAGGTAGCAAATAGGAGAGCTCATCAGAAGAATTGCAATGAAAATATTTATAGAAAAGGCAGAGGGAAGCTACGTTACGGCGGTGGGAAAGAGACCGAAACTGTGATTCCAGGTCAGGACCTATAATATTGCAGATTCGTCTTTGGATTTTAACAAGACACTCGAAATACATAGCAGAAGCACCAAACCAGATGTGGCAGCAAAAGGGAAATTAACAGGAGATAACTGACAACTGACATCCATTAAACATGGCACGTGGAACTAGAACAGTCTACCCCAGTGAACAAAATAAAGTGTTCAGTTCAACATTCCAACCACCTGAAGAAGGCCGGAGCGTACACCGACCGAAACGTTGTAATAAATATGCCGACAAAGATGAGGACAATAGTCCGAATAATGTAAATTGTTTAGCACTACACAGTGAACCATCATTCCTCAGAGAAGACCTAGCAATTGGCCAGTTGATTCAACAATCTGGGTTAGTAAGTGATTTCTCACGATCTAGAAGATCATACTCTTTCCATTCAAAGATTAATCATGAACGGGTACTGGACAGTGTTTAAGAAGATTATAATAATAGGTCAGTAGACGTTGGAGACGACGTGGATATCTCACTATGGCATGGTAAGATATGATTTACACCTGTACTCATACAAAGTACAATTTTTGCATACGATGTAGCAGAATATATGTGTAGAAATACGTGGACTATAGCTCCTTCCTTATTACATGCCGCAGAAATTTTAACCGCCTGATGTTAAGTATACCTTTCCTCTTTATTTCCACTCTCTCCAAAACATCGTTGTTGCTCACATGTTTGGTACATGGAATCCTCAGCATCCGTCTGTAGAACCACATATCTGTTGCTTCGAGTCACGTCTTCATCTTTGAGATTTTTCAGCATTCCCTGCTATACCGGAAGACAGATATCACGTAATAATTCAGTAATATTTTTTTTTTGTTTCTAACCCAAATTTTGTTTCTCTCTTAATACTCTGCTTAGCTTTTGGTAAGCATTTTTCACCATCCCAATACGTCTTCGGATCCCCGTGTCGCACTTTTTGTCCTTTGTTAAAACACTTCCCAGTTCACTATTTACATTATTTCAGCAGATATACGAAAATAGAAAGGGGCGCAAGACAAGCATGTGTATTTTCACCAGTTTTATTCAACTCATTATTAGCATTCTTAAATTTTGAAGCACGAATCATCTAATGAGATGCAAACAAACCCACTGTCGTATAAACGAGAGTTTGTTTCTGTATGTGTTAAACATCCCTAATGACGAAGAAACGAGAAAATTAATAAAGACATGGCGGCCATTTTGAATATTCGATGAACAAAGGGTGACTTTATTTGTATTTGAATGATGTGAGGCGGTCCTCTCTTATCTATAGTGGATATGTCCCAAGCTGCCCAGTGAAGGTCAGAAATCGTCGTTAGTACCAAATAGTATTCATACTATGTTTTTCTTATATATAAAGACATAACTTCGATAAAGTTTTATTTAGAAATTAAGCACAATAATAAATTAAAAGAAATAATTAATAATAAAATAGAAAACTTATAACTGGAATAAATATTATGTATAAGATATTAGCATTACTGACCAAGATAGAGTCCGGAAGTTTTGTTGGTAAGTGTTATTGGTGGTGGTAGGGATAACTCCAGGCGGCAAAAACACGTAATGTACGCCACTGGATAGAAGATTCGTTGTTACTCGAAATCTTAGAAACTTCGATGTTTGATTTGTTTTTCATTGATTTACTATGTCGACAGCTTTCAGCTTTTTACCTAAAGAAAGCACTTTACAAGTATTTTGCCATATCCAAAGTGCTAACATCACAATTCTTGCTCTTGGAGGCCATTATTAGATTTGACTTATGAATTATTAATTTCTGTGGTTGATCGGGGAAAACAAATTCGTAGATAAGAGAGAACACACTTTTACGCTTCCTCAATGTAAGCACATAGGTTAATGGTGGATATAATCAATGGTCGTGTCTCTAATATTTAGTAAAGTCATGGAGTAAATGTTTTCAGCTTTTGACATGAAATTTTTGGCAGTAATGTGACGAAAAAGATTTTAGCTTTTCAAACGCATATCGTTCCAAAGGGGGCATTGCAACCCAAGTTGTAAGAAAGGCTAAGATGATTTTGAAATAAAGAAACATTTTTCTCTATACGGCCACACTTTTTATTTCCGTTCTATGTATAATTAAACTAGAGAAAATCAAATCTGTTGGATGGTCTACAAACTGAAACTGAACTTATTTCAATAAATTCAATGCAGACTTATGGTACCAAAATACTGGCCAAAGATGCAAACAGAAATTTAAACGAAAAATTTAATTTGAAATCAAATAATTTGCAAGTTAAAAAATAAGAAAAAACCTGAATCAAATGAAGGGATTTAATTACTTACCGATGAATCGCAAAAGAACACCAGGAATATCCTTGCATTAAATATTGCAGTCACGACAGTAATCTTTTAATACTAGATGGTCTTCGAATATTAGATTATCTTGAACTACTGATTTATATTTAAATGCTGACTTACCTTGGAAGGCTGAAATTATATTGGATTAACGAATCAACTTGGAATACTGAGATATCATGGTATACTAGAATATTTTAAAATATTGTATAATCTTAGAATAATGGAATAGCTGTGTATACTGGAATATTTTAGAATACCTGATCATTTTGGAATATTAGAAGATTCTGGAATATTAGAATATCTAAGAATACTTAAATATATTAACATACATGTTAATGGTTGCTGAAGACATTAGGTTTATAATACCCAGAAATTCGTACACAGATGTCCTCAAGGACACATGACACAGTAGATAAAGTCATGGTTAGATCCAGTGACAGGACCCAAAGAGTGTGAGTTCAATACACGGTTAAGTGGGGAACTTGGAGAGGGGAATTGATATCCATTAAACATGACACGTGAAACTAGAACAGTCTACCCCAGCGAAATAAACGGTTCAGTTCGACATTCCAACCATCTAAGGACCAAGCGTACAACGGCCGAAGAAGTTGTGAAAAATATGTCGACAAAGATGAGGACAATAGTCCGAATAATGTAAATCGTATACATGGATTTGTTGGGATCCTGGAATAACGCAAAATATTTGATTATCCAGGAATATATTCCATTATTCTTAGAATATTCGAATATCTTGGAATACTCGAAAATCATAGAATATTCGATCATCTTCAAATATTGGATAATATTGGAATATCTTAGAATACCGGAAGATCTTTGAACCCTGGAAGAATATGGAATTCTGAATACCTTGGAATATTTTGGAATGGTCGAAGATTTTGGAATATTGAAATCAAATCGAATAAAAATAAATGAAAAACTAAAGGAGGCAAATCAGAAGAGAATATAAAATATTTTGGAGACGAAACTATAACAAAAAAAGAATTATATACTTTGCAATTTTTACTTACGTGCTTTTCTTGGTACTTAAATTGACAGTGTTTCGGTCGTTATAGCTTACAGATTTCTTCAGCTATTTGTCTTCGTACTCGATAAATTTCTAAGAATTTCAAAGGGGAGTGTAAATGAACATGATTCTCCGAATAGCATCTCAAAGATTGATTTTTTCGTATTTCTTCTTTTTTTTTGCTTTACTCTCATTCTTCTCCATTTTTCTTCCTTTCCTTTTTACTTTTTCTCTACTTCATTTATTATTATCCATTTCTTTCTTTCATTCATTCTTTCTTTCTTTCTTTCATTCATTCATTCATTCATTCTTTCTTTCTTTCTTTCATTCATTCATTCATTCATTCATTCTTTCTTTCTTTCTTTCATTCATTCATTCTTTCTTTCTTTCTTTCATTCATTCTTTCTTTCTTTCTTTCATTCATTCATTCTTTCTTTCTTTCTTTCTTTCATTCATTCATTCTTTCTTTCTTTCTTTCTTTCATTCATTCATTCTTTCTTTCTTTCTTTCTTTCATTCATTCAGTCATTCTTTCTTTCATTCATTCATTCATTCTTTCTTTCTTTCTTTCATTCATTCTTTCTTTCTTTCTTTCTTTCATTCATTCATTCATTCTTTCTTTCTTTCTTTCATTCATTCATTCTTTCTTTCTTTCTTTCATTCATTCTTTCTTTCTTTCTTTCTTTCATTCATTCATTCATTCATTCTTTCTTTCTTTCTTTCATTCATTCATTCTTTCTTTCTTTCTTTCTTTCATTCATTCTTTCTTTCTTTCTTTCTTTCATTCATTCATTCTTTCTTTCTCCTGGCAGAATTATAGTCTTTCTCTTCATTTTCTTCTTTCCATTTATTTTATTTCCTATTCTTCAGTCTCTCTTTCTTTTTTATTTCTTCCTATTCTTTTTCTTCTCTCCTTTAAACAACGTTCGCTTTATTTGTTTTCTGTATTCTCGCTTTTTCCACTTCTTTCTTATTTTTGCAAAACAATTTCTATAACCTTTAACCTGTGTCTATTCAACCGAAAATGGAAACTTACCGAAAATCTTGCATTATTCAATCGTTGTCCAAAATGAAAACCCTGAGAAACGAACGAACAGAAGATCAGCGTGCTAGCGACCCTCTTGAAAAAATGTTCGAGTAAGAAAGAATGGAGATGGCTGATCAAAATGGCGATGGTTGTTAGGGCAAAGTGAACAAGGACGATTGGAGTTGACGTAATTGTTTACAGTGTAGAAAATGAATTCAGCGAAGCGGTTTCAAAGTCTGGCTGCGTTAGATTATCTTCTTTTTGCTCTCGAGTCTCTGTCAGAGCTTAATCTTTGTGTCGAATAGAGTACAGACTGGTAGCGTTTTATGACGCTGTATTTGAAGGCAACATTTTTATACTTAAAAAATCTTCAAAAGTATTCCCCATATTTGATATACAAAACTGAGGCACATGGAATGCTAATGTCCAACCAAACGTAGAAAACGACAAATTATTTTAGGTTATAACCATAATAATATACATTTAAAACTATACGGGGAAGTTATTTTGCGTGGTATACTAGAATATTTTGAAATATTGGATAATCTTAGAATAATGGAATAACTTAGTATACTGGAATACCTTTGAATACCTGATCATTTTGGAATATAAGAACATTCTAGAAAATTGGAATATCTAAGTATACTGGAATATATTAACATCGGGGATATGTTGGGATTATGGAATATCGCAAATATTTGATTATCCAGTAATATATTCCATTATTCTTAGAATATTCGAATATCTTGGAATACTAAAAAATCTTAGAATACGGGATTATCTTAAAATATTGAATAATGGAATATCTTAGAATACCGGAAGATCTTGGAACCCTGGAAGATTTTGGAATTCTGAATACCTTGGAATATCTTGGAATGATCGAAGGTTTGGGAATATTGAAATCAAATAGAATAAAAATAATTAAAAAACAACTTTTATCCTTAAAAAAAACCTTCGAAAGTATCCCCCATATTTCATATATAAAACTGAGGCACCTGGAACCAAACATAGGAATCAACAAATTATTTTCGGTTAAAACCATAATACTATAATGTTAAAAGTAATTATGCTGGGGAATTATTTTGTGTGTCATGTTGTTATTAGGCTACTTTAACTCTTCTTTGGAAATCACGGTGGAGTAATAAATCGGAGAGCCGAGTTCGAATTCCAGTCGAGTTCGTTACATTCAATTATGTGGTATTAACCTTGGGAAAGATATGAACTCAACTCTTCTGCCCACGATATTCGGGGAGAATATTTATCCAGCAGGACAGACTGAGTTGTATATCCTTTGGTAGGAACCGGTCTAAGAGAAGGAAAATTCTGAATTCAAAACTTACTGTAACCTAGCCGACGAAACACATACTATGCAACTAAGAAAAGGATCGCGCTCCGACCAACTCGCTGATCACGACTAGGGTCGAAAAGAAACAAATCTCAAAAGAAGCTCTTCGTTAAAATCCCTGGTCACGACAATATCATTGTAACTGTGCATAATGTTTAAATTTTGAGGATTTTATTCGTCGTTGACGCGTTTATGAGCTACTAAGGCATCCAAAATTTGCCAGGAGCGGAAAAGGTTGATAATATATTTGGGGCTTTAACATGGCGGGATTGAATCTTTTCTCGCCATACGTGTTTCCTTCTTAATCAATGCGAAACGACAAAGGGAACCTCGCTTGCCCCCTCATCGCATGTTAATAAAACAAGCACCACTAAAACGATAGGAAATTATTTGCTATTGGTTTTATTCTTGGAAATTCTATGATCCAAAATGTTTTTCTCATTTATGACAGAGATTTTGACATTGTCAATATTCAGTCACGGGGATAGAGAAATGGATTCTTAAATCGAGAAAATGAAGTCCATTATATATTGCCAGTTTTCCCAAAAGCTGTTATTTTAGATTTCAAGCCATTTGCTACTCAGAATCCCACCTTTCCAAACCTATTTTCACTAGAATAGTCCAGTTTCTTCCTGTCCTACGACTGACATAACAATAGGATGTCTAACCATTCAACCAATGCTTAATTTCTCTACTCTGAACATTAATGCTGATGACATAGGCATTCATATTTGAGATAAAATTGACCAATAAAGTAACATCCTCTACCCAATGTTCCAAGAAACAGGACCCAAGATAAAATTTATCTAAACAGAAACCCATCCTGAGTACAACGATAAACTACATCCACGTCCTGGGTAAGACGATAAACTAAATCCGACAGCAAGACCTCATCAAGAAGTTTTGAGGAGCGTGAGACCACCTCTTAATTGCTGGTGTTCCCAGCTCCACCCTGTCCCGGGGTGGTAGCACATGTTAGGCTCACCCCAGAACACCCGAACTTCAAGTTCTCACTAAAATCCACGAGCTGGTGTCCCAATGCGTCTCATTATCCCTTGAATAGACAGATTCCCTCGCATAAACTGGCGAAAGGTTTAACAAAATTTATAAACCCTCTCTTTGGAACAATCAGTCCATTTGATATAAAGACCCCAGGCAGCCTAGTTAAAAAAACTAAGGGAAATGATAAATGCATGGCCAATTTGATATAAAATCCCTCTACACCAACATCCCAGTTGATAAATGCTTAAATCTATCGAGTAGACCGGAAATTGCCGTCTGAAAGTCTGGAGTCGAATGACCAAAATCAGTCATCATCTTATGTGGCACTTCCAGAAGCGTTTTAAAATATTCGAAAATAAAATTCATATCATTCAACAACCAATGACAGTGCTTCCCTCGCATTTCTGAAGGGTTTTATTTTGAGCCAGCACCTCCTACCTGGAAACTATAAATACCAAATATAAAAAAGGAAAGAGTGAGAGTAGAGGATGCCGTGTTGTGAACTCAGACATGGATCGCTCATCAACTGAATCGACATTTCCCGATTTGTCGACGTAGATTCTCCAACAACGTACCTACTTTTCCATTCTTTTCAAGGTTTTTATTAAACATACTTCAATGTATGTAAGTGAATTTTTCTCTTCTTTCCAAGGTTTTTATTAAACACACTACACAGTATAAAAAAATCAAATAAATGGTCATTTGTTATAAAAAATATGTAGTATTTAGTTTCATTGAAAAATTCATGTTTAATTTTA
The DNA here is from genome assembly GCA_964036315.1 of Acanthosepion esculentum. Taxonomy (NCBI): domain Eukaryota; kingdom Metazoa; phylum Mollusca; class Cephalopoda; order Sepiida; family Sepiidae; genus Acanthosepion; species Acanthosepion esculentum. The sequence goes on along the minus strand of OZ038477.1, from coordinate 147,536,784 downwards.
ATGCATTGCATAAACATTACTGTGTTACATCGTTCTTCACCGTTGAAACTGTTAGATGTAGACGTCTCTTCTACTCCAATAGCTTCATGTCTCGCACATCTCGCCTGTGGAACTCCCTTCCTTATTCCTGTTTCCCTGACAAATACAATCTCCAACTATTTAAGTGTAACGTCAATCGACATCTCCAGTTGCTTTGATCTATCCACTTCCCTTCTCCACATCCTTTCACCTTTCATTCCTATCTGCTCTCGCTCCAAATCTTCTGTAACCCCCTTGCCTTGATCGATCCACTATCTTTCTCCACATCCTCTCCTTCACCACTCCTATCTGCTCTTCCTCCAAACCTTCTGTAACCCCTTGCGTGCTAGTGGCCTCCAGCCTTGCTTGAGGTGATAAGCTTAACAAAAAAAAAAAAAAAAGTTTGAAGATTGTCTTATTTCGGACAGCACCAAGAATTACAGCTACTTAAATCAGATTATGCAACATCAACATATTAAGACTCCTTAATAAATCTCCTAAAAAACATCTAACACAATCAAGGACAAATCTCTATCTAGCAACAAGTAAAATAATAAAAATATGCCGTCTCATTGTGACACTAGTGAAATTAAAGAGATTAATGTAAAAATGTGAGTTAAAATCGCTAAGATATATCCAGAGATGACTGATTGAGGTGCACTAGAATAAACCAGACCAAAAGCTAGGAAATAATATTTGTTATGGAAAATCAATGATAAAAATAAAACCACCTCTTAGACCACTCGGTTTAGAATTGTCAAAAAAAACATCAAAACGTTCCCATGGGGATGGTCTCAGATGGAATACCGAGAGAGGAAGATAAAAGTGGAAAATTTGCCTCCGCCCATTTAGAAGTAATGATGCGAGGCACAAATGAGAGAAAGTATGAATTATAAAGGTGGTGCAATATCGCAACTAAATCCGAAAGTTTGGGAATTGCCAAAATCCCCAGACCAGTCCGAATCCACACCAGTTTGGGACCGGACTCAATATAAACAGATCGCTTTGGCGATTCAGTTAGAGAATAGTAGAGAGCCCGAGACACGAAGGGCAGACGAGCTGCTAACAAAACCCCGCGTGACCTGTTGCCGGGAGAAATTCGACTTTGAACCCCTTCCAAGATGTAGAACGGGTTCAAAGTTTCACTACAGGAATTTAAAGAAGGAGAGGGATTTTTTACGAAGAATTATATAAACCAATTTAAAACTATCCCGACGAATCTTCCCTTTTTTTGGGTGGGGGTAGTGCGAGAATATTCTTATTTCTTTCATAATACAACTTCGCCGTGGCTCGACCAGCGCTACGAATTACCGACAATATTCGATGTTTACTGTTCTGAGATGAAAGAACACAACGTGGGCAGAGATGGTATGGATGGAAATGGCTAACAAAAAAACTACCAATTGACTTACGACGGTACTGTCCAGCATACGGTCAACCCTGGTTGAACCAAGAGCGTGCGTATTATATTACCTGTGACCAGAATCGACACGTGGTATCAAATCATCGCCAATCAATGCTACTTCACATTTAATAATGATTGTTACAAACAAAATTTGGATTACCAGTGGAGGTCGCCTCTCCGTGCAGTGATGTCATGGATCGTTCTCGAATCCGGTTCATTCAAAAATGTTTTACCCAAATAATCAACGTACCTTTGTTATATTAATCATGCTCTACCTATGTATCCTGGCGTACCTGATTTACCTGACCGAGTAAATCAACTAAACAAATTCAAATACGCAATAGAATTTACCTGACCGAGTAAATCAACTAAACAATAGCGTACCTGATTTACCTGACCGAGTAAATCAACTAAACAAATTCAAATACGCAATAGAATTTACCTGACCGAGTAAATCAACTAAACAATAGCGTACCTGATTTACCTGACCGAGTAAATCAACTAAACAAATTCAAATACGCAATAGAATTTACCTGACCGAGTAAATCAACTAAACAATAGCGTACCTGATTTACCTGACCGAGTAAATCAACTAAACAAATTCAAATACGCAATAGAATTTACCTGACCGAGTAAATCAACTAAACAATAGCGTACCTGATTTACCTGACCGAGTAAATCAACTAAACAAATTCAAATACGCAATAGAATTTACCTGACCGAGTAAATCAACTAAACAATAGCGTACCTGATTTACCTGACCGAGTAAATCAACTAAACAAATTCAAATACGCAATAGAATTTACCTGACCGAGTAAATCAACTAAACAATAGCGTACCTGATTTACCTGACCGAGTAAATCAACTAAACAAATTCAAATACGCAATAGAATTTACCTGACCGAGTAAATCAACTAAACAATAGCGTACCTGATTTACCTGACCGAGTAAATCAACTAAACAAATTCAAATACGCAATAGAATTTACCTGACCGAGTAAATCAACTAAACAATAGCGTACCTGATTTACCTGACCGAGTAAATCAACTAAACAAATTCAAATACGCAATAGAATTTACCTGACCGAGTAAATCAACTAAACAATAGCGTACCTGATTTACCTGACCGAGTAAATCAACTAAACAAATTCAAATACGCAATAGAATTTACCTGACCGAGTAAATCAACTAAACAATAGCGTACCTGATTTACCTGACCGAGTAAATCAACTAAACAAATTCAAATACGCAATAGAATTTACCTGACCGAGTAAATCAACTAAACAATAGCGTACCTGATTTACCTGACCGAGTAAATCAACTAAACAAATTCAAATACGCAATAGAATTTCCATACGAAATGGAAGAACACAATTGCTTACTCTTCCTAGATATCAAGCCACACACACACACACACACACACACACACACACACACAGACACACACACACACACAGACACACACACACACACACACACACACACACACACACACACACATATTATAATTTTTCATATAGATAAAAGAAAATTTACTCCCAACAAAGATGCAACCTCGTTTCGGTGCATTTGGTTGCATCTCGACTGGTGAGAACCAAATTGTTATGAACAAATTTGTTTTAAGCAGGCCGGACGTGGAACATCATTAAGGATCAATATTACAATCCCATATCCTCTTTTACTGATGCCAGCAAACGTAATATGACATCACTTCGAAATACTTTTGGAAAATGAAGGGGGAAAACAAAACACCCATCGTTAAATGGAAAATCCTAAAACAAGCCAGAACTTGCAATTTTGTTTTTTATGTTTGCAAGAAGAAATATGTATTATTAAACTTTTGAACAACAGCCAATTATTAAGCCAAAGATTTGAAACCACTGTTTATTGTAGGCATATTAAAGATCTAACATTACAATCTTGCTAAACTTCCAAATCCATTACCCGAAACGTTGAAAATTGTAACTCATCTCCTTTGATAGTATCAGATAAATTGATTTACATCCATACTTATGCTACAAGTTATACAGTCAGACAATAGGTCCAATTTTGCTTATAAAAGTTACATTAATATCCCATACTTTTATATACCTTTCTATTTATATATTAAATTCTGAACGAAAAGTTATTGTTTAAAAAAACCCAAAAAAACAACAACAAATAACTTATGTATTCAACATATCAAGAAAAAAATCTCCAGCTCTTAATTTATTACTTTACAAATACATTGCAAAACGAGTAGCAATAACTCCAGCATAAATAGACGCATTTCAGCTCTGGCTTTGTTTTAAAGTTACCAAAAGCGTTTCCAATTACTAATACTGAATTTATCACTACTTCCTCTCACCTATTCTTACCTCCCCCATCACTCTTAGGAGGCCATGACCGTTTTTTTTCGGGTCGAGCTATCACTTTAACATCTCAACAATCCTTCAACAAACTGATATCAACAAACACTATTGTTTCACTCTGTCACCCTTTTGCCGTTCCTATTTTTTTTTTATCCTTATACGTCCCCTCTTAAAATGTACAATTTTTTTTTCAAACAAATTGAAAAAAGGAAGTGATGTTCCCGTGCAGCCTGCTTACAAACAAAATTGTTCATAAACATTTTGGTTATAACCAGTCGAGGGGCAACTAAATGCACCAAAACAAAGTTGCATCTTTGTAGTGAGTAAATTATTTTTGGCTGTATGAAAATTATAATAGATAATTATTGCTCTACTATCGGTATTGAGCCCTCTTTTAAATTAATGCTGTGAACGTTAGAATTTATATATTACTTTCCTTCTCATTAAATTCCGATATATATATATATATATATATATATATATATATATATATATATATATATATATATATATATATATAAAAGTGAACATAAAATCAACACTTAGAGGCGACAGTCTGTTTCATGCTAGATGCAATCGTTAGGCCACTTTATCCCATAAATATAGCACACATTAAGACTATATATATATATATATATATATATATATATATAGTCTTAAGATGTGCTATTTATAGGATAAAGTGCTCAATATCAGAAATAGAGCGTGTGTAAATATAAAAGTGAACATTGAAGTCAACACTTAGAGGCGACAGTCTGCAATGTGGCATGACGATTGCATCTAGCATGAAACAGACTATCGCCTCTAAGTGATGACTTCTTTGTTTACTTTTATATATATATATATATATATATATATATATATAGTCGAGGTAATAAATCTGTTGGCATATAATCCAGTGGATCCTAATAATATATAGTATTAAAACTACATCACAGAGAAATACAAAATTACCTATCAAATAGTCTATTCTCATCAGGTAATTTTGAATTTCTCTAACATGTGATATATATATATATATACATATATATATATATATATATATATATATATATATATATATATATATATGTATATGTGTGTGTGTGCGTGCGTGTCTGTGTAGTAAACCAGTTAAAATAAAAAGGTTAAATATTCTTATCGTCTCGACTTCAAATTTCGCAGATACAATCCGCTCATCAGGAGATTTGATAAATCCATTGAAGCTATTAACAGATATCAGTTTGTTTAAAAGACGAAACCTAAAGCCGTCAAATTATTTTAAATTTGTTCTTTCTTAAAGATATTACCGGGGAACGTAATTTAATAGGAATTAATCGATTTTATGTATTACATAATTCCTTTTTGAAAATAATTTGTAGAAAGGAATTCCTTAAGTAAATAAATCCCATAAATGCTTCTGTTTATAACAAAATCAATAATGTTGATTATTATGACGATGATGACGTCTGTAAGCACTTCCGGTCCCCCTGGGTAATGCTACGAGCAAACGGGTCAAACGCCAGCCTTAAATGAAATAGTTCTGTAGCACATCTCGTGTCGTCTTTTCAGCAACCAGTCTCATATAATTTATCTTCCCAGCCAAAGCCCAGTGTAGCAGGTTCTAATTCATAATAGTTTCTTGGTTTCGAGATACAGCATATTACAGTTTATATTAATATATATTTATAGTTTATACTAAATGTTTCATATGAAATATATCTTCATTATGTATATATATATATATATATATATATATATATATATATATATATATATATATATATATGTGTGTGTGTGTGTGTGTGTGTGTGTGTGTGTATGCGTGTTTGTGCGTGTATGTAGGCAGCAATCCTTCTTTCAAGCACATTTTATTGAATACGACAGACAAGGTGCTTTTATTTAATTTTTATACAATTTCTCATGCGGTCTAATTATTTTTTTTCTTTTCGGATTATAAATTATATAAAAACTGCCCGAATGTTCTTTTTATCCCAGCGCTTTCGGCTATACATTTAGCCATTTTCAAGGATTAAATATTTTAACTCTTAAATAAGAAATAGTTTGTTAGTATGTTTCATAAAATGTTTTTATTTTTCAAAACACGCTCAAGATACTGTGTCCCTTTTTAAAGTTAATATTAAGTGTTGTTTGTTTGTTTTTATTAATAAGTTTTCCATTATTTCTAGCCTTTTTTTGCATGTAAATGATGCTATTATATTAGTGTTGTCAACAAGTATGTTACGAATAGTGTCCGGTAGGTCTCCATGAATATTTAAATGAGATGTAATTGAGCTATGGTCAGAAATATGTAGAGTGAGATATATATAAAGACTAATCGCAGTTTCACAGTAATAAACACAAATTGCCAAATCCGTTATTTAAAATCGTTCCATTGCAATGTCTTTCGAATTGATTTAAGAAGGTGTAAATCTTGTTTCATAATGAAAATCGAAAAACGTTTATGGTCCATCTGTCGATAATCGGTTTTCATTGACTTTACGCGGTTTTACTGTCGATAACCCGTTTAATGATTTTCATTTAGTTTGTATTGTATAGTGACAAAGATATATCACATTGAAATAATTCTAGCTTAATTTTGAAGCACATGAAAGTACGCTCAACATCGACGAATTATTTCTTTGAATATTGTGTATATATATGTGTGTATATATATATATATATATTAAATTTAGAAATATATATATATATATATATATATATATATATATATATATATATATATATATATATATATATATATTCCTAAATTTAATTTAGTTATCTTAAAATACTTAAATAACCCGGACCTTTTAAATAAGAGAAATGAATTGATGGTTACGTGTAGGCATAAAAATAAATATCTGCTTAAATACACTGATCCAGACTAATTTTAAATGTAAATTACGATGTGTTCGTTTTTTCCTAAAAGCGAACAAGTAATCTCCATTTATGCTTAATATAAAAAATAAAAAAAAATATTCAAAACACTAAAATAATTTTTACATATATATATATATATATATATATATATATATATATATATATATATATATATATATATATATATATACAAGTCTAGGATTGGTGTATACGGAATAAAATCCAATAACCAACAATTACTATTCTTAAAAGAGTGTTCAATACAGAGTAAAGCATATATAATTGTTTATTTAAAAATTATAACATAAATCACTTGATAAGACACCGGAGGTGTTGAAACAAAATGGCTATTTTTGTAGTGATTTTATAACATATTTATGTTATAATTTTTAAATAAACAATTATATATATATATATATATATATATATATATATATATATATATATATATATATATATATATATATATATATTTAAATGCAAAATATAATTTTTACTCCTGTCATATAAAAATCATCGTCTACAATTTTGTTTAATTCCATAAATTTCAAGCCATTTAATATGGTTTACGACACAAGCCCACTGAATATCGCAAAGGTGTGCAAAATATTCAACAACATCCTATATTAACTGGAAGCAACATCGATTTTTTTTATAGGTCTCAATAAGTTTGAACGTATAAATTTGATTTTAGTATTTTTAGTAATTTATGAATATTTTAATGTTTATTCAGTTGCTCTTCCGTCTACTGGGAAATTGACGCCTGTTACCCGCTCCCCTAAGAAACATTATTTCTTTGAAAAATATTTCTTCTTGGTATTTGTGAATGGAAGTAACAGGAAGATGCCTCAAATGACTGTCACGCTGTCAGTTTCCGTCTCTCAGAAGTAAACGTTTTATACATTGTTATTATTAAACTGTTCCGTTTGTTTATGAAATCTTATTAGAATTTTGTTAGAGGACTGATGCTCACCTGAGCCCTAAAGTAGTATAAACGTTCTATAAACATATTGTCTGGCATTACGTAACTTAATGGACATCCGGAGGGCAGCAGGTCATAAACTTTTGGCGCTGTGAAATTGAAGTTGTTTGCCATTAATGTAAAACAGGTATTTAATATATCTTGCGGGGCAGGAAATAATGAAGAAAAACGCATTGGAAATTCGAGCCGAAGGTGTGTAATTATTTGGAATCATTCGGTGGGCGTTTCTGATTATTCTCAAGAAAATTGATACAAAAATGTGGCAAAAATGCGAAAAGGCATCTTATTGTTGTTATCTGAATCAATATTCATCATATCATTTTCAGGTCTACCATCACTTGCTTAATGATAATTCCTCTGCATAATTCACTTCGCTACTATTATGATTATGATTATTTATCCTCATCCTCTTCCTCCTCCTAATCATCACCATCATAATAAAAAAGCACGTTATCACTTCGCCAGGTAAATCATTATTATTATTATTAATAATAATAATCCTCCTCCTCTTCTCCTCGACCTTCTCATCATCGTCATCATCATCATCATCATAAAAAGTACATTATCGCCTCGTAAAACATTATTATTAATCCTCCCCTTCTCTTTCTCCTTCTTATCATTATAAGCATTATAAAAAACACATTATAACTTCGCCTCGTAAATCTATTATTGTTATTAATAATAATAACCCTCCCGTCTACCCCAGTAAGTGAAATAAAGGGTTCAGTTCGACATTCCAACCACCTGGAGAAGGCCGGAGCGTACAACGGCCGAAACGTTGTAATAAATATGGCGACAAAGATGAGGACAATAGTCCGAATAATGTAAATAAAGTTTAATCTTACTTGAAATGATAAAAAGTGATAAAAAGTATGTAGAAGAATTTATAATTTTAAAGGGACACAACATAGATAGAGAAGACCTCTGGTTAGAATAAACGACATTTCACATGACTCTTTGGTACAAGAAGGCTTTGCAATTATGATCGTACTTCAGAGTCCAGGGTTATTATGACTTAACCCTTACTTGGATGAAACTGATAGATAATTTAGAATATTGTCAATTCCTTCCCTCACATCTTTCTACCTTGATTCAGAGACAGAACAGGATACAATGGATTACCACAGAACTCTCTCTGTTGTATTTTGCTGCTGGACTCAAATAAAGCGACGAACACTTATATATAAAAAATATATAAATATCTTTATTGCTCGAGTTGCGACGATTGGGTAAATTGAGGGAGAATCACAGAGTTTAAGATTGTACACACAGGAATTGACGGAGACAAATCTTCTCTGCTCAGACCAAGAATTGGACCGGTTTTATAGCATTTAGACACCCACGCAACTTCACGTGGCTACGCCTTTTTCCGATATGTCGCCTACGCAAATTCTTGTGGCCACGCCTCTTCCGGCCATGTGCCCACGCAAGCACACATTTCCTTCCGCTCAGAACACTTGTGCGCCATGTTTATTTTAGCCAAATAATGCATTTCCCGTTTACGCTATCACCAGTACCGATTTTTGCTCACTCTTTGATACAGCGAAAGTGAGGCCAAAGGTCTTCCTCAACCGACATCCAACATCTCTATCACTTCCAAAACAAAGTGCTAGATGCCTAAAAGTAATCAAATTTGACTAGTTGTAAAATAATGCTATGATGAAAAGTCCCGATATTTTACCCACAGATAATGGAGAAGTGTTGTACTCATGCGTTTCCAAAAGGTATTAGAATTAAGTGAATACAGACGTATGTCACACAGAGTTTTAAATCGTTCCACACCTATTTCCAGAGATAGGTATGAGCTGAACTTCAAATAAGTATTCTGATAAAAGACAGAATGCCTGGTCGTCGGTAAAAAGAAACAACCCAATCTGTGAGCTACATACTGGGGATGTTAACATTAATCAAGGACAGTAATTTAACATGGTGGGTAATGCATCAATAAACGATAGAATCATTTACATTGTTCGGACTGTTGTACTCAACTTGTCATGTTCACCACGTTTCGGCCGTTGAACGCTTCCGCCTTCTTCAGGTAGTAGCCACGTACTGAATTCAAATCGTGAAGTCACTGCATCCAACCAACGTCCGCTGGGCCATGTAACCTTGTGGACATCAGTGTATGAATTTTTGGGACTTATAAACCTAATGTCCCAGCAACCATTTTACCAGAGTTCATATTGTAATTTTTGTTATTATTATTGCTTTTCTCTAGCACTTGGTATCACCGTTTCCCATATTGTATTCATTTCTATGCTTTGGCTAGCTTAGGAGAATTTTGTCGTTTAGCATATGTGCTGATTCCTTAAGTTTTCTTATTTTCCAGTGATGTTTTCTGTCTATTATTTCAACCCCATGCCACGGGAGGGGGGTGATCTCCATTTTTACTCCGATGGAATCTACGATAAACAGAGAAACAGTGGAAGATATCTTTCAAAAACTGAGCAAAGTATTCAGATAGGAAAAAACACATTAGAAACAAGGAAAACAGAACTGAACTGCAATTTAATATCTAATTCGTTTTTTACGGCTTATCAACCCTTTGCAGGTTATTTAAAGCCAGAAAATATTTTTCGGTTTGTATGTATTTTTTGTGGGGGTGGATGGGAGATAACAATGTGTTAGTGATACAAGTCTTACTAATTAACCCATAGTTGCGGGAAGGAGGTGGATTCGTACCTTTCCCAAATGTAATTACACGTAAGTGAATATAACGAACCCAACTGGAATTGGAACTCGGCTCTCTGATTAACAATTCCAAGACATTACCCATGACACCATACAGGCATCCAAGCTTACAGCATTTGGTATTCCCAAGTGGTCATCAATGTAGATACTGACCAGACTCGACATTGCTTAACTTCAATGATTTTACAGGAATCCGTGTTTCAAAGTGATGAGGCTTTAAGCCATCCGATAAATGATAGCGAAATGGTTAGACCATTTGAGCAACGAGGAATTCTTAAAGAAAATAAAAGCTACCAAGCTACTTATATGTCAGACAAAAACAATTGAAATATCTGGAATATTTAATGAGGAAAGTGGGTTCAGAGAATCTAACACACAGAGGACATATTGAAGAGAGTTGAGATGGTGGGAAATAGTAATGAATTTGTGTGAATGGTTGGCAGAACAGGAATAAACAAAGATGGTAATGACCAGAACTGATTTAGAGCAACAGAAGACACGACATCGTTAATAGAAAGAAGTCTATTGATATATTGACTAATGAGACGGACATGAGCTTCAAAAGGAGAACATCTGAGAACAGGGACATAAATAAATATAATATAGCTTTTCGCGGCACTTATTCTGACAGCCGTGAAGACTTAATACCGCTATGGATTACCAAGCAGATACGTATCTTTTGGTGTATAGAGTTCATGCCTGCGGCTTTTGTAATCCTGAAGATGTCGCTATTGATAAACAACATGCCTCGATTTCTACTGAGAATGGTGTGGAACCAGGTCTCTGTAGACACGGCTTCTACGCAGGGAGAAAACTTATAAAAACTGTTAAAATATATATTAATGAATTGATATACATATGACTACGCTGGAGTCTGTAGATGTAAAGACATTAATATATCGATTACTTATAAGTGTGTTTTGAAAGTAACGAGTATTTTTTGTGTTGTGGTATATATGATGCTAAAAAGGTTTTATTCTTCCATATATTCAGAGAAAACATGACAAGCTATGTTCATTACCATTCCTATTTCTTTAAGTCTCCGAAGCATTTTTTTTCTGAGAAGCTGGAAGATTCACCCGCAAGAAATATACAAGAAAAAGCACTCGAAAACAAACAACTAGTAGGCATCTTTATTTGACCAAGATGGAATAATATTTTTTATATGGTGACTTTGAATGACTTTTAGCTGAGATAGTGGTGTGTTTGCTATATGGTTCAAAACTAGATAAATAGTTGAAATTTCGAAAACTGATGTTTTGGAAGACATTGTCTTCCTATTTCAGATCAGCGCTACATTATATAGAAATGCACTTTTATAGGCAAAACTTGCCAAATATCCAGCGTTAATCTTTAGTGGTGTATAAAGTCATTCAAGATTTTTTTTTTAAATCTAGGATTATATTTGGAGGAGGCTTGAGTTATTGGAGATGAAGTTCTACAGAAGGATGCTGAGAATACCATGAAGCGAACGAGAAAGCTTTATCGAAAATGAAAACAAAATGGCACAAGTACTTAGGGCCATTTGACATTTATGGAACACACGAAGAAAGACGGCTTGAAGAATTTGACATTCACAAGATATATTGAAGGCAAGAGAGACAGAGGGAAAGAACGATTAGCATATATAATGTGTATATGGAACAGACGCTAAAATATTGCTATGCGATATAAATATGTGCGGGGGGGGGGAGCGATAATAGCACCCGTCCTAAAGGACGAAACGCGTCGGCTAAGATAGGTTTTCTTTTTTGTCTTTAGTCATATTGTCCATTTACAGTTATACTTTTCTTACACACACACACACACACACACACACACACACACACACACACACACACACACACGAATATATATATATATATATATATATATATATATATATCATTCTCAGACAGTACTGTTTCGCTGTATCACAGCTCCTCAGTGCGACTAGACTTCCAAATGCCTCAAGCCAGGATTGAAACACAACTAATTTGGTGTCAATCAGAGCTATCTTCACTCGGTAGAGTTACACAACTAAATCTAGCGTATTGTTTTTACAAAAGTAAACAAATGCCAATCAGCCAAAGTGCTCCATTCATTTTACTGAAGAGCTTTGCATTAGTGCATGTGGCTGTTGTTTAATATATATATATATATATATATATTTTTATATATATATGCGTGCGTATGTGTGCGGAAAGTAATTAATAGGGCATGAAATATTAGACATAGGTATCAATTCTGCATAGCATGTTTGACATCAGTGTTTTCTGCAGGTGAAAAATTAATGATCTTGTAGGCATGAACATGGTACGATGGGTAAATTGTCGCCATTTTATATTTTTAATTTTACGAATGCGCCTTGTTTATTTTTTTATTTTGTCGACTGCACAGTATAGTAGGTTCAGTTGGGCATAAATATATATATATATATATATATATATATATATATATATATATATATATATATATATATATATATATATATATAAATTCCCAAGAGAATAGAATCCAGCTAGAACTCAATGTCCAGGGCAGAGTAAGATTTTTTTTGAATTTGTAGGTCTGATGATTTGGATCGTGATTACCATTCCAATGTAAAAATTATAATCATGGAATATTAGTGTTTGAGCCTTTTATATATATATATATATATATATATATATATATATATATATATATATATGGTAAAATATACTTGTAAGATATGCTATATTTATGGATTACGCTCAATTACGTGCATTATGTTAATGTCTTAGTGTGTAGTAGGGACGATTTTAATTTCCGAATACGGGATTGAAATCCAGCAACAAGCGGAGGTGGGCCTGTGAAGATTAGATCAATGTGGGCTTCCCGGAAAATTTAAGGTGTGGTGTATGCATTTTGGATTGATGCCTAGATTAATGTGGCCGCTGACTATATACGAGGTGGCACTGTCTAGAGTTGAAATAATTGAGAGGAAAGTGCATAAGGAAGTGGCTTGGTGTTGCAAGGATTCTGTCACCGGTCGCTTTGTATGGCAGCTCAGGGGGCCTTCAGTTACCTCTTACTTCTTTGGTGGAGGAATATAAGGTGGCGAAGGCGAGATTGCAGTCCATGCTGTGTGAGTCGAGGGATGCTGTAATCTGGAAGAATGTGCCAGAGGTGAAGGCAGGAAGAAAGTGGAGAGTGTCAGACGTGATGTCAGCAGTGGAAGTGATGGTCAAGCAGGTAGAAGCTCAGGGTGTTACAAGGAAGGGACGTGCTGGACTTGGTCTAGGTGAGAGGGAGAGATTCTGGTCAGAGGCCAGTAGACAGGAGCGACGCAAGTTACAAGAGCAGGGTTTCGAAAGCTCGAAGAGGTGAGACGGTTAGTGCGGACTGTCCAGCAGGCTCAGCAGGGCCGATGGCTGAACGGGGAGGGTATTGAGGGTGTTCAGATCAGTTGGTCTGATTGGTGGCGTCTAGGTGCAGGACATTTGAGGTTCCTCAAACAGGCAGCATGTGACGCGGCAGCATCAGCGGCAAATTTGAAGAGATGGGGAGTGCAGGAGCCACCCTCCTGCCGGGTGTGTGGTGCGTATGGAAACCTGTGCCACAAGCAGTCAGCTTGTCCGAGGGCACATCAGGATGGCTGGTACACCTTCAGACATAACTTGGTACTGGAGGTCGTGCCAGCGGCTGTAAGAAATGCTAGCATACCCTCGTTGGACCTGCGAAGGGTAGCCTTCCTGAAGCAAGGTGCGACTGTCACAAGGCAGAAGACCATGTCGGAAAACTCAAGGAAGTGGAGAGTGTTGGTGGATGATACACTGCCAGTGGAGATCGTTGTGTCTGATCTGAGACCAGATCTGGTCTTAATTGATTTCGAGAAGCAACATCTGTTGCCTGGCGAACTGACAGTAGCATGGGAAGAAGGGATTGAGGAGGCGCATGAAAGAAAGTTGCTTCGGTATGAGGAACTGGTGGCTGAAGTCCGTGAGAGAGGAAATAGCTGCACTCTGGTGCCATTTGATGTCTTAGTCGTAGGGATACGGAAATTAAAAACACCCCTACTACACACTAAGACATACACATAATGCACACACTCAATTAAGCTGAAAAATCGAATCATCCTTGATAATGGCTAAAGGTATAGCCGAAAGCGCTCGGAAACCTAAAACATTAGGACAGTTCCTACACACCCTTTGTCCTGTAAAGAAAGCTCTTGTTCGAACACAAGAAAAATTAAATAAAAAGCTCAATCGTAGTACCTTGTTTGTCGTTTTTAATGAAAAATGCATAAACGAAGGATTGCTGCCTAAATATATATATATATATATATATATAAATGGTCAGACTAAATTTAAATAGACTTGTCGTTATGTCTTGATTAACCAATTAAATGTCAGATCTACGCTAAATAGAAAAGTATGCTCAGAGGGTGGAGATGGGTGTCAGCGACAAATGTAGGGTGATGATGGCCTATGTTCCGGTTTATCATGGCATGAAAAAAATAACTAGCTCATAACCACTTTCTGAGCTTGCTATTCTATCTAGCGTTGATCTTACATTTAATTGGTTAATCAAGAGATACCCACAAGTCTATATTTAATTCTGGCCTTATGTACCCCACGTTTTAACTTTCGGAAAAGAGGTATCACTTTGTTTTTAAATTTACTTAAAAATCAATTTATCTCGAAATACTTACCATCTCCTGAAGAAGTACAATCAATGTATTGAAATATGAAAGCTTTTGAGTAGTCAGATGTGACACTTTGGTGATGTTGGCAAAGTGAGTTTGTTGGTTTGGCAAAGTTTGTTTTTCTGTCTTCTCTTTCTGTGTATTTTGGCACAAGTCTAGTCCAGGTTCTCGGCGTCGGCAGGGAATCACGACGACCTATCAGCGAGCTCTTCGGTCGCTCCTTGGCCGTATTGTACAGATGAACTCTCTTCTCGGCGTGGGGAACGGCGCAGTAGGAGAATTCAGCATTTCCTCTTCCTGCCATCGTCATTAATTTTGGTCCCGAGAATGAAATTACTTCATAATTTTGGGTAAATCACTTCTATCACGGGTCATAGTCACAGGCATTGCTCCGCCTAGTTATTCCCACTTTCTCTTATTACCATCTTCCGCTAGTGCTCCTCAGTGGGCGTATGTAACTCCTCCACCTTCCCTGGTGTCTCATCTGCGTCCACCACTTCAGCTACTCTCCATTTAAGGGCTGTCGACTGTCTCGGGACGAAAACAAAAGAAAGATTAATTCTTCCACATCATACCACGTGCTCAAATTTCCAAAACTGACACACAATCTAGATGACTGTTTACATTTTTCGGGGTTAATCAGAGGTCATTCTCCAAGAGAATACTTGTCTCCGAATTCGGATTTTAAATCCCATTCGGTTTTCCCTTTTTACTTTCACAGCTCGTGTTTTTAGCTATATGTCATCAGCAGATTTTGCCTTATGACCGTGTCGTAGTTGAATGGCATTCTCTCTACAAGCCATCTATTTCTTGGTCCCTTTTTGAGAATCAAAATCTTCCATGAACCCTTCTCGTTTATCAGGGAACTGTCAGTAGATCGCTCAGCCTATTTATTAACCCTTTTTTATTACTGACCAGTACAAATAGTGTCCCTGTCTTCCATTAAGGCAACGTCAGAAATCAGGTCTCCAGCAGAAATTGGTACAGAGTGAGTTGACTATCCGTCTACTCCATTATACCCATCTATTATACGCGGATTATTACTTCAATTCAAAAACATTTTCTTAATAGAAAGAAATTCAATTCTCTGAAACTATTAAGACCATAAAACTGCCGAGTTATCGGACAATGAAGCTTCTTTTTTTTTTTAAGCTTATCACCCAAAAGCAAGGCTGGAAGCCACTAGCACGCAAGGGGTTACAGAATGTTTGGAGGAAGAGCAGATAGGGGTGATAAAGGAGAGGATGTGGAGAAAGACAGTGGATCGATCAAGGCAAGGGGGTTACATAAGATTTGGAGCGAGAGCAGATAGGAATGAAAGGGGAAAGGATGTGGAGAAGGGAAGTGGATAGATCAAGGCAACTGGAGATGTCGATTGACGTTACACTTAAATAGTTGGAGATTGTATTTGTCAGGGAAACAGGAATAAGGAAGGGAGTTCCACAGGCGAGAGGTGCGAGACATGAAGCTATTGGAGTAGAAGAGACGTCTACATCTAACAGTTTCAACGGCGAAGGGGTGGGAACGGGATGCCAGCCTCGTAGGGCGTTTAAATTCATGAGGCCTAGGAACCAGCGAAAGCAGCTCATCGGAGCAATTACCGTGAAAGTATTTGTAAAAAAGACAGAGTGAGGCAACGTCGCGTCTGTCTTAAAGATGACAGAAAGTTAATGAAACAAAACGGTACATATGTCGTTGAATAAATCTATCTATAAGTATCTAAATATTGTCTTTTAAATTCACTTGTAAAAAAGATATGAACTTTTGTTTCGATCCAATAGTACAATTATAGCCATCCTGGATAAGAAGATAAACTACATCCGCGTCCTGGGTAAGACAATAAACTACGTCCAACAGCAAGGCCTCTGATCAGGAGGTTTTTATGGGCGTGGAACCACCTCTTAATTGATGGCGTTCCCAGGTCCACCCTGACCAGGGGTGGTAACACCTGTTAGGGTCCCAGATATGGGCAAATAGTTGACACCCAAACTTGTGTAAAACTAGGGTTTAATACCAGAAATAATTTGTAATAAAAAAACTATTACCAGCAATAATTTTTTAAGGAAAAATTATCAGCAATACTTTAAAAAAATACCAGCAATACAAACAGCTATGCATCCTTTGAAAAACAATATGACCAGCTATAGATTTCTTCAAGGAGAAATATTCCCAGGAATAGATTTTTGAAGAAAAACATTAACAGCAATAAACGTTTTGTTGGCATTAAAAAAACTCATTGAGGTTGTTATGCCGTAAACCAAACCAAACCAAACCAAACCAAACCAAACTAAACAATTATAGCAATGTACTGTAATAAAATTGAGGTGATAAATAGACTAGTAAATTTAGTACACGAATATTTTTTCTTCATTAAGTTAAATACCATTACTTCATCACTTATAGGAACCACGTTACGGCTTCTGTTTGGTATAACCGATTTGACAAATTCATTATTAGACGAATTATTTATTTGTTGACTTTTCCACGGGTGGAAAGCGAATATAGGGGATTACAGTATGTTATTTGGTAAAAAAAAAATTTAGGAAACAATCGCATCCTTAATTTTGGCAGTACATTTAATTTTATCTATGAAGAACTACGAAGAAAAACTAAATAAATTGCTAAGCCATTTTTGGTTTTCTGTCAAGGAATCAGACTCAACTTAGAAGATGGTGGTAAATGCAGTGAAAGACATTTTTCCAAAATTGTCTGATGAGATATAGCGATATAACACCCCACATCTCATGTGGTTGTTCTCATAAAAATATTAACTGACAAAGAAAAACTGACCTAAGACCATATGACATTTTGTTCTGCAATATTTGAGCCTGTAATTTTTAGGCATTCAGTACGTCTATATAACCGCTTTAAAATGGCCTATTGTCATTTAAGTATTTATTAAACTAGTCTGGTATGAGGCCTGAGTATCTGAGGCTAAGAATCGACTTTTAATTTTCTAAGAGGCTTGCATTTAAGTGGCAACAATACTCTGGTTATCATAATCTGTTTTCACGTCGCAGACTGGAATATGCAATAAAAGCATAATGTAGGCGCGTAAGACGGATAAATTAAAAAGTATATTTTTAGACTAGCAAGTTTATGCGAATTCCATGTGTGTATAAATAAGATGATAAATTATCATATACATCTGCTCTTGCATGTTGTCTGTATCTTCTCATCCTCTCCCTTATCCCTTTCAGTCTCCTTTGTCGGTACTTGCTTTTATATAAAGATTAAACAAATATGCATTAGTTATTAGTTTCATATCAGAAAAAGAATGAGGATAGCGCTAAAGTATTCTCACACTCTCTCGCTATCTTTTTGCATATATATATATATATATATATATATATATATATATATATATATGTGTGTGTGTGTGTGTGTGTGTGTGTGTGTGTGGAGAGAGAGAAAGAGAGAGAGATATGTCTGGTTTTCTTGTGATTTTTCCTCAAGCTTTTTTTTATCTTCGATTATTGCTCATTCACATTTTCCATTTTTTCATCTCCCTTAATTTTATCTCCTGTCATTTGAATAAATATAAAGAATAATATGTAGGTTTCACGGTCAGAAAATTTAACTGAATAAAGCTTAGAGTTACCTTAGTCAGAGAATTGTTAGCAAATCTTACCAAATTCAGAAAGATAAAAAAATGTTTCACAAAAATTACCGCAGCATTTTTTTTTAAATTTAAT
>OZ038477.1:147473133-147515633 GCA_964036315.1 Acanthosepion esculentum | reverse complement strand
TATATATATATATATATATATATATTTACTATATATATATATATATATATATATATTTACTATATATATATATATATATATATATATATTTATATATATTGGTCTGATGAGTTAAAACCGTAAGCCTGGGTTGGAAGCAGATACAATTTAAAAATTGGCGATTCTTTTATTGTAGGTGTATTTTGTAGTCGGTGCATTTGGTAAGAAAATGAATTTTCGAAGATGGAACATTTTGAAAAAAAGTGCAGAAGGTGCATTCGCAACATTATGAAAAAATATAATCAGTTAAAATGAAAATTGTATTTTCAGTTTTGTAAATATAAATTAAAAAAAAAATATATATATATGTATATATTGGACTTCAAGTTTTGAGCATGGCACTTTTACTGAAAAAATTACAATGAAAATATTAACAAAAACAGATTTTGTACGAACAATTTTAAATATTATTTATTTTCCGCCACACTGCTTAGAACGTTTGTTTATTATTGAAATTTATTTTAAGCGGGATATGAAAATAGGGAAAATAATTCTTGGCAAAATTAATGCGCCCTATGTTTTCGTTCCAAGCAAACATAACACTTTGTAAAAGTTTTTCTTTTGCTTTACAATAATTCAAAGTAAACAGCACTTTGTATAAATGACGTCTCTCCTTTTGAGTAGAGCAATTACCCAGAACACATTTCAATTACTCAAACGAAAATAAGCAATATATATATATATATATATGAAGCAAAATATATATATATATATATATATATATATATATATGAAGCAAGATATATATATATATATATATATATATATATATATGTAAGCAAATGTGTGGATGTAGATCCGACGGTATGATGAAAATGTGGAAAAGACAAAGCAAAATCCGAATATGTGAGTTTACTGTTTTTATTTTGTTTTTGTTTTTGTTATTCTGTCGATGTCAGACGTTTCGGTCAAATAGACCTTCTTCGGGACATGGTTAATGGAGACATATTTATATTAGATTTAAGTTTGATGGAGAGACGATATATACAGGACTGGTCAGAAACAGAAAAACTGAAATTCTAAAGTCAAGTATTCTTTCTTAGGGTCGGATATGCTGGCGTCGCGTGGGCGGCAACTACGAAGACCTGCGCACAGGGAAAAAGATTGTGTCCTAAGTGGAAGGTGAGGGGGACTATTTAAAACTATAGCTTATCGGTACGTTTGTCACGCATTAATCTCGCCACAGAGCTCGCGATCTGAAAGAAACCAGGTCTATTATTTACTGTATGTGAGGTGGCTATCATGCCAGCCTCATAAATCTGTCTAAGGTTCTTATTGTGGATATATTTTAAGATCTTCACAGAGTCGAAATCAAAATTGTGATCAGATTTGGCTATGTGTATAACTAAAGCACTGCTTAGATTACCGAGGCGAATGTCACGTTTATGTTCGGAAATGCAAGATTTCAATGATCTACCTGTCTCGCCTACATAACTCAGGTTGCAGTCTCTGCAGGGCACCTGATAGACGCAAGCATCGGATGTAATATGTTGTCTGCTGGTATTACTCAATATGTTACGTATAGATTTGGTGGGTAATGTAGTAGTTTTAATTTTTAGCGCGTTTAGATTGTTGGAGATGTGTTCGGTCAGAGGGTTATTCGGTAGAAAGATGCGGCCAATGGGATTATCAGGGGCAGCTGAGAGTGTGCCTCTCTCCACCTTTGATGTAGTAGTAGTAGTCGGTATGTTGTTATGTACTGATGGACGAACTCTGTGGATTTTCAAGGCTTTATGTTTAGCGCCGAGTATTAGTTGTCTCGGATACGAAAGGCTGGAGAAGGTATCCTCGATACAACATATATATATATATGAAGCAAGATATATATATATATATATATATATATATATATATATAAATATATATATATATATATATATATGAAGCAAGATATATATATATATATATATATATATATATATATATATATATATATATGAAGCAAGATATACATATATATATATATATATATATATATATATATATATGGCAAGGGTGTTTTATAAAACAGCGGCTTCTACTGCTATTACGCATTACTCTTCAAGTATGAATGGAGTTCTCCGAGCCGCTGGCGTATTTCGTATGCGACGATGGCCTAGTGGTAAGATATTTGACTGATGGCAATCGGACGTCTAGCTACACTGAAGAGCTGCGAAACAGTCTGTCTGTGGATGGCTATATATATATATATATATATATATATATATATATATATATATATATATATATATATATATATATATATACAAAACGCAGATAGTGAAGTTAATGATAGAAATGGCAAGAATCACTCTCGCAAACAATTTTTTATAAAATACATTAACCTCGAATCCGTTCATGAATGTTATGATCCCTGTTTATAAATTCCAGTTGTATAAGGTCTTTTTTTACTACAAGCTTTCGATTGTTCATGCAATCATCCTCAGGTATAGAAATAGATATGTCTTTTTTACATCCAGGTAAAATTGAACAGCACCACATTCTTGATATATATATATATATATATATATATATATATATATATATATATATATATATATATATTAAGACATTTTTTATGTTTATAGGTTCTTTTTATACATATAAATATTTAAGTAAATGCTCTATTTATAATAAACAGTATTAACAACATTCACCGGCCTGAATGTCCAAGAAGATTTCATAGAAAATATTCGTCCTCCGATTCATAGATTCGATTCCTGTCGGAGGACGAATATTCAGCCACATCTTGGTAGATTTTTTGTTGTCACAATGTGGGATAGTCATGGACAAAGGTGATGGGGAGAAAAAGAAAAAGAATACAGATAATTTTACCTCGATTGAAAAAATATTCTTTCAAAATATTTTAACCTACCAGCGTCTCTTGTTTCTTGCGCACGTGTAGATATGGTAAAACATCAACAAATCCAGTCCGATTAAATCCTAACGGGTGAAACTCTTCACAAAAACCTTTTTCCAATTCATCATACTATTTTTATAAATACTGTTTGTCGATATATAAAATTATATATCTCTCCATCACCTTAACTAAAGAAATACTCTCCCATAATTAACCCGAACAAACAAATCAAATTATCTACTACAAAAAAATTAAAACAGCTAACCTTATCCTCAAAAATAACAACACACCAGCTAAATCAAAATAACAACGAACGAAAATTATTTATAAGTTCAAATGCTCCTTAAGGAACTGTATTCCTGATCAGAACGAATTCAGAAATAATTACATCGGTCACATGCCTATCCAGACGCCTTACGTTACACCTATCTGACCACAGCTCTATTAGAAACCATTTAAACACACACGCAAACTTAGCAGACCCCATCCGAAACATACTAGTAGAAAATACAAGTATAATAACCTCCTCCACATGTAAAAATAAAAAACATATTAGAAGCCTTAATAATAAAAAAGAAAAAGCCAATACTCAGTAATATTAACTCCGAACACGGCCACTATGTGCTAACTGTGTTCGGAGAATAAAACATCCCTATAACTGTAGTAACATTCACACAAACTATACACTCAATTAAAAAGTAAAAATAACATCATACTTGATAATGGCCAAAAGTAAAGCCGAAAGCACTCGGAATTATAGAAGATTTGGACAGTTTGTACACACTATGTGTCCAGAAGAGAAAACACTTGTTCGAACACAAGAATAATGAAGTAAAAAGCTTAATCGTAGTACCTTTCTGTCGTCTTTAATGAAACATGTATAAATGTAGGATTGCTGTTTAATTACACAATACACACACATACACACACACACACACACACACACACACACACACACACACACACATATATATATATATATATATATATATATATATATATATATATTATACACGGAAGGAATATGATTTATAAATTCTATATAGCATAGTAATGCTAGGTAACTGAATGGCAAAATGGAAAAACAAACTATATACATAAATATGACAATTAATACGTAGGACAGTCTTCCAATTAATTTAAATAGACGAATAAATAAACATATAAAAAAATCTTTTACCGAACAACGCAGTCACTGCATTAATCGTAATGAATCTGGCTATCATTACGACATAAGTAATGTAGTTTTAATTTTTTTTTAAGTAATCTACTAAGTCGAAATAATATAGAATGAGCACTGATCTCTGAGTTTTTCGTGGTAAATTTACGTTTGGGTTCGTAGCATATTTCACATTTCTTAACAGATCTAAAGTCATCTAAATGTAGGATATTTACAAATAACACCTATAAAAAGAAAATGAAGCGAGTTGGGAAACTAAATAAAGTCGGTGAAGCTTTACGTCTAGATAGAGGCAACAGTAAAGGTTAGCTTCACTAAAATCATCGTTCGTTTCACCCCACAGCCACGATGTGTGCAATTATAGCCGGCATTTTCGTCTATCGTTTTACTCCTCCCTTTCTCCACACACACACACACACACACACACACACACACACACACACATACACACACACAGAGCTTTCAGCTCACGTGAGCCATCATCAGAGTGTTTATATGAACATTTAAACAAAGGTATTCACCATCAAAGATAATATTCTGTTATCTGTTATGTTGGTAATAGTGGCAGATTAGTAGACGCAGGTCGTAAGTTCATGATGCGGTTCTATGACGTCGTACCACATATAACCACCCTGAAGATGGCTCATGTGAGCCGAAAGCTTAGATCAAGGAACAATATAATAAAATATATCCAAATGTTGGAGAATTTTCGTCCTTATTTTCTCCAGAAATTAAAGCAACCATACGACGTTTAGAACGGCTCATGATCAAACATAATAGATATGTAACAATATATGTTTAAATAATGATCTGCTGGACCATTATATATATATATATATATATATATATGTGTGTGTGTGTGTAAATTTCCATAAAAAAGCACATTATTTATATTGTTCGTACTATCGTCCTATTTTGGTGCCATATTTATCACAACGTTTCGGCCGTTGTACGCTCTGGCCTTCTGCAGTTAGTTGGAATGTCGAACTGAAGCCTTTATTTCGCTCACTGGGGTAGACTGTTCAGGTTTTACGTGCCATGTCTAATGGATGTCAGTTATCAGTTATCTCCTGTTAATTCCCCTCTCCAAGTTCTCCACTGTCTTAAACAGGTATTGAACTCACACTTTTTGGGTCCTGTCACTGTCAACGCCTTTATCCACTGTGCCATGTGTCCTCGAGAACACATAACACAGTGGATATCTGAGTTACTGTTGAAATGCCAAGGTAAATATTTTCTTTCTATGTTTCCATTATTTCATTTTTCTTATTTAGTAGTTCGTTTTTACTTGGCTTGGTGATATCTTAAATATTACGCTATTAATTATGGAAGGTTAGATTTATAAGTTTATCTCTTTATTGGTGTTTGAACATTAGTTAAAATTAAACATGGATGATGAAAAAATAACCGAAACTTAATAAAAATAATAAAGAAGTTTTATCGGCAAAATCCTTACGTTATTATTAAGAGGAAAGACCAAACGATTCTTTGATTGTTAAATTATATTTTTTATCCTTTTTAGAAGCTTCCAAATTTTGCTTAAAAAAGTTGTTTTTTCTTACGTCAGTGGGTTACCATAAATTAGTATGAGAAATTCTGGCGTCTTTTTGCAGTGAAAAATACATTGATTTGGAAATTCTTTCAAAAATCAAATAATTGTCGGATTTTAATAAAACGTTCAGCACTTATTCACAAATGAATTAAATTATTTTAGAAACATTTTTTTCTTTAGAAAATGCTGGTTAATTTTTGCATCTTTTAAATCACTTACACACACATGCACATTTATTTAAATTTATGAAATTCGAGAAATTCATTTTTGTACGGCTTAATGTTTATATTAGTTATAAGCAGAAGTTATATACATATTAAGAAAGTATTATGCTATATATATATATATATATATATATATATATATATATATATATATATATATATATTTTAAAACTCTCCCTTCCCTCTCTAAACTCGACCATGTCTCTCACGCTATTCCTCACCACCTTCTATGTCAACTTATATAAGCTTAATACTGTCCGTCAAAGTTTAAATTTTAAATTCATTTTTCGTTTCACCTTTTGAAAGTGAAGTCTGAAGATCCAGAGAGAAATAAAGTTCTCTGGTGAAATAAATTATTACAAATGCTGCCTGAAAGTGGCCTGTTTTGCTTTAAATTAAATTATTCGCTCTGCACACACACACACACACACACACACACACACACACACACACACACACACACACACATACATATATATATATATATATATATATATATATATATATATATATATATATATATAAAGTTAACATATAAGTCAACACTTAGAGGCGACAGTCTGTTTCATGGTAGATGCAATCGTCAGACTGTCACCTCTAGTGTTGACTTCTATGTTCACTTTTATATTTACACACGCTCTATCTCCGATGTTGAGCACTTTATCCCATAAATATAACACACTTTAAGACTATATTTCTTCACATATATATATATATATATATATATATATATATATATATATATATATATATATATAAATAAAATATCGAACTAAGTGGACATAAGAACTAAGTCATAATTTAATCTTTTCGTATTTGATGTGTTTTTTTAACAGGTAAATAGGAGTAGATAGGCTCAAATATTGCCCGGCCCATACCTCTTGATGTCTAGTAAACAGGTGTAGAGGTTCATCCATTGTTTCCTATTTCTCGAAAATACCAGATGAAGCCTCAGTCCTCTCCATGGTTCACACCAGCATGCTCGTCCTCCGTAGCACACATAAACCCTTATTTTCGGTTCTACTAGTGTCACGACACTCGTCATAACAAAAGCCTACTATAACAACTTTGACTCTCGTGATTACTGATTATTCATATGTACTCATGGCGTATCAAAGGTAAACAAGTGACGTCACACATTATGATTATGAATTTACTTGAGAGTTTCATGGAAGATTAAAGTTTAAAGACAGTAAAATCGACCTTGCTAACCGAACGCTCCTCTGTGGCAGAAACGGTTAAGGCACGTCAGGCTATATGACGGTTCCGTAGAGGATACAAGTTCGATTCCTGTCGGAGGACGAAAATTTTCGATGAAAATTTCTCGGATATCCAGGCTGTTAAATGTTGTTTATTATAACACAGAGCATTTACTTAAACTTATGTATAAAAAGAATGTATAAACATAAAAATGTCTTAATATATATATGTATATATAGCTCCAAATACATACATAGCTATAACTCAAATACAAATATACACATATGATATGTAGTTTCAAATATAATACAAATGACTTCAAAGGTATCATAACATATATACATATACAAATATAGAATATATATATCCATGTTACATAGATATAGAAAGGATCTATTGAAAGTTGTATATTCACAGGTATATGTCTGTGCGTATATATATATATATATATATATATATGTGTGTGTGTGTGTATAATTTTTATGAATAGTTGTGTGTCTCTGTACATTTTCCTGTGTACATGTATGTACATCTTTGTATAAATACATTAACGAACATTTTAATATGCAGATAGATATTACAAATAAATATTTGGTTGAATACATTTGTATATCTGTGTAAATGTGGATGCATATACTACCTTCGTTTATGTGGATTTGTCATATTTTTATATATATATATATATATATATATATATATATATATATATATATATATATATATATATATATATATATATATATATATATATATATATATATATATATATAGTCACTGTGTGTTTATCTGAATCTAAAAATAAACACGCTAAAATTCACCTTCATCCCTGCCGGCTAATAGCTTAGTGGGAGAAGTTCGGACTGACGCAAATTCAGTCGGGTTTCGATCCTAGCTAGAGGCAACCGGACGTCTAGCCACACTGATGAGCTGCAAAACAGTCTGTCTGAGGATGACAAAAAAAAAAATATATATATATATAGTAATCATTTCACCCTATGTAAGGCAATAAAGCCAGTAAGACGCAAGAGTTTTTTTTGTGTGTGGGAGAATATGAGAAAAAGAAAACATTATTAAGGAGAGAGAATAGCAACAAAACAAGAATTAAGAAGACACAAGATAACAATTGACATTGTTTTTAAATTTTTGAAGAACAAAGTTGACTGTAACAGAAGAGGCTGGTTGAGAGTTCCACAGGCGAGAAGTGCAATAGAAGAAACTATTAACATAGAACTTGGAATTTCGAACCGAACCCTTTGTGGAATTAGAACTATTTTCCCCGGTGCACAAAATAAAGGGTTCGATTTGAAATTTCCAATCACCTGAAGAAGGCCAGAGCGTACAACGGCAGAAACGTTGTGAATATGCCAATAAAGCTGAGGATAACAACCCGAATAATGTAAACAGTTTCAAGCCTTAAGCAAACACTAGGATATATATAATTATATAAAGGATTAAGTGTGATCATTGTGAAGATTAATTATGTGATTAATTGTTCCGATTATCTTGGAGAAAGCTATATGTCCATCGACTATTGTTGCTTCGTTTCTAATCTTATTTACGTGTCATGTACTTCATTTTGAAAGATATGTAACCCAGATGCCTCTTTTGATCACGGTTAACATTCCGTCTTTCAATTAATGGTCAATCCTTTCTTCTTGTTTGTCTTGCTGTCTAATTTCTCTCAGTTTTCCTTCTGAATCTGCGATCAACCTTACGCCATCTGTCCAGCGTACATTGGTAATTGTACGTCTGCCTCTCAGTGTCTGTCTCATACTAAAATCACCCTTTTATATGCCAAACAAGTATTGAACAGCAACCGTTTATATACTGAATGATGTTGGTTTCTATAAGTTTACGTTGAAAATGTTTTTATATTTTCTGAAATTGCCTAACATTGACAAATCATTTATTCCACTTGATTAATTGAAAAAAGCGATAAAGGACTCAATAATAATAATAATTTTTTTTTAAAGATATTACTAAAGCTAACCTAGCCCTGAACAAAAGAGTCGGTCGTAGACGTTTATTCATCTTATACCATTCTAGTGAATTTACTCTAATGAAAGCAGAAAAAGTTAAAATTCCTTGGAAATATTCTTGTTTTATTTTTTAAAAATTTTAGATGATGAATTTTAAACGTTCTTTCTAGTGCTTCAATTATACTTTCTAAATCAAAAGTGACAGACACCAAAAGTGATCGCCGGCTTCATTGCATTAAGAAAAGTTTTTAAAAGTTTCTTCCTTTTGAACACATTTTTTATCGTGAATTTCATCTACAAATTATTTCTTGAATCATAGTAAACCCAACACAAACATTGACACGACATCAATTAACATCAATTCAACGTTGATTTCCCTCTCAACAAATGAATGATAATTCCATAATATGTGAAACAATAAGTGGAATTGGCTTTAACGCATGAAAATGATCGAAGATCTCAAACCTTGTCCTACTAATTAAATCCAAATTTCCTTAAGTAAATTAAATGTACAGTTATTTGTAATTCACTTTATTTTGCGCTTTTTATACAAAGTATGATATATCTTCAGTCGCCGTTAAAAATTATTTTGAACCTTTTTATAGTGATGCTTTTCTGCGAGAAAAAAAACTTGTAAAATAAGTTATTTGTCAACCATTGCTTAGTTGTTTTAATCATTACACCCCAAGCAAGGCAATAAAACCACTAAGAAGCAACGGATTAACAGGTATGAAAGAATATGAGAAAGAGAAAAATATTATTAAGGAGAGAGAACAATAAAACAAGAATTAAAGAAATACACTATAACGATTGCCATTGCATTTAATTTTTTGAAGGTCAAAGTTGACTGGAAAACAAGATGCCGGAAAGTGAACAGTGCAAGAGAAGAAACTGCTAATATAGAACTTACGGTTACATCTAGCAGTTTGAACTGTAAAATAATGAGACCTAGCTGTCAATCTAGTACTGTCTTGAAATTCGTAAGTACAAGATACCAAAGAGGAAAGCTCACCAGAACAATTATCATAAAATATAGAAAAGTCACAGGGAAATAAATTGAAGACGGAGGTAAAGTGATAAAAGCCAAGATGACAGGTCAGGACCGATAAAATTGTAGATTCTTCATTGGATCCTATCGAGAATCTCTAAATATATAGCAGAAGCACCAGACCAGATATGACGGCAATATCGTTTTTTTTTTAGAAGACGTATTTTTTTTAACATAATAGAAATATCAATGGTTTTGAGCGTCAAGAACTCTGTGTGGAACTCTGAGTGGAACTCTGTGTGGAACTATGAGTGGAACTGTGAGTGAAATGTTCTAATATTTTCGAGAGTAAAATACATTTTAGAATATTTTTCACCCAAAGCAACATTTTTCCAAACATGTGAAACATTTATTTGGCTTCGATGCTTCTTTTTTCTTTTATTTATTTTCCTTATTGGGAGATTTTGCCCTTTTCTATTATTACTGACTTTTGTTAATCTGATTTTTGACCAAAATTAACAGTTATTTTTATTACCTATTCTTTCCTTTTCTTTATTTTTATTTCTCTTGTCATTTTCATTCTTTCATTGACTTTCATTTCAACTTTCTTTGTTTGCCTTAACATCTTTGATTCTTTTTAACCTTGTCTCATTTCTTTCTTTGTTTATCTTTCTTTCTTTCTTTCCTTCTTTATTTCTTTCTTTCTTTCTTTCTTTACCTTTACGTATGTTATTATTTTGTCGTTGTAACATTTTTCTTTCATGCTTTCTTTCCTTCCTTCCTTCTTTCTTTCTTTTCTTCAAGCATCTCCTCTTTGTGTCTTTCTTTATTTGCCTTATGTTTTTTTGTTTTTGTTTTCCTTAAAATATTTTCTTTCAGGCTTTCTTGGCTTAACACCGTCGGTTCCTTTCTTTCTTTCTTTTCATCAAGCATTATTTCTTTCTTTCTTTCTCATCTTCAACCATTCTTTCTTTCTTTTTCTTTTTTCTTTATTTACCTTAAGTTATGTTTTCTTTCTGTTTGTTTTCCTTATAATAATATTCTTTCATGCTTTCTTTCCTTAACACCATCGTTTGCTTTCTTTCTTTCTTTTTTCTTTTCTATTTTTCTTTTCTTTTCTTTTCTCTTTTTTCTATTCTTTCTTCTTATCCCTTTTTCTTTTCTTTTTTCTTCACTCTTTTTCTTTTCTTTTTCCTTTTCTCTTTTCCTTTTCTTTTTTCTTTTCTTTTCCCTCTTTCTTTTCTTTTTCCTTTTCTTTTTTCTTTTCTTTTTTCTTTTCTTTTTTCTTTTCTTTTTTCTTTTCTTTTTTCTTTTTCTTTTTCCTTTTTCTTTTCCTTTTTCTGTTCTCTTTTTCTTTTCTTTTTCCTTTTCTCTTTTTCTTTTCTTTTTTCTTTTCCCTTTTCTTTTCTTTTTACTTTTCTCATTTTTTCTTTTCTCTTTTTCTTTTCTCTTTTTTCTTTTCTTTATTCTTTTCCCTTTTTTCTTTTTTCTTCACTCTTTTTCTTTTCTCTCTTTCTTTTCTTTTTCCTTTTCTTTTTTCTTTTCTTTTTTCTTTTCCATTTTCTTTTTCTTTTCTCTTTTTCGTTTCTTTTCTTTTTCCTTTTCCATTTTTCTTTTTTCTTTTCTTTTTCTTTTTCCTTTTTCTTTTCTTTTTTCTTTTCCCTTTTTTCTTTTCTTTTTCCTTTTCTTTTCTTTTTCTTTTCTTTTTCTTTTTCCTTTTTTCTTTTCTTTTTTCATTTTTCTTTGCCTTTATCCTTTTCTTTTTTCTTTTCTTTTTCTTTTCTTTTTTCTTTTCTTTTTTCTTTTCTTTTTTCTTTTCTTTTTTCTTTTTCTTTTTCCTTTTTCTTTTCCTTTTTCTGTTCTCTTTTTCTTTTCTTTTTCCTTTTCTCTTTTTCTTTTCTTTTTTCTTTTCCCTTTTCTTTTCTTTTTACTTTTCTCATTTTTTCTTTTCTCTTTTTCTTTTCTCTTTTTTCTTTTCTTTATTCTTTTCCCTTTTTTCTTTTTTCTTCACTCTTTTTCTTTTCTCTCTTTCTTTTCTTTTTCCTTTTCTTTTTTCTTTTCTTTTTTCTTTTCCATTTTCTTTTTCTTTTCTCTTTTTCGTTTCTTTTCTTTTTCCTTTTCCATTTTTCTTTTTTCTTTTCTTTTTCTTTTTCCTTTTTCTTTTCTTTTTTCTTTTCCCTTTTTTCTTTTCTTTTTCCTTTTCTTTTCTTTTTCTTTTCTTTTTCTTTTTCCTTTTTTCTTTTCTTTTTTCATTTTTCTTTGCCTTTATCCTTTTCTTTTTTCTTTTCTTTTTCTTTTCTTTTTTCTTTTCTTTTTCTTTCCTCTTTTTTCTTTTCTTTTTTCTTCTCTTTTCTTTTTCTTATTCTTTTTCTTTTCTTTTTTCTTTTCTCTTTTCTTTTTTCTTTTCTTTTTTCTTTCCTCTTTTTTCTTTCCTCTTTTTATTTTCTTTTCTTTTTTCTTTTCTCTTTTTCTTTTCTTTTTCCTTTTCTTTTCTTTTTCCTTCTTTTTGGCTTTTTCTCTCCTTCCGCTTTCATTATCTCCTTCTTTCATTCCTCCAATTTCCTTCCAATCTCATTCACACTCGTATTCGCTGTTCCATCTACCACATTTTCCTACCTTTTAACTTTTTATGTTTGAAAGCACCCATTTACAAATTACACGTAAAACCCCTTGACCTTGTCAATTCCTCCTTGACCTCACTGACCATAGATTACTTTGCAAGAATCGAAATCTTTTCAAAACACACCGTAATGTTTTCTTCTCAGTAAGATTTACTATAATCATTTTTACTTGTTCACACCATAAAATTAAATGATTGAGACCCTGTAATTAAAAGGGCTTTTTATTAAAACGTGTGTAGAAATGATAGAAACAAACACTGTAAAAACACATTGGCGTGGAGTTAAAATGGCTAAAGTATGGATAACAAAAAGAATAAGCGAGTTTTAAATGGTCAAATAAGGAAGATGAAAAAATCAAAGCAAGAAGCGTAAAATATGGAAAAGAGAACAGAAGAAGAAGAAAAAAATGGCAGCACTTCTTAAGTATATTGATCTACTTGTAAAAAAAATAGGGAAAACTCTTCTGGGGAAGATTATCTTTAGAGATTAAAATTAGACCATATTCAAGCCTTGAAATTTGTTAGAAGCGAAATATATTGATTTTTATCAATTTAGAAGTAGGATGTTCTGTTCATAATATAGATATAGTGTTACGCCGATCCCTGACTTTTTGCAGTGTCATCGGGACTCTTTCAAGTTTGAACCTGCTTATGTCATTGATATCTGTATATTTTTAAAATCGTTATTGCTGAGCCGGAAGGGGGACTTTTTGGAAGCATGTTTACAAACATTGGGGGTTAATAATTATTTATCCGAAATTAAAATATAAAGGGCTGGGTAGTTTTAATAATTTATGTAAACGTTTTCCTTGCATAACATTTTATATATCCGTTTTCCTCTTTATTTAAAATATTTTAAAAAATATAAAGTTTATTTTCGTATGTACATAAGATCATTCTGCAAAAAGTCAGACATACGTTTTACACGGAATTATTATTATTATTATTATTATTATTATTATTATTATTATTATTATGAAAAACGAAACTTTGTAAATAATAAAAAAATCAATATTTTTTCTGTTTTGACAAATGGCGGACATTGAGGGAATGTAAGGAATGCTAATCTAGACAAATTATTCAAAAAACTTATTTTCCTTATTTTTTACAATGGAATAATTTATTTAAGTTGTTCCAAAAAGCCAA
The DNA here is from genome assembly GCA_964036315.1 of Acanthosepion esculentum. Taxonomy (NCBI): domain Eukaryota; kingdom Metazoa; phylum Mollusca; class Cephalopoda; order Sepiida; family Sepiidae; genus Acanthosepion; species Acanthosepion esculentum. Next base: position 147,501,866 of record OZ038477.1, on the reverse strand, counting down.
AGCAAAATGAAAAACAGATTCGGAAATAGTTATTCGATAAATCGATTATTTGTGGTCCGTTTCATCATCAAGTAGTTCCGAAAAAACATGTCTTTATGCCAGACTTAAATAAGGCTGGAAAATAAGCCCTAAATAAACCCTAAAGATAAGCCCTTAAATAAGCCCTAAAGAAAAGAAAAAAGAGAAAAGAAAAAGAGAAAAGAAAAAATGAGAAAAGTAAAAAGAAAAGAAAAGGGAAAAGAAAAAAGAAAAGAAAAAGAGAAAAGGAAAAAGAAAAGAAAAAGAGAAGAGAAAAAGGAAAAGAAAAAGGAAAAAGAAAAAGAAAAAAGAAAAGAAAAATACAGACATACAAATTTTTATACTTCAAGGTGTTTTATTTTGAACATACTTCATTTACTTTCATTATATCTGAATGAAATATACTCGACATATGTCGTGAAGATTAATACCAGCAAAAACAAACTCAGGATAAACAGCAATTTTAATATTTCATCTCGATTATCAGCAAAGTGAACTCCATTATAGAAATAACTTCAACGGCAACACAAACAGTGGCAGCAGTCACAAGTGTGACGAGCATCTGGAAAAAAGAAGAACTTCTTGAAATCAAAGATAAGATTTGGATCAATTGGTCTTCTTGGTCTTTCTGTACGCCTCAGAATCTTGAAAATTGACAGCACAATTGCAGCAAATAATCAAACCATTAGACATGAGATGGTACAGAATTAACATCGATCATCACAAATGATGCATTGCAAGTCTCTTATATCCGGGTTTATCTTATATCCGGGTTTGGTCTATTTTGTTTTATTAATACAGGCTCTCATTTGGGACCAGATTAAACTTCTCTTATATCCGAGTTTCTCTTATATCAGGGTCTCTTATATCCGGGTTACACTGTACAAATAAACAGCAAAAAGAAATTATTTGACACGTATATATATTTTATATACAAATCATTAAAACAGGTAGTGAAAAAAGTATTTGGACAGTTCCGAAATTATGTTTAAAATAAATATTTTGAGTATATTTCATGCTCGAATGTGTTAGAATTTTATGGAATAGTCTAGAACGTGCATTATTTAAACGTGTTAGCTATCTTGATGATCAGTTCACCCCCAGACGTCGCACTAACAGTACTGCAGGATGCCAAATCAAAGAGAGCTGTCGAAAGATATGAAAGATGAAATTATTTCTGCACATAAAGACAAAAAAAAAATAGTAAGATTTCTAAAGACCTATGTATACCTGTGAGCAATGTTGGGTACATAATTAAGAAATGGAAAGCCTTCGGTTTCTCATGAAAATATGCCAAGAACAGGTGCACCGCGCAAAATATCACAAAAATGTTCACGGAAAATAGTACGGCGAGTAAAAAACGACCCTTTTGTGACTCGGAGAGATCTTCAAAAAGATCTCAGCAATGCAGGAACTCAAGAATGCAAGAGGACCATAAGTTCTGAACTTCACCGACAACAATTAATATCTCGCTCTCCTCGCAAAACCCCATTGCTAAAAAAACGTCATTTAAAATCCAGACTTGAATTTGCCAAAACTAATTTACAAAAGCATGATGACTATTATAAGAAGATTTTATGGTCTGATGAAAGCAAGATTGAACTTTATGGTCACAACGATGCTACCCATGTTTGGAGAAAGGATGAAACAGCCTTCAATCCAAAGAACACCATCCCCACTGTGAAGCACGGAGGTGGTAGCATTATGGTTTGGGGATGCTTTGCATATAAGGGTACGGGACAACTGAAAATTATTGAGGGCACAATGAATGCAGCCAAATATATTCAGATTTTAGAAGATTGCTAGCAGTCATCAGTTGAGAAATTAGAACTTGGACCAGATTGGGTTTTTCAACAGGACATTGATGCGAAACATACAGCCAAAGCACCACGTGCATGGCTTCAAAACAAATCAACGTGTTGACATGGCCCAGCCAATCGCCGGACATGAATCCAATAGAGAATCTTTGGAGAACACTGAAGAATCAGATTTGTGAAAGGCGACCAAAGAACCTCAGTGAATTGAAAGTTTTTGCAGAAGAAGAGTGGGCTAAAATTCCCACCAAATCATGCCAGGCGCTTGTAGAGAGCTACAGGAACAGACTGAGAGCTGTGGTTGCAAATGAAGGAGGACCAAGTAAATATTAAACACATTTAAAGCATAATTTATATTCTGTCCAAATACTTTTTTCACTACCTGTTTTAATAATTTGCATATAATATATATATACGTGTCAAAGAATTTATTTTTGCTGTTTATTTGCATTTATAATTGTTTTACGAATATATTGTGAGCTTTAGACAATGCTTTTCTTTCACTATATGATTCTAAATACATTTTTTACTGTCCAAATACTTGTTTCGCCTCACGGTATATGTACAAAATATGATAATGCTTTAACAACAAACGGTTATGTTAGGACGAATAAAAATATATTCCAAGGGAAATAACTCTTCCCTGTTTCAAACAGAGTACCTCCTTTTTACCCCTGTCCAAACCACGCTAGTCACGTGATCAACGGGATATTAACAGGGGCGAGACGCGCAAAAAGGGACTCAGATTTGACTGGGAACATGGCTATCAAGGAATAAGGACACATATATATTCTCCTGTCCTAATGGTTGTGACACACAACTCAGTAACTTGGGACTGTGATTTTGTATATACATATATATATGTTGTAATGTTCTCCGTGTAAATAAATGGATATTTCAAGCCAACCGTGAGTAGCAATTACTTTTTCCCAATCGTTTCACACGTTTCTACATGTGTTACACACACACACACATTTACATCCACGGACCGTGAATTAAACTGCATACAAGGTATTTCATTTAATGGTTATGAGACAACAAACACCCCGTTCATAACAGGTTACAAATGACAAACTTAAAGACGTGTGTGTTAAATGAATGGGAAGACATTTTGGGTGCAATGTGTATGTAGCGATTGAATGTGCATATTTACGTATGTGTATGTGTGTGTGGGTGCATTGTTCATGCGTTTTCCAATAGGAAACCTGTTATTCCGCGAGAGACTTACATGTTGACGTGTAAGCAGAAAAAGTAAGGAGAGAGTGATAAAAAATATCACAGAATATTTGTAGTCCTGAGAGCGTCTCCTAGTAGCAGTTTCGAAAATTAAGAGGAGGTAACCCGACAGGAGCAATCAGACAAGAAATAGGCCCCTTTACAAGAAGTCATATTCACCATCAATAAGAGAAAGATGAAACGCTATGGACGTCGTAAGGGCCAGAAATTTTTCCACTGTTTCCCTACAAGCAAAACAACAAGAGAAAGAAAAAAATGGCCTGGCAACATCACAGAGAGAACTGGAAAATCCTTCACAGAGGCCCGTCCTGGGTATGACGATAAACTACCTCCGCGTCATGGGTATGACCATAAACTACGTCCAGCAGAAAGGCCTCTGGTAAGGAGGTTTTGAGAAGCGTGGAACCAGCTCTTAATTGCTGGTGTTTCCAGGTCCACCCTTACCCAGGGTGGTAGCACCTGTTAGGGTCCCACCTATGGAAAAATAGTTAACATCGAAACTGATAAAAAAAACTATGAAAGTGTAAAAATAGATTTTAATACCAGAAATACTTCGTAAAAAAATTGACCAGCAATACATTTTTGTAGAAAAAAAAACTATTACCAGCAATATATTTTTGAAAGAAAAATATTACCAGATATAGATTTTTTGATAAAAACAAAATATTACCAGCAAAATAAATGTTGTCGGCGTTAAATAAACCCATTGATGTTGATATGCCGTAAAACAAACCAAACCAAACCTAACCTTCAAATAGACACAGGCATCGACAAGTATCCGCAACATATGGAAAGAGCTGGGCAGGTTCTAAGCTGCGTTGCGAACCTATGACTACACCGGGTAAAGGAACTGATTATGATTATTGTGAAGATGTGTTTCTAACAATCCCATCAAGAGGTAAAAATCCTGTAATCCGACCCCTATTTTATCTGACCAATATTTGATCCAAATGTTTTATTCCCATTCAATATTTACGTTTCTGCCAATCCTCCCTTCGTGTACAAATCCTCTGTTCCAATATTCCAATATTCCAATATTCCAATATCCTTCATTATAACTAATTTAACAGTAACCCTTTACTATAAGCGACTCGCCTAAGTGACTCTCGTGAACTTTAGTATAAAAAAACTACCAGTACTTTATATTGCAAAATGTCGTACATATATATTGATGCTATTTCAAATTTAATTGTATTATAAGCGAGCTTGTAGTATTGCTGGTGTTGAATAATTTAATTTCGTAACACATGTGATTTATAGAAATCGAATCGAATAGACAGAATTTATCTCGGGAGCCGAGAATTGAACCTGGATCAAGGGATAAGAAAACGCAATAGTAAAATTACAGATATGAATTACGAGACACGAGAAAATTATCTAATTTAAGAGAAATAATAAAGAAGGAAATGAACAAAAGAATTTTACACAGTTCAGAAGGAGAGGAGGAGGTAGGTTCTTATCGATCGCATAGGCTGCGATAAGAGAGATGAAAAGTATTACTTGGAGAAACATCCTCGCAAGTACACACACACACACACACACACATACATACATACACACACACACACACACACACACACATACATACACATAAGAGCGACCCTCTTGAAGCAAAGCGTTAACGTATAAAAACAGACAGCTTGTACATTTTAAACTGTATTTTGCGTTGTCAAGGTTTCCCAATAACACTTAAAAATTTTCCATCTTTCCATAACTTGTGTTAGGATCGATTTTATTGTCAAAGGGATATAGAGAGAGAGAGAGGGAGAGAGAGAGAGAGAGAGGGAGAAATGTACATATATAGATACAGACGGAGAGAGAGAAAAATAGCATATATATATATATATATATATATATATATATATATATATATATATATATTACAATGAATCATTCATACAAAAAGTAGATTAGTAAAGTTAATGATATAAAATGGCGAAATCTCTTCGCAAACAAAATTTTAAAATTGCATTAACCTACGAACCACTCGATGAATGTTTTGATCCTTGTTTTTAATAACTACAAGCTGTATAAGGTCTTTTTTTTAATCTGCAAGTACTTTCAACTGTACATACAGTCATCCTCAGGCATGGAAATTATTTTGTTTTTAGTAAATCCAGGTAGCATCAGAGACGAAAAATTAAATGCGAATCGAAATATTTTTTTTTAGAAGTGTGTTATTGTTAACGGATACAAACTTTTGGAGCGTGCAGGCGCAACGCTAAGGTTGAATTTTTTTGAAAATTTAAGAGAGTGCGTTTTTTTTTACTAATATGGTAATTTGAGAATTTTTTGTTGTTGTAGGAGTTTAACACTCAATGTGACCTGAACTAAATTGTCCAATAAATAGAGTAATGTCTCAGCTGTTATCCCGAAAATGTGCACGTCGGATCAGTTCTTTTAAATCTTTAAACATATATATATATATATATATATATATATATATATATATATATATATATATATACACCAGTAAAAGCCAGAATATTGGTAAAACCAGCACAAATCCTGCTGGGTGACAAAAGAAACAACTAATAAAAAGAAAGAGCAATAGAACAAAAACAAAATGGAAAACCGACAGAAGAAACGGAAAAGAAAATATAAAACCAGAAGAAAACCAAAACAAAAGACAGATAGCGAGATAAACAGTAAGATACAGTGGCTCTAAATTACCAAATACAAACGAGTAGCGGCTCAGTTCTAGCGCGCACACACACATACACACAGGCACACGCACACGCACGCACACACACACACACACACGCACACATATATATAGGAAGAGTCTGATTAGCAATGTAGAATTACTGCTTTTAAACTACAAATTTCTCATGATTTCTCTCGAACACGCATATCTGCTCGTATCTTAACGCAAATAAATGTCGTCATATATTATGAAATGGACTATGTCCGACAATTATTTCTATATATGTATTGTTTATTCATAATTGCACATTTTGTTTCGACGGTTAATAAACAATGTCTCATCAGGTAGTTAACGATGATGGTAATAAATGATTTTATTTAAAATTACTATTTATGAACCATCACTTCATTTTCCGTTTTTGGAAAATTTTCCGTAAAAGGTAAAAAAGATTTTTTATAATGAAAAAATGAAAGAAAATAAAAAATCAATAAAAGGAAAAGGAAGAGGAAAGAAAATAAAAGCAAAAGAAAGCATAAGAAATTAAACCCACTACCGAGAGAATAGAAAGAAAAGAAAAAGCAAAAGAAAGAGAGGAGTATATTCAAAATTACACAGATACAAAGGGAGAGGAAAGTTAAGAAAATAATATATGAGAAGATGTTAACACGAGTTAAGCCAATGAAATTATGCTAAAAAAGAGAATTCAGATTTGAACGGAAATGAAACGCGAACAGATCGTAACACATAAGCTACAATGTCGCCTCTCAAATTTTATGGCATTTTTAATGAAATCATATATTCAAAAAACTATAAAACGTAAATAAAGCACGCTTTCAGAAGCAATACAATACTTAACAAAATCAAACTTACACCATAAATAAGAATATAAAATAAATTTTAAACGTTTATATTTTATATTAATTTTAAATTAAAAACTATTATCAATACAGCAAGAGAAAATATTAATAAACCAATTCACGGCTAAGCATACTACCATAAATTTACGAATACTAACTAATATAATACCTAAAGCTAGAATAAATCACTGATGATATTAAAATTTATATATAAAAATAATATAAAAATAATAAGACTATTGAGTTATGAAGTTTAACAAGATTGTAAGGTTAATTCCTTAATATGTTTGCAACTTACCGTAGTTTCCTATCTTTGATTTAATAATATTCCCTATTCAAGAACTTAATTATTTCCATTTTCTCCTGTATGCAGATAAAGCACAGTTCGTTCACTGATCTGGAAATTTTAGTTTGTTTGAGAATTTCTGTTTGAATGTTATTAAATCAAAGATATGAAACTACAGTAATTTGCATACATTGTGGAATTAACCTTACAATGTTGCTAAATTTCATAACTTAATAATCTCACGTCTGTTATGTTGTTTATTAAACGGCCAAATAAAATGTACAATTTTGTAGTAGTAACTTACATTTTCTAATGAAATAGTGTATAATATATATATATATATATATATATATATATATATATATATATATATATATATATATATATATATATATATATATGAAGAAATATAGTCTTAAAGTGTGCTATATTTATGGGATAAAGTGCTCAATATCAGAGATAGAGCGTGTGTAAATATAAAAGTGAACACAGAAGTCAACACTTAGAGGCGACAGTCTGTTTCATGCTAGATACAATCATCGGGCCCGATTGTATCTAGCATGAAACAGACTGTCGCCTCTAAGTGTTGACTTCTATGTTCACTTATATATATATATATATATATATATATATATATATGTATAATGTGACTATTCTTTGGCACTATTATATTATATTTCAAATAGTTCTTATCCCTGCATGTGATTCATGTTGCAGTTCTTTTATTAAATATTCTCGTTGCTTTAGGATATATCTTCTTTATTTCTCCTTTCTTTTATTTCAAACTAATTGGACGAAGATGTCAATTAAAGAGGAAAAACTCTCGCCTCTTTTTCTTTAAGCTCTTAATGGTGACGCTTGAATTTCTAATTGCAAATTGCAACATCATTTTCTTTATCCAAAATTAACCACATCTCCATTTTTATTAGTTCTAAATTAAGAACATTTTATTTCTAATAAAAACCATGTCTCTTTTATTAAAACTTGTCATATGTTAAATATATATATGGAAACAAAGAAATTATGTACACAAAATGTCTTTCACAAATAGTAAATATGCGAACAGCACAATGCTTTCTAAGTATATCTGGGAAATAAAAAACAAAACACACACCACACCAAAAATATCTTGGAAAATAAGGAAAAAATCATCAGCCTACAACAACCTATCAAAAACTTGCAAACTTTGCTTGGAGGAAAAAATAGCTATCATTACCTTCCCAGATCAAAATAAATTATTAAATAAAAGATCCGAGCTAATCTCAAAATGTAGACATGAAAACAAATTTTTACTACGTAACTTAAAATAGAAAAATAAATAAATATATAAACAAACAACAATAAAATAAGCAAAATAAACTACTCCAAACAAATCACAAAACCACACCTGTTAGAATATGCGAAATAAAATCAAAACAAAAGAACGGACGAAAGTTATAACTGTTATACAAATAAAAATAAAAATAATAAGCAAAACAATTTGACCCAAATAAATAAGCGAACAAGCGATTTCCGGTAAATGGCGGCCATTATAGACTACCAACAATAAGCTATATAAACAAATTTTTTTTTACTACGTTAACCAAAAACACCGATCAAAATAAAAGAATAAATAAATAAATATATAAGATAAAAAATAAAAAATAAAAAAACAAACAAAAAAACAAGCAAAATAATTTGACATAAATAAATAAACAAATAAGCGACTTCCGGTAAAAGTACCCGCCAAAATATACTACCCATAATGCACCACTGACCCTTATATAAACAGCCGAGAAAAATAACAGCACTAGTCGCCTGACGATTGCACTAGCATGAAACAGACTGTCGCCTCTAAGTGCTGACTTCCATGCCCACTTTTATATTTACACACGCTCTATCTCTGATATTGAGCACTTTACCCCATAAATATAGCACACTTTAAGACTATATTTCTGCATATATATCATTATATATATATATATCATTATATATATATATATATATATATATATATATATATATATATATATAATTATTAGTAACCAAATTAATTTATTACATAAGCAGAATGAGATAAGTGGTCGATGCTGATATTTTAACAAATATTTTCTTTACTACTTTAATAGTAATATAACTTAATACAACGAAAAATCATAATTTCATTAATAATATGGCATAAATTAATAAATATTATAATTTAATCAATAATATAACATAATATGACAACAGACCATACATAAAAAATTCTAATTGAAAAAATTCTAATTGGGAAGGAAAATTTACAATTCGAAGAAAAATGATTATAGTGTATTTAGGCAGCATATCTTCATTCAAACATGTTTGGATAATCTGTACATATTATGTCTATTTTTATTGTGATCCTTTCGAATTCTCTGATTGACTTCTTAATGTTGATATTAAAATAATTAAAGAAGGCGCCGTAGTATTTTCTTTTCTTTATTTTAATTTCTATTTTCCCAAGTACTTTTAATCTCATTGGAGATTTCTTCAAGGGTAAAATTAATATAATAGATATTTGTGTTTTTTTTTGTAAACACACATATATCAAGTGGACGCTGAGCTCAAACATCAAGCGCCGACTTTCTGTATCAAGTTTCGACGCAGTCTTTTTGAATTTGTAAGTTTGATGAATTGGATTGTGATTACGATCCCAATGTAATAAATTATAACCAATATATTAAGCTTAACTTTAAAAAGTACAGTGATAATTCTTCTACAAATACTTCATTTAAATTCAAATCGATATACGTTTGTCTTTACTCTCCGTGCAATTATTTTTATTTCATGGGTGATTTTTGCTGGATTTTGCAATTAATGTCGATTAAATTGTTATCGTACAAAAAATTGTCGCAAAAAATTACGTAAAAAAAATCGCCGAACACAATCAAAGTACTGAAAACTTGGGGATCCAAAGGTTCGGAATTGCGTGTCCGGATCTGGCCCGGAATGCTTATAATTTGCTCACAGAATCGGCCGGATTCCAAAATGGCATGATATGTTGGGCAACGGTCTCGGACAATTTTATTTTGAAACACTTTAATTTGAGAACAGTAAATATTTTTTTTATTTGAAATGAGCTATGGAAGTTAAAGAGATGTGTCATTGATATTCGTACGTATTATATTATAGATAATATATATTGTCATCGTACAAAAACATTCATCGCAAAAATATCAACAATCACAGTAATGAAAATTTGGGAAGCCAAAATTTCTATTTCAGAATTTATATATATATATATATATATATATATATATATATATATATATATATGTGTGAGTGAATGAAGAAACCTGTTTTAACGTATAATATATTTATGGGGTAAAGTGGTCAATATCAAAGATAGAGCGTATGTAAATGTAAATGGCCTGAGTGTGGACTTTTCACTTTTATATATATATATATATATATATATATATAGACAGAGAGAGAGAGAGAGAGAGATAGAGATGTGTGTGTATGTGTGCATGTGTGTGCGTATGTCTGTGTGTATATATATACGAGGCTGGGAAGTTGATAGGGTGAACAAGATATATATTTAAGTAGACACAGCAGTTGGGTGACTAAAAGAAATGCAACAGATATATATATATATATATATATATATATATATATATATATATATATATATATATATATATATATATATCATATTGTATGGTATACAGTATTTAAAGTGCTGAATATCTGATATTACATATTAATATTTATACAAATACATATAGCCAAAAACATAACAACGTACATAAACATTCATATCCTTTTTATCTATTCATCTTATATATATCTATATCTATCTATCTATCTATATATCTATATCTATCTATCTATCTATCTATCTATCTATCTATCTATCTATCTATATATATATATATATATATATATATATATATATATATATATATATATATGGGTTAAATTACTGAATATCACGGATATAGCGTGTGTAAATATATAAGTAGACATTGAAGTCAACACGCAGTGGCAACTTTGTATTTCATGCATAAGCGCAATCGTCAGGCCACATGCGTTGTTTTGGGCTCGACTATTTATATATGCTGCTTAGTGTTGCATTATGCCTGGGTTTTCATTGTATTATTTTAACGTTTATTTGTGTCGGCGTTAACGAATATTTCGAATTATTCTAAGGGTCATGGAGTTGTAATGAATGCATTTTTTTACTACTTTGTACATTTCTTTATTAGCATTTAACTCATTATTTATAATTATTTTATTCATTTTTGTTGCTTGTTAAAATTTTCACTTGTGTTTATGTGTGTATTCGTAGTTTGTGAATTTGTTTATATTTACTTGAAAAGAGAGCCTTGAAAAAAGCAGAGGACGTACCAACATGAAGAGCCATACAACAGTTCCTACAAATCTACACAATCACGCCGAACGGAAACACACCATCTGGCCTTTCGCCAGCTGAAGTGATGTTTGTCCGCAAAAATTGATAAACTATTACCCAGCAAAAATAAAAATCGGCATACACCGATAGTGCCTAAACGATCCTTCCAACCAGGCGAACGGGTCTATTTCAGAATGTTTAAAAATATTATGGCATACTGGGAACCAGGGACGATAATAAGCAGTCTGGGGAATGTTCTGTACACGATCCAAGGCGAAAGATTCACTCACAGGAGACATATCAATCAGATACAAAAAAGACGGGTAGAGGAGCCAACCTCGTCACCTTCGGAAAATGACGACTCAATGGAAGCGATTTTTGAAGCATTTGAAATAAATTCAAAGACCACAAGTTGCCACGGAGATTAGAAGAACAAGCAGGAAAAGAAAAATCACAGAACCGCTAATAATAGACAATAAGCGAAAAAAAATATTAACTCACCCCAAAAAAGAAGCTAGAGAGGGGGTGTTGTGGGGCTCTCCCCTTTTACACTAGATGGACTCGTCTATACTTATACTGGCAGAGTTGGATACAGGGTGGAGATACGTTGAGACAAGGTGAGAGACACGGAGATAGTACATAGGGTGTTCACCGAGAGTTATACGAGAGTCAGAGAGAGAGAGATAATTACGGCTTCACTTACAGAGACTTGTACATATACTTTCTACTAACCCGCATTCCTGGACTACTAATCTTCATTTCAAGTTTGTATTCTTACGTTCAATACACTTATTTTTCTATTTCAATTACTGGCGTTGTTTATTTATTTGTGCAGTATTCCATCCCCGGAATCCACAACACTATTTATTGATTTGGATTAATTTATTTTGATTTTATTACTTTATTTATTTATTTTTTTTATTTATTTTTGTTCGTCTAGAGTTTTCCATTTTTACGTAACGTAGTAAAAGGTTGTTTTCGTGTCTGCTTTTCAGATCAGTTCTGATCGTTTATTTAGTATTTTGAGTTGAAATGGAAATAGCTATCTTCTCCTTCAGACAGAGTTTACAGTTTTTGGATTTATTTTTGTTAGCTGATGCGGTTTCTCTTATTTTCCATGATACTTTTGGTGTTACTTGGTTTTTGTTTTTGATCTCCCAGATATGTTTAGAAGATATTATGCTTTTCGAGTATTTATTATTTTTGAAGCATATTTTGTGCCGGTAGGTTCTTTGTTTCCAGAATCCTTCAGTTATTCCTTTTTATATTTTTCTTTGCTATTTGTTGATTTTATATTGTTCTGTAAGCACTTGCTGTTTAAATGAAATTTGTTCTTTATTCTGCAGTTAGATATGGGGTTGATTTTTGTGAGTTGTTTGTTGCTTGTTTTCCTGTTGTGCTTTTTTATTATTTGTATCAAATCTTCGTGAAACTGTAGCTGATTTTTAGCGTATATTTGTTGAATATCTTGTGAAGATCGCTTGATAGAGAAAGTGAGTATGAGTTTAATTAATATTTTCTACGTTTGTTTTTGCATTTCTGTTGTACGGCGGGTTGAACCATTGCATATTTCTTTTCCTGTTGGCTCTTTTGTGATTTGTTCTGGGTATGTCAGTGTTGCCAAAAATCTGCTATCTTTTGGGGCAGCTTCATAAACTTTATTGGCTTCCTTGAAGATGGTTTCACTGTAAGAATTGCTAGATAACCTGCAGTTGATTGATTGTGGGATCTCCTTGGTTATTGATGGTGGTTGGTTGGAAGATTTGTGTATGTAAAGTGGCTTGTCATTAGGTTTTCTGTATGGTATATATGTACAGTTCTTTTGGTTGAATCTGACATCTGGGCAATCTACTTCTTTTAGGTTAGTTTTTTATGTTTGTGTTATATCACATATTTTTGAAAATTTTAGGATTGAATTTCTCGTTTTCTCTGTTTTTGTCATTTACAGTTTCTTAAGAAACTAGAACAATCTGAAACAGTACCCTTAATGCCTACTCAAATACCCGTTAGAATAATATAATAGTTTTTCAGCATTGTTTTCGTACTTCTCTACTTAAATATTCTTTCTAGGGGTGTTTGGGTTAGAATACGTTTTATTTAACTACAATTTTAAAATATTTTCAGTCCTAATTACTAATAGACTATATTTCTTTTTAAAAGAAGTAAATGTAATAGAATTAAATTATTTAAAATTATTTTTTCATGTCAAATATAAGTATGTATATTACTAGCTCTCATTTGTTAATTTTATTTTTAAATTTTATTTTTAAATATTATTTAAGGAAAATCTTTGACAATGACGGCAAAAAATAGCTATTTCATTTCTCTGATTCAGTAAATTTGTATTTTTTTATAAACTATATATATATATATATATATATATATATATATATATATATATATATATAGTTTCTCATGTATGCACAAAGGACATGGGTCATTTAATGACCTACAAATTCTTCTTATTATTTACTGTAGGTGTTTTATTGGATTCTTTTATTTATTTAGATTTTATATATATATATATATATATATATATATATATATATATATGTGTGTGTGTGTGTGTGTGTGTGTTTGTGCGTGTGTGTGTGTGTGTGTGTGCCACCTCACTTCAGTGCGTAGTTGATCATATGGCTCTCAGTACGGTTATTTCCTGTGTTATCTATTAGTTTCATGACGTTAAAATCCATTTAAAAACATTGCATGTGAACGCACATTTACGTAAGACTTCGGCCCGTCGATAAAATATGCGCGCTCCATCAACTACATCATAATTCTACCCTTCTTCCTTGAAAATTAACAACGATCGTAGAAAGTAGTTGTGAAATGTTATGTCAAGAGCGTCTGCTAAGAAGATGCGACTAAATCTTCATTAAATTATTCATCTCTGGACGAATATCGGCCGTACAGGGTATATGGTTTCAGGGATAATCTTTCCGCAAGAATTTGATGGACTCTGCTTTCCGTATGTTTGTTCCAGCGTTTATTTAACTTCCTTTCGTCTTGTGTATGTATATGCTAATTTCAGCTCGGTTCACTTCCTGGGTATATCAGCGGAACTACCGACTACATTTGAGGCACAACTATGAACTTGATGGCTTGAAAATCATTTTCTATGCCAGCCGTAGGTGCTTCTTGTTCTTTGGCGTTTTGAGGTGACGCCGAGTGCAAAGTTTATTTTGGTATCTCTTAGGATGAACCCAGTATGTATTGGGGTCACTACAGATCAACTCTTTTTCAAATCATAGGTCCCTGAAGGAAATGGAATTCGTTTCAAGACACTGGTATTTTCTGGCGTGAATCACATATTACATATGAAACCTAACACACAATTTTAGCAAGTTCATTTACAGGTTTTCAACTGACATCAAAAGATTTATTCGACACCAGGAGACAATCATAAAAAAAATCCTTCGTTCTATTCAATCCAGCATGTTTAAAAGAAGGTTTTTTGCCTAACTATACAACAATCATGAGCCATCTGCGGCCCGCATGCCACATGTGGCCCGCATGCCACATGTGGCCCGTTTTGCCCATTCTGAATGACACGCTTAATTTCACAAGGAAAATAACGTTTCTTAAAAGTTCATTTTGTTTCGACTCACTTGTTCCTCACACACACTCTCATACATAACCACAGACATAAACAATGATTAAGTAGAATGTACCTTAAATTTTGTAAAATTTCAGGGAAAATAACGTTGTAAGCATTTTAAACCATTTGCGATTTTCACTAAGGAAGATCGTACGTGTAAAAATATATTGATTTTTAAACAGAAAACGTTCACAAGAATTTTTTCTCTAAAGAAGAAATGTTTACATTTTCAAATGAATAAATTAGAAATAAATTCCACGCACCGACATCTGTTAATTCCATTGTCATCTCTATCTATAAAAGGCAGGATGTGTATGTGTTTGTGTGTGTTTGTGTGTGTGTGTGTGTGTGTGTGTGTGTGTGTGTGTGTGTGTGTGTGTGTGTGTGTGTATGTAACGAATGCACGGCCGCAATTTTCGACGGATTTGCACCAAAATTTACATGCGCATGCTTCAAGTTAATATTAAGCGCAAGACCGACATTGCATTTCCCAACTCCCATCGATAGTGGAAATAATCGATTTTACATGCTTCTACGGCAGTTTTCAAGTAGTTTTGCGGCCATTTTCTACTGGCTAGAGTGAGAGCCTATAGCTGGTTTGCCACGAATACGCTAGAAGATTCTATTGGCCAGCATGAGAGCCAACAGCTGACTGACACGAATACTAATTAGCATGCTAGCATGCAAAAAAATCGATAGCTGCATTCGTCACAAGGAAAAATTTAAATCTGCATGGCACTTTACTCCAATTCGCTTGCTTAAAGTCAACGTTGATTCTGATTCCGCAGAACTGGGTTGGGTGTGAAAAGGTATTTGTTGTTAACATTCTTTTTTCATTCGGTTTTTCCAGTTAAAAGTCCTTTTTTAAAGCTGATCGTTTTGTGTTCATTTTGTTTAGTTCTTTTTTCGTAACAGATTTAATGTTTAGTATAGAGCTTAGAAAAAATTCGCAGTGTGAGATAGGCAAGAAGTAAGGCATGTAGCAACATCAGCACGGCAAAGAGCACTCCTTTAAAGGCAAGGAACGGCAAAAATATTTTAAGTCAAGTGATAGCGATTGCTGTATGAGTCGTACGATTTTTGAATCAAGCACGGGCAACGCCGGGACATGCTGCTAGTTAGTAATAATATTATACCAAAACTTCAATTTTGTAATTATAAAGAAATATTTAGAAAAACAACACTTTCCTACTATTTCTAAGGTGTATGTTTATGCATATGTTGTAGTGAAAATAGATGAGGTACCTACTACGAAAAATTATCTTGACTCTTTTTAGTAATGCGGCCCGTCTCGTGATCAGCCATAGATAATTAATTATAGTTTCTCATCATTGATTCGAATAAATCGTGTGTATATATGGCAATTTGTATGTAGCTATTTATACACGAAATCCGATTTTTCATTTTATCTTTTATTTAAAAACTTCCATGAACTCTTAGCTGAGATTTTGCTTCGTCACCAAATTCTATTTTTCTTTGGAGAATATGGTATTTTCACGTACTGATCTGTCGTGTTGTGAAATTTTGTTGTCTGCGAAGGAACGGTTCATTTCTAAAAAATATAAAAGCAAAAGAAATTCTCTTTCTTATTCAAGTGTAAGTGGTCTTTTTGAAAGAGAAATGCATGAATATATTTTTATATGCTTAAGTAATGTATAGCCGACTGTTCACTGAATAAAAGTTGTTTAAATGCACTCCACATTAGAAAGGAAAAAAAACTGAAATAAGAATTTTAAGAAAACCAAATCGTAGAGAAATAGAAAATAGGAAAGTTTAGAATTTCAGATGAAAAATGGAACCGAATTACTCGCGAAAAGTAAACATTAAATGGTAAAAAGTCGTAAAAAAGAATTTTTGGATCCCGTGAAAAAACAGAAAAACTATAATAAAAATCACAGAATTAATAGAGAAAAAGAAATGTGTTAAAAAAAATTAAAAAAGGACGAGAATGTTTTTTTCAAAAGGAAATATTGTCAAGAAGGAAAGAATCGATAAATGTAGAAAAAAACACTGAAGACATGCAAAAAAATTCTATGAGAAAATAGCGAATGAAAAATGAAAAGAAAAAACGAGGAAGAGATCTAAACGAAGAAGAATTTCTTGCTAATGAGAAACGATGTAACGAAGTAATTGAGAAGAAGAAGAAATACAATTGTACAAGAAAAGGACGACATGACATGAAAAACTTTCTGTCCAAACGCTCTTCAAAAGTCGTCTCAAATGAACTAAGGATCAAATTTTATTTCTGAAAAAGCTTCTTGGTCGAGCTGAAAAATGTAATAAATAAATGAATAAGTAAATTATATACAAAAGAAGGAAACTGAAAGAAGCACAAATGAAGAAAAAGAAAAAGAGAGGATATTAAAAATATTGAGAGGAAGATGAAAAGAGAAAGAAAGAAAAGAGAAAGAAAGAAAAATTTAATGAAATAAATAAAAAAGTAAACAAATATCAAAAGAAAAATTTAAAAAAAGAAAATATCGATGTTAAAAAAGGAAGAAAGAAAGAAAGAAAAGAGAAAGAAAAGGAAGAAAAAACAGAAAGAATAAGGAGTATGAAAAAATAAATAAAGAAAAAAACAATCAGAAATAAAGACAGAATGAAAATGAAAGAACGAAATCAAGAAAAGCAGAGGGAAAAACAATTTAGAGGCAGAAAAATAAGAAGAATAGAAAGAAAATAATCCAAAACAGAAAAATGTGAGAAATATAGTCTAAAGAAAGAAAGAAAGGAAAGAAAGAAAAGAAAAAAGAAAGAAAGAATGAAAGAAAGGAAGAAAAGGAAGAAAAGAAAAAAGAAAAGAAAGAAAGAAATGAAAGGAAGAAAGAAAGGAAGAAAGAAAACATAGAAAGAAAGAAAGGAAAGAAAGAAAGAAAGAAAGAAAAGAAAAAAGAAAGAAAACAAAGAAAGAAAGAAAGAAAGAAAGGAAAGAAAGAAAAGAAAAAAGAAAACAAAGAAAGAAAGAAAGAAAGAAAGGAAAGAAAGAAAAGAAAAAAGAAAATAGAAAGGAAAAAAGAAAATAAAAAAGAAAGAAGAGAAAGAAAGAAAAGAAGGAAAAGAAAAAGAAAGAAAAGAAAGAAAGTAAGAAATAAATAAAGAAAGAAATGCAAGAAAAGAAAAAAGAAAGAAAAGAAAGAAAAATAAAAAAGAAAGAAAGAAAGAAAAGAAATAGCTAAAAAGAAATTGATAAAAAAATAAAATAAAAATACAGATAAAAAAGGAATTAACATAGAGAATAAATACAGACAGAAAAAGAGAAAGAAGAAAAAACTGAAAAAGAGGAAGAAAAAGAGACAAAAAAAAGAAAGATTTATTGATCTTTCTCTTTAATAATATTTTCCTCATATTCTATAACACTCAAAGGCCCTTGGCGGCTTAGTGGCTTTGTTGCCTTGCTTGGGATGAAGCGATTAAAAACATATATAAAATATATAATGTAAAAAATATAGAAAAAATTTAATTTAAGTGTTTTAAATACTTAAGATTTATTTCCATGTTGACTTATATATGTATATATTTGTTGCCATTCGACATAAATGTTAGTTTATTTCGACAAAGATTTTCTCACTTCAGGCTTCTGGTGATGACAGTCACACAAATACGATTTCCATCAAATTGAATCACTTTGTAAGATTTTCTTTGCTTTTTTTTCAATGCAATAGATTTAGATAACTTTTAGCAAAGTTTTTCATTATGTTAACTGGTAATACATTTCAATGGAATATTCATCAGGCCATGACGCTCGAAGATTTCTTGCCATTAGAACGTCGCAACAATCTCCGGCCATAACAAACGAAACAGACGAAAAAGAATTTGAAGCGACGTTTGTATTCATGAGATTTTACGAAAATCACAAAATGCAAAATTTTTAGATGAATTTATATTCTGGGGCGTTGCTTTTGCTTACTGGCATTAGTTACAGATGTGAAAAGCATAGGTTTTTCCCGCTTTTAAAAACAAGAACAAAGTAAACGGAAATCACGAAGAACATTGAGTCTTGGGTAATTTGAGAAAATTTGTCACCAAGTTTTTGAAATATAATGCAACGAATCAATGTAAATATATTTATTGGGATTCATTGTTTATTTAAGGAAAGGTCCGCAAATATAGAGTAAACATATACAGAGCGCGTCAATATAAAACTTGTCTTAGAAGAATAAAATTTCTTAAAACAGCTTCCACCACAAAAATAAATTGTAACATCACTAGACAAAGTCGCACTCAACAGTAAACTCGCAATTCACATAGAATTGACAAAGGACTTAAAGGCAGTCATGTTTCTACTTAATATTTCATATTTCATTAGAAGTCAACTAAGTCTTTGGTAAGCATATCCGAATCGATATAAGACAATCCTTCTAAGAAACTTTGTCAACAGGGCTTAAAAACCGACCTTGTGTCACAACCTGACTCAGTGGTGGGGGGTCAAGTAAATACACTTACCTTATTTCTATTGTCTGTACATTAATCTATAAAGAACTCGATTTAAAAAAAAGTGAAAAAGCAAATCTTCATAATTCCGTGATTCTATATCTATTATTTATCATTTCAATTCATTTCGTTAAAATAGATAGAGACTTAACCAAGAAGCCCTCTCCCTCAGTCCTCTCTCTCTATCTATATCTATATCTAAACACACACACAGACAAACACAGATTTATATATATATATATATATATATATATATATATATATATATATATATATATATATATATATATATATATATATATATATATATATATGTCTGTGAGTGTGTGTCAATAAACTGAACTGACTAGATAAGAAAATTTATTTTTGCAACATGTTTTATTCCTGCAGGAACATCATCAAAGTTAAAACTCAGAGATTTCTTAAGAGAAAACTTTTATTTGCAACCACAGAAAAACAGTAGAATTATTCAGAAAACGGCGTAAATCTTTTCAAATTCACATGAGAATATTAAAAATATTTGAAAAACTATCCACGTTATGGAACCGAAAGGAAATTATGAAAGACAGTAAGTGATATAATTTTTGTTATGCTTCTAATGGAAAATGGTTTTTGTAATAACAATAATAACATATTATTATTATTAGTCGTAGTACTATCCTTTCTATAATTATTATTATTATTGTTATCATCATTATTATTATAATTTTGTACACTTCCCATTTTGAATTGCCATAGTTTTCCATGTTTTTCTTCTTCGTTGTCAACTCCGCAACTGTCTCCAGGGAATGCAATATATCTTTCTTGATGTATGTTCTTTATTTTTCATCTACCATCAAAATGTTTGGTTTTCGGTACAAATTGGATATCACACAATGATTTTGTCTCTGTAATTTTAAATAATACCTTCTGGAATTTTTCTGTATCACGTTTACAATCTTTCCATTACATTGCTCCCTTTACAATCCATTTTTGACACAAAATTCCAATTGGATCTCTTCATCTTGCAACATTATCAAGTCTCTTTTTGCATTTCTTCTTTGCCAAATTTGTGCATTCACTGACGCCGTACCTCACACTTTCTCCGTTATAACCACACATCCTCCTCCTATCATTGTCATCTATTATTATTATTATTATTATTATTATTAATCATTTTCATTCAAGCTTTTCTTTGTATCTTTGTTCTGATATGTACCGACTGGTGAAAGAAATATTTATCTCAAGAATGGAGATATGCAGTAAAATTTGTCGTATATTTATTGCGGAAGTAGCTTCCATTAGAGAACTTTTCTATAGATTTACGCCCTAAGAAGTTCTTTTGTTTTAAATAGGATGACTTTTTTATCATATGCACACCTGTTTCAGAATTATTATTCATGTATATCACATATACATATCTGTCTATATTTCTGAGATGAGGAAATGTATTGCGTACATTATTTAAATTATTCGGACTATTGTCCTCATATTTGTAGCTATATTTATTACAACGTTTCGGCCGTTGTACGCTCCGGCCTTCTTCGAACTGAACCCTTTATTTCGCTCACTGGAGTAAACTGTTCTAGTTCCACGTGTCATGTTTAATGGATGTCAGTTTTCAGTTATCTCCTGTTAATTTCCTGCTGAAAGTTATCCACTGCCTTAGCCGGGTATTGAACTCACACTCTTTGGGTCCTGTCATTGGATTTAACTAACGCCTTTATCCACTGTGCCATGTGTCCTTGAGAACATCTGTGTATGAATTTCTGGGTATTTCAACCTAATGTCTTCAGCAACCGTTTTTTTAACAGTGCTCATATTGCAATATTTGCTGTTATCAATGCAAGTTTTTATCAGAGCTCATATTGCAATATTTGTTGTTATTATCGCTTTTCTCTTGCACTCCTTATTATTGGTTCCCATATTGTATTCATTTCTATGCTTGGTCGGCTCAAGAGATTTTTGTTGCCTAGCATATGTGCTGATTCCTTAAGTATACGAATTTTCCAGTGGTGTTCTATGTCTATGATTTCAACCTGATCCCACAGAGGGCGGTGATCTCACTTTTTCTCTTCATATGTTGTCAGCCATGTTGAAAGGATATGTTAAGTTATAAGAGTCAATAATCTTTGCACTGCCATTAGCTAAAGGAAAAGAAGAAGCAGAGGTAGACAGAGATAAGGTGGGCTGACAACGTCACTGTGTGAACTGGAAGATCATTCACAGAGGCTTAGACATTGGCACGCAACCGAGACACTTGGAGGAAGCTAGCCAGGTGTTCACTGCACAGTGAGCATATGACCATACGCGACTGATTATGATGATGATGATGATGATGATGATGATGATGATGATGATGATGATGATGATGATGATCTCCGTCGGGCCCAACAAAAACAATTGCCTCTTTTCTTTATTCGTGGAACAGGCTCTAAATGGTATTAAAATGCCATATACCGTGTGTAACAGCGAAATTGTCCAAATCGTGTAACAGCAAAATTGTCCAATCGTTAGATTAAGCTTTCAACCATTGTATCTTAGAAGTGAAGAAGGATACAGAATATTAACAATTTTTAAGAAGAGCACAAACAGAAACGCTTGTTGCACTAGTAAGGACCATCCAGGAAGGTATGAAATATCAGCCTGAAATCAAAGATCAGATTGTTGCGTCCATTAGCTTTCGCGGTCTTTCTCTACGGCTGAGAATCTTGGACGTTAACACCAAAATCTACAACGAAGAATCGAAGCATTAGAAAAACGATGCTACAGGATCATCCTACGCATCTCCTACGTAGAGTGTGATGCAAGAGACTATTAAACAAGTAACAGGTCCATAGAAAGACCTTATATCCACCGTCAAGCAGAGACAATTGAAAAGGTATGGACACGTAATAAGGGCGAACAATCTTTCCGATGCCATACTACAAAAGGAAAAGAAAAGAGGAAAAATGGGTGAATTTTAAAATCGTTCAGAGAGGCTCACATATTTGCATGATACCGAGAGATTTATAGGTAGCTGGTTACGTTCTCAGTTGCGTAGCGACCTTGCGGCCACATCTGGTCATAGTGTTGTATAGCCCCATGGTGGAGGTGGTCTTGAGGCGACGGTGATCGCTCGATAATAAACTTGCATTATTTTCTCGCGACCGGTGATCACTAGTTGGTTTGGTTCGGAGATAAAAAGACATCAACAAAGGGAATTTGATTTACAGCGGCGTCTATATCTCTACATAGCCAGTAGGGTCGCTCTACCACCCCACTGGTAAGCAGATCCAGACACGACAGAGAACACGTATGCACTGTTCAGCGGTTAAGTCCAACTCCACAAAAATCGTCATATTTTATCACGCTGGCACAACCAATCAAAATCGACTTCGTTTGTTTTGTTTTGTAGCTGATCTCAGGAAGTAGTAGCAGCGATACATTTCTCTAAGAATAATAGTCTATTAAACTATTATTTAATATTTGTCTATTTTTCTGAGATGAGGTATTATGTACACTATTTAAATTACTCGGACTATTGTCCTCATCTTTGTCGCCATATTTATTACAACGTTTCGGCCGGTCTTCTTCAGTTTGAAGACATTAGGTTTGTAATACCCAGAAATTCATACACAGGTGTCCTCAAGGACTCATGGCACAGTGGATAAAGGCGTTGGTAAGATCCTGTCACAAGATCCAAAGAATCTGATTTCAATACCCGGTTAAGGCAGTGGAGAACTTGCAGAGGGGAATTAACCTGGAGATAACTGATAACTGACATCCATTAAAAACAAGGCACGTGGAACTAGAACAGTCTATCCCAGGGAGCGAAATAAAGGGTTAAGCTCAAGCGTACAACGGCTGAAACGTTGTAAGGAATCTGGTGACAAAGATGTGGACAATAGTCCGAATAATGTAAATAGTGTACATAACATCTCATCTCAGAAATATAGCCATATACTGAAGGGCCGGAAGATTGTAATAAATATGGCGACAAACATGAGGACAATAGTCCAAATAATGTATAAAGTGTACATAATACCTCATCTCAGAAATATAGACAGGTACTGAAGGGCCAAAACGTTGTAATAAATATGGCGACAAAGATGAAGACAATAGTCCGAATAATGTAAATGGTGTATTATTTAATAATCGGAAGAATGGTGCTATTTTATTTCCACTGAAGTTAGTTTATACAGAGCATGTCTTAACAACCCAGAGACATTGGGGTATTACGTATAGAAGGCACGTTTAAAAGCGTTAACTTTTTTATCTAAACAGCAAAATTAGGATATTGAATATCGAGTGAAAGTCATTCACACCAGAAACCAGAGAATTGTAGCTGTCTGTATTAATTAGCATAGACTTGAAAACAATGAAATATCATTTACTTTTGGCTGGGTATGTGGTACGAAAAGACGCCAGTAGACTACGAAGGAAAAGCCAACTCTGGAGAACTGATCACTGACAGGCATTTCCCAAACTATGCAAACATAAAACGATTTAAAACTGCATACAAATGACATGCGTTTATTAGAAATAAATTCTGTAGGTTCTGGTTTATTTCTTTTTCAAAACAGATTAGAAATGTTGTTCAAAAGGGGATTTAAAATTTTCAAATCTTTGCGACGAGGTACCAAAAGATCAGAAGAGGCGCCAGAAAAATGAGGGAAAAGAAACATTTGTTCAATGTGTAGTCGGCTTCTTCTCTTCTTGTTAATCATCTGAAGCGCCAAAGTGAACAAGCGACATTGTCTGAAATTAACCAGCAGCTAAAACTAATTTTGTGCGTGTATGCGCGCATTTTTAATCCTAAATTGTATATGCTTGCTTGAACTTACCTCTTCGTTCACACGGTACAAGCATTCTATGGCAAGATGTATCCAGGGATAACACCGGACCTGTATATTACATTTGCCTAATTCTTTGCCAAAATAAATATTGTGT
The DNA here is from genome assembly GCA_964036315.1 of Acanthosepion esculentum. Classification (NCBI taxonomy): domain Eukaryota; kingdom Metazoa; phylum Mollusca; class Cephalopoda; order Sepiida; family Sepiidae; genus Acanthosepion; species Acanthosepion esculentum. The sequence continues at coordinate 147,477,714 of OZ038477.1, read as the reverse complement.
TATGCAGTAATTAGAAAGCTCATTAAAAAGGCATTTTAAAGGATCCTCCTCGAAATAGCGTAGGAGCCGAACACACACACAGGCGCACCCGCGCACCCCCCCCATATATATATATATATATATATATATATATATATATATATACACTGCATATTGAGTGCTAGTGATAATAAAATAGTGCTGCATTTATACCAACAGGGATATAAATTATTTTAGTAATAAATATGCAAGTTCCATGTACAATTCAATCGTCGGTGCTGATTGAAAACTGACTGTTGCACAATTTAAATATTGATATTTACATAGGCTCGTGCTAATGAAATAAAATTATATATATATATATATATATATATATATATATATATATATATATATATATATATATATATATATATATCAGCAAGTTTATTGCACAATTTGAATTTTAATATATTTGGTTATTACAATGTTGGCGTAGTTGTATATTATGCTGGGCTCACAGATTTTTAAATAAAAAATTTGCCAATTAAAATAAGCGTCATTTATATATGAATGTAAAAAAAAGAAAATTAAACATAAAAAACTTTATTTTCAGTTTTTTTAATTTGTAATTTTTTTAAGATAAATAAATTATTATTATTAAAACAAATTGTAATTTACATTAAAAATAAACAGTAATTTACATTAAAAGTTAAAAATTAATCTGGATCAACGTATTTAAGCAAATATTTATTTTTGTGCCTACATGTAACAATCAATTCATTTCTCTTGTTTAATAAGGTAGCGCTATTTAGGCTTTTTAAGATTTTTTCAACAAGTCATAAGTTACATTTATTTTCTTTCCATTATCAGAATTATCCCTTGTTATAATTTCTCAGCTGATTGATGTTGTGATGCTATCATTCGTTTATTACCATAATATTTAAAGAGAGCTGTGCTGTTGTTTTTTTTTCATTTATATTGTCCAAAGTCAACTACTGATGGTAAAACAAAATTTCCAAGTATAATCCGTGGAATCAAAACAGAATTTAGCATCGTTACCGGAATGTATACTTGGTATACAATATTATCAGTAATACATTGACCATTGAAGGGACAGATTATATTTTTCGGGCAGTGACATTTATTCTTTTAAGGTTACGTTGTCTTTGTTGAAAATATATTTGTTTAATATAAAGTTATGTTGGGATATAGATTTATTGATGTTATAAACGCGGTTATAGCTGATCTTAACATTACTTTTGTAAAAAATCTTTTTAAATGTTGGTGAAAGGCTGAAGTGCTTATGAGTAAAATTTAGGAAAATTCTTCCGATATTAATTTGGAAATTACGGTTAAAAGGTGGATTAAACCATATGATGTGCTTACGATGTTTCTGCTTATTTTTAATTTCTTTGTTTATTTCTAAATATATAAATATATAATTTCTATAAATTTATTTCGTATGTGTTGTGGCCTGTTTAAGGGCCAGAAAAGAAAGACACGGAAGACGAAGGGATGTTGAACAATGTATTATTGAAATAACATATATATAGATATACAAAGCAAGAGTGTTAGTAATAAGCAGATAGATGTGTCCGTCCGAACGATTAGGTTACACTGCGTCTTGGCTGTGAAACGACTGCCTCAACGACTTGGCGACGGGGATGAAATCATTCTACTGTAGGAGGGTTTACCACAACAGTTGGCTAGTTTTACGGAGGAGAATGACGGAATTATAAAATTTCAAGAAGTACGCATGCCACCGCTGAATCATACGCCCCCCATAGTAATACTAAATTCTGGCTTACTTCTTTTGGCCCACAGATAACCATTATGGAATAGTATAGGTGTTTGTGTCTGCTTTATGATAATTATTTCACGTTCGCTAATAGGACAGTTTTTGTTGCTAGATTTATAGCCGACATGAGCGGTGATGGACAAGTAAACGTAAAAAAAATATCGAATTGAATGACTGCACATCCATTTTTCCTTTTTGTATTAGTAAACCATTCTGCGACCACAGTTCTTTGGTGCCACTGGTTAATTCCTAGAGTACTTCTTGTGTATTTGCATGTTCTTTCAAGGATGTTTTTGCTGATTTTTACCGATTTTTAGTTGAGTAATCGGTATTGAGGGTTGTTTAGAAAATTACACTTATGATCTTTAACTGGGATGAATGGTTTTGCTTGTGCCACTTGTGGATCCTATTAGCAATTTTTAGTTCAGTGGATATTTTCGTGTCTTCACAATTGATGTTAGTTTTCCTGTTACTGGACGCCTCTTTATAAACTTATTAACTGCAATCCCAGCATAATAAATAACTAAGCGAACATTGTGATAAACTGACATATTAAATTCAACTTGTGTAACGATCCGTCCTGAAGACGACGTTGTACATGAAACTCCGAGGCGAGCTCACGGTGTGGGATAATATGCATATTTATCAATATATACTTAATAGATCCGTTATATGACATTGTTTTATTACAGTGCTCGATGTAAAATAACAGAACTATTTAATATATATTATGCAATATACATCATATCTTACATTAATTGTACATGTCGGAGTTTCATGCCGAAGCAATTTTTAATTGCTGGAATTTTTATTTTTATTTTTGTTTTTATTTTTATCAACCTTCTCAAAGTCAGATATCAGAAGAATTCTCCAACAACACCTAATATATACCGGATATAAAAATAAAAATAATACTTCCAGCACTTGAAAACTGATTTGGCATGAAACTCGGAGTTGTGTAATTAATGTAAGATATTATGTATATTTCTTAATATATATATATATATATATATATATATATATATATATATATATATATATATATATAATTGTTATGATCCAGAATGATGATGATGATGATATTTAATCATTCTAAAAACAACCTTTCCACGAGTTATAATTGATTATTATAGTGAAATCGAACACTTAAAAGACCATGGTTATATTTATTACGTTAGAATCGAAGATTCGATCCCAACTCTTCAGACAGACTCTTTCGGTCTGAAGAGTTGGGATCGAATCGTTTATTCTAACGAAATAAATATTACCATGGTCTTTTAATTGTTCGTTTTCTTATAATAATTATTATTTGCTCTATTTTTGACATTGAGCTCTCTGGATTTATATCCTTTTTAAAATTATCCATACGAATTAGCAAATAATATATATATATATATATAATTATATATATATGTACGTGTGTGTGTGTGTGTGTGTGTGTGTGTGTGTGTGTGTGTGTTTACACCGTACCATAGCACAACTCTGAGTTTCCTACACAAAGCAATTTACAGAGTTTTCAGTCTGCACCTGACGGTTGTGTTACCGGTGAGAAAAAATGTGTATTTATTATTAATATAAATTATAGCTCCTTTTATTATACAGCAAGCACTATTTTATTAGCATCAGAGCTCAAGAGGCAATATTTTATATATATATATATATATATATATATATATATATATATATATATATATATATAGCGGTGCAGAATGAGATAGAGAGAGATTATTTTAATCTTCACAGGTATAGGAATGGGAAAGTCAGGGAAATAAATGTAAAAGAAAACTAGAAAAAATATTTCATTTAAGTCTATTCAATGTGAGTAATAAAAGCCAATGAGAGATTTCTCAAAATACGTATTAACTTATAAAAAAAAAAGATAATCACTCGAATAGCGGAAAGATAAAAAGAATGATTTACAGAAATTCGGAAAGAGAAAATGGAAGGGAAGAAATCTATGAAAATGCCAGTTTAATTTAAACCTTTTATTGTCAGTTTAAAAGCTAAATAATGTCTGCTGCTCACACTATTCAACTTCACACTTCTTATTGGCCAGCCCACTTCAGACAAAATGGCTGTTTTTCCATTCAAATTCTCAATGGTCATCAGTTAATTTCGTTCTCTTTAAAAGAAGTACTTACGAAGTCTATACAATGATACATACAAAAAGTAAAACCTTCACCAGCCACCATGACTATCTAAATCTGTTCCTATCTATCTATCTATCTATCTATATATCTATCTATCTATCTATCTCAGTCTGTTCTTATCTAACACCGTCTGTTCGATTCTATCTATCTATCTATCTATCTATCTATCTATCTATCTATCTATCTATCTCAGTCTGTTCTTATCTAACACCGTCTGTTCGATTCTATCTATCTATCTATCTATCTATCTATCTATCTATCTATCTATCTCAGTCTGTTCTTATCTAACTCCGTCTGTTCACATCTATCTATCTATCTATCTATCTATCTATCTATCTATCTATCTATCTATCTATCTATCTATCTATCTATCTATCTCAGTCTGTTCTCATCTAACTCCGTCTGGTCATATCTATCTATCTATCTATCTATCTATCTATCTATCTATCTATCTATCTATCTATCTATCTATCTATCTATCTATCTCAGTCTGCTCTTATCTAACACCGTCTATTCGATTCTATCTATCTATCTATCTATCTATCTATCTATCTATCTATCTATCTATCTATCTATCTATCTATCTATCTATCTCAGTCTGTTCTTATCTAACTCCGTCTGTTCACATCTATCTATCTATCTATCTATCTATCTATCTATCTATCTATCTAT
>OZ038477.1:147425633-147468133 GCA_964036315.1 Acanthosepion esculentum | reverse complement strand
GACTTGGTGATAGTAGTCGTAGCTCCAGGGGTACCGCCCTATGGTTAAAGAGAATTTCAGTTGAGTTCCACCACGGAATTTGTGAGGGAGCGGCGCTATATTGAGTCTGATTTGCTCTCTCTCCGTCACCAAGGCCCGTTGGAACAGTTGGTATGGTGTTTTCTTGACAACCTAACTGTCATGGTTTCAATTCTCGGTAGTGGATGCGCACTGCTACTGAGTCCCAAATATAGGACGAAACAGGGTTGCATTGTTCAGAATTAATCAATCTATCTCAAAATGATATTTGTGAACTTGCAACCCCTACTAATTTTTAGAATATGAAATTCAAGCATCTCTTATCAATAAAACAAAGTCAGGGTTGCTTAATTTCCCTTCATATTCCCAGAATGTTGAAAGATTTGCCGAATTAACATCTCATTTCATTAATTTCTAATTTTTTTACAGATTTGAAGCAAGTCATAGACAGATTCTTGTAAAAACCTTATGTCGTCAACCAAGACCTTCCTTTGTTTCTAAAGGCTCTTACAGTGAAAACTTTGATATGATTATAGAAATATTTGGATTGAATAAGTTTTCATGTAATATAAAATTTATTTATTAAAAAAGCAAACTTTTTTGATTTACTGTTGAATTAATAACATTTTTCAATCAAATATTTTGCCAAAATGATTGGCTTTTTAAACGCATTTTCAATGCCAATTTTTGATTGCATTTCCTCAGAAGAGGTTTAAAGCTAAGAATCTAAAATTTGGTGTGAATTTTTATCTCATTAAGCTCCAACTATCTAGACTTGTCCGAAGGTGATTTTGGAAGAAAATTGTAAAATTGACCTACCCTAGTTTGTGTGTATATATATATATATATATATATATATATATATATATATATATATTAATTTAAAGAAAAACAGAACACTTTAAGGTTCCATTTGTGATAATTTATTTCACCAGAGATTTTATATTTTTCTGGATCTTCAGATTTAACTTTCAAGGGTGAAAAAATGAATTTAACATTTACACTTTTGACGGGCAGTATTAAGCTTATATAAGGTAACATAGATGGTGGTGAGGGATAGTGTGAGAGAATGATCGAAATTCGAGAGGGAAGGGAGAGTTTTCAATTTTTTTTTTATTACAATACTTAACATTGAGGAGGAGGGGGTAAGGATCGGACATTGGCCTATTTAATCGGTAAACTCACCGGAAATGATATGGGAAAAAATAAAAAAATAAAAAAAGGGGGGAAGTAAAGAGATAAGAAATAATAGATGGACGTAGGGTTTTGAAGGAAGGCGATAGATGGTATAGCTTGATGTTCGGGCAATTTAGAAAAACATATTTTAACGTTTGATAGTAATTTAAATATTTAACTTCTCCACAAATAAATTGGGGATTTAATATAAACTGAATATTATATTAATAAACAAATATAAAAATAAAAATACAAATTTACTAATAGTAATATTTTAATATTGTGAATGACGGCTAAGGTAAAATCTTTTTTAATTAGAGTTTAATTCATCAATTTAATCTGAAGCTATTTTTAGATGCGTAATATTTCTTAATTAAAGTTTGAGTTTCAAATCAACATGAAGTAAGATTTAAAGGTAATAATAAAAGAATTTACTGTTTTTACATACACACACCACATTCATATTTACGTAAATTCACATACACATATATTTGTATACATGTACAATTACATATATAACCACATGCACATGTATCGATAGACATCGGTGTACACACAAATACTGCACAAATAGTTACATATACATATGCATATTTCCACACGCATCCATCTTTATACATATTTAAATTTTCTCTTAAATTTTACAGTTTACGTTATATAGTTAATTAAGTGTTTAAATTAAAAAAAAATATTTTTAATTTTAATATTTTTAATATCGTGAATAATGGTTAAGGAGTAATATTTTTTAATTTAAATCTAAGTGATCAATTTAAATTTAAATTATCTCCAAACAAAGACATATTCTTGCAAAAACCTTATGTGGTCAACTAAGAACTTCCTTTGTTTCTAAGGGCTTTTACACTAAAAATTCTGATGATATATAAATATTTGGATTGGATAAGTTTTCATGTAATATTAAAATTATTTATTACATATGTATCGTACTTCTATTTAATCTGACGGGAATGAATGGTGATGTCGGTAGGCGTGTTGGTGGTCGGTGTTTCGTTACGTGTGCTTATTTTTTGGTTAGATGCGCGTGTTATGTATTTAGAAAGTATATATATATATATATATATATATATATATATATATATATATATATATATATATATATATATATATACTCTGCTACTATTGAGTAGGCCAATGGCTATTATTTAATGACTCTCGGGATAGATTACTACGCCCTCCCCTACTCCAAACGTCCCTGAATAAACTAGAATGTCAGTTAGATATGGTTAAAACGAGTTCTGTGAGCCGATGATCGACTCTCCAAATATGTTAACTGAATGTATATTCTGAGAAGTAACTTAACTGGAAAGTCAAACCCAGGACTGTTTTGAAAGTCCTTTCAGAGTTATCTGCCATTCTTTGTTTAATTTTATTTTCAACGGATATCACGTCTTTAACAAAGTTAAGACATGGTAAATTTTTTTTCTTTTTTAATAGTAGATTCAATCCTGTTGCCCGGTCCTCATTCATCCCGTGAACAGGAGCAGGGGCTCATCCCTTGTTTCATATTTAGGAAGGGGGCCTCGGTTGCTTTCTACTTCTGAGTCCTTAATAGTGGTGCTATAATGATTTCTTTGTGATATGTGTAGATGGTGGCTTCGTAATTAGTGTACAAGGTTTGTAGTTTTCTGGTTGCTACTTCTCTACTCGTAGTTAGGAGCCCGAAATCTCGCGTAGCGTTTAAAGAGTTTGTTATGATCAACAGTCGCCTAATATCTCGGTTCCTGTAGTGCTATGTTGCACATGGAAGGGTGTCCCTGCAAGTACCACAGGTGGGAAACGCCGAGTTTATACTATGTTGCAGTCTACGTCAATTTCCAGTCTGTAGTTATTGTTTTTAAGAACGCTGGAGAACACTCTGACCCGTCAAATTATCTCCCTATTATTCTCTTACCAATTTTCAGCAAAGGATTTGAGGTTCTAATCAATGCTGAAGTGGTTGAGCACCTTACTTCTCACGATCTCCTATGGGACAAACAATACGGCTTCCGTTTCGCCAGTTCTACTGCTGATGGGCTAACGGCCATCACTGAATATGTATATCAAGCTCTTGATAATAACGGCGAAGCTCGAGGTGTGGTTCAAGATATTTCCAAGGCGTTTGACAGGATTTAGCAGGCTGGTTTTCTACGCAAGCTCCGGGGCTACAGTATTGCAGGACGATTGTTTGATTCAATCCAATCTTTCCTATCAAATCTCGAAATGAATATCGTTTTGAACAGGTTCGCTTCCATATCCTTTCAAACAAACGCGGGTGCCCCCGAGGGTCTATCTTAGGTCCTACGCTGTTTCTGATTTTCATCAATGATCTTAATGATGTCATCAGTTCCCAAGTAGGTATTTATGTTGATGACACTACCATTTACTTCTGTTTCAATAGCAAATCCGTCATAGCTGAGCAAGTAAACCTGGCTGCTGCTCTTGAAAAGGACCCCCATTCAGTAGTTAACTCGGATAGGAAATGGCTTGTAAATTTTAACGCCCCCCAAAACAAAACTGCTCTCATTTAACCACCATAGAGAAACTTCCCAGACCGCCATCGGCATGGCTGACGCTATGACTCCAGGAGAGCAAACTCCAAACCTTCTTATCCTCACGTTTTCAACTGACTTGAATCAATAGTTGTATCTACTGCAAGGGACAGTGATTCACTGTGTCGGAGAAGAAAAAATTCTTCTCGCCACAATCCACATTGCGCATTTATAAATCTACCATTCGTCCTCGCATGGAATACTGCTGTCATATCTGGTCTGATACTCCTGCTATTCATCTCGAGGTTCTTGATAAAATCAAAAGAACGACCTGTAATGTAATCGATCCTGACTTGAAATCTCGACTTCAGTCACTTTTTCCCCGACGTGGCTTCTCTCTGTCTTTTCTACAAATATTTTCATGGCAAACTACTCTGATGAGTTTTTCCCTGATGTCTCGACTACACGAATGTAAGTGTGCTACTAGATTGGCATTTAGGTCCCACTCGTTTACTGTTGAAATAGCTAAGTACAATCACCACTTCACTTCAATAGTTTCTTTTCTCGCACTTCAACCAGGTCATCCTTCCCCTAAATATTATGTTTATCAAGTTGATCAGATTCAAGCAAAATTATTCACTTAAGCATATTATAGTAAATATAACGATTAGAGAATTAAACGTTTTGGCTTTGGTAAAGGAACTTGCTGAAATTGACTTATGATCTAAGGTAGTTTCAATCATTGTTAGTCGTTTTCAAAGAAAAAAGAGTAGAAAATCGACAATTATTGAATGTAGCGTTTATATCGTAACAGTTTAATGATTTACATGCATGACTATAAAACACAATTGAACGCCACGAACCTGTGTTTTATAGATTTACAAAAAGGCGTTCGATAAAGTACGTCACAGAGATTTTCTCTGTTGAAAACGTCTCAGCCAACTTCACATATTTAGTGGTTTTCCTGATATGACTATAAACTACATTCAGTAGCAAGGCCTCTGATCGGAAGATTGGGGCTTTTCCGGAGCATGGAACCACCTCGTAATTGCTGTTGTTTCCAGGTCCACACTCACCCTATAAGGGTCGCATCTATGGGCAAATGGTGAACCCCGAACAAAAAAAAATCATTATGAAAGTATAAAAATACATATTTATATTAAAAATACCAACAATACGTTTTTTATATAAAAATCGCAACAATACATATTTATTTTAAATTAAAAGTACATATTTAATTAAATTACCAACAATTTATAGCAAAATGACCAACAATACATTTTATAGTAGAATTACCAACAATACAATTTATAGCAAAATGACCAACAATACATTTTATAGTAGAATTACCAACAATACAATTTATAGCAAAATGACCAATAATATATTTTATAGTAGAATTATCAACAATACAATTTATAGCAAAATGACCAACAATACATTTTATAGTAGAATTACCAACAATACAATTTATAGCAAAATGAACAACAATACATTTTATAGTAGAATTACCAACAATACAATTTATAGCAAAATGAACAACAATACATTTTATAGTAGAATTACCAACAATACAATTTATAGCAAAATGAACAAAAATACATTTTATAGTAGAATTACCAACAATACAATTTATAGCAAAATGACCAACAATACATTTTATAGTAGAATTACCAACAATACAATTTATAGAAAAATGACCAACAATACATTTTATAGTAGAATTACCAACAATACAATTTATAGCAAAATGACCAATAATATATTTTATAGTAGAATTATCAACAATACAATTTATAGCAAAATGACCAACAATACATTTTATAGTAGAATTACCAACAATACAATTTATAGCAAAATGACCAATAATATATTTTATAGTAGAATTATCAACAATACAATTTATAGCAAAATGACCAACAATACATTTTATAGTAGAATTACCAACAATACAATTTATAGCAAAATGAACAACAATACATTTTATAGTAGAATTACCAACAATACAATTTATAGCAAAATGAACAACAATACATTTTATAGTAGAATTACCAACAATACAATTTATAGCAAAATGACCAACAATACATTTTATAGTAGAATTACCAACAATACAATTTATAGCAAAATGAACAAAAATACATTTTATAGTAGAATTACCAACAATACAATTTATAGCAAAATGACCAATAATATATTTTATAGTAGAATTATCAACAATACAATTTATAGCAAAATGACCAACAATACATTTTATAGTAGAATTACCAACAATACAATTTATAGCAAAATGACCAACAATACATTTTATAGTAGAATTACCAACAATACAATTTATAGCAAAATGACCAACAATACATTTTATAGTAGAATTATCAACAATACAATTTATAGCAAAATGAACAACAATACATTTTATAGTAGAATTATCAACAATACAATTTATAGCAAAATGACCAACAATACATTTTATAGTAGAATTACCAACAATACAATTTATAGCAAAATGAACAACAATATATTTTATCTGTAGTTGTAACCATAAAATTACTTACAAAATATTTTGATTTCGGCATTAAATAACCCATAGAGGTGTTGATATGCCTTAAACAAAATCAACCAATCAGCCAACTTGACACATTTGAGAAGAATATTAGAAATAATTCAGAACCAATACCGGCAATGAACTGGCTGCATACGGATAGAAAATGAGTTCAGTAGCTATAAAGATCGAAAGTGGTGTAAGAAAAGGATGTGTCTTCTCACGGGACTTATTCAACCTATACACCGAGGCAATTCTCAGAGAATTATAGGTCCTACCAGGATTCATTTTTGTCGATCACAATCTTAACAAGAAGATATGCAGATAACACATTGTGAGATAGCAGACACGAAAATCCCACAGAAGGTAGCGAAGGGAAGCAGGAAGAAAGGATTAGACATCAACTGCAAGAAGACAGAATGCATGGGTTGATGAACCCAATGTACGAATTGCAAACCAGAGATACCAAAATCAAGCATTTACAAAAATTTAAATATATACAGCGGATAGAATGTGTGGCACTGAAATTTGAAAGTGAATTGGGATAAACAAATATGTTAATCCAAAACTAAGCAAAGTATTAAGAAATATGAAAACTTCGGACTGTTATGTGATATCTGTTCTCTGGTATGGCAGTGAGTTCTTGACAGTCTCCTCAAAGATGAAAAAGAGATCTGAAGCAACAGAATTCAGGTTATACAGAGGGAGGCTGATAATACCATTGAGCGAACATGGGGACAACGACAAATATTTAGAGAAAATGAAAAAAAGGAAACTTATACTTAACATCAGGTACAGACAGTTGAAATTTCTAGGGCGCATAATGAGGAGAAAGAGGGCTTGGAAAATCTGATACTCAAAGGGCGGATTAAAGGCGAGCGGGACAGAGAAAAACAATGTATAACATACTTAATGAGCTTAAGTAAATGGATGGTAGGGTAGGGTTTAGGAGAAATAACAAAAAGAGAAAAATTATTCAAAGCTACAGGGGACGGAAAGTTGTGTAGAACCATGATCCCCTACGTACTCAGGGGACACAGCAGATAAAGAAGAACACAAATAAATTTATGGTTCAAATGTATTTTAGCTGGTAAACTTCTGAATTGAAATAAATTTTATGGATGGAGGGTTGACTTATATTGATGTAAAAAGCTCCAAGTACTTGTATTGTCAACTAAAATCTGACAGAAATTAGAAAGTTGGCCTTGAATGCTAGGAATACCATTGACTTTATAGCATACCAATCTTCGAACATAAACTTCAGAAATATTGAATGCATTCTATATTGTTCTATTCCTTAGCTGCCTTACATACCAACATTTCCTGCTAAGTAAAAGATCATGGTTTCCCTTTCTCTTTCCGCTGTCTCTACCGCCTGCCCATTTCCTGTTCACCAAATCCCGCTATTATTCCCCGCCATTGAAAATGTCCATTAATTATCGTCAGTTGGTCAATATTTCATCACAGTACGACCGACCACATCCGCAGCCAATGAGGCTACCGATACGGACAAATTTCTTGCTTTTTATTAATAGGTATCACGTGACTATTATACAGTAAATGCTTACCAGAACATTTCTCGACACTTCCAGTGTAGACGATTTAAGAAAGCGATCCGGATATTCATTCAATGGGTCTTTTTAATATTCAACCATTGCCAGATTTCAAATAAATCTTTTGCGGATATAAATACAAGAAGATGTGCACACACACACACGCACACACACACACACACACACACACACACACACACACACACAAGAACGTCTGTATAAAATTAGTGATAGAAAGGCGTTTATTTTGTGATAAAAACTCGTTATTGAATCAGATATAAATGATTTCAGTCTTATAAAGCATTGATTTTAATTTAAAACCGAAATAATTGAAACGGATGTTTTGAAAAATAAATTGGAGAAGATGAAGTTTTTTCATTATTCAACATAAAGGGTGTTCCAATAACTTGGGCCGATTTTAATGTGAATTAAGTTTTAGCGTCTAATGACTTTTTTCTTTTTCTTTCACATTTGGTCGATATTATTTTTCACACATAATTGCCATGACTTAAATAACATGATTCAATAGAGAAATAAATAACTTTTCACCAATAACACTCATTTATTTACTGCTGACTTTGTTCTGTCTTAATGAAACACCCTTATATATAATCCGTCTTAATGAAACACCCTTATATATAATCCGTCTTAATGAAACACCATTATATATAATCCATCTTAATGAAACACCCTTATATATAATCCGTCTTAAGGAAACACCATTATATATAATCTGTCTTAATGAAACACCGTTATATATAATCCGTCTTAATGAAACACCATTTATTATTCGAAATATTGTATTCATCTTTGTTGCCAGAACTATTCTCTAAACGTTTTCTCCTCATCTCAAATGAAGTCGTATTTATCATATGATTCGGTCTATTGTCTTCATCTTTTCTTTTATTTTCGCATCAGTCCTCTGAATGTTTTCAGCACTTCTTTTCATTATTCTACATTTTCTGTCTAATTTATATTTCATAACATTTCATTCAATTATTTCGGTTTTAAGAAATTCTTATAATAATACCTTGTTCATCCTTAGAAGGATTTGTGTCACTGTTAAAAAGAGAAATTCATCTAAGCGTATCAGAAAAACAAACTAATTCGCAAGATAACAGTGTTGTCTTCGAGAAGTGCAACTTTACACACTTAAAGTGTTGCTGTTAACCTTAAAATAAGTGGCAAGCGTTGATTTTTTTCATTTTTAATATTCTAGAGGAACGCACTTGTAATATAGTTTTAACGACGCTTCTTTAAGAAGTGGCCATAATGCAAATAATGTTTCAACTCTAAAAGGAAACCAATTGCCAAGGTGAATGAAGCAAATATGTTGAAAAGATGATTCTTCGCGGTCTTCGTCCGTAAAAAAAGGTTATTTCTCTTACAGTCTCAAAACAAGAGGAATTCGCTCAGGAGTCATAAAAGTTTAAGAGGAAATGTAAATTATAAAAGCAATTTCTTGGATTGCAGGAGGAATTGCAGAATAAAAATGCGAAAATTTAATTGTATGAGAATTCATCTACAGACGCACATACGCAGGCATGTAGGTACAAAAACAGACACAGAAATTTAGATATTCCAGGTGTTTTGACATTCAGGCATTTTAAGATGAAACAAACAAAAACTTATATATATATATATATATAAAGACATTTTTTGATATGTTCAACGTTCTTTTTAAAGATACAAGTATTTAAGTAAATGCTCTGTTTATAATAAACAGTATTAAATAACATTTACCGGTCTGAATGTCCGAGAAATTTTCATAGAAAATTTTCGTTCTCCGACAGGAATCGAACCTGTATCGTATACGGAACCGTCATTTCGCGTGACGTGCCTTAACCGGAGAACGAAAATTTTCTATGAAAATTTCTCGGACATTGAGGCCGGTAAATATTATTTAATACAGTTCATTATAAACAGAGCATTTACTTAAATACTTGTATCTATAAAAAGAACGTTAAACATATCAAAAAATGTCTTTAAATAAATTGTCGGACTCTGTCCAATTCAAAATATATGACGTCATTTGTTTACATTTGATACGCTAAGAGCAGATATGAATAGAAGAGATTCATGGAAGATTTAAGTTTAAAGATAGTAAAATCGACATTAATAACCGGACGCTTCTCTGTGGCCGAACGGTTAAGGCACATCACGCGAAATGACGGTTCCGTATAGGATACAGGTTCGATTCCTGTCGGAGAACGAAAATTTCTATGAAAATTTCTCGGCCGGTAAATGCTATTTAATACTGTTTATTATCAACAGTGCATTTACTTAAATACTTGTATCTATAAAAAGAACGTTAAACATATCATAAATGTCTTTAAATATATATATATACGTTATTTACATTTATAAAAACGTTCATGAAAATACATCGCGAAAATAACATTCACAAATGTCAATAACTTATAACACTATCACGATTAAATACCAAAATGTATTACGTATATATATATATATATATATATCATAGCAAATGCAGATATTTATTATATTTTCTGTTTATACTTTATTTTTATGGATACACAAATGTTCTGTTCTTCAATTAGTATAAATTCTAAAATATGTTTACTGAAATTTGTCTAATATATAAGTGTATCCATAAAAATAACGTCTAAACAGAATATATATATGTGTATGTGCGTGTATCATTAAAAACGACAGACAAGGCACTGAGATTAAGGCTTTTTATTTAATTTTTCTTGGGTTCGGACAAGTATTTCCTTTAATGGACACTGTGTGTAGAAACCAAATATTCTGTAATTTCGCCTATAATTTTTGCCCTAATCAAGAAAGATCAATTTTTACTTTTTAACTGGACTTCGTCAAGCCATTCAATAAAAGTTGGTGCGTTTTTCTTTGTTTGACGTGTGTTTGTAGTTGCCGTCTCCGTCAAGATTTAAATATGTCTTCCTCTTTGCAGGCGAAACCAACGCTAGATCTGAGATTCTTTAGACCTGACGATTTCGGTTAGCATGAAACAAACTGTCGCCTCTGGGTGTTGATTTCAATGTCCATATATATATATATATATATATATATATATATATATATATAATTTATTCGAAAATTATAACATAAACATGTTATAAAATCACTACTAAAATATCCATTTTGTTTCAACACTTCTGGTGTCTTATCAAATGATGGTGTTTATTCAAAACCATCACTTGAGAAGAAAGTATACATATATTGTCACCCACAGACAGACTGTTTCGCTGTTTTACAGCTCATCAGTGTGGCTATATTGCTTCAAGCCGGGATCGAAACCCGACTGATTTATTGTCAACGCCAAGGCAGGGATGAGGCTGAATTTAGACGTATTTATTTTTGGATAAAACGCCAGTCACTGGAGAACTCGATTTGTCTTAACGAAGAGTCTTGCATCAGCAGAAGTAATAGTCACTGTTTACAAATTTATATATATATATATATATATATATATATATATATATATATATAATTATTTATTTGAATATTACAACATAAATATGTTATAAAATCACGACAAAAGTAGCCATTTTGTTTCAACACTTCTTGTGTCTTGTCAAGTGATAATATAGAATATAGAATAAAACCTAATAAGGTTTTATTCTATATTCTATATTATCTATATTCTATATTATCACTTGACAAGACACAAGAAGTGTTGAAACAAAATGGCTACTTTTGTCGTGATTTTATAACATATTTATGTTGTAATATTCAAATAAATAATTATATCTGCTCTACTCTGTATTGAGCACTCTTTAAAGAATATTGATTGTTGGTTATTGGATTTCATTCCGTCTATACCAATCCTAAACTTGGGTATATATATATATATATAGATAGATAGATAGATAGATAGATAGATAGATAAATGCTGCTGTAAAATAATTATTGTTTTGATAAATCAGACAAAGGGGAGAACTTTTTTACTGACTACACGTTTCGCTTTCATGTTGGTACCAAACTCGTCTAGCTGGATCAATTGCGAGCGAGTCGTGGGGCGTTCCATACTTTCAGCCTTGTTGCAAATTGAAACTAAGCTTACAAAATCGCGATAGGCTTTTTCGGTTCAGAATGCAATACAATATGTCAGCGTATGTGTGTGTTTTGTTCGGATTCTATATCCGACTAAAGCACACACACACAGAGATAGATAGATAGATAGATAGATAGATAGATAGATACATAACAGACTGAGACAGATAGATAGACAGACAGATATATATATATATATATATATATATAGAGAGAGAGAGAGATAGATAGATAGATAGATAGATAGATATGATGTGAAAACTAATGGAAACCATCTTGATTTTCACCTTTGACAAAACCTTTTCATTTGATCACGAATTAAGGAGAATTTTATAATATAATTGTTTTTTTGGGGCGCATTTCGTAATCGAGTTCTGGAAAAAGTTTTAAAAAATGGCGAGTGTCCATTATTGGATCATAAGTCTATATAAATCCCGATTTCAAATCGAAAAGATCTTTCACTTTCGTCAAGAAAGATCAAGCTCAGTTCGCAACATTTCCGTTTCTTTCTCCCCCTCCCCAACTCTCTATTTAATAGCACAAGGCAAGGTTCACCGACGCTGTAGAATTATTTCACTTGGTAATTATTTTATTTTATTTTATTTCTACATTTTCCAAATATTTTTTAACAGGTGCACTTTCTTTTTTCTACCATATTAGATAGTGGTTAGGGTTCCATACGTATATAAATATAAATTATTGCATCTAAAGCATCAGAGGAAATTATTTTATGTTATATATATATTTGTTCCGTTATTTCAGCATATGATATTGTGAAAATGAATAGATTTAGAAACTATTTAGAAAAAATCTAAATTTAGGGATTTTTGTTTACATTATTTTCTCTCGGACTATTTTCCTCATCTATGTTGTTATATTCGGCTTTCTTCCGGTGTTTGTTGACCCAAGTAACCTTCAGGGAATTTCGAACAGAACCTCATATTTTGTTCTACAGGGATTGGTTCTTCTCCTTCTGCTGCCCATGTCTAGGGATATCTCGTCAAGTTCTTTATTTAGTACTGCCCAGTTATTGCTCAATTTGTTATCATTAAGACCAAGTACTTACCTCCAGGCTCGCAATTTACGAACCAACGCTTTAATCCACTAAGTTTGATGACTACACTTACCCTCCATACATGATCCGCCATGCCTGATTTCATGTCCCACTACTAATCTAGGGACTGTTTTAATTACAGGATACTGAAGACCAATACAACATATGGATGACACACATTTTGCCCTTTCGTCAATATTACGTCTTATTCCACAGAAATAGATACTGCAGCATATATATCCCCCCGAGAAATACATATTACGATCTTACAATTACGTGGGAGGTATTTCTGGGTGGTTTATCTGGGTGATATGTTTTATGTCATCACCATCTAACTGCTGAACATTTCTCGCTCTGACTAAGAAAAGATTAAAAAGACTAATTCTACTTTTGTCATTTGGTTCGATTATCGGAAATGGATATGTGCGTGAACATTTCAGCCTTCTACTTCAGTATGGAAAACTTGTTTGCTATTTAAATAGTCGTTGGCACATAGCCCAAGAGTAAGAGTTAACGAGCCACACGATTAGGCAGACTTCTTCTGAGCTCAGATCAATAAATACAGATTTAAAATGTCATTTGCTGTTCAACCAGTAACGTCGTGGATTATAACAAAGTGAAAGTATTATCATTTTAATTGCTAAATAAGCTGATGTTGCTATGTAATGATTTTGGTATCAAGCAACCCACCGAAAAGAATTTGGGGGTTGTGTTCCGAATGACCTACAATCTTTTCTAGGGATCTTTCAGTTTGTTTCTTAAAATCATGGCTGGGTAGTTTGGTAGAATTCATAATTCTTTCTAGCTTGAATGATGACTTGTGATTATACTATCTCTTCTTGAAACTGCCACATATATATATATATATATATATATATATATATATATATATATATATATATATATATATATATATATATATATATAATTGTGTATTTAGACAGAAATCCTTCTTTCATGCACATTTCATTGAAAACGACAGACAAGGTGCTTTTATTTAGTTTTTTATACAATTTCTCATGCGATCTAATTTTTTTTACTTTTTGGATGATAAATTATATAAAAACTGTCCGAATGTTCTTTTTATTGCTTTCGGCTATACATTTAGCCATTTTCAAGGATTATATTTTAACTGTTAAAATAAGAAATAGTTTCTTGTATGTATGTTTTATAAAATGTTTTCATTTTTCAAAACACGGTCAAGATATTATGTCCATGTTCATAGTTAATATTATTAAGTGTTTTTTTTGTTTTATTAATAAGGCTTCCATTATTTTCAGTCTTTTTTTGGATGTAGATGATGCTATTATATTAGTGCTGTCAACAAGTATGTTATGAAAAGGGCCCTGTAGGTCCCCATGAATATTTAAATGAGATCTAATTGAGCTATTGTAGGAAAAGTGTAGAGTGAGTCTGTGTGTCAAACATGTTGTAGTGTGGCCTATATAATTATTTACGAATTTTGATTGACCAGGAGTATAATTCCTTAAGAGGAATTTAAATTCGTAAATAATATTTGCCCTATTTAATTTTGTTCTAGGACGTGAAAAAAAATTATTAGATCGCATGAGAAATTGTATAAAAAACTAAATAAATGCACCTTGTCTGTCGTTTTCAATGAAATATATATATATATATATATATATATATATATATATATATATATATATATATATATATATATATATATATGTGTGTGTGTGTGTGTGTGTGTGTGTGTGTGTGTGTGTGTGTGTGTGTGTGTCTGTGGCCTACCGGTCTACTCATTGAGAAACCTGCCAAGAGGAAGTCCAAAAGTAGAATAGCATTATTTACCGGTAGACTATCTACATCATGTTCATGGGATGTATATGGTGTGACACTCAGAACACAAATCATTGTATACAATGCAGTGGTTCTCAACGCGCTTTTGTATGGTTGCTAAACATGGACAGTCTATTGTCGTCATATTATGCTTCTTGAGCAGTTCCAGCAACGCTCACTGCAGAATTAAATGACAGGATAAAGTCTCCAATGTCGAAGTCCTAGAACGATGTGTTCTACCCAGTATAGAAAACAAGATAATCAATGCAGAGCTTCATTGGTAGGACACATATATCGTATGGACGACTCAAGTTTCCCAAATCATCAGAACACGGCAAATGGTCACTAGGCAGACCGAAAGTGAGGTACAAGGATAATGATAAATGCAATCTCAAGAGATGTGGCATCGGCCTTGATAGATGTGAAAGTACCACCCAAGCCTGTATTACCCAATCCCGTGCAACCTGGAGGAGAACTTGCAAAGGGGGAATCGATGTCTTTGAGAACAGGTGTACCAGTCACTGCATTGAGAAAGGTGCCAAGAATAAGGCCAACGGTAGCACTCAGAACCCACTTTATAGGGCTTTCCTCTCTAGTATTGGACTCTTCTCTCACGAAAGGTTTCATCGGTAATGTGTCGATAGAATACTCATGCGTTGGCTCACGACACGAGAATCCGTGTGTATATATATATATCGTGGACTCTCTCGTTGCGGACGACAAATGAGGGCGTCATTATTAGGACGAAATAATATAATTATACTGTTTAATAAATAAACGCAGCGTCTACTCAAATATGGGTATCCACTAAGAATAACGTTTAAGTAAATAAAAAGCCACCATTCATTTATATGTGTATGCGTGTGCATGTTTATTTAAACTTTAAACATTTTTAAAATTAATTTTAACTTAATTGGGTCATCTGATTTTATGCTAATATTCCTTTGATTCGAACTCCTGGCATAACATTCAGAGAAGTTTTAATAATTTAGTAATTCTCACTTGGCCTGGAAGTGGTCTTGGGCTTATTCGTCAAGCCTCCTAGAGATTGAGTCTCCATAATTTTTTTTTTTAAAAACAGCCTCCTGTGATGTGAACAGGTTAATAGTGATAGATAGATTCGCCTATCACCCAGCCAGTGTTCCTTCTATTATTGGACAGTAATAGGGGTTTATCTCTTGTCTCCTATTTAGGATATGGTTTACATGTTACTTTCTTCCATTACCTTAATTATTTAACTGTCTTAATTGTTAGGTTATCGGACTGGTCAGTGTCTGCGACATTTCATTATGAGAGTACCGGGTTGGCAGTTTTCTAGCTGCTGCAACCGTTTGGTAGTAAGGAGCCCAAACTCTTTGATAGCACTTAGAGACGCTGCTCTGACCAACAACCGCATAATATCGGGGTATTCGTAATGCCATGAAAGAATCAGCTGGGGAGTTAAGAGAAAATTCTCTTGCCATTAGAAAATTTTTCCGAATGTAAACACCAAAGCCATGCATATGTATCCTAGAATCTTTTCTCCAAAAAAGAAGATAGCCTGAGGTAGACATTGGGGTTTCCTGTAGAGTCCGATTTTAACTGTGAATGAATTCGTTTGTTTATAATCTTGGATTTGTTTCCTCACCCAGGGGTTGAGAAAGTAAAATCGCTATAAATTTTTCTGATTAACTCTTTTGCGCGTGCGTGTGTACGTTTTCACTTTCTCTGTAATTATCTGAATCCACGAGTCCTGCTAAAAATCGGTCAAAGCCCAGCGAAAAGCCTTTCAAAATCATTATCAACTCAATGTGGTATCAATAGACTTTTCACAATATACTCTATAAAAGGCGTGATATCTTTTCTACAAATATTTTCATGGTAACTGTTCTGATGAACTATCTTCCCTGATGCCCTGACGACATGAATTTAAGCCTGCTACTAGATTGGCATTTAGGTCCCAACCTTTTACTGTTGAAATAGTTAAATGCAACCGCCACTTCTACTCTAACAGTTTATTTTCTCGCACTTCCCGACAGTGGAACTCTCTTCCGGTTTCTTGCTTTCCAGATAACTACAATCTTCAAAAATGTAATTGCAACGTCAATCGCCATCATCTGTTGCCTTGACCCCTGTTCTTCTTTTACCCTTTACTCGATCCGTTCTACACACATTCTTTTCACTTACTTCTACTCTCTGTAAGCCCCTGAGTGCTAGTGGCTCTCCCGCCTTGCTTGGGGTGAAATACTCAAATATATATATATATATATATATATATATATATATATATATATATATATATATTAAAACTTTTCACCTGGTCCTAAATAGCCCAGGCTGCTGATTGGCAGAGGTCGATTATTTTGTTTAAATTGATATTCTGTAGTTTGACTCTCGGTGAGCATCAAGGCTGTCTCTACATCATGACGTCTGATCCTTCAATTAATCTTTTCGCATCGACTCATTCATCGTTGTCCTTACCTCATTTCAAGATATTGACTTGATGGCAGACAGGAAATCCAAGATTATAGAATTGATTCGTCGTCAACATTCGGAAGGATGTCGTATTTTCTCAATTAAACGGTGACGTCAAATTCTCTTATTCCTTCCTTGGCTAATGGAAACGAAGAAACGGTTGGCCTTGGAATTCTTCATTTCCGAGGGCGAAAAAATGTAGGAGAAAAAAGTCTTTACCACATCGTTATCAGTAAATAAAACTTTGAGATTGTACATTTGAAATGGGAGGTAGATTCCCAATTGAATAATATTTGTGCCAAAAAATTACGTCATATTAAAATGATGACAAGTTTCCGGATTTAATTTTAATTTCATACGATTGCAGAACAGATAGAAAAAAAGTCCGATTTAAAAACAAAACAAAACAAGACAATAGCAACAACCAGGATACGAAGATTTTCTTTCGATAAAAGGAGTCGAGATTGAAAACGTTTACGAAGCTGTTTTGACCCCATTTTATATTTTGTAATCCTTTTTAAATTGCCGTCTGAGAAAAAGTCTTTTTCAACCAGTTTCATATTATTTAAGACATACATTTAAGGTATAACGTATATATGATTAGAAGGGATTAGTTTTATATTGTCTTCTGTTTGAAGCGTACTGATCGTTCTCTGAAAGCAAATTAGTTATGTATATGCATTTCAGCAACGCTCTAATCAATTCAAAAATATAATAGACATTTGTCTATATCTATGAAATGAGGTATTATGATTACTTGCATTATTTACATTATTCGAACTGTTATCCTCATCTTCATTGCTATATTCACAACGTTCCGGCCTCTATATCTCTGCGATGAGGTATTATGATTCGAACTGTTACCCTCATATTCATTGACATGTTCACAACGTTTTGGCCTCTATATCTGTGAGATGAGGTATTATGATTACTTGCATTATTTACATTATTCGAACTGTTATCCTCATCTTCATTGCCATATTCACAACGTTCCGGCCTCTATATCTCTGAGATGAGGTATTATGATTACTTGCATTATTTACATTATTCGAACTGCTATCCTCATCTTCATTGCCATATTCACAACGTTCCGGCCTCTATATATCTGAGATGAGGTATTATGATTTCGTGCATTATTTACATTATTAGAACTGTTATTATCATCTTTATTGCTATATTCAAAACGATTCGGCATCTATATCTCTGCGATGAGGTATCATGATTACTTGCATTATTTACATTATTCGGACAGTTATCCTAATCTTCATTGCCATATTCACAATGTTTCTGCCGTTGTACTCTCCGACCTTCTTCAAGTGATTGGAATTTCGAACTGAACTCTTTATTTCGTCCAGCGGGGGTAGATTGTTCTTGTTCCACGTGGTATGCCTTTTCCAGATGTCTCAGTTATTTCCCTTTAACTAAACTCCCCAAGTTTTGGTTCATAATTACACTGTCCTGGTATTGAACTCACAATTCTTTGGGTCTCGTCAATAGATCCAATCAACGTCTTTATCTACTGGGCCAATCTACTCCGGTGGACGAATTAAAGAGTTCATTTCGAAATTCAAGTCACTTGAAGAAGGCTTTATCCTACAACGGCCGAAACGTTGTGAATATGGCAATGTAGATGAGGATAACAGTCTGAGTAATGTAAATAATGCAAGTAAATAATACACGTTTTTAAATGTTGACAACATGGCTGAAAATCTTTTCTTTCTAGTCAAGTATAAGTTTATTATGAAAGAATCGTTTGTTTAAGAACTCAACCACACAATGCTTTTCATTAGCAATTAATGTTGCATAGCAGTAACAAGAAGATTTAACAAGATATGCTCATTATTGCGGTGTGAATTCAAATATTATTTATATGCTGATTATTGTTCTTATCTTAGTTGCTATTATATTATTATAGTTTCGATCGTTATTCTCGTCGACCATCTTCTGGTGACTGTGAATCCGGACAAGAGAAGGAACCCTATATTTAATCGACAGGCACAGACTGCTCTCATTCGCTGATCATCCTGTTAAAAATCTAGCGGATTAAAGCGATGGTCCTTGAATTTGATGATATAGTAATTGTGAGTTCAATTCTAGGGTTAGGTAGTGAATTTTTGGACCCTGTGGAAACAAGCCGTGTAATAACTAAATATTACTAAATAAAGAACAAGATTGAATATCCCTAATCATGGTTAGTGTAACGAGAATAATCTGCTCCAGTAGATTATATAAAAGGTTGCGTTTGAATTTCTCTTAAGGTTACCCGAATCGACACACACTGATGAAGAAGGGCACAACGGTCGAAACACTGTCTTAAAAACAACAAAGACGAAGACCGTGTAAATAATGATAACTTCTTTTCGCCAATCTTCAGACAGAAAGTATACAGACATATTCAGCCTAAATTTGAACTCGATTGATTAATTTCGTGTTGGCAACCGCACTTGTGAGTAATGAATACTATATTAACAAAGAAAGTTGGCTAACTTTGGCATGAGCTTATTCAATTTCCTTTTTATGGAAATGTTAATCTTCGCGTTATTATCACAGGTGCATGATTATTAATACAATGATATTAACTCGCAGTTGTTTTCATAAAGCAATTAATAAAGACGTCTTCAGTAATATTATCTATATACAGGGTGCGATGGGCAAATTGTCGCCATTTTATATTCTTAATTACGCGCATGCGCGTTGTTTATTTTTCGATTTTGTAGACTGCACAATATAGTGGCGTCAATTGGGCACCGTCTGTGAGAGAAAGTACACCATGACGCAATTCCCTCTATCAGACATTTGAAAATGGCATGTGGTACTGCT
Source organism: Acanthosepion esculentum (assembly GCA_964036315.1). Taxonomy (NCBI): domain Eukaryota; kingdom Metazoa; phylum Mollusca; class Cephalopoda; order Sepiida; family Sepiidae; genus Acanthosepion; species Acanthosepion esculentum. The sequence continues at coordinate 147,448,189 of OZ038477.1, read as the reverse complement.
TAGCATTCACACCCGAAATTCCAATACAGATTGTTTGGGTGTCAATCTGAGGACAATGCAAAGGATTCGGAAAAGGTCGGATGATATATTCAAACAACAAAATGGTGATGGGGACGTTATGCCTATATTCAGACTCAACATGGAGGTCTACATGAAGTGTCTTGAGAAGGTAGTACTAACTCCGTGTCGAAAGAGTAGCTGCTGGAAGACCCAATATCTGGCAACAGAACTCTGCACCATGCCATTCAAGCAAGAGAACAAAGTCATGGTTGCCAGAAAATTTCTGCGACTACATCGCCCCTTACACCTGGCCACCTTACTTTCCAGACTGCAACCCCCCTTGATTATTATATGTGGGGCGCAATTGAGCGAGATATCAACAAAACTCCTTGTTACACCAAAGATGAACTGCAGGCAAGAATTATGGCAGCATTCGCCAACTTAAACAAGGAGACCGTTCCGAAAGATTCAGGATTCTGTCCGAAGTCGTCTGGAGGCCGTGGGTGAAGCCAGTGGCGATTTTATTGAATAAATTTACTCTTTAGTATTTCGATATTTTTGTGTAATTTTGGTAAATATTTCTGTTAAAATGTGATGTGTTATTTTCATTTTTGCGCAATTTAGACGACAGTTTATCAACACCGAGCGGCAACAGTCTGTTTCATTCTTCAACACAATGGCCTGAAGATTGTGTTGAAACAAAGCAGACTGTCGCCGCTCGGTGTTGACTCCAGTGTCCACTTCTCTCTCTCTCTTTCTCTGTCTCTCTGTCTCTCTCTGTCTCTCTCCGTCTCTCTCTCTCTCCGTCTCTCTCTCTCTCTGTCTCTCTATATATATATATAATGTATGCTATATTTATGGGTAATAGTGCTTAATATCAGAGATAGAGCGAATCTAAATATAAAAGTGGGAATTGATGTCAAAACCATGCTTGTACGTTATATTCAGGCCATCTCTCTCTCTCTATATATACATATATATATATATATATATATATATATATATATATATATATATATATATATATATATAATATTATAAATTAATAGATTTAAAATATGGTTTTACCGCTACACAGTGATAACCATGTTTCAGAAATGGAAGCTAAAGCCCTTGAATTTAATTTTGTTATTAAACCAAAGACATTAGTTCCATTTCCTCATCAAGCGAATTTTGGAGTAACTTACTTTTTAAAATTTACTGTTGTTAACGGCACTGGAAAGATTCATATATATATATATATATATATATATATATATATATATATATGATAAAATATAGCGCACTCGAAACAACGTATAATTTAAATCATACCAGATAATACAAACCGAATCCAAGAAGATGTTTTGCTCATTACATTTGAGTATATCCTGAATATTTTACCAACATACTTCATTAATGCTAATTTTTTTCTGAAAATATTGACTTGCCTTTGACACTGCCAATATAAACAAACAGCTTTCGGTCTAGATGATAGTGTAGCGTCAATTTCTCGAACATTGATAATCAACACGATTTTTGTTAAGGTAATGTAAATGGATTATTCATAGCGTCTGGAATATGCTAGAAATTGATTGCTGACTGATTTAATAATTTTGAATCTACGACATTAGCCCGTGATAGTCATATACGAGTGTAAACTTTCGTGAATAAACCTATTAGTAACACTAACCGTGCTGATTATATTAACGAAGTAAAACTGTTACTAATGACTCGTGATCTGTTTAATCAAAGCAAATAAAATGCGTCAGAATGAGTTTAGTCGATACAGTGGCCACAGAATTAATTCAACGCAACTACTGTTCATTCTTTTTGTTGTTTTTTTAATAATTAGTATAGATATCCCGTCAAATGTCTGAGACTAGTTTCACAGCCATCGAAATTAATATTATTGAAATTACTACGGACGTATAACGCACACATCACTGCATGGTGACTAATTTCACTCGTGAAATTAACGTCAGTCTGGATGGGATTACTCCTTGCGTGGGTTGTTTATATAGGCAACTGGCTGGCTCATGGTAAATGGAGAATGAACAAAAACCGGGTGTTCGCTGATCTTTTGTTAGCAGCTAATGTTTTCGTCTTGATCTTGTGTTTGCTTATTTTATATTTATTTGTGTAAAATGGCTACTATTATTTATTTATTTTTTTTGCTCATAATCCAAAGAAAGTGCAAGAAACAAGTAAAACGAGATAGAAATTCTAATAAATTTTCAAAGGAATAGATTTCAAAATCGACATTTACGCAAACTTAATGAAGTAGATTACTTAGACGTATCTTAATGTTAGATATAACAATTGTTAAAAAGAGAACAACTCACATTTTATACACATTTCCTCCAGTTATCCATCCATCATGAATACATCACACAATTCATTAGCCGTGGATTATACGATTCCGGAAGCCAAAATACAACGAAAACCAAAACTAAAAGCTTTTTGATGCAACGCTAACATTTTCAACAACCAAAAAAAATTCCATATAACCAGAATGTGGAAAACATATCGATAAACATCTTCCCAAAATCGAGCAAAATACACAAAATATTCAACAGAAATATTCGAAAAAGTACCTACATTTACCCTGAAGACATGCTACAAATTCTAGATTCAAATTACACACAAATAACTTGAAATACTAAAAAGTATATTTATTCACTAAAATCGTCATTATCTTTAACTACGGTCTCCAGAAGACTCTGGAATCTCCTGCATCTCATCTGGACTATTTTCTTGTTTAAGTTGGTGGATGCTGTCATAATCCTTATCTTCAGTTTCACCCCAAGCAAGGGCTGGAACACCACTAGCACGCCAGGGGTTACGGAGAGTGAAAGCAACAAAAGAAGGTGGAGATTGAGGAAAGGATAAAAAAAGAATGGGGATCAAGATCGAAGCATTAGAAGATGTCGATTGACATTACATTTAAATTTTTGAAGATTATAGCTATCAGGGAAGTAAGTAAGAGGAAAGGAGTTCCACTGTCGGGAAGTGCGAGAGAAGAAGCTGTCGGGGTAGAAGAGGCGGTTACATTTAACTGTTTCGACAGTGAAAGGGTGGAACTGAGATGCCATCCTAGTGGCATGCTTAAATTCATGCAGTTGGAGCACCAGTGAAAGTAGCTCACCAGAGCAGTTGACATGAAAATATTTGTAGACAGAGGGAAGCCACATCACGTGTGTGAGAAAGTGACTGGCGTCAAGACCTATCACATTACGTGTTCGGATTTTGTCGAGCACCTCGAGATGAACAAGAGGGGCAAGAGACCATATATAAAAGCAGTATTCAATGCATGGACGAATGCTAGATTTGTAGAGGTGAAGGATGGAGGCAGAAAACCCTTCTGGCACGACACAGAGAACCAAATTTCATTGCAGTAGATGCAGCTATTGATTCAATGTAATTGTTCTATCCAAAGTCAGTGGAAAACGTGAGACGAAGAAGGCGCAGTGAGACACTCTCTTGAAGTTGAGCATCACACATGCTCATAGGAGGTAGGGATGTTTCTCTATGGTGGGTAAATTAGAGCAGTTTCGTTTTGGAGGCATTAAAATTCACAAACCATTTCTTGCTCCAGTAAACAACGGCCAGGTTAACTTTGTAAGCTAAGCCGGATTTGCTATTGAGAGAAGAGAACATGGTAGTGACAGCTGCGTAGATGCCTACTTGAGAACTGATGAAGATCAGAAACAATGTGGGACCTAGGATAGAGCCTTGGGGACACCAGCATTGGTATGGAAGAAACTAGAAGAGAACCAATTCATGACTACCTTTAATTCACGGTTTAACAGGAATAATTGATTTAAATCAAATAATCGTAATACCGTATCCCTGAAGATTACGTTAATGGTCGGCATGCCAAATCCTGTCAAATGCCTTCCAAATGTCTAGAGACACAACTCGAGCTTCGTTGTTATTATCAAGAGCTTGGTATACAAATTCAGATATGGCCGTAAACACATCAGTGGAAACCATACTGTTTGTCAGAGAATAGGTCATGGGAAGTAAGGTAATTAACCACCTTGGCATTGATTTGTCAAGACTTTGTCAAAGACTGGTAGGAGACTGATAGGATTAGAGGTATATAGATTAGAATGGTCTCCAGAGTTCTTGAAAACATGGATAGCGCAGGAGAACTGCCAAGAGGCTGGAAAGCAAGAATCGGCGAGTTAATAGTTTTATAGTTTGAAAAGAACTGGAGTCAGCTCAGGAGCACATTTCTTTAGGACTACGGCTGGTATCCCATCCTGACCACTTGCTCTAGGAGAGTCTAATTTAAAGATGTTTAATATCATCGACTAGGTTATACTCATCTCACTCAGTTCTAGGGAGGAAATCAGGTGTGTGCACTCCGGACGAGTCGAGCGTTGAGTTAGATGAGAATTTGCGAGCAAAGCATTCAGCCTTATCAGCTGTGGATGTTAAGATTTCGAATTAAGCAATTAGGTGAGAACCAAGGAGATAAGCGCGATTTAACTTGGTATTTCCTTGCTGGGATTAAAGCCTCGATGCTGGCTTTTACCCAGAAAGCGACCTCAGAGGCACATTTTTGAACGGGATGATTAAAAAACATATTCCAAGAGACAAAGAAAATCACGGAACGAGTCCCAGTCTTCCCGTTGATAACAGAAAGATGTTAGTAGGAGATTCATGGCTGGAGTTGGGAGTGGAAAGAGATGTTAACACAACCGCGTGATTAGAGTCGCCGAATAAGGGTGGAGGTAAAACAGAGATCAAGAAAAGAAGCGTCACCGTGCTGGTTTATTGGGGAAACGCGTAGGAAATTCAACCAATTGCGTGAGGGATTGAGTGATTGAAAAGTTAAGGGTTTGAATTCCAGCGAGGTCAGTTGCAGAAGTCACATGGATGGCGGGCGTTAAATTGACCGAACACGAATATGTTTGAAAACGGATGTAGAGAGATGGCCTTTTCTACATTATTGGAAATGCTATAGAGTGCAGAACAGAATGGAAGGGGAATGGTAGAGAAAGAAGAGATAGCTTACTGAATTGAATAGAGATAGACGGAGACACGTATACCAATGATCTGGAGATTTCAAAGAGAGTACCCTAGATAGAGGGAGATGACTGCGGACATAAACTCCCAGGCCATGCATATGATTTTTAGAATTCTTTCTGAGTAAGGTAGCCTGGAATAGAGAAATCAGAGGAAGGAATTTACGAGTTAAGGTTACTCTTGCAGAGAGCTAGTATATTAGGAGACTTTTCGAAGAGGAACGATTCCACATTGCAGAAGTTGGTACGAATATTACGGATGTTTGAGAAGGAAATGTTAAAGGGTTTAGGCAATTTTTTGAGCTGGTTTAGGTTTATATATTTGGTTGTTTAAGTTCATGTTGAGTTATGCTGATAAGGAAAAGGTCTAATGTAATAGTAGCAGATGGTCATCATATGTGACATGGGCAAAAAGGAACTGGCACAGACTGCAACATAATGTGGCCTCAGGATTGCTCACCGAAGGTGCGTTCAGGGACACCCTTCGATGCGCGAAATGGCACTTCAAGAACCCCGATATTATGCGACTGTTGATCAAGATGCTACGCAAAAGTTCTTGCTTCTACCAGTCAGGAATATTAACCAGAAAACTGCCACCCCGGTACCCTCTGTATGAAGAGACATTGCTACAAACCGCACACATCGCAAGAGATTCACGACAGCACTACTACTAAGACAAGAGAAAAGGAAAGGTTCCAGGAAACCCTTCCGAAACAGGAAACAAGGGATGAGCCTTTACATATGTTCACGACAATGGGAAGTAGTACTGACCGGGTGGTAGGAAAGGCTATCTACTCCTATAAAAAACAAACTATCAACAAAGAAAAACAAATCACGGACTTGGCATCAAGAGACATTTTTATTTCACTTAGGAAACTCAACAGACATTTTTATTTCACTTAGGAAACTCAACAGGAGAGTCAAGTTGGGAGCCAAAGCACGAGTTATGCATGCATAGATCGCTCATGAGATAGAGCCCCTTAGAAAACACATTGGAGAGGGGTAAAGATGTCGGGGGTAGCTTGTGCATTCTCTACACCCGCCCATATAGACTAGTACAAATGTGTAGAGGAGAAGCTTATGAATCTGAGGGTGGGTATGGATAGGGAATCTCAAACTGAAATACAAAGTTTCAACTTGGTTTAATTGCCAACTTGCAATTCGTATTGAAGAGGTCACTCCACGTCTGTGAGACACGATTAAAAATAACTTTCAATAATTTCACGAGTCAGAATAATTACGAAAGATTTAATATTCTAACAAAGTTTTCAAAGAGGGGAAAAGAGGGGGAAATAAATTCAATTCAATTAAAAAACAAAGAAATGAAAAACTTAGTACTGTGGAAAACATATACATAAACATTGGGTGGGGAGAGAAGTAAATAAAGTAAAATTATTTAAAGAAGGAACTTCAAAGAGATACATACAGGCAAGATGGGCAACCATATTATTTTTCACGTTGCTGCTTAGACGAATATTTAAGCAAGGAGTGACCTTTTGTTTTTGTTGGCAACTAGGAGTTGTGTAGTTCTCTCACTCATCTGCGCCCCACACATAATAATCAAGGGGGTTGCAATCTGAGGAGTTAGGTGGCTAGATATAAGGGGTGATGTGGTCGCAAAAATTGTCTGACAGCAATGACTGGGTTCTCCTGCTTGTAAGACATGGTGCAGAGTCCTGTTATCAGCAGCCACCCTCTTGACCCAAGGCACCACTACCTCCTCAAAGCTCTTGATGTAGGCATCAATGTTGAGTCTGCGGCTCTGTGTGAAGATGAATAGTGGCATAATGTTACCATCGCTAGTGATCACTCCAAGCACCTTCATAATCACTATTAGACTCATCCAATTCTATCCTAATCTTATGCACTGGCCTCAGATTGGCACCTAAACCCACTGAAATGTTCGTATTGGAGCTTCCGGCACGAATGCCAAGTAAAGCATGCTGTTTCCAAATTTCTGGCGGAGTGAATAGTGTCATGGTTTTTCTCATAGAGGGTGACTAACTGACGATACTATAGTGTGCAGTGGACAAAATCAAAAACAGACAATTCGCATGCGCGAAATTAAAAAATGGCAACAAGTTATCCATCGCACCTGGTATATATGTATTTTATGTCTATGCCCAAAATACTTAGGCGCGAATATTTAATAATTCATATTTTTGAGATGAAATCATTTTCAATCATAAAATCTAATTTATACATATATTTACATATTTTATTTCGATGTATTGTCATCAATGAATTTTTCATATTTCTTCCTATATAATCGACATATTTCGTATAGTTTTCAGAGGTTTGGTCATGTTCAACCAGAAAACCTATTGTGAGATATGCTTCGGTCGATTCATTTTTCATAAGTAACCGTTTTATATATCTCGTTCTTTTGGAGGGAAAATAATCAACAGTAATAGTTAAACAAGGAAATGCACAATGAGAACAATTTTTAAAGAGGCCTGAATCACTTTTACGTGGTAATGAATAGTGACTCAGAATTAGAAATCGGAGAGCCATGTTCGAATTCCAGTCGAGTTCGTTACATCAACTTACGCTCAAATATTCTTGCGAAAGTTTTGAGTTTATCTGATCTCCGCTCTCGCCTATTAGGATTAACTGGACCCTATAGCATTGGGTGGCAAACAGTCTAGAACAAAAAAAAAGTCTGAATTCACACCCGCCTGGAGAAAGTTGGGATTCATTGGGCTATCATGTCCAAGATACCCTACTGCTTGATACGGCGGCAGTAAGTGTGATGCCCCTTAGACCTTAAGGGGTACGCGAATCGTGAACATGAATTATTTTTTCTATTTTATTTTGTAAAGCCGACTGCTACTAGTAGATTAAAAAATACAGATGCTCTATTTATTGATGAAGATTACAAGATGGATTCGATTAATTTACTCCATGGAGATTTTATGAAAATGTTTCCTGAAAGTTTTCAACACGTTGCCTTTGTGACATAGAAAGTTGAGTTAGGGTTAGAGCAAGAGAGTTTATTTCTCCTCAGGCTGACTTTGAATTCGGTCTGTCTTGTTATTTAATCCATGGCTCTGGAGAGAATAGATGGTTTCATAACATTCTCCGGTCGATTTGTGCGAAAGTGAATGCTATTATTGCCGTGTCGATAAACGTTACAATACTCGCACGCTCATTAATTATATTAATATGAGGCAAACAAGGCTAGTGTTTTTGTGACACAAAAAGCAGATATATAAATTTTATTTGTCATCATTGTTAGACTGACCAGTAACAGTTGAAACTAATGGGTAAGTTTAGTACGCCGACTGACTATGAAGATGTGATGCTAGAGCTGTGAAATTTTGCATGCATTAATTTAATCTCTTCTTATTAAAAACTAGATTGTTTCTTTCCAGGTAAACTGACATCTGACCATTCATAGACGACTTCAAACTAACTCGTAGTGATTTGAAAATGGATATAATTTGGCATCGTGATGTTATCAAGTACCTGCAGTAAAAGGGCTTAGTCTCCAAAGGCATTCATGCAGAGATGGTTGTTAGATTAGAGGATGAGACTCCTACTTTATTGCAAAAGTGCAAAAGTGGGCAACTGAATTTAAGAAAGTCTTGAAGATGACCCAAGGTCTCGACATCCTGTGACTTTCTAGCACCTCATTAATCGTGATAGATGACAGGTGATTAACTATAAATCAAATTGCCAATGCTGTTAGTGTACCATACGAGAGAGTTGGGAATATTCTGCACAATGAACTTGGCATGACAAAGGTTTCTACTTGGTAGGTGGCACGTCTTCTGATCAGGCCGATCATATCACGGGAAAATTTGAAATGGTTTGACATAGAACCAGCTGGCTTCCTTGAATGTTTCATCACTTTGAGCCGGAGACGAAAGACAATCCATGCAATGGAAACACTCCTCCTCACTTGCTGTTTTATCTGCAGGGAATGTGATGGCTACAGATTTCAGGGATGCAAAAATCACAGTGTTCATTGACTATCTTAAAAAAAGCCACACTATCAATGGAAGCGAATTTGCCGATGGTTTCAAGAGCAAATTTCGAGGAACAATGACGAAAGGGGGTCTTGTTTTATCGGGACGGTGCTGCTATGCGAGACCCTGGCTTTGAACCGGTTGATCATTCACCATATTCTCCTGATGTTGCTCCATTTGACTATCTTCTGTTAACCAACATCACAAAAAAACTTCGCTGGGAAGAAGTACCGCAGTGATGATGACGTCATATCTGCCTTTGAAAGTTTTGACCAATAGGATGAAAATGTCTGCACCACGAGGATTCAAACACTGGAAGTTGGAAGAAGTGTCTAGACCGCAAGGTGGATGTGTGTGTCTATATTGAAAAATAAACCACATTTGATCACTTTCCATGAGAGTATCTTGGTTGCCTATTAACTTCACAGCCAACCCTAATATTCTAGATCTTTCAATATTTGTAATTTTAAAAAAAATATTCACTTTTATTTTTTTTAGTTTTATTTTGCAAACATTAATATTTAAAACTAATTTAGAAGACTTAAAACTAAATTTAACATTTACTTTGAATTTTTATTACATTTGACGAGATAAAACTTATTTTATGTTTAAAATCTAAAATGTTTTTTTACTGTTTTCTTAATTGTTTAGCAAAAAGTATTTTTTCCTAAACGATTTTTTCAACTCGTATGATTTTAAAATCTCTCACCACTTTGATTATTTTTCTAAATAAATTTTCTCTCAAGTTTTATTAAATTTGAACTGGTTAATTGATTGAATTGTTGACATATTTGTCTTTGTTTTTTTAAATATCAAAGAGACTGCTGAAAAATACTCGGACAGAAATCTGAAATCTCATTTCAGCACATCTTCTCAATAATTGTGATAAATGACACGAAACTACACTATTCTGGAATATTCAACTGAGACATGCATCTGAAGCAGACATAATTCTGATAATTTTATTAATTTTTTGAATTAGTTACTTTTTTGGTTCAAATAATATTTTGATGCCCTTATTCCATTTGAGAGAATCAGACATTTTCGTTAAAAACGACATGACAAGACGTTGTAGTAAAATTTGAATGGAATATTAATTAAGGTGATATGTTTTCTTCACTGTTTACACTACAAATTATAGAAAACAGAAAATACAAAAAAAAATAATGGAAGAAAACTTTTTTCAAATAATAGTAAAATTAAAAAAAATAAATCTATGACTGTTTCAAGAGTTTTTCAACAAAATCTAAAACATTGTTTAAATTTTGATTAAAATTTTACTGGAGAGTGGATTAGTTAAATTCGTTTTTTTTTTATTTGTAATTTTTATAACAGTTTTGGTGCGTCCAACTTCTGAAAACTACTGCATTTGAATGAATATGGAAAATTTGAGCGAACGACGGTGTTGATTGGCAAGTGGAAGTGTTCGACGAAGAGAAAAGCAATAAGACATAATTGAGAGTTTTAAAATAGAAAGATGAAAATGAAATTAATTTATGGAATATTATGTATTCTCAGCTACAATAATTATGACATATGTATTAGGTCATCCCATAAGTTCTGTCCGAATTTTAATTTTTTGTTAAAATGAACGAAATTTAAAGAGTATTTTATAATGTCTAATGGAGCTGAACATTATTTTTATGTTTAGATGCATTTAAACTGATCAAATTTTATTTCAGAGAAGAATAAAATTAAATTTTGTTTGATTAAAACCCTGCTAACATGGAAGTACCCAATAATCATTTGAGGCACATAATGCTTTATGAGTTCAAGAAAGGAAACTCAGAAGCCGAAGCGGCTAGAAACATTCACTCAGTTTATGGAGAGGAATGTGTGAATGAAAGAACTTGCAGAAGATGGTTTGCAAAATTCAGAGGTGGCGATTTCACCCTTGAAGATGAAGATCAAACCGGACGTCCAGTTGAGTTTGATGAAAAGCTTCTTGAAGCAGCCCTTGAAGAAAATCCTGCTTTATCAGTTGAGGAATTGGCAGTGGTTCTCAGTTCAAACCATACAACTGTTCATCGTCATCTTCAACAACTTGGAAAAGTTTCTAAACTTGGAAAATGGGTGCCTCATGAATTGTCTGAAAACAACCTCAAATCCCGAGTTGATATCTGCTCTTCCCTCCATTCTCACCAACTTGTTTCACCGTTTTTGGATAGACTTGTGACTGGCGACGAAAAATGGATCTTTTATCGAAATGTTAAGCGTCTTAGACAGTGGCTTGGTAAAGGGGAAGGACCCCAACCACAGCCGAGAAGAGAAAGTTCATGGGCAAAATGTTCTTTCAATCTGGTGGGATTGCCAAGGAATAATCCACTTTGAATTCTTGCCACCTAATGCAACAATTAATGCTCAAATATACTGTCAGCAATTAGAGCGTTTGAACCAAGCTTTGAGGGAAAAAAGACCTGCTCTAGTGAATCGAAAACGGGTGATGTTTCATCAGGACAATGCGCGACCACACACAGCAAGAATCACGTCACAAAAGATCGAAGAACTTGGTTGGGAGAAAATTCCTCATCCACCTTTTTCTCCCGGCCTTGCTCCTTCAGACTACCATTTGTTTCGTAGCTTACAGAATAATTTGGAAGAAACAGCTTTTGTAACAGAGGAAGAGGTTAAAACTGACATTTGTGAGTTCTTCGAATCAAAGCCAAAAGAATTTTACAGTAATGGAATTAGTAAGCCTGTTAATAGATGGAAGGAAGTCATAGATAATCAGGGAAAATACATTGTTGATTGAATCTGTAATTAAATGTAACATTTGGTCACTTGTTTTCTTTATTCAAAATTCGGACAGAACTTAGGGGATGACCTGATATATTCATTTTCGAATTCCATAAACCTATTCAGTAATGGTGTAGGTATCCAAAAACATCTGAGCAGTTCGTTATGATTAATTTGGCTGGCAAAGCAAAATACGACACAGTCATGGGCAATGATAATAAAATTCACAATTTAAGCGACAAGGGTTAGTATGAACAGTTAGTATGAACAGTATTGCGCCATTATGTGGTAGAAAAGTCATCAAATCGTTGTCGCTAACCTGTAAAACCGTTAAAAGCAATAATGGTTTATCCAGATCTCCCAGATGAACAATGGAAAATAGCATATTATGCAATAGTGATAATTATGGTGTAACATCTTTTATTTATTTATTATTATTGTTATTATTAATATTATTATTCCTTTTTATTTTTGGTGTATACTCATTTCTTTCTGGGTCCTGACCAGAGACCTAAGGTCAGAAATGGTAACATGACATTTTTCCACAGAGCAGTTCTGAAAAATAAAATCACACATATTTTTTGTAGATAAAACCCTTAGAAAGGTGTGAGCTTTACTTGTGAGAACAATTTTTTGTATTTCTTTAAGACATAGGTTGCTACCAGGAATCCCTTCAATGAGTATTGGAATCTTTTCCAATCAATCCGAGGGCTCCAACTACAAGTACTTGAATCAATACATAAGCATTGGATGTGTTTATACTAAAGTCCATAAATAAACATTGGTCGTGTTAATACTTGAGTCTATAAGCAAATCTTAGTCGGCTTTACAGTATTTAAATTGTTCAAACTGTTGTCCCCATCTTTGTCATATCCACGACGTTTCGGCATTGGACGCTCCGGTTTCTTCAGGTGATATACATTGGAATTTCAAACCGAACCCTAGTTCCACGTGCCATGCCTTTTTTTATATCTCAGTTTCAGTTATTTCTCTCAACTCTCCAAGTATTTATTCACCTCTGTGGCCAGGTATTGAACTTAATGGAAGAAAGCGTTGATTGCAGTAATCCAGTTACTTGACCTAAACAGTTGTGAGTTCAATACCTGGCCGAAAAAGAAGAGGGTCAGCAGTCCGAACAATGTAAATAGTGCAAAGAATTACAATACCTTATCTCAGAAATATAGACAAATGTTAGTCGGATTTATACTTAAATATTTAGGTAGACATTACACATATTTACCCTTGTGTCAATAGGTATCCGCCCAGCATCTGGGTCCTTTTAGTAGGGCTCATCCTCCTCTACAGAAGATGCAGCATTTCTGGTGTCACCGAAAAGGCAAGCTAACTTACTCAGCAAACTTAATCTAGCAGAAAGTCAGGTTTGGGCGAAGCACAGTTGCGATCGAACTCCTCATAAGGTAACAGTATGCGAAATAAAGTTGCTAATTACGTGGCTCATAACCGCTAATTACCGAGCAGACGTAATCTAGCACACGGTCACGGTTTTGAAGTACTTGTCTACGAGATGAACTTATTAACTGTATTTAGCGATCATAATCGCTAATTAGTCAGCAAAATTGATCTAAAAACAAAACAACAGCTCCCGGTTAGTAAGTTAGTATCGAACTGTCTGCAAAAGCTAACTGTTCTTTGAAACAAGCTTTCTAATGTCACTCGACCTAAGGTGGCCTTCATCGTCAGCTACGAAGCAAAATTAATCTGGTACAAGGCAACAGTTTTTGGGACGCCCTGTCGGTGTCTTTTACACCTCAGAAACGAATTGATCGATGTGGAAAACTTGCTCATCACCTCTCTACAGCAGGAACTAAATATTTTTCTTTTCGTGCTTGCATGCTTTTGGCATTTCCTGTTTAAATCTGATGCAAGAGTCAATTTTTTTTGTTAAAAAGATGGACGCATAAAAATAATTAGATTCATCTGCTGTTGTTCTTATTTTTTATTCACTTCTCAAGGCTTCTAGGAATTTTTTTTCACAAATTGATTCTTATCTTGATTTTGTCTTGCATAGAATTTCAGACGACGAATTCATTTTTCATAATTTTCTATTTGATTTATACTTTTGTTTTTGTTATATACTTTATGGTGTCTAACTCTGGGATTCAGTAAATGTATACATTATTTGGTTCATATCTAACATGCATACACATATAATTATCACACACACACACACACACACACACACACACACACACACACACACACACACACACACATATATATATATATATATATATGTAGTGTTGGATTTTTCATGTAAATCAATATTTACCCAATAAAATAGAATTCAACCAAAGATATTAAATTTTCAGCACATATAGACACACAGACAACACACACATGCACACACACAAACACGCATATGTATATATATATATATATATATATATATATATATATATATATATATATATATATATATATATATGTATGTATCGGACTAAGATTGTTTATGTCAGTGCAACTAAACATTGGCACGAACGAGAGACACTGGGAATATTTAATTAATGTTTTTATGTGTTTTGGGATTATAATCTCGCTAATTTTATTCAGATTCTTTTTCTTTTTGTTTTCATAATCCTTGATTTTAAATATCCCAAATTGTGATAACAGAAAATCTGCCAAGAATTGTGAAACGTTGTAAGAAACTGGACACAAATTTATTGTGGATGAAATTAAAGAACTTTCCGTACATTTTCGTTTCAGTGAATTGTTTTTTCTTTTAGTTTGAGTCGCATTTTATATATCAAAATTGTCGCTAGTCTCGTTACGGTGAGCAACTAATGCGTTTAATGTGTTGTTTTGTAAAATATCCCTTTTGCGTTCATATAATCTTTTATTCAAACTCTAAATTTTCTCTATCCCATCTGGTAATGTGCGATATTTAATAACAATGGCGATGGAAACAAAAAGAAAAAGAATCTAAATGAAATCTGCTAAATAACATAACCCAAAACATCTCTTCTTCGTGCGCATCTATAGTCGCGAACCAAAGTAAAATATTTAAGCTGATGAAGTCCTAATGGAGGAAACGCGTCAGCCGAAAGCGTTTTTCATATGTATTCAGGGATGTAGTTTGTCTGAGCACTTTTCATGGAAGTAGCGATAGAGTAAGAAGATGTTTACAACGTTTCCTCTATGAGAAAGAAATTGCAGAGTTGAAAGTAATTTATCGCCCACAAGTACGCGGAGACGCTTTTGGAATCTATAAGACTGGAAAATGAAGACTTAACATCCCCTGCTAATTGTGCACCAACCTTGTCCTACTCCGAAGCAATTGCGTGGTGAGAAACAAAAACCACCAGTCTACAAATTTCCAGAGAGACCATTGAAAGTAGAAGGCAAAACTCTGAACTATGTAAAGTCTTTCACCTATCTTGGTAGCAAAGTTAATTACAGTGGACCTTTAGATGATGAAATCAGACATAGGATTGCTAAGGCTACCAGTGCTTTCGGCAAACTTCGCCATCGCTTGTGGAATGGGCGAGGTATTCGACTGGATACGAAAATTCGTGTTTACAGAGCTGTTGTCGTGGACTCCATACAGGTACCATATACGCCAGTTAGATGTTTTCCATAAAAGCTGTCTGCGTGCAATCTGTGGAGTTAACCTTCAAGATAGGACATCTAACGTAGACCTGTTTAACAGGTGTAATATTGGAGGAATCGAAACTTTTCTCATACAGTCTCAGTTACGGTGGACTGGTCATGTCTTGAGAATGTCTGATGACAGGATACACAAGATCCTAATGTACAGCCAGTGAGATCAGGGCCACAGAAATATAGGTCGCCCATGGCTAAGATACAAAGACAAGCTGAAGAGCAACTTGTCATTTGTCAGTATATCTCATAACACCCTCGAGCGATTAGCCTTAGAACGGGTAGAATGGAGATCAATGTGTTTTAGTGGACTCAGCAATTTTCAATCAGCTTGTCTGAATCATCTTCAAGAAGCGAGAGCAAGTTCTAAAAGGTCAGCCAATCTAAGAGTGATCTCATCTCATAATCCTCACACTTGCTCCATATGTGGCCTCCTTTGTAAATCAGTAGCGGGTCTTAAGTGCCACTTAAGATTATCGCACAGAATTTCATAACTGAATCAACTAAGCTGTCATATCCTCATACGTTGAAACCGACGGGAGAGTCCATTATTATATATATATATATATATATATATATATATATATATATATATATATATATATATATATATATGTGTGTGTGTGTGTGTGTGTGTGTGTAATAATGATAATAATAATAATAATCTTATAAATATAAGTAAGTATACTCGTCTGGAAAAACATTGGGTGTTTTGGCTTGTAAATAAACAAACCAATGCCCAAGGAAAAATAAGGGATAAAAAAAGAAAGAACTCAGAACATGAAATCGAGGCGAAAACAATCGTCCAGAATCCAAGCTCAGAGTCCAAAGAAAAAAACCTCCAACATGAGTCAAGCAAAAGTAACTAAGCAGCGTGCTCAATACACTAAGTAGAGCAAATCTAACTATGAACTTATGAGCCAGGCAAACCGACCTAGGTTTCACCTAATTTTGCTTTCTTACCCTTTCATGATTTTAAGTTTTCTGCTGTAGCAATAATTAGGCGGTTCAGTAAGTAAGCCGGTTCAAATGCAAATATAACCTGAGTAAGACATACTGAGGAAAGAGAGGTTCGAGAATTTGACACTCACCGGATATGACAAGAATGAAAGCAGAAACTAGCCTACCTAATAATCTTGTTTAAATTTGTGGCAGAACAGGGAATTGGTAAGTCAGTGAAAGGAAAGAACTATAAAGTGGGGGGGGGCATGATCGCCCAGTTACTGAAGGGACACGGTACAAAGAAAATATTGAATAACGATGCACTGACGAAAGATTTACCATTCAAATGGTAATCGTAGCCTTACTTCATCGCGTAATGGTTGCTACCGCATGAAACTTAATTGCGGGAGAAACAAAGCAATGGAAGCAAAATGTACTAAAAAATTGATTATTATATGTATCGAAGATTATGATTATTTTTCTACGATAGTAGATTTCGTGAAACATGAATATACATTAGTACACACACACATACACACACACACACACACACACACACACACACATATATATATATATTTATATATATATATATATTTTGATCTTTAATTACGTTAAAGTTACGTTAAAATAGTGATTCTGATCTCCCGAATAAATGCATTAAATCTAATTAGGCGATTTCATATGGATTGCATATTTTTATTTCTTACTTTTCATAGCTCTTCTAAAAGCGAAGTATAAAATGTTTGGTAATTATCGTTTGGAGTCAATAAAGTATAATGCATTAGGATTTATCTCTATCAATATACTGTAATAATTTGTTTTCTATACCAGTAACACCTGAGTCTCTTAAAAGCCAATAAATTAGCTCATTACATACGATCAGCTATATAACATCAGAGAAAATAATTTCTATGTTTTAAAATAACATGTTAGTCTCAATTTTTTACAAGTTAGATTTTCGTATATTCCTTAACTGTATAAAGTCTTACATTTAAAAACTATATCATTTTTTTCCATTGCATAGAATTATTTCTTTATGAAGATGATTTACCTGTACTTTATACGACCTGGGTATGACGTTAAACTGCATCCGCGTCCTGGGCAAGACGATAAACTACATCCAACAGCAAGGCCTCTGATCAGGAGGTTTTGAGGAGCGTGGAACCACCTCTTAATTGCTGGTGTTCCCAGGTCCACCCTGACCCGGGGTGGTAGCACCTGTTAGGGTCCCAGCTATGGGTAAATAGTTAACTCCCAAGGTGTGGCCACGTCCTGGGTATGACGATAAACTACGTCCAACAGCAGGGCCTCTGATAATACATTTTTGGAAAAAATAATGTTGCCAGCTGTACAATTTTGGAAAAATATTACTGGCTATATTTTATTTTGTAAGAATAGTGTTGCCGGCTATACATATTTGAAAAAGATTACCAGCTATACAATTTTGGAAAAAATAATATTACCAGCTTTACGTTTTTGGAAAAAATAATATTACCAGCTTTACGTTCTGGGAAAAAATAATATTACCAGCTATACGTTTTTGGAAAAAAATAATATTGCCAGCTATACATTTTGGAAAAATATTACCAGCTGTATGTTTTGGAAAAATAATATTACCAAGTATACATTTTTGAAAAAAATAATATTACCAGCTATACGTTTTTGAGGAAAAAAGACGTTATCAGCTATACATTCTTGAAGAAAAAATATTACCAGAAATAAAAAATCTTTTTCAGCATTAAATGACCCATTGAGGTTGATATGCCGTAAAACAAACCAAACCAAACCTGTACTTTACGTTGCGTTCGTATTTCAAGTGAAACTGTCTTGACAACTGCAAAATGGTGACTGAAATTTGAAGCTGAATAAAACCTTCGCTTTATGCCACGTTTTATTGGAGATCACTTTTCCGAGAAAATTGCAGCATTTTCCTCAAAATCTTTTATTCATAAAGCAAAATTAACCTGTCATAAAAATACTCTTCCTTAGCTTTCTATGACCTTACGTGATCTTTCAGCTAAATTGCGTATATTACATATGTAATGGCAATATAAGTCTTTTCTGGCTCCCTGCTATATTAAATCGTTCGTTTGACGCAAAAGTTTCCAGCATTTCTGAAAAATATCTTTTTGATATACATTCCTTACATCGTTACTCAGTCTTCAAATTATTTGCAGGTTTTTTTCGTAGCTCAAACCGTCTTTCAGCTAAACTGTAAATTCCGCCAGACAAGAAAGATTCCACCGGAATTTTTCGAGATATTCAAATTCTTTCAACTTTCAAAGAGGGTAAAATAGAGTGAGAACAATCTGAACAAGAAATATCTGGAGAATAGATGTTGAAAAATATTCCATCTAATTTCCTGTGTTGCAGTTCTTATTTATCTGGAGGAAGAACGCGGTAGAATGGTTGATTAAAGTATTTTTTTTTTAAGAAAAAAAGATATTTTTTCTTTATTCCAATGCGATAGTCAAACGGACCCATTTATCACTAACAGTAAGCTACAACATTTCGTTCAGATGGCAACAATCCCTAATTCCCTTTGAATTGTATCAAAAACTGAAAATAATTTTCCCTCCATCAGAGGTCGTAGATACTGGGTGTTTAGATGGCCTGAATATTTTATCAATGGAAAAATGAACACATTTCTTTTACATAATTATTTCCAGTTCATCTGTTGAGTAGCCGTAACTTGTACAAACAGATCTGGTGAAATCCAATTCAGCAGAAAGTTCACAGGAAAAACAAATCATTAAAACAATATTGCCGAAATGCCAATAAGATTCATTTTCCTATATATATCTTATGGTAATGTACCCAGGCACACATGGGCTCTCTCAGCTATAAATAGGAGCAGGTACTGCCTTTTAGAGAGTTTCCAGCAGTCAGCTCTGACAGTCGGACCGAACATTCATGCTGTAACACATTCGTTTGTGTATGTTTGTATTTGTTAATATATTTGTTTAATTCAATTCCTATTTTTGTGTATATTTCTGACCATAACAAGGCCACAACAATACAGAAATCAAAGAGATCCAACACTAGTTGGAAAATGTAGGTCTGAACTAGACGAAATCCAGAATTAACTCTTTTCAACGAAATTTTATTTCGTTGTTATTGGTAAAATAGTTTGATTGTTTAAACTTCTAAATTATCAAATCTTTTTTACATGTGCTAACTGAAAGGCTGGCCGCTTAAGGGGACTTACACCCCTTTTTTCTTTTGACAGTAATTTTCGTTATGTCTCCGCTTCCTTATTCATTCTTTAAGTTGTCTACCACCAAGAGATTGCTTAAATTTCTTTCTCAGGCTTCGTGTGGAGCCTATTCTCTTCAGGGTTGTGCAAGGGATTGAAAAATTTGATGGCACATCCGATAAAGAGCTGTGAAAAGTTCACCAACAAGTTTCAGTTTTCCTCGTTACATTAGGGGCTGGGAAAAGAAACAGAAGAATTTGTATTGATTTTCACTTCAGCGCTTAAGCGAAAACACACCAAAGAGGAAAACAAGGGAAGAAAGCTTATATCAGCGGGCTTATATCTATTTACCTATCTCAGGCTGTTCAAACACGCAGACACGCAAAAAGACACACACAATATGTATATAATACGTAATATGGTGTATATGCAAATTCTTGTATGGAAACAATAAATATCCATATATATATATATATATATATATATATATATATATATATATATATATATATATATTATTATTATTATTTTATATGCGCAGTACTTATTAGGAATTGCTCAATATCAGTGATAGAGCTAACATACACATTCAACTGAATATATATATATATATATATATATATATATATATATATATATGTATGTATATATATGTATATGAAAATTTTTCATATACATATATATATACATACATATATATATATATATATATATATATATATATAATATATAAAACCCAGTGATTCTGAAAATTTTAATTATATATATATATATATATATGTATATATATATATATATATATATATATATATATATATATATATATATATATATGTATGTATATATATATGTATATGAAAAATTTCTCAGCGTTAACCTGTAAATAAAGACAATATCTATAAATGTAAAAGACAATAAGAAAACAGTAATAGTTGCCGACGCGTTTCGTCCAATGTGGACTTTCTCAAGGCCAAACGAAATGAATTTATTAAACAAAGTAAGTAATAATAACAAAAACAAAATGTCCTTAGCAACTGGAAGAATTTACAGAACGCTATTTTCATACTGTTAACTGAAAATTACGTCAATTACTGTCACGTGTGGAGATATTGTTTTTATTGCTGTATTGACGGATTAAACCATTTTCTTTTGATTTCTTCATACTGTTCTGTACGTTTGTTTGAGAGAGAAGTAATTCTGTTAAGAAAGGTTAAAATAGCGTTCTCTAAATTCTTCCAGTTGCTAAGGACATTTTGTTTGTGTTATTATTAACTACTTTGTTTAATAAATTCATTTCGTTTTGCCTTGAGAAAGTCCACATCGGACAAAAAGCGTCGGCAACTACAACAGTTTTCTTATTGTTTTTACATATATATATATATCTATATATCTATATATATATATATATATATATATATATATATATATATATATATATATATATATATAAACAGAGAGTGTGATGGATAAATTGTCGTGTAAATTATGCAAAAATGAAAATATCACTGGCATCTCATTTTAACAGATATATTTACGATAATTACACAAAAATGTAATAATAAAGAGAGTAAATTTGTTCAATAAAATCAGCATTGTCTTCAACCACGACCATTGGAATCTCCTGCATCTCTTCGGAACGGTCTCCTTGTTTAAGTTGGTCAATGCTGCCATGATCCTTGTCTGCAGTTCATCTTTGGTGTAACAAGGAGTTTTGTTCATCTCTCGCTCAACTGCACCCCACACATAATAATCAAGTGGGTTGCAGTCTGGGGAGTTAGGGGACCAGATGTAAGCGATGATATGGTCGCAAAATTGTCTCACAGCCATGACTTTGTTTTCCTGCTTGAATGGAATGGTGCAGAGTCCTGTTGCCAGACATAGGGGTCTTTTATCAGCCAACCTCTTGACCCAGGCCAGCACTATCTCCATAACGCACTTGATGTAGGCGTCCGTGTTGAGTCTGAGGCCTGTGGGAAGATGAATGGAGGCATAATGTCGCCATCACTAGTGACCACTCCAAACAACTTCGTTTTCACCATTAAACTCATCGAACTCTTCCTAAATGCTTTGTACTGTCTTCAGACTGACACCAAAACATTGAAATGTTTGCAATGGAGTTTCCGGCACGAATGCCCAGTAGTACAGAATGCAGTTTCTCAATTTCTGGCAGACTGAATAGCGTCATAGGGCTTTTTTTCTCGCACACGGTGCGCAACTAAACTTACTATACTGTGCAGTCGACAAAATTAAAAACAAACAATGCGCATGAGCGAAATTAAAATGATAAAATGGCGACAATTTATCCATCGCGCCCTGTATATATATTCTCATATAGAGTGTATCTGTAAAGTAGAGAAAATGAATAAAAAAATGTTAGAAGACAAACTTTTACTAGCCAACGTCTTTCGTCCTCTGAGGGACTTTATTACTCACTTTATTTTTGGCCAGACTTTGAATTAGGCCACTTTGTGTCCTTCACGTGCTTTGACTGACCTTTCAACGCATCTGATGAATATTCAGGAAAGTTCTCAAGTTTGCATACGGTATCCTATTTTACACACACACACACATGCACATGCACACACACACAAACCTGTGTATATATATATATATATATATATATATATATATATATATATATATATATATATATATTTATATATACATATACATGTATATATATATATATATTGGTAAATTCTGTTTTCTTGATAAAGCAATGACATCCTCGTTATCGTATATAAGCACGTGCAGAAAAATAAATTCTACATTCCCTTGATAAATTTCCACAGAGGACAAGACATCGGGGGCTAAGAATGTTTTTTCCACTTCACACACACACGCATATATATATATATATATATATATATATATATATATATATATATATATATATATATATATATACCCAAGTCTAGGATTAGTGTATACGGAATAAATTCCAATAACCAACAATTACTATTCTTAAAAGAGTGCTCAATACAGAATAGAGCATATATAATTGTTTATTTAAAAATTACAACATAAATATGTTATAAAATCACTACAAAAATAGCCATTTTGTTTCAACACCTC
>OZ038477.1:147390633-147420633 GCA_964036315.1 Acanthosepion esculentum | reverse complement strand
AAATTAAAATCTGCATGGCACTTTACTCCAATTGGCTCATTCGCTTGCTTAAACTCAACGTTGATTCTGATTCCGCAGAACTGGGTTGGGTGTGAAAAAATATTTGTTGTTAAGATTCTTTTTCCATCCGGTTTTTCCAGTTACGAGTCTTTTTTTAAAGCTGATCGTTTTGTGTTCATTTTGTTTAGTTCTTTTTTCGTAACAGATTTAATGTTTAGTATAGAGCTTAGAAAAAATTCGAGGTGTGAGATAGGCAAGAAGTAAGGCATGTAGCAACATCAGCACGGCAAAGGGCACTCCTTTAAAGGCAAGGAAGGGCAAAAATATCAAGTCAAGTGATAGCGATTGCTGTATGAGTCGTACGATTTTTGAATCAAGCCCGGGCAACGCCGGGACATGCTGCTAGTCACTAATAAATAACATCTCTTCACTTTCCTTATTTAAAGTCCTTTGATCTACTAGGTTTGGAGTATCTTCGGACCGATCAACCTGTGACTTCACATTGCCAAAGATATGTTGAAGGCCGACAGCGTAGACCTGTGATAGATTAATTGAACAAGAACCGCCAGCTTTACGAATGCACCTGTCTTCGTAGCTGCACTGAGGTTTCATCGAAACTGAGTGTGGCTTTATTGAATAACCTGCAACGTTTATACATTTTTAAATGCATTCAATTTAAAAATACTGTTTGGTTCTGACGTACCCCCGACTGCTCACCGTCTATTTCAAACACTGATATCCACTAAAAGAAAGGCTGGATTAAAATTTCTTTTTAGTAATTGCATTGTTTACGTTGTAGATGCAAAAACTATGGAAAACAATGAGAAAATGTGCATTCTTTAAAAGGGTTAAAAAGAACCTTGATGGGCTGTTACAGTCTTGGGACTGAACAGTCTTAAGCATGTCGGATAAAACGTTGGTTTCCTCAAACAAAGGGGGCCTCAAGTTCAGACCATGCTCGATGAGCACATTTTCTTTATTAGATTTTTGCCAGTATGCAGTTCAATATAAAGAGGGGGGTCTAATTTGTGTATCCCCCAAAAATAACGTTTGAGGTAAGAAGTATGTATAAATAGGCAAAAATAATATGTATATAAAGATTATATACATACATACACAGACGGGCGCGCGCACACACACATCTATCTATCTATCTATCTATTTATCTATATATATATATATATATATATATATATATATACCCAAGTTTAGGATTGGTATATACGGAGTGAAATTCAATAACCAACAATTAATATTCTTTAAAGAGTGCTCAATACAGAGTAGAGCAGATATAATTATTTATTTGAATATTACAACATAAATATGTTATAAAATCACGACAAAAGTAGCCATTTTGTTTCAACACTATATATATACATACATACATATATATACATTAAATTGTGTATTTACGCAGCAATCCGTTTTATACATATCTAGAGTTATAGCAATATTTTATTTTCCAAACACGTGTTTGGAAAATGAAACATACATTCCTAGATATATATATATAACAATGAATAGATTCAGTTAAATGTAAAATAAAATTCTTCGTTGATAATGACAAAAAGTATAGCCGAAATTAGTTGTAAAACATTCGGAGAATTTTAATATAATTTATGTCCTGAAAAGAAAAATACTAACACATGAGAAATTATATAAAAAAATCAAACACTACACCTTTTCAGACGTTTTCAACAAAAACTTGCATATATATATATATATATATATATATATATATATTTGTGTGTGTGTGTGTGTGTGCGTGTGTGTGTGTGTGTGTGTGTAAAACTGAAATATAGTTATGTATAACTGCGAAGGTAATATTAATAAAAAGAAATGTCAAGAGGAAAACTTATATTTGTGATGCGTTTCGTTCCTTTGATCAAGCTCCTCGAGGAACGAAACGAACGCAATGCGAAATAATATTCCACTTGTCATTATATATATATATATATATATATATATATATATATATATATATATATATATAGTATATGGGAATATATGTATATATATATATATATATACATATATATATATAGTATGTAATGTTTAGGAAGTCAAGAAATATTGATGAAAGATAAGTTTTTTTTTCAGTAACTTAGAATATTTCGATATGTGAGGTCGCAGCATAAATTAGAATTGATTTTATGCTTGAATGTATAAATATATTCCTAACTTTTCACTTTTTATGCTGTCATCTTAAAAATTAATGTATCTGTGAGGATAAAAAATCAATGACTTTAATTTATTCAGAGAAATGACACAAAATGGTTCATGACAAGCTGGATGCAACAACGAAGCTGTAAACTAATTGCATTCTTCAATATAATTTCTATTCTCTCCAATGACTTGAAGCAGCCTCCTCTCAAGAGGAAAAACGAATAATGGCTTTGGAAACAGCCCATATTCGTATAGTATTATCTTAACTTAAATTATGTTCTTGCTCCTGTCTTCTGAAAGGTCAGTCTATGATTAGGGTTTCCTTAAAAATTCAAGTTTTTATACGGCGCATTTATAAGGTCAGTGAGCATTTTTAAATACTTAAAATCAGCCGCAAAATGTTTTTAAATGTACCATATCGTATTATCCATAAGGTGGTTTTATAAATGAAAATACGCTAGGATACAGTTCTAGTTTATGGAAGGTTAGTTCGAAGTCACGTTCGCTCGAACGAGCTGGGCGACAGCTTTTGAAGACAAAAAAACAACTTACTATTTAACACACATACTGCCAACGGCTTTTTTGGAATACGCGTTCCTTGCGTTTTCACAAAATTATTCACAAGACTTTAACCTCGTTGATACCGTTTATATCTTTGGAAAATGGCGGCCACACCATATGCACCTCGTTGTTATACACTAATTTACCCAAGTTGTCATTTATTGCAACTACGGTGTGAGCTGGAGCGGTTTCGTGCTTAAAGACGACTTTTTCTTCTTAAGCTCTGTCTGAAGGCTGTTTTTTTTTTCGGAATTCAGTGTAAACAGAGGAAGTCATTTTTATGCCATCAATCATTTTTCATGGTCTAACCAACTCATTATCAATAATGCTCGTTCAATACCACCTCCTTGCTGAGATTGCAACTAAACAGGTTCAGGACCATCTTTTCGCCAACTGCCACGGTCATCCGATATCACTCTACATTTGTCTACGACCAGAACTTTACGAAAATCTAATCTTACATATTTTCTTGCTTCAGCTAATACAGTTAACGAGATGATACAACTCAAAAGAAAGCAAACAGTTAGTTTAATACAAACATTTTATTAAATACCCTTGTGAACTGTTAGGCATATTTAGAGCCCAGTAGTTTCGAATCATTCTTTAACGAATCTTAAGTGGATCATGCCACATTTCAATTTTCACTCGGGTTTCCATTCACCGAGTGAAAGTCAAGAGGTTCAGTATCATCCCTTTGCACAATGCATGCAGCCGCGTTTGTGATAAATTTCTTGATTGTATAATGGACCCTGTCAAGGAATTGAGTAATCTTCCGTATTTAACTTTCATGAACCATTTGAATAATATTTGCCTTGTCACATTGCAATACAGCATGCACAGGAAACAACGCAGCAATACTACAAAAATGGCTGCCATTTTTGTACAACTGCGCAGAACGACGTGTTATTGAGTATACGTGCGCAGGTCAGTGTTATCAAATATTTGATCGAATTACTTTCCAATACATGCTGCAAATAAAAAGAAATAAGAAAAAAAGATGTTAATGCGCAAAATGTTGGAACCCATTTTAAGTCGTTGACTAGAAAATCAGAGCCTCATTGCTATAGATATATATATATAAAATTAATTTTTTCTTAATTTTCAGAACAACAGTAAAAATTACGGGTAATATTTTCACACTATACATAAACTCTCCGAAGATATTACCACCTATTCATTTCCACGAACGGCACAATACTAAAGTACTGATATTAGTATGAAGTATTTGAGAGTTGCTCCAAAAGTAATGCCTCCTATTTTTATGTGGAAAATACTGGGGGGGGGGGCTCAATAATATGCTGATAAACGGAGTTGAATTGGAGATAAAGTCAGTGGACGGCAACACACACACGCACACACGTGCGCACATGCACACGCACACACACACAGACACATAAAAGTGAACACAGAGATCAACCCTGAGTGGCGATAATCTGTTTAATGCGTTAATGCAATATTGAGACCATGTGCGTTGTCACGTGATAACTATTTATATATGCTGACCAACGGGTTATTACGGGTGGTATGTATATGTGTTTCTGGTTTTTATTATTATTATCCTAACTGTTATTGCCGAAATACTATAAAGTTCAAATACGATAAACCGGAAATACCATAATGCCCCACGATATATAAATTATCGATCACAACATATATGTCCCGGCGTTAACCTCAATGTCAATTTTATATTTACATACACTTTATTCCTGATAATGGATCATTGTCAATCCTATTGGAAATGTGTGGAATGTTCTAGGAGAACGTTCGAAAGACAGAAATCCTAAAACAACCGAGCAATTATGGAATGCCCTTCAGGAAGAATGGAATAAGATCACCCAGCAAGAAATTGAAAATTTAATTTCCTCATGCAGTCCAAGATGTCAAAGCGTGATTGAAGCTAAAGGGCTTCACACTAAATATTAAATAATTCCAGTATTCTCTGTCATTTTTGATCATTTTATCACTAAATCATCCATAACCTTTGTATTATCCTCTCAAATTACACCAAAATCTTAGACAATAACAAATAATATCGTATTCATTGTCTGTGAAAATTATAGAATATAAAACAACTTTGATAAAAAATTATACCTACTTCTCTGACGAAAACAATGCCGTTCTGAACATTTTGGCCGCAACTGTATATATATATATATATATATATATATATATATATATATATATATATATATATATATATATATATATATATATATATATATATATATATATATATATATATAAATAAAAACATCACTTTAAGGTCTGTTTTTATATTTATTTTTATTTAAATAATTAGCTCTGATTTACATTGAGCTCTCTGGATTTTATCCTCCTTGGGTCTACCCATACGGATTATCTAGTTTTTCGTAAACTATATATATATATATATATATATATATATATATATATATATATATATATATATATATATATATATATATATAATTGTGGGTAGTGTCACCACAAATGTATTCACACGTTTCCGGTTTCTGTTCTTTAATTTTAATTTTAGGTCAGCGAATCGGTAGCGAATTATGTATCGAAAAATAATTCATAGTTATCTGTATCTCACTCATTTAAACCGTTATTTAACTCCTCTCTTTAAAACGTTTCTCTGTTAAATTTTAATCCCCACCTTCACCTTTAGGCCTTCCTGGTCTTCTTTCTTCTATTACACCCTCTCTCTAGAGCTTTCATACATTTCCCTCTCACACTTTTTTCCCACTCCCACTCCCAAGTGTCATTAACTTCTATTGGAATAGGCCTATTCCAATAGAAGTTAATGACACGTTTTTACAACTTCTTTCTCTTTTTTCTCTCTTTTTTCTCTCTTTTTCTTTTTTCTTTTTTCTTTATATACTTCTTTGTCCATCCCACTTCCTAATCAAGATATAACTTCCGTTAACAGATTTAAAGTGTCAATGTCTAGATTTCAGCGAAAATTTAAATTTGAAACAATAGAAATGTTAAACCTAACTCAATGCTGTCTCTCTACCCCCCTACACTGCCCCCACTTCGTGAGTTTCTTTATTATTGCCCGTCATAAATGTGTAAATTTATTTTCATTTTTTCATTTCAACATTTGGAAATAAATCTGATGATCCACTGTCCTTTGGAAGGGCTGTGGTGAAATAATTTATTATATGGAACCTTAAAGCAATCTGTTTTTATTTAAAATATATATATATATATACAGATAGATAGATAGATAGATAGATAGATAAGATTCACACCAGACCTAACAACTTTGAAGAAGTCGGCCGTCTAGCATATCAGAGACCTAAGAACCTTAAGGAAATTATAGGTAGTAACCAAATTTCAGATGATAAGATAACCTATAATAGATAAAAAATAACATGATTTTCTCACCGATGTAACAAGAAAAGAAGCTTATGTTGTAATCACATTAAAGACACCAATTCGTTCACTAAACTACCAAAAAACTCAAACTGTAGAAGTCATAACATAATTTACCTATTAGAATGCGCACTATGCCAGAAATAATATGTTTGAAAATCTGAATGATCCTTTCACTAAAGAATTAATAATTATCGGAATCGGATCAAGTCGAAAGATTATTACCTGTAGAACAACATTTCCGCCTAGAAAAACATGATTTTTATAAAGCCATGCCAAATTCGCTATAATTGAAAAAATAGTAATAGTCATAAAAATACTCAAGGAACATGAAAACACATGGATTTTTCGCCTCAAATCACATTCCCAGCAACCAATAAAACTGTCAAAATGACCAAGGAGAGAATTCTGAAAGTCAGGAATCTTCCATCCTCATTGATAGATACCGTTTAGCTACCATAAGGACTGACCAAAATTAACAACAATAAATGAAAATTACAGATAAAGTTCACTTCAGAAACAATCATTCACTCCTGCTACTAACAAGCAGGGATTTTTTTTCTCCCAATGATGGTCATTCTGATTGAAAGTACTTCAGGAGCCTATTTGAAATAATAAAACAAAAATACATTAATATAAAACCCAGTGAGTCTGAAAATTTTAATTATATAGATATATATATATATATATATATATATATATATATATATATATATATATATATATGTATGTATGTATGTATGTGTGTGTGTGTGTGTGTGTGTGTGTGTGTGTGTGTGTTAAAAATACAC
The DNA here is from genome assembly GCA_964036315.1 of Acanthosepion esculentum. Lineage (NCBI taxonomy): Eukaryota > Metazoa > Mollusca > Cephalopoda > Sepiida > Sepiidae > Acanthosepion > Acanthosepion esculentum. The sequence goes on along the minus strand of OZ038477.1, from coordinate 147,413,755 downwards.
TATCCAGCCGGGCTAAACCATAAATTTAACAATATTGATAGTATTAATACATAACCCTACAAATCAAAAACTTCCTACATTTCTCACCCACACAAAACAGGTGGTGTTACGGCCTCACACTTATACACACACCCACACGAATATACACACATACACACATCATACTCACTCACTCCCTAATGAGCCAAATGATAACACATACCCACAACAATATACACTCTTACACATATCATACTCACCCATTCCCTAAGAACCAAAGAACACACACGCACACACACACACTTAACAGAGACACATCCCCTCTCCAGGAACCAATAAAGCTGCCAAACTGACCAAGGGAATTCAAAGCAGCATGAATCCATCCAGCTCTTATCTCAAATAATAACTTAAAAGAGACTGTTTGACCACCACAAGGAATGTTGAAATATTCATGTTAAAAAGATAAAAAAACAAATGAAAACTACAGACAAAAGTTCATTTTCTCCATCAAGACATTCATTTCTGTAGTTCACTGCTACCACCAAGCAGAAATATTTTTTCTCCTGATGATAGCCATGTTGGCCGAAACTAGTCGAAGAATCTAAATGAAATAATAGTAATAATAACGAAAGAATATTAATCTAAAACCCAGTGTGTCTGAAGATTTTAATTTTTTAAATAATTTTTATTGTTCAATATATATATATATATATATATATATAGGATGATATAAAAGAATAGGGTACGAATATCATTGCTTATATAGGGGGAGGCATCGCGTGATATAAAAGCCCGCATCTATGAACACAAGAGGGAATTGCGTTTGGACAATCGATCAAACTCTCGTTTGGCATCGACTTCAGAAATTTGATTTCACTAATGCCACAAGAAACATAATTATTCAATTAGAAAATGCCTTAAAAGCTTAATAAAGCTTAATAATAACGTTATTACAATAAAGCTTAAAAATAACGTTATTACCAACTATAAACAGAAGCCTAAGACATTACATTACATCGCCATCTTTCTTTGAAACCATTCTTAAAGAATCGACCTGATAACTATCTAATAAAAAGAATAGATTCTTAAAGAGGCCAACCATAAATGAGAAACCTGTGACTCCCCGCTGCGCTGGTTGAGCGCACAAAGCAGACACACGCACACAATTATAAAAACACATTGCCAATCGATAACTTCTGTCTTTTTAATTTCTTTTCTTTTATTGTTCTTTCTCCGTAATTGTGTTTTTCTTTTTCTTATATTCTTTGACAATCAGAAATTACTTGCGCCGTAGTGACTTTATTGCCTTTCTTGTGTTGAAATGGTTAAAAAAACATTACTGCTTGTATAAACAGTCAATTGTAACGCATAATTTACAAGCCTTCTAAAAATATAAAAAGTTAGGGAAACGAACACGAGTCATTTAAACATCTGTTTTTGTTTTTTTTATAATAATTTTTCTTTCTTTTTTCGCTCAACACAGAAAAACGTTAGTTTCTGAAAAGATTTTCACTGGCGATGAAAAATGGCTTTATTATGAGATTTGAAAATGAAGCAAATTATGTTGAGAGCCGGGATAACTTAAATGAATATATTTATTGCTTTGAGGGTTGATTCTCAATTGAAAGAATTCGTCTCGAGCCGATTAAGATTGTAGAGGCAGTACATAGACTAGAGCCGTAACAACGGTGGATGTGTCTGGATCAATATATTTAATGTTTGAGGGTTCTTTCTCAATTGTAGGAATTGATCTCGACTCTTGTAACCGATTCAGATTGTAGAGGCAGTACATAGACTAGAGCCGTAACAACGGTGGATGTGTCTGGATCAATGTATTTATTGCTTTGAGGGTTATTTCTCATTTGTAGTATTTGATCTCGGATCGTGTAACCGATTAAGATTGTAGAGGCAGTACCTAGAATAGAGCTGTAACAACACTCGATGTGTCTCGATCAAGATGGGAACCATCATTTTTTAAGATGATATTTAATTCCGTTGCCATTCTCCTAAAGAATAGCATCGGTTCTATTAGTAAAGAGTGTTTGGGTTCAGGGATTTTCTCTTTAAAGTAACAAGAGTATCCAGTCTGTCTTACTATAGAGCAGAATGAAAACGGATTCATGCCTTATCCAAGATTATGTGTGCGAAATGATTGAAACATACTAAATTCAATCTCGCTACGCTGAATCCGCTACCGGATCTCAAATAGCTTTTGCCAAACAACAATCGATAATTTTCGATCAGAATCCACTTCAGGGTTTGCATCAATCGATAATCAATAAGCTTGGATAACTGAATGCCATCACTACTCCAAGAAATTTGCGATTTTTCTTATTTTCACAAATCACATACTAAGTTTTATAACATTCATTTACGTTTCTTCCCGAGGCTTTTTTTTTTTTGCTTTTTCTGGGATTTACTGATGCGTCGCCTTCGATAGTCATTTATTATCTCGGACGATTCTTTTTTTATGATTCTCTTTTCATAATATTAATAAATTAAAAAAGGTATGACGGAAGCGAAGGTTAACAGATTATGATGATAATAGCAGTTATTCAAAAGACGCTGTTGGTGGCTTTAGTCACATGATATAAAACATTAGCTGATTAAGACAAAATCTTCTCCTACGTGCTGCGTCCTTTCAGGGCGTGGCCAGTCATAGCTCTCATAAACGTTTGTCTCTTTGACACATATCCAGAACCCCGTTCTGCCATCCTTTGCCCGCTCTCTTTCTCTGACCCTCTTAGCCTCGATATCAAATTCTTCGATCCTTCCTACCTCATTACGTATCCAGGTGTCTGATTCTGTGTATAAATGACCTTTATATTTCTAGTTCTTTGTTAAACTTATTTGTTGCGCCCCATCAAAGTCAAAAGCAGGAACAGTGATAATAAGAAGACAACAATACTCCAAAGATGAACCGAATACGTTAGAGAAATATTCTTACGATAAAAGAGAGACATGCAATACAGAGACATCCAGAAGAAGAGGAAGCATTAACGCATCTGGAGCAGGGGATCGTAAATAAAATTCTATCAGCCTTAGACGTTTCGGCTTCGACAAGACCACAGAAGTAATACATGAAATATACGACAGTGGAAGGCTTTAGTAGATCCAACTTCGTATCACTACTTAAGAAACTAGGTGTAAATGAATGCAAATGTCATCGGATAATCAGCTTAATGAGCCACAGATCCCACCTAATAATCCGAATTCTGAACGCAACGCGGAATTATTTCGGAAATAGGACAAGAACAAGAACCATGTAGCTTTGAGAAAGACACTTGCACAGGACGAATGGAATCTTTTGGGTGTGTGGCACCCATTGATCTCGAGAGAGCCTGGATCTCCGCTCAAAATTTATGCCTCAGCTGCTGATGGCGACGCAGCATCAGCTATCGCTGTACTGACCCACACAAGAGTGACAGTAACGATTGCTTTTCCTTTGTCTTTCCTCTCCTCGCTCCAGCCCTCTCTGTAAGTCGCGTCTCCAGCGTGAACGATCTTTAGCAACGTCTACCCACCTTTCAGTGTCTATATCCATCGCCCTCATGTCACTTTTGAAGATGTCCTCTAAGCGAATATAAGGTCGCGCTCTTGCCAGTGGCCAGTTCTTCATACACAAGGATCTTCAGAATCCTCCCATCATTTGATTTTTCCACCCCTTGTTTTGCCGTCACGTTGAGACGACGCTGGAGAGTTCTTTCGAGGGCTCAGTCCTGAGCAGGGTTTTATGAGAGGTCGGTGGTTGGCTATGCAACAGGCCTCTCTTCTCCACGTCACTGATGTTATCCCAGGAGTCCAATACGGATTGGCATTAGCGTCGTCGCAGGAGTTGCCAGTCCGATGTTGAAAATATCATCGAACTTTCTTAAGGATTCCAGCTCCGGAAATGTCCTCAGGGTTTACTCCCGAAGCCTTTCCTATGATTGGATATGACCGCAAGGCAGTGGAGGTTTAAATTCAGAGTTTTCTTTCTCTTAAATGGATTACCCTTCCCGAGGTGAAAAGTTCAATCTACCCGCATAAAGAAAGATATATTTTATACTGGATATCAGAATAAACAGTCCTTTAACAAATGTAACATTAACAGTTATTGCTATTGCGAAGACGAAGATGAGGTTGCTCTCATTCCTCTTGCTGGTAGCCAGTTCCTCATACAAAAGGACCTTTGGAATCCTCCCGTAAGTAGATTGATGCTTCCCGTGTTTCAGAATTGCCTTCATACATTTGTCGATTTTTCAGTAATGCTTCAACATTTTCAACGTGAGAAACTTTTTTTAAAAATCTGAAGAGATATATCTATTTTTTTTTTTCGGTGATCTTGGAGAGGGGAACTAAATTGTGGATATTTCGTTTTGGTTTACGGCCTGAAATGGATTTATTAGTATTTGACAGAAAAGGATTCCTTAAAGAAGAAGAAGGCCTGTCATGCAGAAATTTCAAGGAAAGCGTGAAATGCCGAGCGAAACACGGGAACGTTGTAAGCATAATAAACCAAAAATGCAAGTCACTCACACGTACCTTAATGACAGATATATCACACAGAAAATACATTGGTGAAACATCTTTTAAAAAAACATTCAAATAACGCATTAGCCGTTCATCGTAATGGGTCTGATATGAATTTGGACTGGTGCTGTTCTAATTAAACGGTAAAAAAATTTAATAAGGCGAAATATATTGAAAGTGCATTGATAATTAATTAAGAATACATTTTAATCTTGTATCATGCAACATACCTCACAAAATGACATCTAGGGGGCTAACTCTTGTGGAGTAGCTGAACACTCCCACAAGATGGGGTAGTCTAAGATGATATAAACAGCACTCTCTCTTACTGAGCAAGAGAAGTTAACGATTAGATTTCTTTAAAGCTCTGCTAGTCGACCTCTCTACACTCGGGAAGAGAGGAAGCGAGACGAGGCTATGGGTAGGCAGACAGCTGCCCGATACCGTATATGCGTGTAATTTTTACCCGAGCCTACGTGCACGAAAAACCCTACGTAAAAAAAACGGCCTTCTGCCACGTCACACCTTGTAGGGAGGTTTCGGTTAAATACAGAGAATTTAACGATTCGAGTTCGTTAAAGCTCTGATAGGCGAATTTTTGAAAAGATTAGAATAATGAAAGATTTTAAAAGTATTTTCAGTATATTTTTCTTTATCAAATAGAAATTGAAGGATATAAATACTAACTCATAATTATCCCACACTTAAAAGTCTATGAGATCATTATGATAAGGATAGCCATACTCTCTCTCTATCTCATACTCTCTCTCTCTCTCTGTATATATGTATGTATATATATATATATATATATATATATATATATATATATATATGAAAGTGGTCATTGGAGTCAACACCTAGCTGCGGCAGTTTCACGGTAGCGTATTAACTATGAAACAGACTGTCTCAGCTGAGTGTTGACTTCACTGGTTACTTTGTTACTTACATACACTTTATATCAGATACTGAGAAATTTAACCCATAAATCTAGCATACCATAAAACTATATTTAATCATATATATATATATATATATAAATATATATATATATATAAATATACATATATATATATGTATATATGAAGAAATATAGTTTTAAGGTGTGCTATATTTATGGGATAAAGTGATCAATATGAAATATCAAAGATAGAGCGTATGTAAATATAAAAGTGTACATTGAAGTCAACACTTAGAGGCGACAGACTGTTTCATGTTAGGCAATGTGGCCTGAAGATTGCGTCTAGCATGAATATATGTTTATATATATATATATATATATATATATATATATATATATATATATATATATATATATATATATATATATATATGTTGTTGTATGATGACAATTAACTGAATATTACTTGGTATAATTAAAAACAACATGAATATATATATATATATATATATATATATATATATATATATATATATCCATTAAAATATGCGAATGTTTGATAAGAGGGGGAAAAATTAGGGGGTTTACTAGAGACCAATTGTAGTCAGCCCCAGCTTATAAATCTTACTCATTATTTTATATATATATATATATATATATATATATATATATATATATATATATATATGTATATATATATGTATGTATATATATATATATATATATATATATATATATCATTATTTAATATATATATATATATATTTCTCATTATTTAAAATATATTTCTCATTATTTAATATATATATATATATATAATTCTCATTATTTAATATATTTCTCTTTATTTAATATATATAGATATACTTATCATTATTTAATATATATATCTATTTCTCATTATTTAATAGATATATTTCTCATTATATATATATAATTATTTCTTATTATTTAATATATATATATATTTCTCATTCTTTAATATATATATATATATATATATATATATATGATTGAAACAAAGTTTGTTTCATTTTTAAGGTAATTTATAACAAATATTTAGATATTTCTGCTTGATCATGTATATCATTGCAAATATTGATGGCTAAAAAGTCTTAAGTAGAAACATATAATTATAAGGCAGCTTAATTTTTTGCTGTGGTGAGACAGTTTTAAAAGTTTTAACTGCGATCAGTTACAAAATTGAAGAATCTGATGAGGCACGAAGCCCCAGAATTTTTGGTGCCAGGTAGAATTAATCTGTTTAATATCCAAAGCGCCATGCAACTATTTTGGTAACCAAATGCATAATTCAGATGTAACACTATGAAAAACGCAAATATATACATATATATATATATATATATATATATATATATATATATATATATATATATATATATATATATATATATATCAAAGCGATTCTTTCTGACAAAATGGTTTCTTTGAATAGGCAATTTACCTAAAAGATATCACAAATGAGATTGATATAAGGGTTGAATATGTTTTGATATTTTAAATTTTCTACTGTTTTCTTAATTTGTTATTAAATTACCTACATTGTCGGGCATTTAATATTAAAATTAACCTAATGCTCTCATCATCAGATGCTTGTCGATAAAATATGAGAATAAAACGTTTATAGGGGAAAATACATATAGGCTTCTCTTGATAATCAAACTCACGAATGTATATACTAGGGAAACATTTAAACATAAATACACGTAAATACTTATATTTACACACACACATATATGCGCAAGTCGGATTCTTTAAAATTTGCTATATTCCTTGAGGAAAGAGATCTCAGTATTTGAGCTAGAGATTTATTTTTAGTCTCAAGCTAGATTCGAACAATGAGAAGAATATGAGATAAAAATGATATATCAATATTGGTGTGCGGATGAATATATATATATATATATATATATATATATATATATATATATATATGAAGAAATATACTGTTAAGGTGTGCTTTATTTATGGGATAAAGTCCTCAATATCAGAGATAGAGCGTGTGTAAATATAAAAGTGAACAATGAAGTCAACACATAAGGCGACACCAGGTGGCCTGATGATTGCGTCTAGCACGAAACAGCCTGTCGCCTCTAAGTATTGACTTCAATGTATGCAAATGCTCTGTTTTATAATAAACAGTATTAAATAACATTTACCGGCCTGAATGTCCGAGAAATTTTCATAGAAAATTAAGCATTTGCTTAAATACATGTATCTAAAAAAAAAGAAAGAACGTTAAACATAATATAAATGTCTTTAAATAAATTGTCGGGCTATGTCCAATTCTAAAATATATATATATATATATATATGTGTGTGTGTGTGTGTGTGTGTATGTGTGTGTGTGTGTGTGTGTGTATAAATATACATATACCTACGTTTGGTGTGCGACTTAAGTTTCGTTGGTTACCCAACTCGTCGGGCACAAGATATAGCTTATAGTTTATTTAAAAAATATGCAGAGGTTCATAGGAAGGACGCTGATTTCTAGTTCGAAATTAAAATAGTACAAAAGTAATACTGGACTTTAAGTGCCCGACGAGTTGGGTAACCAACGAAACTTAAGTAGCACACCAAACGTAGTTATCTGTATATTTATTAATATATAATTCTTGGCTCTGTCTAACCCCAACGATCACTGTTATGTCTACACCTCATGGCAAAATTTGCTAATTATTTATTTGCTTATGAACGTATGCACGCCGGCATGCGCGTATACGGTTGCTAATATCTAATTAGTTCATTTACCTAAACCTGTATATATATAAATATATATATATATATATATATAATGTGAGAGAAAGTGAAAATAGTATATATATATATATATATATATATATATATATATATATATATATGTGTGTGTGTGTGTGTATTTTGTTTACGAAAAACTAGGTAATCCGTAAGGGTAGACCCAAGGAGGATAAAATCCAGAGAGGTCAATGTAAATCAGAGCTTATAATTTATATTAAAATAAAAACAGAACAGTTTAAGTTTCCATGTAATAAATTATTTCACCACAGCCCTTTTAAAGGACCGCGATATATATATATATATATATATATATATATATATATATATATATATATATATATATATAGGGTGCGATGGGTAAATTGTCGCTCGTTATATTTTAATTTCTCGCATGCGCGTTGTTTCTTTTTTATTTTGTCGACTTCACAGTATAGTAGGGTTAGTTGGTTTTTCAAGTGTAGAAATAGCACTTGAAAAAGACCCCCATGACGCAGTTCACTCTAACAGACATTTCTAAAACGGCATGCTGTACTGCTTGGCATTCGCGCCGGAATCTCCAATACGAACATATCAGAGTTTTCGGGTGTCAACCGGAAGACAGTATAGAGGAATCGGAAAGATTTGGATGACATATCCACTCACACTCATTGTGTTCGGGGTGATCACTAGCGATGGTGACGTGTTATACCTTCATTCAACTTCCCACAAGGTCTCTCTCAACACGGAGACCTATATCAAGTGATTTGAGGAGGTAGTATATCGTGGGTCAAGTGGGTGGGTGCTGGAAGGCCCTATATCTGGCAACAGGATTCTGCACCATACCACACAAGCAGAAGAACACAGTCATGTCAGACAATTTCTGCGACCACATCACCCCCTACATCTGACCACGTAACTCCCCAGACTGCAACCACTTGATTATTATGTGTAGGGTGCAGGTGAGTGAGAGACTAAGAAAACTCCTTGTAACATGCATACGTGTGCGTAGGGATGTATGTGTGGTTGTTTGTATATCTGTTTATATGTGTGTGTATATACATACATACGTAAATTTGTGCATGTGTATCTATGTGTAGGTATGTATATGTCTATATGTAAGTATATGTGTATGTGTATGTATATGTATATATATATGTGTGTGTTTATGCATATATTTGATATGTAGGTAAATGTATGTGTTTGTATATGTATATTTATATTTGTATATATGCGAGTGTTTATTTGTATGTTCGTGTGCGTATTTTGTTTACACATGTGAGTTTGGTTCTTGGTATTAATGTATATATGTATGCGTGTGTGTGTGTGTGTGTGTGTGTGTGTGTGTGTGTGTGTGTGTGTATGTGTGTGTGTGTGTATGTGTGTGTGTGTATGTGTGTGTGTATGTGTGTGTGTGTGTGTGTGTGTGTGTGTGTGTGTGTATGTATGTCTATTTTCTTTTGCTTTGTTTATAGCCCGATATGTGTATTTCAAGAACGTATATATATATATATATATATATATTTATTTATTTGTTATAATTTTATCATATAGACAAAACCATTTTACTCACAACAAAGATGCAATTCTCATCGCATCGTATATATATATATATATATATATATATATATATATATATATATATATACACTTCCTTTTTTATTCTCTTTTTATCTATGTTTGTGTATGTAAAATATTGATGGTTAGTTAGTGTAGAGTTATTAGTGCGTTTATGATTTATGATTGAATTTTGGTGTGTCTGATTATTCGTATATTTGTTCGTGTGTGTAATTGATTGGATATGCTTTTACCTATATATATATATATATATATATATATATATATATATATATATATATATATATATATATATATATGTCTGACATAATTTTATTCTTCGTGTTTTTATATATGTATGTTAGTCTTCATTTGTTTTTTCTTATTTTATTCTTTATTTTGATTTTTTGGATTTTTCCTTCCTCTATTTGGTGTGTGAATATGCGTCCTTGTATTGTCGTGTGCATATATTTGCTTATATATGCATGTGTTTGTATATTATAATGTGAATCTGTTTGTCTTGCCATTTGATAATTCCCTTCCCTTCCTTATTTGAATTCAAACTTCCATTTATAAAATATGTGTAGCGATCTGAGATACGTTTTTTTTTTTTTTTTATCAGCGTCGAACTTAACTGATAAATTGGAACTTCGCTAAGAAGAATAAAATATATTTTTCTCCTAGTTTCATTTCTGAATAATCTTGAAATAATATTAAACTTTTTGCTCGGTTAACTATAGAATATAACATTTGAAATTTTTAATTTTTAATTTAATTTTTATATTGATTTCTATGTAAGTGCATATAACTGTTTTTTTTTTGTTTTTGTTTTTTTGTTAATAAATGGAGTACTTTGCTATCATTACTGTACATACATACATTGAGTTCTACCTGGATTCTATCCTCTTGGAATTAATTATTTTTTATACATATATGTATGTGTATGTATGTATGTATGTTTGTATGTATATATATATATATTTATATTTTAGATATATGATTGCATATGTATGTGTATATTTACCGCTAATATTATGTATATATATATATATATATATATATATATATATATATATATATATTTAGGTACCTCCACGAAATCGCTAAAATATAACATAGCATGACGAAAAAGACGCCAAACTTGACGAAAACAAAATTTTATCGTCTAAATGTTTATGTTATTACGAAGACGAAAGACCAAATTTTTTAAAAATTATTTTTAAAATTTTTCTTCTTTTAAGAACATTCTAAATTTTGATTAAAAACCCTTGTTTCTCTTTGTATCACCGGAACTACTAAAATAACATACAATTTTTAGCACGTTTTTTTTTTGTATGACACACATTAATTTGGAAAATCTTGCAAAAATAAAAATAATTGTCGGAAGTTGATGAAACTTTCAGAAACCATTCATAGATGATGGAAATTATTATAAATATGTTTTTTTTATTAAAGTCATGTCAGAAATATTTTTTTATATTTATTAACTCTCCCATAACTAATTTTATGAAAATTCAAGAAATTCGATCGCATCGGGTTTAGTGATTACAATAGTTAAAAGCACAAGGCTTTGAGGAATGCAAATCATGTTTTTTTTTAATGGGAACACCCCCCCCACCTGAAAATCAGCTCTGAATTGTAACATACAAAACTCAATAAAACAAAGATATTATTTAATTTCAAATGCTTTTATTTGCTTTTAGTTGTTTTTTTATGAATATGAATAATATTTCCTGAATATTGTTTCGATGAAAAATGAATTTTTAATACAATTATTTTGTTATATCTTCAATTATAATACATTTTTACTTTTAAGTTGTTAAAATATTATAAAATTAGTTAAAAGCCGCATCAGCTTTCGTAAGTGTCATTATGAGATAGATCTTTTTTTAGTGCGTTGTAAATTGTATCATTTTGACTAATCAGAAGATCCGCAGTAATTAAGAAATGTAATTTTGTGTTTATAATCGGGCGGTAATTATAAAGTACGGAAGACCAACCAGAATACAATTAAGTTGCGTTATTTGAGTTCAGCATTGTTCTCCGCTGTTAAGGCCTTTACTTTTGCGAAACACGTATGGAGAAGTTAATTTGATTTTTCAATTTCAACTGAGAAGGGTACCTACAAGTATCAGTATCATCTTATGAAATTTATATGATCTTATTTTTATATTAATCTCAGTTATGACATTTTTCCATAAATGAAATATCAAAATTAATAATAAAATGAATGGAAATACAAATAACACAGCAAAATGTAGCAAATGTACATAAAATTATAGTATTTTATGTACACTTCTGATAAAACCTATAAATTAATTAGATACCTCTCTTAAGAAATTTAATCTCACTCTTATCAGTCTTATTTTTTTCATTTCTTTATGATATATTTTCCATAAACATCGTAAACGTAAAGGTGAAAGCTAAGTAAAAAAATAAAAAATAAATAGAGCGGTGAAAGTTTTGCTTAAAAATAACGAGGTAAATAATTTATTCACTTAAATCTAAATAATTTCATATCTGTCCATCCGTAGAAAGAATTATCCTCACGTAAGCTATCTAAACGACATGAAAATGTCTTTCGTCACCTGTCAAGTGACGCGAAAGCGTATGACCTGCTTTGTTTTATTTTCAAATTACATCTTTTCGGCACAGAAGGTAAATTAAGCTTGGTTCAAAATATTTTAAATAAACATTATCATTTCTGATTTTATTAAAATAAGTTTTGAAAAAAAATGACAATTGATTTTTAAAAGAATATCAAAGTGAGATTTTCATCTTTTTTATAAAATGGGAAAAAATGATTGAAAATGATTGATTATCTGCCAGTTTTGATGACAACAAAAAAAAACAAGATTTTTAATGAAAATTTCGGACGTGCTAGGAACGATTAAAAAATGTAAAAAAAACACCCCAAAAATACTTTGATCTTTCCTCTTTAATAATGACATGAACATTTAGACGATAAAATTTTGTTTTCGTCAAGTTTGTCGTCTTTTTTATCATGTTATGCTCTTTTTAAAGATCTCACGGAGGTACCTAATATATATATATATATATATATATATATATATATATATATATATATATATATATATATATATATATAATATATATATATTATATATATATATATATATATATATATATATATATATATATATATTGATACGCCCGGGGTTTCGTTGGGACTACGATAGCCGGGACTCAACGAGAAAATAAAAAATAAATAAATAAGAGATCCCAGGGTTCGATGTAAAAATAAAGCAAGGAACGATGGGAGGGGCAACTCTCCAATTCCGGACGTCGATAAACGCAGTGAGAAAAAGAACAATGTGTAGACACAGGACAACAGAAGACGAGACGAGAATATATAATATAAAGATTTTATTTATAAAATATACAAAGTGTGAAAGTAAGAAAAAGAAAACTAAATAATACAAGGGATGGGGAGATAAGTTACCAATTAAACAGATATTAATGCGACGAAATACATATGAATACAGAGATAGCAGATTATAAGATATAGAAAAAACATGCAAAAATTTACCTATGGTTGGGATCGACGTCGATCAGTTCTTATCAGAGGTAGAGTTTGACGGAAAAGATGCCTGTACACTTCTTTGAAAGTAAAGGTTTGGATTGTCAATGCTCTAATATGAGTTTTTGATTGACGACGTCCAATCCGTGTTGATGGCGAGAAGTACACACACATAAATCAAAGGAGTGTAGCCGACTAGGGTGGGAGATGTTCTTCTGGATTCTCTTGTCGGTCCTTTGGTTTTTGGTGGCACCTAACTCCTCGGGCAGCAAACAGCGAAGTCTGGTTTTGGTGACATCTGCTTCTTCCAACGGCAAACAGCTAAGACTGATTTTGGTGGTGTCCATTTCCTCCAAGGGCAAGCAACTAAGTGAAGTCGTTGTTACCTCAACACGCGCGAAACGAAACTCTTACGGGTTCAGTCACGTGTTGGCCTACGAAAATGAGTAGGCGTCATTCATGGAACGCTGTTAAGGTCATTCGCACTTATCTGTCAAACAGCGTTGGTCTGGCCTACGATCAGAGACCAGACAGGAAATGGGGGGAGGGAAGGTTCTCTTCCGAGAACTGGCCCTGATTCAACTGGGGTTGAAAAAATATATTCCACAATCTGCATATTCAAGAAATAATGAAGTTATTAATATTCTTATGATTCGTCGCAAATACACAATGTACTTAAAATATGCTTATAAAATCTGAGGTGAGGGTACAACTATTGGGCTAACGTAACAATATATATATATATGTGTGTGTGTGTGTCTAGTGTAAGCCGTGCGACTATCCCAACTACATCCCCCTCTATTATTTTGTTTTGTCGTCGTTGTATATGTTATATGTAATAGGAGCAGGTAGGCTTTCCTACCGCCCGGTCTATACTCCTCCCACCTCTATTGGACACGATTAGAGGCCCAAACCTTGTTTCGTGTTTAGGAAGGGGTGCCGCTGTGTTTCTCCCGTGATGCGTTTAGCCTGTGGCATTGCCTGTTCATTCAGAGGGTACACGGTTGACAGTTCCCTGGTTGCTGTTTCCGACTGGTAGTTAGGAGCCCTAACTCTTGCGTAGCGTCTTGAGCGGCCGCTCTGATCAACAGTTGCATAATATCGGGGTGTCTGTAGTGCCATGTCGCGCATGGATAGGTGTCCCTGCAGTCATCTCCGGTGGGCAACCCTGAGGCCACATTATGATTCAGGCTGTGCCAAACCCCCTCTCTGCCCGCATCATGGGTGATAACCGTCGGCTTCCTTTAACTCAGGCCTTCTCTTTTTCCAACACCAATTACCCACATGAATTACAAAAACCAGAAATATAAACCTAAACCAGCCTTCCAAAAATCACCCAATCCTTTAAATATCTCCTTCTCCAACGTGGCATTAGAACCAACTTCTGCAGCGTTGAGTCTTTCCTCATTGCTAAGTGCCCGGATATACTGGCCCTGTGTGAGACCAATCTTGACTCCTCTATTCCTTCCTCTGATTTCTCGATCGCTGGATACCTTCCTCTCCTCAGAAAAGACTCTCTAAGCCACATGCATGGCCTGGGTATCTACGTCAAGGACCATCTCCCTCTGGCTAGAGAGTGCTCTCTCGAACCGCCGGATCATTCGTACTTGTGTCTCCGGCTGTCTCTTCTCAATTTCTTCCTCTACCGCTCTCCATCCTCTCAGGACTGTGGGATACTCGATGTCATTTCTGACAGCATAGATAGGGCCCTCTCTGTCCATCCGTACGCTCACATATTTGTGTTTGGCGATTTTAACGCCCATCACAACCAATGGCTTAAGAACGCTACTACCGACCTCGCAGGCATTCACACTCTCAACTTTTCAGTCTCTCAATCCCTCACTCAGATAATCGATTTCCCCACGCGTTTTGCTTACAACAGTGACTGTAAGGCCTCACTCCTCGACCTGTGTTTTACCTCCATCCCTAAATCTTGTAGTGCCACGCAGCTCTGTCCTATCGGTAACTCCGATCATGCTGTAGTGTCTGTTAGCATCTCCTCCAGCCCCCACCTCCTGCAAGGAGCCTCCTCCCACCAGAACCACATTCTGCTACCAACGGGCTGACTGGGACTCGTTTCGTGACTTCCTCCGCGATGTCCCCTGGGATGCTGTATTTAAGCTCCCCATTCAAGATTGTGCTTCAGAGTTCTCTTCCTGGGTTAAAGCTGGAATCGACGCTTTCATCGCCTCCAGGAAATTCAAGGTCAAACCGCGCTCCCTCCTGGTTCACAGCTGCATGCTCAGCCGCCATTGCCCATAGGAATCACTTCTTCCACCGTTTTCGTAGTGATATGTCCGACTCCAATAGACGTCTATTTACCTCTGCCCGTAACGAGTGTAAGCGTATCCTCGACGATGCCAAGTCACTATTTTCTGCTCGGATGAAGGAACGTATTGCATCCCGCAAATTTGGCTCCAAAGACTATTGGCGCCTCTGCAAGAGCGTTCTGAACAATAACAAACCCTCCATTCCTCCCCTGTTCAATCAGTTTGAGGTCCTGACCACCTCTGCCGACAAGGCCGAATGCTTTGCTCGGAGGTTTTCTTCCAATTCTACGCTAGACTCTTCCGGGGCACCCTTGCCCGATTTCCCTCCCAGAACTGAGGCCCTCTTGGACGGATTGCACATAACCCTGTCGTCGGTATTGGGCATTATTTCTAACTTAGATCACCACAATGCTACTGGTGGTGACGGGATACCAGCCATTGTCCTGAAGATATGCGCACCTGAACTGGCGCCTGCCCTCTCTAAATTATACAACCGCTGCCTCAAGGAGTCCTGTTTTCCTGACTGCTGGAAGTCCTCAACCATTGTTCCTGTCTTTAAGAACTCTGGAGACCCCTCCGACCCTTCAAATTACCGTCCTATCAGTCTGCTACCCCTCTTCGGCAAAGTCTTCGAGGCCATTATCAACACCGAAGTGATTAATCATCTGATATCCCATGATCTGCTCTCAGACAAGTAGTATGGTTTCCTCTTTGCCCGATCTACTGCCGATGTGATTACTGAATTTGTCTATCAAGCTATCCATAATAACGGTGAAGCTCGTGCCGTGGCCCTTGACATCTCCAAACCATTTGATAGAGTTTGGCATGCCGGCCTTCTTCGCAAGCTCCAGGGTTATGGTATCACAGGTCGATTGTTTGACCTGATACAATAATTCCTGTCAAACCGGGAATTGAAGGTCGTTCAGTGGATTCATCTCCAGCTCCTATCCCACTAACGCAGGTGTTCCTCAAGGCTCCATCCTGGGCCCCTACTCTGTTCCTCATATTTATAAACGACCTTCCTGACGCCATAGACTCCTAAGTCAGCATCTACGCTGACGACACCACAATTTACTCCTGCCTCAAACACAAATCTAGTGATGCTGACAAAGTTAACCTGGCAGCTCAAATTGAAAAGGACCTCCAATCGGTTGTGAACTGGGGCGAGAAATGGATGGTTAACTTTAACGCCTCTAAAACAAAACTGCTCTCTATTAACCACCACAAGGATCCATCCCTGCATCCCATTAGAATGTCTGAAGACCAACTTGTCGAGAGCTCCTCTCTGCGGCTGCTCGGTCTCACGCTGTCCGCTGATCTGAGATGGAACAAATACATCGAGTCAGTTGCATCATCCACCGCAAGGAAAGTTGGTTCCTGTGCCGAGCCAGGAAATTTTTCTCCCCGGAATCGATCCGCCAAGTCTATAAATCGATTGCTGCCATATATGGTCTGGGGCCCCTTGCTGTTTGCCTCAGGATTGTTCATAAGATCCAGAGACGGATATGCAATGTGATTGGCCCTGATCTGTCATCTCGTCGGCAGTCGCTCTCTCACAGACGCGACGTTGCCTCGCTCTGCCTTTTTTACAAGTACTTTCACGGTAATTGCTCCGAGGAGCTGATTTCGCGTGTCCCTAGGCCTCGTGAATTTAAACGTCCTACAAGACTGGCATCCCGTTCCCACCCCTACACCGTTGAAACTGTTAGATGTAGACGTCTCTTCTACTCCAATAGCTTCATGTCTCGCACATCTCGCCTATGGAACTCCCTTCCCTATTACTGTTTCCCTGACAAATACAATGTCCAACGGTTTAAGTGTAGCGTCAATCGACATCTCCAGTTGCCTTGATCTATCCACTTCCCTTCTCCACATCCTTTCATCTTTCATTCCTATCTGCTCTCGCTCCAAATCTTCTGTAACCCACGTGCCTTGATCGACCCACTGTCATAATGATGAATGTTACGTACAAGTTTATCTATTCAGTCAAGAACTAAGGCCGTTTTTGATGCCGTCATTACTATTTTCATATGTGATATTATATTATTCGGACTATTGTCCTCATCTTTGTCGCCATATTTATTACAACGTTTCGGCCGTTGTACGTTGCTGAAGACATTAGGTTTATAGTGCCCAGAAATTTATGCATAGATGTCCTCAAGGACACATGGCACAGTGGTAAAAGGCGTTAGTTAGATCCAGTGACAGGACCCAAAGTGTGTGTGTTCAATACCCGGTTAATACCTCATCTCAGAAATATAGACAGAACAGCCGAAACGTTGTAATAAATATGGCGACAAAAATGAGGACAATAGTCCGAATAATGTAAATAATGTACATAATACCTCATCTCAGAAATATAGACAGATACTGAAAGGCCGAAACGTTGCAATAAATATGGCATAAAAGATGAGGACAACAGTGCGAATAATGTAAATAGTGTACATAATACCTCATCACAGAAATATAGACAGATACAGTAAGGCCGAAACGTTGTAATAAATATGTCGACAAAGATGAGAACAATAGTCTGAATAATGTAAATAGTGTACATAATACCTCATCTCAGAAATATAGACAGATACTGAAACGTTGTAATAAATATGGCGACAAAGATGAGAACAATAGTCTGAATAATGTAAATAGTGTACATAATACCGCATCTCAGAAATATTAACAGATAGTGAGTCATTGAATATATTTTTTTAATGACTGTTGTAATCATTTCTTTCGTGGAATTAGCTTCTCACCTCTTAGCCCCGTAAATATCTTTGGTCAGGTTTCCCATTTTCATAACAAAATCTCTATTACGTATCGTTGCCATTGAAGAAGAGATAAAACTTACAGTAGGTTTTATATCGTATTTTGGCATTATATATCAATACGTTCTTTATATTCGTTGCCATTTGTCTTTCTATAATAATGAAAGGCAGACAAATAACAACAAGTCTTAGGCGGCCACCGCAACAGCAGCAGCATCAGCTGCAGCAGTTAAAACATAACATTCAGCAGCGGTAGTAGCAGTAGTTGCAGCCTAATCAGCAGCCAATGTTACGTTTAATTCTCTAAGTTAGGTTTAAGTTTTCTACGACAATTTCTCCTACGGTAAAACGGGTTGGTTTGTCTTAAATTGTCCTAATTGTTGATTTGTCAATTTGGTGATATAATCACTGTGTATTTTTATTTGCATAGCTTAGTAAAAAGGGTTGAGTTTCTTGGGCACTCAATGAGAATGGAACACCCTACACTTGCCAATTGGTCCGCCATATGATCTTACTAGTTACAGACTAATTATTAACAAAGCCTACCTTTAGTATCTGTCGATATTTCTGAGATGATGTAGTATCCACACTATTTACATTATTCGGACTATTGTCCTCATCTTTGTCGCCACATTTATCACAACGTTTCAGCCGTTGTACGCTCCGGCCTTCTTCAAGTGGTTGGAATGTCGAACTGACCTCTTTATTTTGCTCACTGGATAGTCTGTTCTAGTTCCACGTGCCATGTCTAATGGATGTCAGTTATCTCCTGTTAATTCCCCTCTCCAAGTTCTCAACCGCCTTAACCAGGTATTGAATTCACACTCTTTGGGTCCTGTCACTGGATCTAACTAACGCCTTTATCCACTGTGCAATGAATTTCTGGGTATTATAAACCTAATGTTTTCAGCAATCTTTTTTTACCAGTGCTCATATTGCAATTTTTGATGTTATCGTTGCATGTTTTTTTTTTTTACTAGAGCTCACCTTTGTCTACCACAAGAATATTCTAGAGAATATATTGTGGAAAATACTCCATGTAATGAAACCTTGGCCCGTGAGAAAAGTTTATGAAACGTCGACTGATGTCAGGTATCCATCTTATATTAGGCTGGCACAAGGGCATAAAATTTAATCAGCTACTAAAATTCCAAGTCACTACACTAGGAACTTGCCTGATGATATTTTTATCTCTGAAATAATGCTTCTTCTTCTTCTACGTGCTGTCTCTTCATGACGTGGGCAATCATGCCTCTCCACAACATCCTCTTGCTTTTAGACCTCTCACAAGCCGGATGTGGCGAGACTCTCACCACTCTAGAACTACTATCGCTACTACTCGGACGAACTACATTCTTTGGTTCCGCCGGGTCCAACCTTCAGGGCTAGGACCCACCATGCCACTTACATAATAACAAACCATCCACATTCCCTCTGTATTCGATTGGTGAGAAGTAAGTTCCACTCAAACAGCTTCTTCCAGCGAAGCACTGCTTTGTGGAGCCGACTCCGAAAAGGATGTTTCCCCGATCACTACAATCTTAACCTGTTTAAATCTAGGGTTGCCTGTTATAGTCTCCTCTTATCCGTATATACTACCACTTAACGTAACCCTCTACCTCGAATGTTTCTCGGGCCTTGTCAAGGTGAACCTTACTGTAAAAAAAGACGTTAGAAAGTTTTGACTCTTTTCTAAAACATCTGCCATCCGTTCACACAAGCTTAACAGGTAGGTGGCCCGCTGTCTTCCTCTGTCTCTTTTATTGTCTATATGCATTGTGAGTGTTAAATTCTCTAAGCCACCCTTCCTCATTATGTATCCAAGCAATTTCAGCAATCTTTTTCTGGTTCCGAATATAAGTGTCCTTTTTGTTTCCATTTTTTTTAATTCTTCGTTTCTTCTGCGATCCGTCCATGCAATTCAGTTTTCTATTCTTTATCTTTGAGGAGATTGTCCACAGGATTCACGATCTTAAAAGAGTATTGACATTTCATAACAGTTCGGCAAATTTTAGTTTGTTTCTATCGAAATTTTCATATATTCGTACTTAGTTTAACCTTTGACATATGGCTTTCACTAATCACATGTACATTCGAATTTCGGTGTCGTGATAAGTCTACGTTCATTTATTCAGAAAGGAAGAAGGCTAACTAGCAAAAATTCTCAAGTGTATTATTCATAGTGAGAAGTTTAATGTCTCTTTGTATATTTTAATATACATCGGTGGATGTGAAGATCTAAACATTTATGGGAAACTGTAAAGGATTGCCAGATATAACTTGCATTCGAAGAATATTTAAAAAGATATCACTTGAAACATTAGGATGTGGCTTCAAATGAAAAGACAAGACAGTAATATATGGAATTATTACTTTCATTAGCAGAAGAACCGTCAGAAATATTCCTGGGATCCGTCGAAATGAAAGAATTACTGAAAACTATAGAGAGTAATTGTGAATTTGAAATCAGAGAACAAAGATTCATAAATTTAAACATTCAATGATAGAAAAAGAAGGAAGTGAAAAAAGACCAGAAGGAGAAAATAAGAGATAAGAAGAAAGTGAAAAAAGATAAGAATAAGGAGAAAATAAAAGAGATGACGACGATGAAGAAGCGGGAGAAAGTGAAAAAGGTGGGAAGAAAAGAATAAGGAGTAGAAAAATGAGATAAATAAGAATGTAAAAAGAAAAACGGAAGGAGGAGGAAGAGGAGGAGGAGAAGAAGAAGAAGAAGAAGAAGAAGAAGAAGAAGAAGAAGAAGAAGAAGAAGAAGAAGAAGAAGAAGAAGAAGAAAGTAAAACATGCCGAGACGTAGAAGAATAGAAGTGTATTAAGACGAATTGACAAGAAAGGGATAAGAAAAAAAGAAGGGAAAAGAAAACGAAAAATTGATGAAGATAACAATGAAAGTCAAAAAAGAGGAGGAGAATAAGGATAAAAAGAAGAATCAGAAGAAAAGTAAGAAGAAACAGAAGAAGAAAAAGAAGCAGAAGAAGAAAAAGAAACAGAAGAAGAAGCAGAAGAAGAAAAAAGAAGAGGAAGAAGAAATAGAAGGAGAAACAGGAAAGAAAAAAGAAGCAAAATGCAGATGAAGAAGAAGAAGAAACAAGAAGAAGAAGAAGTAATTGAAGATGAAACAGAAAAAGAAAAAGAAGAAAAAAGGCAGATGAAGAAGAAGAAGAAGAGGAAACAAGAAGAAGAAGAAGCAAAAAGGCAGATGAAGAGGAAACAAGAAGAAGAAGAAGAAGAAGAAGAAGAAGAAGAAGAAGAAGAAGAAGAAGAAGAAGAAGAAGAAGATGAAGGAGAAGAAATAATTTGTATCGATCAAATTCATAGAGAGCCAGTATAATGGGGTATAAATAAATCAAAGTGAGAATAATGTGAAAGAATAAATAGAATGATAGATTGAATAATTGTATGTTTATCTTTGCAAAGCCAATCCTTTGGCAATAGTTAGGATATAAAGTAGAAAGAAAAATCAATATTTCCCTTAAATTGCAACTTTGGGATTTTGCTTTACTTAATTTCGTTTCGATTATTTCTATGGCTTCGAATTGTTTAACCAACCCATCACCAAAGGGAGAGAAAAACTTTAAAAGAATTGAAAAACAAAAATGAAAACAAAATGAAAACTAATTTGGTTTTATCATCCGAAAATAATAAACATTTACTCTTACGAAATATATTATATTCAACAAATTGCCTTTCTCGCTCTCTCTTTCCCTCAATTTCCCTTCCTCTCTCTATCTACTCTGGGTATCTCTCAATACTACGTACAAAAAACCCCAAGATGTACCTAACGAATATTGGGCCTACGATACTGAAAACATTTATTCTTGATGATGACCAAAATGACGATCGAACGTACACACACACACATACACACACAAATATATATATATATATATATATATATATATATATATATATATATATATATATATATATATATATATATATATAAAAGTGAACATAGAAGTCAACACTTAGAGGCGACAGTCTGTTTCATGCTAGATGCAATCGGTGGCCTGACGATAGCATATAGCATGAAACAGACTGTCGCCTCTAAGTGTTGACTTTTATGTTCACTTTTATATTTACACACGCTCTATCTCTGGTATTGAGCACTTTATCCCATAAATATAGCACATCTTAAAACTATAATTTCATATATATATATATTAAAAATTAAAAATTGAAGCCTCTACCACCCCTTGTCTAGATGAATGGATTTATCGGTAACCTTGGAAACCCTCAAACTATGAATCTTTCCTGTGCCGTTAACAACCGTAAATTTTAAAAAGTAAGTTACTCCAAAATTCGCTTGATGAGGAAATGGAACTAATGTCTTTGGTTTAATAACAAAATTAAATTCAGGGGCTTTAGCTTCCATTTCTGAAACATGGTTATCACTGTGTAGCGGCAAAAACCATATTTTAAATCTATTAATTTATAATATTAATGCTCTGTAAATTTAAATTTACATAGAGCACTATTGTGTAAAAATAAAAATATCTATAAGAACACCGGATTTTATATCTTACTGTTCTTTCCTTTTTATTTATATATACATATATATAAATATATATAAATATATTTCATATATATATTTATTTATATATATATTTCATATATATTTCATATATATATTTATATATATATATTTCATTTATATATATATATATATATAGAGAGAGAGAGAGAGAGAGAGTGAGAGAGAGAGAGACAATATTAGTGTTCAATATATATATATATATATATATATGTGTGTGTGTGTGTGTGTGTGTGTACACATAAATTCCCAAGAGGATAGAATCCAGGTAGAACTCAATGTCCAGGACAGAGTAAG
>OZ038477.1:147383133-147385633 GCA_964036315.1 Acanthosepion esculentum | reverse complement strand
GGATATTTTTCTTGTCTAATTTATATCTATTTACAGATATTTATTAGGTTAACATGAAACAAGGCCGTATTTATGGGGCACTCATTGGAAAATGATTCGGAACAGTCGTAAGCGTTTGACAGAGTTGCGATTCCCCCCCCCTAGTTAGTTGTCAGTATTTACCATGCTTATATGTGCAAGGTTATTGAAGAAACACACGGCTGTAATAGTTGTCTGCAAAAGGAGATTTGTGTTAATGCTAGGATGTTGGTAATCATAATTCTCCACGTATTCTGTGTTTTCCTTATCACTGAACTGCTACAGATTCTTCGGAAAGATAGTGAAGTGCTTTCCCATTGCATTCTTCAAGGTTTTGAATTCAGAGCTGTACTTTTTATTGCTTGGCTGTCACCCAGGATGAAAATATTTCTATTTTGCTATTTAACCCATAATAAGGGGATAAGAAATGAATCCATGCCTTTCATAAAAGCATCAATGCAAAATGAACGCAACTCATTCAGTCGGAATTTGAACCCGGCTTGTCGTTTTCACTTGTTGCGCTGGAGGTTTTACGGAACACGCACGTAAAGCTAGGTCATCCCATAAGTTCTGTCCGAATTTTGAATAAAGAAAACAAGTGACCAAATGTTATATTTAATTACAGATTCAATCAACAATGTATTTTCCCTGATTATCTATGACTTCCTTCCATCTATTAACAAGCTTACTAATTCTATTACTGTAAAATTCTTTTGGCTTTGATTCGAAGAACTCACAAATGTCAGTTTTAACCTCTTCCTGTGTTACAAAAGCTGTTTCTTCCAAATGATTCTGTAGGCTACGAAACAAATGGGAGTCTGAAGGACCAAGGTTGGGAGAATAAGGTGGATGAGGAATTTTCTCCCAACCAAGTTCTTCAATCTTTTGTGACGTCATTCTTCCTGTGTGTGGTCGCGCATTGTCCTGATGAAACATCACCCGTTTTCGATTCACTAGAGCAGGTTTTTTTTTCCTCAAAGCTTGGTTCAAACGCTCTAGTTGCTGACAGTATATTTGAGAATTAATTGTTGCATTAGGTGGTAAGAATTCAAAGTGGATTATTCCTTGGCAATCCCACCAGATTGAAAGAAGAACCTTTTGCCCATGAAGTTCCCTTCTCGACTGTGGCTGGGGTCCTTCCCCTTTACCAAGCCACTGTCTAAGACGCTTAACATTTCGATAAAAGATCCATTTTTCGTCGCCAGTCACAAGTCTATCCAAAAGGGTGAAACTAGTTGGCGAGAATGGAGAGAAGAGCAGATGTCAACTCGGGATTTGAGCTTGTTTTCAGACAGTTCATGAGGCACCCATTTTCCAAGTTTAGGAACTTTTCCAAGTTGTTGAAGATGACGATGAACAGTTGTATGGTTTGAACTGAGAACCACTGCCAATTCCTCAACTGATAAAGCAGGATTTTCTTCAAGGGCTGCTTCAAGAAGCTTTTCATCAAACTCAACTGGACGTCCGGTTCGATCTTCATCTTAAAGGGTGAAATCTCCACCTCTGAATTAAAAAAAAAACCTTCTGCAAGTTCTTTCATTCACACATTCCTCTCCATAAACTGAGTGAATGTTTCTAGCCGCTTCGGCTGCTGAGTTTCCTTTCTTGAACTCATAAAGCATTATATGCCTCAAATGATTCTTGGTTACTTCCATGTTAGGAGGGTTTTAATCAAACAAAATTTAATTTTATTGTTCTCTGAAATAAGATTTGATCAGTTTAAATGCATTTAAACATACGAATAATGTTCAGCTCCATTATACATTATAAAATACTTTTTAAGTTTCGTTCAGTTTAACAAAAAGTTAAAATTCGGATAGAACATATGGGATGACCTAATAATTACACTTCTACTGTGGCATGATAACGAATCATCTACCTATCTTTCTATCTGTTGGTTGAGTTTTACAACCCATCACTTTCTGGAAGCTTCCATTGAAGACAATGTCGCATCAATTGATATTGGTGTCAATTCACTCCCTCAATTTTTCCCTTAACTCAATTTCTTAATAATAAAGAAAGCCTAAATTTCCTTTCAAATTCCGATAAAAACTTGTACAATGATTACTTTTATATTCTGTAATTGTTAAGTTTCAGACATTTTTTTCTCCGTATTTTCCTGTCTTGGTGTTTTTGTTTAAAGCGAATTAATATAGCGAGATATTCGTTTTCAGATGATTTTTTTTATGCTAACCATATTTTTTTATATAAAAATTTGTGTATTTAGGCAGCAATCCTTCTTTCGTGTACATTTCATTGAATACGACAGACAAGGTGCTTTCATTTAGTTTTCTGTACAATTTCTCATGCGATCTATTTTTTCTTTTCGAATGATACATTATATAAAAATCTGTCCGAATGTTCTTTTTATCCGAGCGCTTTCGGCTATACATTTAGCCATTTTTAATGATTAAATATTCTAACTGTTAAATAAGAAATAGTTTGTTGTATGTATGTCTTATAAAATGTTTTCACTTTTCAA
>OZ038477.1:147215633-147378133 GCA_964036315.1 Acanthosepion esculentum | reverse complement strand
ATAATTTTAATTACTGTAAGTAATTCTATTACATTTACTTGTTTTATAAAAAAATATAGTCGATTAAATTTAACAGTAAAAATATTTTAAAATTGTAATTAAATAAAACGGATTCTAACCTAAACATCTTTTAAAATTGTAGTTAAATAAAACGTATTCTAACCTTAACACCTCTCTCAAAGTACTTCAAACACTTAAAAGAATCCAATAAAACACCTAAAGTTGAATGAAATTAATATGAAAAGTTAGAATATGTAGGTCATTAAATGACCCATGTCCTTTGTACATACACGAGAAAAATATATATTACTAAGTTTATAAAAAATAAAAGTTTACTGAATCAGTGAAATAATTTTTTAGATATCTTTGCCGTCATTGTTATAAATTTTACTTAAATAATATTTATATATAGAAGTTATACAAAGCCATACTCTGAGACCTGCGTTCGATTCTCAACATAGTCGATATTTTTTAAAAAGTGACATTGGTAATAACTGCTTTGATGGATGGTACCAGCGAAAAAGTATATAATTCATTGACCCCCACAACAAAACAAAGTGTATAGAGAACTGTTCGTAAGTCGGTTAGTGTTACAAGTCATCGTGACCGATGATTTCATAGTACTGATTTTGTTCAAAATGGGCATTTCGCCAGATTGATGCACCCTCTCTCAGAAACTGTAACTAATGTCTGTTTAGCTTAATGCAGAGTAAACTACACGTCGGCTCTGTGGATGTTAAAACAAGCAACAAAATGCCTGAGCAGTTTGCAATTGGGATTAGCTAGCCACCCTTTCGGACAGGCGTACTTAGAAAACAAGCGACCAGCCATACTACAAGCAATTTATATATTTATTTACCTTACACAATGACAGTAATAGCTCATGGGTTGTTCACGAAGGCACTTCACTTGCATTGGCGTGTATAGAAACTGCTTATCAAACATTATTACAGAAAGCGCCGACCGTTTTCACTTATAGCCGCTTAAGCGCTATACATTTAGAAATACTTCATGATTTTCCAACTCACAAGAGCAAATAATCAACGAATTTTGCTATCTGGTGTCGTGTCCATAAAGAAATACAGAAATAAAAAAAATAATTATACTCTCACGGTGTTGTGTCCATAAAAAAATAAATGAAAATTAATTATAATAAAATAATTATAAAAATTATCATTAATTCATTCATTCTAAACCAATGTGAATCGACCCGACTTTTCTCTTTTTCAACAACATGACATTCTTATTATCGGACAAGCAGTTCTCACGGACAGGTCATCACCATGTGAGCCAATGAAAATTTTGGTTTCCTTTCTTTTTTTCAGGCTATAATAGTAACATTTATCTTTTAGCATCCAGCAAAAATTCGAGGTAAGAAAACCTCAAACTTCTTTTATTTTCCAACTAAATTATCTAGACACCCATTACACGCATCTATATAAAAAATTACGATAGAGAATTTATACAATTTGCTTATTCTTTATCTTATCCTTCTGTCAAATTCCGATCCATATTTGATTTACATTTGACCCCAAACTCACACTTTTACTCAGTATTACTGCCCCTCATTTCCCCAGCACCACATAACAACCAGATAATTAATAATACTCGTTTTGTTGTTTCCACATCTTGCTGTTTTTTTTTTATTTTTAAAAGTATCGTTATCTAAATACATGTGAGGAGATTTATAATTTATAATTATAAAGTACTTCAAACACTTAAAAGAATCCAATAAAAAAACTAAAGTTAAATGAAATTAATATGAAAAGTTAGAATATGTAGGTCATTAAATGACCCATGTCCTTTGTACATACATGAGAAAAATATATATTACTAAGTTTATAAAAAATAAAAGTTTACTGAATCAGTGAAATAATTTTTACCTATCTTTGCCGTCATTGTTATAAATTATACTTAAATAATATTTATATATAAAAGTTATACAAAGCCATACTCTGAGACCTGGGTTCGATTCTCAACATAGTCGATATTTTTTAAAAAGTGACATTGGTAATAACTGCTTTGGGGGATGATACCAGAGAATAAGCATATAATAATATATATCGGAGTTATATCTCCACTACACTGCTTATCAGTCTACAGGCATCCTAATTTGCTAAGATTATTTCGGTTTAAGGATGTAATAATGTGGCGTCACTGGAGATCGAACCCTCTACTCGCAATTGCTAAATAACCGCTGAGTTTCTGACTAATATTTCTTCAACATCTTCCTTTCTGCATAATTCATTTACGCTCGCGTTGGTTAATACTCATCATATTTCATTTGCAATTTCGATCCGAATTTTTATCGGATTTATTTAAATTTTTCCTTTTAATTGTTGCCTTTTCTTTATCCGCTGAATATTTCCGCCTTTCCTTCTTTGTTTTGCAAAAAAAAAAAAAAATGAGGAATTTAAAACCAAAACAGACACATAGCCATCTTGGTGCCGTGTCAAATAAAAAGCTTTTCTTTGGGTGTTTAATCCACAAATCGTAAAATAACTGAGAGAACGAAGCCGTGACATTTTTAGCTTGACGTCGAAATAGAATAATATCGATATGTCTTTTCTGAAGTAAAACTAATCGTCAATTGTTTGGATAAAACACGACTTCTATTTCTTTGCAAGCTCTTGTTTCGCTTTCATTCGAAAACTGTGAGAGTCGAAAGTGGTTTGGGACCCGCCAATAACATTAAATCGAAAACGATTTACCTCGCTTCTCCGACTTCATTTTAATTTCGATAACTGAGTTTTATACAGCAATAAAAAATAAAAGGAGAAAATATTTTTGTTGAATTAAGATTAAAAACTTTATTTTTTTTAAAATATGACTTTCCAACTTTCATATCTGTAAGGTCTACCCAGAACGTCAGCAGCTATTTTGAATATGTCGAGGACCAGTTGAGCGGCCTTGGTTTACCATACATGCGTGAAAAGATACACTTATTCAATTAAGTCAATCGAGAGTACAGCGTCACTGAGTGACTTTGTGTAGTATTATTATTATTATTGTTATTGTTATTATTATTATTAGTAGTAGTAATAGTAGTAGTATTAGTAGTAGTATTAGTAGTAGTAGTGAAAAATATTAACCCCTTCAAGTATTATCCAATACAATCCAAATTTCTCAACATGTGCCATTTTTCATTTTTTTTTTTCGAAACTAAAACCACATTTAAAATGGGGATAGATCTAACTGCAGGGGGAGATTAAGGGAACACGTCCAGACAGCTATCTACATGATCTCTATAATCCATATCTGTTAGTTAACCCAAACGGAAACAACAGTAAGTTTTTTGGAGGGGGCTCTATATACAGGGATTTAATTTCGCGCATGCGCGTTGTTTGATTTTGATTTACTCGACTGTACAGTATAGTAAGGTCATTTGGGCAACTGTCTGTGAAGAAAAGAGCACCCATGATGCAATTCTCTCCGCTAGAAATTTGGAAACTGAAGACAGTGCACACGATTCGAAAAGAGTTGGAAGAAACTCATGATTATTACGAAGGTTTTTGGAGTGATCACTAGTGGTAGTGGCATTTTACGGCCATTCATCTTCGCACAAGGCCCCTGGCAGAAGCCTACATCAAGTGTCATGATGAGGTACTACTGTCCTGGAGGAATAGGATGTCTGATGGAAGACCCTGTGTCCGGCGAGAGGACTCTGCACCATGTCACACAAGCAGGAGAACCCAGCCATGGCTGTTAGAAATTTCTACGACCACATCACCCATTACATCTGGGCACCTAACTCCCCAGGCAGCACTCACCTTGATTATTATGTGTGGGTCGCAGTTGAGTGAGAGACCAACAGTTGTCCTTGGAACACCAAAGATGAACTGAAGGCAGAAATCTTAGCAGCATTCACCAACTTAAACAAGGAGACCGTCCAGAAGAGTTGCAGGAAATTCGTAAGGCCGTAATTTAATGTAATAGTGATTTTATTGAATAAATTTACTCTTTACTATTTCAAGATATGTTTGTGTAGATTTGGTAAGTATTATTTTCATTTTTGCGTAATTTAGACGACTATACTTCCCTCCCTCTCTCTTTCTCTCTCTCTTTCTCTCTCTCTCTCTCTCTCTCTCTCTCTCTCTCTCTCTCTATATATATATATATATATATATATATTTATTTTTTTTTTTTTTGAACAATAAAAATTATTTAAAAAATCTTCAGACACACTGGGTTGTAGATTAATATTCTTATGTTTTTATTATATTATTTCATTTAGATTCCTCCACTAGTTTCGGCCAACATGGCCATCATCTGGAGAAAATAATATTTCTGCTTGCTGGTAGCAGTGACCTACAGAAATGAATGTCTTGATGGAGAAAACGAACTTTTGTCTGTAGTTTTCATTTTTTTTTTATTTGTTTTTTTAATCTTTTTAACATGAATTTAATAAAATTCCTTGTGTTAGTCAAACAGTCTCTTTTATGTTGTTATTTTAGATAAGAGCTGGATGTATTCATGCTGCTTTGAATTCCCTTGGTCAGTCTGGCAGTTTTATTGGTACCTGGAGAGGGGATGTGTCTCTGTTAAGTGTGTGTGTTATTTGGTTCTTAGGGAGTGAGTGAGTATGATGTGTGTAAGTGTGTATATTCGTGTGGGTGTGTGTATTAGTGTGAGGCCTCAATACCTCCGTAATCAAATCTGTTTTGTGTGGGTGATAAATGTGGGAAGGCTTTGATTTGTAAGCTTATGTATTAATACTATCTATCTATCTGTCTATATATATATATATATATATATATATAACTCCCAAATTCACGTCATAATTTGTTAAAAAAACTTAGTAAAAAGACGCCGTAGTTTGGGTCATTTCTTTTATTTGTCCAAATACTTTCTGTCACATCCAAGATCATCTTCAGGGGTGAATTGCAAATACAAAAGATTAATGTAATTGATAGCTGTGAATTCTTGTAAAATGCGCATGAAACGGGGTCCGTTATAATGAATTCCCATTAAGCATATGTAAGGGAGGTAACTTAGTTTAAATTTTTTATTGTTAATGTTTTAAAAATACTCGATCTGTAAGTTTTCTGATTTTATTTCCTGGCTGATTCTTCAGCGCTCTCCATTCATCAAAATTCGGATAAGTTTCGTTATATGACTCATTAGGTTGATTTTCCGATGGAGTTCACATTCGTTTGCATCTAACTTCTTAGGCAGTGCTGAGAAAATAGATCTACTTAGGTCTTTCAGTATATCAACATTGTTCAAGATTTCATCTATTATTTCTTTAAT
This sequence comes from Acanthosepion esculentum, assembly GCA_964036315.1. Classification (NCBI taxonomy): domain Eukaryota; kingdom Metazoa; phylum Mollusca; class Cephalopoda; order Sepiida; family Sepiidae; genus Acanthosepion; species Acanthosepion esculentum. The sequence continues at coordinate 147,372,883 of OZ038477.1, read as the reverse complement.
ATTGCCTATATCGAAATCATCTAAGGCTGATAGTATCTCTATTGCAATTCCCTCAGGAGCTGTGAATTTGTTTCTGTTCAATTTGTCCAGTGCCGATTGCATTTCAGATTTTTATATCTCCAGTCCTTCGATATTTATGTGTATTGGCAGTTCTTCATTTTCGTCGTGGAAGAGCTGTCCGATATATTTACTCCATTTTTTCTTTCTATAATATCAGCGTCCCGTCCATGGATTTTATGCATCATGTTGATGAACATGTCCTTTGTCCTGTTAGTTATCTTATTTTCTATGCATATCTGCTTTATTTCTGATAATCATTCTTTCTATTTCGACACATTTTTCGTTGAGCCCTTCCTCTTTAGCTTGCCTGCATTTTTTTCCGATTTTTTTGCGTCATGTTTTATATTTTGTTCCATGTTTTGGTATTGTTTTTGTCCCCTTTTCATCATGTCAAGTACTTCATCTGTCATCAATTAATGTAATCGTATATTCGGAGCACGTAAGATCATCTCAAGAATACCTAGACAGAAAAAGTTACTTATGTTGGACGGCAAGCCTGATATGAAAATACCGATGCAAGGAAGAATTAAATATGAGAGGAAGAAAATTAATTGTAAACGTGAATAATAAACAATTAATAAAGAAAATTTAAAAAATAGTTAATGTTCTGAGAAACCCAACGGCATGTGGAAATGCGGAGAAAGGCGAAACATCACGATGACATCATACAATCGAAACCAAAACAGAAGAAATGTCCTGGTCTCAAAAGACATTTTGAGTCACATTTCAACCCTGACCACAATAAGATGAAATACTTTTCGAAAAAGAACATATACCAATAGACATTCCATCATTAGAAAGTTTCCATACGTGAACAATAAAAGACCTAGTGATATGAAAGTCAAGAACACTATAATAAAAAGATGAAGAATAATAATTCTTGGGCAAAAACTGTCTGAGTGGAACTTCCTTCTTACTAATAGAATACAAAGAGAATTTGGATGATTCGACATTGTGTACTTGGCACGTCACGACTTAGCTGTAAAGGTCTGGACTCGTTAGAACATTTGCCATGGAAATAGCGATAGAGTAGCAATGTGCTTGCGACGTTCCGTCTGTGTGTAAGAGGCTGTAGGCCGGGAAATACAAGGCCGTGTAAACGTTTTTTGAACCCTGTCGAGGCTGGAAAATGAAGACTGATAAGCACCGGTTCAGATACGGTAGCAATGTTGCAGTTTTGGTTTGACCTGACTCTTGTACAGATAGAAATGAAGCGTCCGATACACACGATAGACATGAGGAACTAACCATGTTCCCAATATTTTTTAGAGATGAGTTCCATTTGATGTCTGGAAGAAACTTGTGTCCCAATAAATGTCCCGGGTAAGGAGCCTCGTTGAGATTATAACCAATTTATCATAAGGAGGAAAGAGGGCTTCGAAAATCTGACACTCAGAGGACATATTGAAAGCAAAAGGGGCAGAGAAAACATCGCATAACCTAACTAACAAGCTGGTGTAAATGGATGGTAGAACAGCATTTAGGAGGGAGAGCAAAAGAGACACAATTTACTAAGAAATGCGAAGGACAGCAAAATGATCGTCTACGTACTGGAGGAATATAGTATATAGAAGAAGAAGAAATTGTACCTGTGGAAATTTCACGGTTTAATAATTCAGTATATCACTTGCGACTTGTACGACAATAAAATAACTATGTAAATTCCCCTATTGTATTTTCAAATATTTGAGCTTAACAACTTTAACGAAATATTGCAAATAACAATCATAAGTATAAATGCACGTCATTACTTTAAGAAGTAAGGGGATACAAATGAAAATATTTTAAACTGTCAAGTTTTTCATTTCACTGAAGTAGATTTTGAACGCATGAGAGCGTCATCGCCTCTTTCTGCTTCTCGTTGAAACCAAACAGCGTCATTCCCATCTTTCGTCGTGATCAAAGCGAAAAAGTCCATTATTCATTAGGTAAACGAAAGCCGTAAAGTACTCGCTACCTAGTCATCTATTGAACTAAATAAATAAGCAAGGAAGGAAGGAACAGAATCATAACATGATGTTTTGATTAGTTTCCAAAAATATCAAGTTATCTCTTTCATTGCTATTCGTTTATTTTCTTCTTTTTGCTTATCTCATTATAACGTACAACGTTCTTTTTTTGAGCGTCAACTTTTGTTTTCTTTCGTTGAATCAATGGCAAAGAGGCAGACGATAGCGATACTGACGACTCCGATGTCACAGTTATCAAAAGACATTTGAAATTGTTTTATTAAATTAATTTTCCTTATGAACAATCAAGGATTTTTATCCATGCAATTAACTTCATTGTCGCATATCATTTTACAATTGAAAATAATTTTGCTTTGCTAAAATCATTTTAAAATTAAAAATATCGAAAGAAAGCTAGCTAAAATGTAACGTATCATATTTCTAGCAATTGTGAGTAAATTTTATGTCACCATAACAAATGAATGACGTATTATTTGAAATAGGGACGGTCAGGAGTGGACTAATGAACTCACATGGGATAAACTCGTGTTGTTATTTACATTGAGCTCCTTGAAAAAACCCAAAGAAGAATCAGCAATATTATTAGTCCTGATTTGGCGGTTCGGCTTCAGTCACTTTTGCAACGCCGTAAAGTTGCCTCCCTGCGTCTTCTATAAATATTTTCGTGGAAATTGCTCGGATTACCTTAACAGACATTCCCTCTGACATAAATCGTTTCCAATTCCTTGAAATATAATAATAAGATCAACAACACATACAGCTCCGACATCGCTGAACACCTTATAAATAATCCAAGTTGTGCCACAAATCTCAGCATTGACTTTTTCTCCATTCTTAGTCTTTCCCATTCTTTATTACATATCAGATCCAGAGAGCCCTCCCTCTGTAAACAGAGTGAATGTCTGCTAGGGATTGACATTATTTCCATCTAATCAATTCTTATTTACTGAATACAGCCAGTACATCGTGTCTGTGTTCACAGTTAATATTATTAATGCTTCCCCCCCTGGCTTCCCTCTGTCTTCTCTATAAATATTTTCATGGTATCTGCGCTGACGAGCTATTTTCAGTGGTGCCCTGACTGCATGAATTTAAACGTGCAACTCGGTTGGCATCTCGGTCCCAACCTTTTCACTGTCGAAACTGTTAAATGTAACCGCCTCTTCTACTCTAACTTCTTCTTCAGTCTCACTTCCTGACAGTGGAACTTCCTTCCTCTTACTTGCTTTCCTGATAACTATAAACTTAAAATATTTATATGTAATGTCAAACGACATTATCTGTTGCCTTGATCCATGTTATTCTTTTTATCCTCCCCCATTCCTCTTTTTATCCTTTTCCAACCCCCACTTATACCCAGTCTTTTTCCTTCCTTATACTCTCTGTAGCCTCTTGCTTACTAGTGGCACTTCCGCCTTCCTGAGAGTGAAAAGCTTAACAAAATTATAAGACCCTCCATTAATTTCAGACTTTTTTGTATTTGATACTACGTATCAGATTTGTATTCTCGATTGAGTGATTTCCAGCTTGCGGCTTATCACCATTTTGTGGGTTATTTTTTGGAAATAATAATACCATTACTGACACAAGTCCTACTAATTAACGCATAGCTGGGAGAGAAGATGGTATATGCTCGTAAATGAATATAACAAAGGCCGGAATTTGAACGCGGCTGTCCAATTTTCAATTCCGAGATGTTATTTATTATACCACCCGCACATCCAAGATGACAGCCCCTCGTATTCCCAAACGGTCACCCATCTAGGTAGTGGCCAGGCTCGGCGTTGCTTAACTTCGGTTATCGTAAAGGACCGGTGATTTAGTGAGTGATGTGCTCGACATAATTATTTCTGAATTTGTCTGAGTCAGGAACGTAATTCCCTAAGTGGCATTCGAATTCAAATTGTTGATATCTATATCATTTTTACTTTCACCTGTGTGCTGTTGCTGCAGCTGATAAGGTTGGCACTTTTTAAATCTTATATCATAGATAATTACCTTGATATTTATTTAATTTTTATTATAAATAAATAATTTAATTTCTTTTCATGAAAACCAAATGCACATAAAGAACGAATTTTATCTCAGGAATATTATAAAATATGCATTACTCCAGTTGAACAATACGTTGGAGTAATGGATAGCTGTTTGGATTGAGGAATCGGAGAGCCGAGTTCGAATTCCAGTCGAACCCATTACATTCACTTATGTGCTAATACCCTTGGGAAAGGTGTGAATCCTCTTCTTCTCCCTCCAGCTATGGGTAAATAGCAGGACAGACTGGGTTCTATAGCCTTGGATGGCAACTGGTCTAGGAGAAGGACAACTCTGAATCCAAAACCTGCGGAGCGTCGTTTGGGGATGCACTTAGTGCACCAGATCTCTGTATTCGGGCCTTCAAAAAGTGTGGATGGTCCTCCACGAAACCTTCACCACTATAATCAAATCTCATGCGCGTTGTCGGGCTGTCGGTTTCCTTGGAACTGATCTGCTTGACCCTCATACGTCGAATTCGACGGGAGAGTCGAGAGTGTATATATATATATATATATATATATATATATATATATATATATATATATATATATATATATATTCAACGGGCCTCGGTGACGAAGAGGTAGCAAGTCAGACTCAATATAGCGCCGCTCCCTCACAAATTCCGTGGTGGAACTCAACTAAGATTCTCTCTAACCCTAGGACGGTGCCCCTGGAGCCACGACTACTATCACCAAGCCGCTCAAACTTGAGCATTAAAAGCCGGATCGAGCAATGATATATAAATGATAGAAATTATGAGGAGGATTTGATAATTATAATTAAGTAATTCATCGAGTCTGAAACCTCAACAGAATTCAGAAAGCACCGGACGGCCGTTTCGTCCTAACTGTCCGGGTTTCAATTCTCGCTAGTGTATGCGCACTGCTGATGAGTTCCAAATATAAGACGAAACGGCAGTCCAGTGCTTTCTGCATTCTGTTGAGGTTTCAGACTCGATGAATTACTTAATTATATATATATATATATATATATATATATATATATATATATATATATATACATACACACACATCTAAGCGTGTGTATGTTTGAGATTGATTGAGTGAGTGAGAGAGAGAGAAAAGAAAGAAAGAATGAAATGAGTGTGAGAATAATCACAGAGAGAAAACTGTCTCTGTGCTCTATAGCCTTGGTTGCCAACAAGTACAGGAAAAGAATAAATTTGAATAGAAAAAACATTGGACAAGGCAACCTGAAATCAATACCTTATCTTTCTCAAGAGCCAACATATCATTACACGGGAATCAGTGGGGATCCAAGATCGCATAAGTTCTTAATATATATATATTTTCTGTTGATTTTCCATTAAGATATTTTTACATATATTTTTATACTTCTCGGCGACGGATTTATCAAATCTGTTCTTTAGCAATAAGTAACAATTCTGCATTCAAAATAGGAACAAAATCTTTTGTGAAAGTTTTTGGGAATATTTTCCTTATTTCGTTGGGTGAAAATGGTGCAGAATTGTTCCTCGGGGTTTTTGGGGGGGTTGTCAGACAACATGACCGTGCGTGTTGTTTAATACATTTGACATCCTGGAATCTCCAGTTACTTTTAACCTTTAAATGGCGTGAAAAAGTTGCACGAATCAGCATACCAGCTAAGTAAAAAACGACAACGTTTGCTTATGCGCTTTAATTGCATAAAAAAAACTATAAAAAATATTTTTAACTCTTTCAGATTATAAAACTGATATAAGGGATACAAATAAATGCTAGGTTTCTACATGTAATATTTTTTAACTGTATTTTAATCTTTTAAGCATTCCCGACACAATGAAGCTGACGCCATTTTCTGCTTCTTCTATCTTAGAAAATTATGCGTGCAAACGCAGCACTGTTTTTGGCTTGTTTTCCCAAGTTTATTTGCAGGCAAGTACAGGGTGCGATAGATAAATTGTCGTCTAAATGACACAAAAATGAAAATAACACTGACATTTCATTTTACCAAAATTAGACAAAAATATCTTGTAAAACGAAAGTAAATTTATACAATAAAATCGCCATTGGCTTCAACCAGTATCTCCAGACGACTTCGGAATCTCCTGCAACTCTTTTGTACGGCCTCCTTGTTTAAGTCAATAAATGCTGCAATAATGCTTGCCTTCAGTTCATCTTTGATGTTACAAGGAGTATTGTTGATCTCTCGCTCAACTGTGCCCCACACATAATAATCAAGGGGGTTGCAGTCTAGGGAGTTAAGCGGCCAGATATAAGGGGTGAGGTGGTCGGAGAAATTTCTAACAGCCATTACTGGGTTCTCTTGCTTATGTGGCATGGTGCAGCGTCCTATTGCCAGACATATGGTCTTCCAGCAGCCACCCTCTTTACCCAGGGCAGCACGACCACTTCAAGCCTGATTCTGAGGCCCTGGGGGAAGGTGAATGGAGGTATAACGTCGCCATCATTAGTGATAACTCCAAACACCTTTATAATCTCCATTAGACTGATCCAACTCTTTCCGGATCCTCTGCACTGTCCTCAGATTGACACCTAAACATTCTGAAATGTTCATATTGGAGTTTCCGGCGCGAATTTCTGGCGGAGTGAATTGTGTGATAGTGTTCTTTTTCTCACACGCAAAAAACAAACAACGCGCATGCGCAAAATTAAAAATATAAAATGGCGCCAATTTCCCCATCGCAACCTGCACTTCAGGAAATGACGCATCTCTTGGATCCTAGTAAATAAAAACATCCTAGAATTACCAATTAGTCATTTCGACTCGAATCAGGAATAAGTGATGCCCGTATCTTTGGAAAAAAATAGTTTAAATCATCAATTCTTGATAAACGTTGATTTCCAATGAACCATTAATTGATAATGCCCACCATACAAGGGTTAACTTTATGTTTTGATGGTTTGTCGTTCATAGTATCATCGTCTAACCACTCCTCAATGAGTAATGGGGGGGGGTAACAGTATTCTGGTGTTTTGGTTTGGTTTGGTTTGTTTTACGGCATATCAATCTCAATGAGCCATTTAATGCCGACAACTTTTTTTTCTTCAAAAATCTATTTCGGTTAATATATTTTTCCTCAAAAATGTATAACTGGTAATATTAATTTTTTCAAAAAACGTATAGCCGGCAACACTATTCTTTCAACAAAAAAAAACATATAGCTGGAAATATTATTTTTTCAAAAACGTATTATCAGAGGCCTTGCTGTTGGATGTAGTTTATCGTTATACCCAGGACTCGGATGTAGTTTATCGTCTTACCCAGGACGATCTGGTGTTTTATGCCCTATTATATGTAAACCGTAGTAATCATTTTCAAGATATAAGCTAAAGAACTAATGGAATACTAACCTGTCTTGTTTATATTTGCTATTCTTGTCGTATGATTTGGTTTGGTTTACGGCACATCAACCCATTGGGCCATTTAATGCCGACATTTTCTTGGGAACACTAGTAATTTCTTTTACAAAAAATGTATTGCTGATAAATTGGTTTTTAATTTTTGCTGTTTTTTTTTTTGTTACAAAAATATATTGATGGTAATTTAAAATATTGTATTTTTACTCTAAAAATTTGTTATACTTTCATAGTGTTTTGCCCATCGCTGGGACCCTAACAGGTGGTACACCCGTGTGTCGCGATGTACCTAGGAACAACAGATATTAAGAGGTGGTTCCACACTCCTCAAAAGCTGCCGTTAAGAGGCCTTGCTACCAGATGTAGTTTACCGTCATACCCAGGACGGATTGTTGTATGCGAACGACCATTTCTAAGATCACGCGGATTTGTTTCACATTTCAACCCGAAGACTAAGGGTTGAAATCCCTAACTGAATAGTTTCTCATTCTTTGAGATTGTCGCCATACATACACACATACGCACACACACACACACACACACACACGCGCACACACACATTTATATATATATATATATATATATATATATATATATATATATATATATATATATTAAATTGTTCTAATGTTATTCTGAAACATATGCAGTATTTATATTTTAACGTCGGTAATTACTGAGCAATGTTTACGTTTTTCCGAGTCAAAAGCAAAGAAATAAAACTTGACAATTGCCTCATCTTTGCAGTTCTGCAAGATTTTATAGCCAAATTTGGTTTGGCTACGATTAGCAGGAAAACTATATTAACAAGAGTGAAAGCATTTCCCAACAGCCTCCTGGTAATTAGCGCCCTGTTCGCTAATTTCACTGGCATTTCTTCTGATTGGCTTTTATGTAATAATTCGTTAGAATGCATTGAAGCTTTCTCATCTCAAGAAAGAGAAGAGAAGCGGAGACGGGATGAAATCATTTCATGACAGGTTTTTCCTTTCCGCTCCTTTGAAAAATTCTCTAAAATAAGTGGCTAATTATCTTTTCGTTTGGTACCAATGGTTCAGCTTATTTCAAATATGTTTTTCTTCAACGGCTGACCAGAATCTACAATTTCTTCTGTTCTATAAGCAAGGATGGAGAATAAAGAATAGAAAATAAGAAAAAAAGACTCGCATGAGTTTAAGAACAAAAGTGACGACGAGAAAGAAGAACATGAAAATATGAAGGATAAAGGAATCGTAGAAAGATTAGAAGAGGCACGGTCTCAAGAAAGAAAAAGAAAGAAAGAATGAAGAACAGTTAATGAGAAAGAAAAGGAAGAAGCCAAGTAACAGGAAGTGGGTGTAGAAAGAAAGAAAGAAAGAAAGAAAGATTATTTTCCTTTCCTTCTTTTTAAATATTTTTAAATAAAAAGGAAGGAAAGGAGGAGTAGAAAGAAAGAAAGAAAGAAAGAAAGGAAGGAAGTTTATTTTCCTTTCCTTCTTTTTAAATATTTTTAAATAAAAAGAAAGGAAAGGAGGAATAAAAAGAAAGAAAGAAAGAAAGAAATAGGGAGAAAGAAAGTTAATTTCCCCTTTCCCTTGCTTTTTTAAAAATTCTCTTTTATTTAAAAAGAACGAAAAAGGATGTTTTTGTGATGTCAACGAATGCTCCTTGTCACTTACGTAATGCTCGTTGTAGTAGAGACTTTGTAATCGCAGATACAGCTATAGTAACGCCGTTGAACAATACTGGTGTCAGACGGCTTCGAATAACACCCGCATTAATAGTACTTGTTTGATAATACGCGCTCGGAAAGTAACCATGGAATAGTAATCTGTGTAGTGATCAGTATAGAGAAATAACGTAGGAATAGTGAATAGCGATCCGTATAGTAATAGAGGATTGTATAGAAAGAGTGATCGTAATAGAAGATAAACTAGAAATGGCGATCCTTATACTAAGAGAGGATAATGTAGAAATGGTGATCAATTAGACATCACGCTATTTTCTATTTATACGTTTCCCCTATGATCTACTTAATTCAATAATGGGATCGCCTGTGTTTGCACACTGGTGATCTATGTTCAAACTCAGGTGTCGGCAGTGACACAGAGAAAGAAGAAAGAATGCAAGAAAGAAAGAAAAACAGAAAAGAAATTTCCTTTTACTTTCCTCCTTCTTAAATCGTTTTTATTTTTAAAAAAAGAAAAAAATGAAAGTCCATTTTCCATTCTTCCTTTTTAAATATTTTTAGTATTTAAAAAGAAAAGAAAGGAGTAGTCGAAAGAAAGAAAGAAAGAAAGAAAAGGAAGAGAAAAGGTATTTTCCCTTCATTTTATATTTAAAAAGAAAGGAAAAGGATTTGTAAAAATAAAGAAAGAGAGAAAGAAAGAATTTTCCTTTTCGTCTTTTCCTTTTTATTTTATATTCAAATATATATTGAATTTATATTTTTATATTCCTTTATCATTTTATTTAAAAAATAAAGGAAAAAGCTTAGAAGTTTGAATAGAATGAAAATATATTAAAGAAAAAGGAATAGAAAATTAATTTTAAAATTACTGCGAATATTATTTATTATTAAAATAGTGTTACTTGCATTATTTACATTATTCTGACTGTTATCTTCATTTCCATATTTACAACGTTTCGTCCGTTGTACTCTCCAGCCTTCTTCAGGTGACTGTAATTTCGAACTGAAGCTTTTATTTCGTCCACCGGAGTAGAGTGTTCTAGTTCTACGTGCCATGTCTCTTCCGGATATCTCAGTTATTTCCCTTTAACTCAACTCTATGTTCTCACAACTCTCTGGATTTAGTAATGCGAGTAACCCTAACGCCTCATCACAGCGATATAGAGGCCAAAACGTTGTGAACATGGCATTGAAGATGAAGATAGCAGCCCGAATAATATAAATAATGCAAGTTTTCATAATACCTCATCTCGGAAACATCGACAGATATTAAAATAATTTTTCCTAATAATTTCCTAACGAAAGAAAATGTTATTTACTGTTTTGACACAAGGCTGCAAATAGAAATCTCATTACTAACGTTCTTAAAATTACACCACCAGATAGCACCCGATGATTTACTAAACTTAGCTTGCTTCAAGGGCCAAATGCAAATCCCCCAGGTGGTATAGAAGTAACTTTAATGGTCATCCAGACGAACTTAACCAAAACCAAAAAGTTTCGAAAGTAGAAGAAAGATTTTTTTAAATAACAACTCGAAAGGAAAACATTTTCAGATAATAATAAAACATTTTCATGATAATCACCTGTACTTCTCGTTTTTATGTCGTGTCATTATAGGGCATCGGCAATTATGCCTCTCCACAACTTCCTGCTTTTATTTTTATTTTCCCATGTAATTCTTTCTCCTTTATGGGCGTTTTCTTAGTCGTCTGCCACTTGTTCTGCCATTAAATCTAGTAGACGATTCGCTGATTTCCTTCTCTTCGATGTGTTCTCTCAAGCTCTTCCTTTCTCTCTCTGATTGTTAGCTGTATTTTGATTGTAGTTTCTATTCCTGGTGGCTCAGATTAAAAATAATAATAATAATAATAATAATAATAATAATAATAATAATAATAATAATAAAAAGGCTTCAGTTCAAGTCTGTGGGAAGTGAAGTTCTACTCTTTGAAGTCATCTCTTGTAAAAACTTTTACTAGATTCCTATATCAGATGAGACTATTAGGATTTTCTCTCAGCACTTTGAAATTCCGTACCTGCTTCCCGTCACATGCTTTACTCTGGTCACAGATGTTTTTCATTTAGTTTCATCTTCATCTTATTATTTTTCTTTTTTTCTTCTTCAGTGGAATTTTCTCTGTTTCTTTCTTGTTTTTCTTTTTATAGATTTCTTTTTTCTGTTTTCCCCATTTCCCTTCATTCAAGATATCGCCCATGACTTCTTCTTTGCTTTCATTTTCTGATATTCTCCATTCTTCTTCTTCTTCTTCTTCTTCTTCTTCTTCTTCTTCTTCTTCTTCTATGCATATCGTCTGCTCCCTCTACATCAGTGATTCTGAACCGCCGTACCGCGGATACTAACCTGGCGATTCTCACTATTTTCACTTGTACCCTGACTACATGAATTTAAGCGTGCTACTAGGTTGGCATCTTGGCCCCACCCTTTCACTGTCAAAACAGTTAAATGTAACCGCCTCTTCTACTCCAACAGCTTCTTATCTCGCACTTCCCAACTGTGCAACTCCCTTCCTCTTACTTCTTTCCCTGATAGCGATAATCTTCAATATATTGAAATGTAATGTCAATCGACATCTTCTTATGCCTTGATCCTCATCCCCGCCCTTCTCTATATCCTTTCCTCAAACACCCCTCTTTACTCTTGCTCTCACTCTCTGTAACCCCTTGCGTGCTAGTGGCACTCCTGCCTTGCTTGGGGTGAAATGCTTAAAACCATTTTATCATGTGTCTGTGTGTGTGTGTGTGTGTGTGTGTGTGTGTGTTGTGTGTGTGTGTGTGTGTGTGTTTAAGTTATGGTTTTCTTTCATAACATTTAAATATATACGCTTTAAAAATGTTGCTAAGTGTGCCGTGATATTTTCAGTTGATCCGAGTTGTGCCGTGGATTAAAAAAGTTGAGAAACACCACTCAATATTATTCTCCCCTCTCTTTGTTTCTCAGTCCTTATACTTACCTGTTTTAGGTTTTATTTTATTTTTTCTTCTCTCTCCCCTAAATTTAATTCAATTTTTTTTTTTGTCGTTAAGGGTCACCACACCCTGGGGTGTTGCAAATTACCAGGTCGCTGAATTGGAGAAGTATTACCATAGGCGTAAGTGAATATAATGGATTCGAATGGAATTAAAACTCGGCTCTCCGATTCCTCAATCCGAGCCTCCTCATCTGACGGACTGAAAATGTATGACAAAGTGAAATTGCTTACTTCTCACGCGTTTCCTTATTTAGGACTTCATCGGATGGACAGAACGCGTCTCAAGTCAAGTTTTCTACTTTGTCATACATTTTTCCTAATAAATAATATTATTTTGGTTGGTTTATGATATTAATTGGTCGTGTTAAAAAAGTTTTATAAGATTGAAAAAAATAAATGTCTAATTTTCTACGAAAACATTAAAGAATTTAGTTTTACTATTCGGTCGAGTAAAATTAAAATAGAATCCTAATTTAACCGTAGTTTGAAACCGAATCGTAGGTGTTACTTACATAGATAGATAGTTACAGATCCTTAAATGTGTGGCGGTAAAGTAAATTCTATACGTGCCGGACAAAGATGGTTGTTATTTATTAAACATAGCTTAGTTTAGCACAAAGCCACAAGTGTGGGGTACTTAGTAATGATCATACCATCTCGTTAAGAATCACCATGTTAAGGATTACCACGTTAAGGATCTACATGTTAAGCATCACCATGTTATGCTTCACCGTGTTAAGGATCGCCATGTTAAAGATTACCACGTTAAAGATGACCTTGGGAATTACCAGACCACTGGGCATTGAATTGGAGAAGTATTACCTATCATCAGTCAGATCCGGTCTTGGATACTGATAATTTTGTGCTATACTGAAACACACTTTTAAATATCAAAACGCTTCACCGTGTTTTAAATGTTAGTCGCGCATTTTTCTTACGGAACTCAAGGGTCTTTAGTGGTTGCTCCATACTTGTGACCTTGTGTCACACTAAGTTAAACATTGAAATATATGAGCGCCTCGTTTTTCTCATTGATTAGCAAGTTAGCCTCGTAAACTATTACTGCTGTAGTGAGTTTGATGCTCAGCGAGTGCTCTAACTTATCGAAGGTAATCATTCGCAATAGATTAGCAGAATAATCTATCAGATTGTGTTCTAATTATGCATCGAGCTTGTCCCCACTGAGTGCTCCATATTTGTGACCTTGTGTCAGACTAAGAGAGGTTTAGTAATTAATAAATTATGATAAAGACATTAAAAAATTATTATTAAAATACAGTGAAAAATAAGTTATTTTGCTTTTATGTATTTGACTTCGTTTCTCGCCACACAGTTAAATTGAATTACTTCTTATTGCTTTTCGTAATTCCGAGGCATAAGCGTCCACTTTACGTATTACGAGGTTGTTTTTAATATGTGTACACTTTCAGAACATGAGAAAGAAAAAATAAGTTTGTCAAGCAATGTCAACCTCATTAATTTGTAACAGCGGACGTACAGTTGTGTACTGGATATTTGCGTGCCTAGACAAATGCGTCCCTGGATAATTACGTACCTCTGATAATTTTTTGATGCTACCATTTTTTTTAAAGAGTTGTTTCATAGAGACGTTTGCACACGGATACCTTTAATTACTCTAAACAAGCAGAAAAGTAGTTACCATAAATAAAAAAGAGAAAATGTTTTCTTTTTTAAAGCAAGGGGAAATTAAGCTAGCAGTTTCAGATCACTCCAGCGGTGCGTACCACAAACATCTAATAGATTCTGGATTTCATAGATTATATTTTTATTTGGAACCCATGGCTAAGTTCCGAAAATCAAACACTGGTGGAAAAGTATTTATGAAAGAGAAAAATTACTGCTATCACTGTCAGAACAACGGCGACGATAGAAAAACAAAGCTGGCGATGAGTAGAGCAACCTTGCAAGACTGTTTATCTGTGATTGCATTTAAAGCAAAAATAAACTTTTAATTTTTTTCATTTTATTCCTTTTTTTAAAAAAATTATGATTACTACTTACTTTTTTTCAAAATTTATGGTAATTATCTTTAAAAGCTTCGAAAAAAATTATCAGAGTTACGCAATTATCCAGAGACGCATTTATCTAGGGACGCAAAGGTCCAGGGAAGCAATTGTCTGGGAAGCAATTGTGCTAGAATCATTAGTAACAGTTCCGTAGAACCGCGAACAAGTGGCCATTGATAAATGTAGTTCGTTTTAACTACTATTTTCTTAGTTTTAAATCATTTCACTCCAAGTAAGGCAATAAAGCCACTAAGACTCAAGAGGTTAGTGAGCGTGAAAGAGTACGAGAGAAAGAAAAGCATAATCGAGGAGAGAGAACAATAAAAGAATAGGAATTAAGACAGACGATAACGATTGACATTGCATTATTTGATGATGAAAAGCGGGACGACACTTCGCAGATATCTCTCCCGAGTAAGACCCCCCCCCATAGAGGAGAAAATGACTAAAGACTGTGTGTACTCTATCCCGTACAGCTGCGAAAAGAAATACAAAGGAGAGGCTTCAAGAACACCAGAAAGCTGTGACACGAGAGGAAGTGGAAAAATCAGGCATGGCTACCAACATATGGGGAGTGAAGGGAGATCACCGCCCTCTGTGGGATCAGGTTGAAATCATAGACAAAGAACACCATTGGAAAATTCGTAAACTTAAGGAATCAGCACATATGCTAGGCCACAAAAATCTCCTGAGTCGACCAAGCATAGAAATGAATACAATATGGGAACCAGTAATAAGGGTTGCCAGAGAAAAGCGATAACAACAAAAAATTGCCATATGAGCTCTGGAAAAAAAATTTGAAATTATAACTCCAAAAATTGCAATATGAGCACTGGTAAAAAATGAGTGCTGAAGACATTAGGTTTATAAATCCCAGAAATCCATACACAGATGTCCTCAAGGACACATGGCACGTTAGTTAGATCCAGTGACAGGACCCAAAGAGTGTGAGTTCAATACCTGGTTAAGGCGGTGGAGAACGTGGAGAGGGGAATTAACAGGAGATAACTGATAACTGACATCCATTAGACAGAGCACGTGGAACTAGAACAGTCTACCCGAGCGAGCGAAATAAAGCATTCAGTTCAACATTCCAACCACCTAAAGAAGGCCGGAGCGTAAAACGGCTGAAATGTTGTGATAAACAGGACGATAAAGATGAGGACAATAGTCCTAATAATGTAAACAGTGTACATAATACCTCATTTCAGAAATATAGATAGGCACTGAAAGGGCAAAACGTTGTAATAAATATGGCGACAAAGATGAGGACAATAGTCCGAATAATGTAAATAGTGTCAAATTTGATGATCAAAGTTGAGTGAAAAGCAATAAGCCGGAAGTGAGTTTCACAAGTGAGAAGTGCGAGAGAAGAAGCTGTTAGCATAGAACTTACGGTTACGTCTAGTACTTTAAACGGCAAAATGATGAGCCCTAACTTACACTCTTGTACTGGACTTAAATTCATAAAGTCGAGGTATTAAAAAGGAAAGCTCATTAGAAGAATTGTCGCGGAAATATTTATAGAAAAGCCACAGAGAAACTGCGTTAGGGAGAAAAATGAATGAAGCCGAGATGTCAGGTCAGGGCCGATTATATTGTAGATTCTTCTTTGGATTTTATGAAGAATTCCTAAATACACAACAGAAGCAATTGATAGCAATATTCGATGCAGGGACGAATGGCAGACTTATAAATGCCTAAGATCGATACTGGCGAGAGAAAAAAACTGTCTAGCATGAGATAGTAACTCAACTTCCCTTTCAGCAGGTCGAGCAATTGATTCAATATACTCTTTACTGTTTATGTCATCGGGTAACGTTAACCCAAGAAAGCAAAATGAGACACATTCCTGGAGGCTTGCCAGTGGACGTATCACCAGCATATAGACAATGAAAATGATGTTTACTTTTATTTATGTTAAACGTCTATATTTTCTTATTCTTGTTAACCAGAGCTTATTGTCATAGCAATACCAGTTTTTTGTCCTATCACTAAGTTAAGCAACGTTGACCCTGGTTACCATTGACCGTTCGGGGATACCCGATGCTGTAAATTTGGATGGTTCAATGGATAACAGCGCGGAATGCAAAACCGTAGAGCCGAGTTCGAATTCCAGTTAGGTTTGTTATATACACTTAAGGGCAAATACCCTTTGCAAAGGTATTAATCCACTTTTTTTCTCCTTCGATCAGTTGGGTAAAAAGTAAAAATTGTATCAGAAAACCTTTATTATCTAACAAAACTTCTTACAGCCACTCCCCAAATATGTTTCCGCTTTAAATAACCTTAAACAGGTTGATGATCCGTAAAATCAATCTATAGCGAAGAAAACGGTGACTTACCTCGTGAAACCAAGCGACAGCGCGTCGCGTGTATCCTACGACGGAAAATGTGGCGAAAAAGAAAATTACTTACAAAAAAAGAGGGGGCACGTATTCCGCATGACAGTCTGAAGACGAAATATTTAAATTAAAAAAAGAAGTCCGTCGCAGGAGTCACTATAAAAGTATTTTGATATGCAGAAATTGGGCGTCCTCTCCCAGCTGTCGACGAATGAAAAAAATGCTCGGTCGATAAATGCAGTTGGTGTTCTCGAATCGGGTGGGAGGGGGATTCACAAAATTTGTATTCTGGCCGCTGCGTTATTCGCAGAGTGAGTTATTTTTCTGACTGGCTACGTGCATTGGAATTTGTGAGATAGTAACTGCGAATCGAGTTTTTGGCATTACTTTCTGCCCTTGATATTCGAGTCTGAACTTACAGTGATTTGTTCTTTGCATTGCGGAAGTAAAACCATTTTAATATTCACTAAACAATTTTTTTTTTAAGCAAACGTATTTATTGAACAAAGTAACTAATAATAACAAAACAAAAGTCATTGAAACAAAGCAAGTTCAGTCGACCAATGATGACAATTCCAGAACAACGTAACTATAAACAATTTTTTCTATCCTCTGCCAGCCGCTATGATGAAGAAAGCATTACCTCGAACCATCGCCAGTGAGACACGCTGCAAGAGCCACTCCTTAATCGAGACGCAATCGCGCCAGAAGTAATCTGCAACAAATATTTCCTTTGATTTCAGACGCTTACACAATCTTATTAATCCTCATCGGATTTACAGCTTCTAAGAAGAAAGCATGTGTCGCCATTTTCAAGTATGACTTACAATTATTTTGTTGTCATGAAAAAAGAATATAGAGAAAAAGGATAAGAAAAATGAAGAAAAAGAATTAATAGGGGGAAATATAATAGGAAGAAAAGAAAAAGAATAAAAAAGCGAAGGGGGTTATGGAGAAGGAAAAAGGAAAGGAATAAAGAGAGAAAGGAATAAAGAGAGAAAAGAATAAAGAGAGAATGAGAAGCAATAGAAGAGAAGGAATAGAAAGGAGAAGAAAAAGATATAACGAAAAAGAAAGAGGAAGAGGGAAAAACAAAAAATAAAAGTATTACAAAAAGGAAGAAGAAAAAGATAAAGAAAAGGAGAAAGAAGATTGAAAAAGAAAGAGAAAAAAAGAAAAGTGGGAAAAAGAAAAATAGTATAATGGAAACAATGAGAATAGTGAATAAGAAAGAAGAGTGAGTAAGAAAAAGAACAAAATGGAGAAAAAGAAAGAGAAAAAATGAAGGGAAATTACGATAGAAAGAAATGAGTAGATAAAAGAAGAAAATTTATATAAAAAGAAAAAACTGAAAAAACAAATAAGGCGGTAAAGATAATTAATAAAAAGAGAAGAAAAAAGAAAAATGGGTGGAGAAAAGTGGGAAAAACAGAAAATATCAAATACCTCCCTCTTGCCGAAAATCTTTTTTTTTTGTTTTGTTTTTTTACGTATGACCAATATGATGTTGTCATAATATTTTTCAACTTCTAGTGTCAGATATTCGATTGACATCAAAAGATGTTTTTTTAGGGCAGCAATTTTACATTGCTTGCAATGTCTTCAATCACCCATTTCAAATTCATTTCCTTTTAACATTTATGGTTCCACGAAGGAATTATCGCTTTAAATAGATTTCTTTATTAATCGTAGAAATCCAAATACTTGGAGTCATCCAAATCGGGTTTGACTCGCTGTTTTCTATAAGGATTTTCCGAGCGTCGCTTAGAAGTGGCACAAAACCGAAGGTAGGGGGGCACCCAGTGAGGATCGAACTCACTACTCAGTCGTAATTGTTCTAGCGAGAACAAACTTGCTAGCCATTACATCACCTCGAGGTCCCCAACTGATTTTCTAAGCGTAGCATAGATGTGGTACAAGACCGAAAGTAGGGAGCACCTAGTGAGGATCGAACTCACTCTCCAGTCATAACTGTTTTAATGAGACTAGCTTGCTAACCATTACACCACGCCGAGGTGCCTTAATGATTTTATGAGCGCAGCTTAGATGTGGCACAAGGCCGAAAGTGGGAGCACCTAGAGAGGATCGAACTCGCTACTGTCGTAATTGACCTAGCGAGAGAAGCTTGTTTACTATTTATTACATTATGTCGAAGTGACTAAATCGCTGTTTTCTCTGTTATCTTAAATATAGCGTTCTTCATAACACAGGAGTCAGTCATTTGAGAAAAAGGCTCTTTTCATCCCTCTAAATTAACTGTAGGTATGTAGGTATGTATGTGCGTGTAATAAGAGATTGGCCATCTATATGGAGAAATCCTTAAGCGTGTACGAAAATGCAACATTTGCTACTACAGATCTACCGCTCGATTTTGTTATAGATTTATCGATCCATGATTTGTAGTTATAAAGATCGAATGAAATGTATTAGTTGGTCTCTTTACTTATTGAATTAGTTTGTGGTAGTGTTCAATTTACACCCGTTCATCATGGAACTTCAGTATGTAGTAATATATATATATATATATATATATATATATATATATATATATATATATATATATATATATATATATGTGTGTGTATATATATATATATATATATATATATATATATATGATAGAAATTGTAAGGTGAATTTGATAATTATAATGAAGTAATTCATTGAGTCTGAAAGAAACCTCAACAGAATGCAGAAAGCACTGGACGGCCGTTTCGTCCAATACTTGGGACTCATCAGCAGTGTGCATCCAATACCGAGAATTGAGACCCTGACAGTTACGTTGTCAAGCAAACACCATACCAACTGTTCCAACGGGCCGCGGTGAAAAAGAGATAGCAAATCAGACTCAATGAATTACTTAATTATAATTGTCAAATCCTCCTAACAATTTCTATCATGTGTATATCATTGCTTGATCCGCCTTCTAATGCTTCAGTTTGAGCGGCTTGTTGATAGTAGTCGTGCCTCCGAGGGGGCACAGTCCTATGTTTACAGAGAACTTCAGTTGAGTTCCACCACGGAATATGTGAGCGAGCGGCGCTATATTGAGTCTGATTTGCTATCTCTTCGTTACAGTTACGAGTCATTATAGGTTTTCTGGGTTGGTTTGGTAAAATTATACGACAGTTCAAAACTTGTTGAGTTATTTATTTTCGGAATCAATCATTTGTTATTTGGTTCTAAATGCATTTACTTGATTTCGGGATTAATTTATCTCTATCTATAAAAGGCAGGATGTGTGTGTGTGTGTGTGTGTGTGTGTGTGTGTGTGTGTGTGTGTAACGACCGCAATTTTCGACGGGTTTGCACCAAAATGTACATGCACATGCTCCAAGACCGACTTTGCATTTCCCAACTCCCATCGATAGTGGAAATAATCGATTTGTTCATCCTTCTACCGTAGTTTTCATGTAGTTTACGGTCATTTTCTACTGGCCAGAGTGAGAGCCTATAACTGGCTGCCACGAATAGGCAGGAAGATTCTATTGGCCAGCGTGAGAGCCAACAGCTGACTGACACGAATGTTAACTAACATGCTAGCATGCAAAAAAAAATCGATAGCTGCATTCGTCACAAGTGGGAAAAATTTAAATCTTTATGACACTTTATTCCAATTGGCTCATTCGCTTGCTTAAACTCAGCATTGATTCTGATTCCGCAGAACTTGGTTGGGTGTGAAAAAGTATTTGTTGTTAACATTCTTTTTTCATTCGGTTTTCCAATTACGAGTCCTTTTTTTTAAAGCTGATCGTTTTGTGTTCATTTTGTTTAGTTCTTTTTTCGTAACAGATTTAATGTTTAGTATAGAGCTTAGAAAAAATTCGCAGTGTGAGATAGGCAAGAAATAAGGCATGTAGCAACATCAGCACGGCAAAGGGCACTCCTTTAAAGGCAAAGAAGGGCAAAAATATTTTAAGTCAAGTGATAGCGATTGCTGTATGAGTCGTACGATTTTTGAATCAAGCACGGGCAACGCCGGGCCATGCTGCTAGTATCTATATATATTTGAGTCTATATTGCTTTTATATTTGAGTCTATAAAAATTTACTTGTTTCTGGGATAGATTAATAATGGTCGTTTTTATTTCGTTTCATTTATTTCGAGTATAGATAAATATTGCTTGTATATTTGAGTTTATAAGAATTTACATGCTCCGCGGTAGATTAATAATGGTCATTTGTACCTGAGTCGGTAAGCATTTACGTGGTAGGTTGTCATATTTGGATGTGGTCTTACTCATCTGGTGATCATGCGGGTGTTGTATTTTAAGCACATCTCACAGAGGAATCAAGACTTCGCTTTTTCACTCTAAAAAATACATTTTCTATGCAAAGAATTTGGTTCATATTTCAGAAATAATTTAAAGCTAATGGCGATTTTACTTGTATTATTTACATGATTCGGACTGTTATCCTAATCTTCATTGCCATATTAATCGCAACGTTACGGCCGTTCTTCAGGTGATTAGAATTTCGAACCGAAACCTTTATTTGGTCTACAGGGGTAGATTGTTCTAGTTCCATGGGCTAATCTACACCGAAACGGCCGACAAACAAGGTACTACGATTAAGGTTTTTATTTAAATTTTTCTTGTGTTTGAAGAAGTGTTTTCTTTTTTGGGACAAAGAGTGTGTAGAAACTGTCCAAATGTTCTATAATTCCGAGCGCTTTCGGCTAAACTTTTAGTCATTATCAAGGATGATTTTATTTTTTAATTGAGTGTATTGGGTTGTGTGGAAAGCGCAATAATAAATAAAAAGCTTAATCGTAGTACCTTATCTGTCGTCTTTAATGAACATGTATAAATGAAGGATTGCTGCGTACATACACAATACACCCCACAAACACACACACACACACACACACACACACACACACACATATATATATATATATATATATATATATATATATATATATATATATCGTTTTCAACGTATGAGAATCTGACAACTTAATTCAGTTATGATATTTTGTGCGATAATCGTAGTACCTTGTCTGTCGTCTTTAATGAAACAAGAATAAATAAAGGATTGCTGCCTAAATACACAATACCAAGCCACACACGCATATATATATATATATATATATATATATATATGTGTGTGTGTGTGTGTGTGTGTGTGTACATATATAATGGACTCTCCTGTCGTTTTCAACGTATGAGGATCCGACAAATTAATTCTGTGCGATATATATATATATATATATATATATATATATATATATATATATATATATATATATATATAATGTCAGTATCTCAGTGACTAAAAGACCTTTCATTCACACCCCAATATTTATGTTTAAACTATAATCTCTAGCCACGTCTTTTGCTTTTAAATGGTACGGATCCAGATGATGTTGAATTGATTTTCCTCTATTTTTAGGGATTTTATTACTAAGAGGGAGTCCAAGGGATTTGATTCAACGAAATTTTGATTGTTGTTACATCAGAGCTGAATAGAGGTAATGAGATGGACTTCTACTTTACGGATTTTTAAAGCATTTCACACCAAGCAAGGCGGGAGTACCACTAACACGTAAGGCGTTACAAAGAGTAAGAGAAAGAGTAAAGACGGGGGTTTGAGGAAAGGATAAAGATAAGGACTGGGATCAAGATCAAGGCATCAGATGTCGATTGACATTATATTTGAATATTTGAAGATTATAGCTATCAGGGAAGCAAGTAAGAGGAAGGTAGTTGCACTGTTGGGAAGTGCGGGAGAAGAAGCTGTTGGAGTAGAAGAGGCGGTTACATTTGACAATGAATAGGAAGGACCGAGATGTCAACATAGAAACACGCTTAAATTCATTCAGTTGGGGTACTAGTGACAGAAATGCATTTAGTCTTAAACATTCAGTTTTATTTCACCGGGGAATAAGAGAATTAATATCAAACTGGCCTTTATTACTTCGAATGACTGCTTATGTTATTGACAAATAAATTTTATCTTTGTTACATTTGAACGCATTTTGATCTGTTTCTAAAATTGCGATATTATTTTCCGAAATTCTCTAATATAAAAATCAACACGATATTCTTTAACTCGTATGCTAGGCCTTAATAGCCAAATAAATTGCTTCTGAATACTGACAACTGTTGTACGTTAACTCGTTCTTTTCCTATTAAGGTCAAAGTAAGATCACCAGCTCATACAGGAAGATTGCCTACCTATTCAAAAAGGGGCGTAGAAAGAGAATCAAGAATAAGTCGAATATTTCAATCGAATAAAAAGATATATGATAAAATATAAACAGAAATTTTCAACTGAATTGAGTCTGTCTAAATAATAACCGAATATGTTGCTTTCGTTACTTACTTAATTGAATTTATTCTGTATAATTAGAGAGTTGCCGGAAATAAGAGTTATTTCCCTTGTCAGTGCCTGTTATTTTTTGCCAGCAGGTAAATAACTCGAAGGCAAAAGCGCTGTCAAGAAATAATTAATCAACTCAGTTTATCATATCTGTATATATATATATATATATATATATATATATATATATATATATATATATATATATATATATATGTATATACATATGTAGGTATGTGTAGGTATGTGTGTGTGTGAAAGAGAGAGAGAGAGAGAGGGGGGGTTTGTATGGAGATCTGTGTGTGCGTGAGAGAAAGTTTGTGTGTATGTGAGAGGGATAGATTTTGTTAGTGTTTGAGTATGTGTATGTGTGTATAAAGAGATAAAAACAAAATTCAAACTGTACATATTCTCAGTCACTTCTCTTTCTCTTTCTTTCTCTCTGGCCCTCTACACACGCACACTCACACACACACACATCTATCTATCTATCTATCTCTCGATATATATATATATATATATATATATATATATATATATATATATATATATATATATTAGTTATGTTCAGATGCTCCCAGCGGTCTTTTGAGTTAATCGATTCCCTATGACAGAAAACAAAAGGCGACAGAATCCCACAACAGTTGAAACATTGTCAATATTACAATCAAAACTAGACCGAATGTCAAATGCTATATTAATTAAAATTCCACACCTCAAATGATTTTGTTTAGATTCGAATTTTTTATTTATTTTATGATTAGAGTTGTAGTACAAAGAAACTTTTTTCACATTTAATATTCTATAGTAAACTGGATTGTTTACGGCTATTCGTGCTACTTAGGTGGGCAGGTTATATCTAGGTGACTATAAGCCCAATGAGGAGCCCAATCACTAAAAATTGAACAATTTCTCGAAACTTGCCAGTAAGATTCATGGATTTCTAGATGTGATACGACAGGCTTATTATTTTCGAAAAAAATTCAGGTATATATACTGCGACAGGTACGTTTATTATTATTATTATTATTATTATTATTATTATTTTTATTTCCTTTGATATCTGGCGTTTACACATTTCTTTCCGGGTCCCGCCCAGGGACCTAAGGTTAGAAATGGCATCATGACACTTTCCACTGCAAGAAAAATAAAAAAATAATTACATAGATAAAGCCCTTCGTAAAGTGTGGGCTGTACTTGTCAGCACAATTTTCTGTATCTCTTTGAGGCATGGACTTCCAGGGATCCCTTCAATCAGCCTACTGGAATCTTTTCCAACCAGTCCAAGGGCTCCAACTACAACAGGAATTGTTGATGTTCCCATGTGCCACATTTTTGAGATTTCGATTTCAAGGTCCTTGTATTTTGACAGTTTTTCGAATATCTTCAAAGACACATTGCAGTCTGCAGGGACTGCCATATCAATAAGGAGGCACTTATTTTGTTTGTGGTCTTTAATAACAATGTCTGGGCGGTTGGCTTTGATTGTTCTGTCAGTGTATATTGTGTAGTCCCATAGAATTGTAACAGGTCCTATCTCCGTAACCGGGTCAGGGTGGTGTTTGCACCAATTTCTTCCAGTTTCCTTCCCATAGGAGTTGCAAATTTTCCAGTGCAGATATTGGCCCACTCTGTCATGCCGAGTTTTATATTCAGTGGATTATTATTATTATTATTATTATTAATATTATTATTATTAAAATTATTATTATTAATATAATTATTATTATTATTATTATTATTAATATTATTATTATTAAAATTATTATTATTAATATAATTATTATTATTATTATTATTATTAATATAATTATTATTATTATTAAAATTATTATTATTAATATAATTATTATTATTATTATTATTATTACTATATATATATATATATATATATATATATATATATATATATATATATATATATACTCCGACAGGTACGTTTCTTAAATTTATATGTTAAAAAGAAGTTCCGTGAAATGTTTATTTGACTGATGAATATCGTGTTACAGCTTATCAAACTTTTGCAGATTATTTCAACCCAGAAATTATTTTTAAATTATATGAATTTTTTTTGAGATAACAATGATTTTACTGACATAAATCCTACTAATTAATCTATAGCTGGGAGAAGAAAAGGGTGGTTCATGCCTTTCCCAATGGCATTTGCACGTAAGTGAATATAACGAAGCCAATTAGAATTTGGATTCGGCTTTCTGATTAACAATTCCGAGCCTTTATCAATTACAAACCTGCACATCCAAGTATTTCCAAGCGGTCACCCATCTAAGTACTGACCAGGCTCGATGTAATCTAACTTTGCAGATTTCACGAGAACTTGTGTTTCCGCGGCATATGGCCGCAAGCCAAATGGTTAGGAGAAGTGATAACACTATTGCAGGATTATTGCAGAGAGTTCTTGTATTTGAAAGGCAAGAGTATACTATTTTCTCATGGGAATATAGATATTATAAACATAGACACTTGCACGGAGGCATAGATAGATAGATATATACGAACAGACTGAGATAGATAGATAGATAGATAGATAGATAGATAGATAGATAGATACGAACAGACTGAGATAGATAGATACGAACAGACTGAGATAGATAGATACGAACAGACTGAGATAGATAGATAGATAGATAGATAGATAGATAAATAGATAGATAGATAGATAGATAGATAGATAGACAGACTCGAACAGATTGAGATAGATATGAACAGAATTATATAGATAGATATGAACAGACTTATATAAATAGATAGATAGATACGAACAAACTGAGATAGATACGAACAGACTGAGATAGATAGATAGATAGATAGATAGATAGATAGATACGAACAGACTGAGATAGATTCATAGATATATATATATATATATATATATATATATAGATAGATAGATAGATAGATAGATACGGACAGATTGAGATAGATATGAACAGACTTATATAAATAGATAGATAGATACGAACAAACTGAGATAGATAGATAGATAGATAGATAGACAGACTCGAACAGATTGAGATAGATATGAACAGAATTATATAGATAGATATGAACAGACTTATATAAATAGATAGATAGATACGAACAAACTGAGATAGATACGAACAGACTGAGATAGATAGATAGATAGATAGATAGATAGATAGATAGATAGATAGATAGATAGATAGATACGAACAGACTGAGATAGATTCATATATATATATATATATATATATAGATAGATAGATAGATAGATAGATACGGACAGATTGAGATAGATATGAACAGACTTATATAAATAGATAGATAGATACGAACAAACTGAGATAGATAGATAGATAGATAGATAGATAGATAGATAGATAGATAGATAGATAGATAGATATTTAGATAGGAAGAACTTCATAGACAATTATTCACCTATTTATAAATTACTCTTCCACTCAGATAGATTGTGAAATACAAAGAGAAACGTTCAGTGTTAATTAATGACGTTAGTACCTGACAGGAAGTGACGTCAGCAAGATAATCATGAACATTCTCTTTTATAAAGAAACATGGCGTTTATTTTTAGCGTAAATCTGGCGGGTTGATTCTGTGCAGAACAATATCTCGGCACCCAGTCTATAAATCTAATAATGGCTGATGACCAACTCGCAAGGAGTCTCTGAATTTCCCCTCCTACTATTTATTCGTCTGATTTATAATTTTTATTTATGATGTAGAGTCTTTCTCGTTGTTAATAGTCCATCTATCATGAAGTATTTCCGTTCTTGTCTTTGAGATTCAAAAAAGACTCCTATATCTTCTCGAAAAGCTTCAAATGAAAGAGGCATGTGTGGAGAGTTGGAAGAATTAGCTTGTGAAAATCAAACAGACGTTTATCCTACCCATTTGTAAGGGAAATTTTTTTTTTCTTGGAGCTATTTTAATGTCTAGCACTAAAATCACATTCTGTTTTCGCAAAAAGTAGTTTTCACATATACTGCTATATCATCTTATTCGCATCGGATCTGACCCGAACCCCCCAGCGGATGCCCAAAAGCTCATATATTACCCATCTCTCTATATAATTTGTACTTTCTAATTTATTTAATAGAAATGAATACAATATGGGAAACAGTAATAACGAGTGCCAGAGAAAAGCAATAACAACAACGAAAGTTGCAATATGAGCTGCAGTAAAAAAAATTGGTAATGACAACAGCCAAAATTGCAATATGAGCACTGGTAAAAAAAGATTGCTGAAGACATTAGGTTTATAAGTCCCAGAAATTCATACACATGGCACAGTGTGACAGGACCCAAAGAGTGTGAGTTCAATACCTGGTTAAGGCAGTAGAGAAATTATAAGAGGGGAATTAACAGGAGATAACTGACATCCTTTAGAACTGTTCAGTGGTACTGGAACAGTCTATCTCAGCGAGCGAAATAAAGGGTTCAGTTCGACATTCCAACCACCTGAGAAAGGCCGGAGGGCACAACGGCCGAAACGTTGTGATAAATATAGCAACAAAGATGAGGACGATAATCCGAACAATGTAATTAGTGTACTTTCTAATTTGTTTCTGATAAGTCATAGGTGAATCTAATAACTAGAGGTTAGAATTTTTACTTTTGGTGTTCAGTTTTAATACATAAGTCGAGGACTTCAGACTCAAGACTACAAACTTTATTGTATATGGATACGTAACACTATAATTGGGGCAGAAAAAAAGACTGAGTTTAATCTAGGTCTTATTTGTTTCATTTTTTATGACCAGTAATAATTCCTTCAGATATGGACTTCTAAGCGGTTAACCACTTGACCAAAAGCGAATAAAGGATAAAACAAATAAATGAAAACTTTTGGGCTCAAGTAAGAACAAACCGGACATTGATGATTTCCAGTTGCAGATCTGAATTAACGTTTGCAATTTAGTTGAGTTTTGGATCACCCGTTCACGTGAACAGACTGTCCCTCGAGTAGTTTCTATCCCGTCTGATCGAATTTCCACCAGCGCGTCGTGATGTTGAAGTTGACAGAGAGTTGGTAGGTAGAATAGTCAAAAGGGAGAGAGCTGATCTGTTACCTACCCTCCCAGACCGTGCAGGTGATCCCCTGAATCATGGGAATGCAGGGAAGTAAACAAGAATAAGATTGAAGAAACTTAAAGCAGAATGGATCAAAGAATAATGCTTAGCAATTAAAAAAAACTCTTAAGAAGAAAAACAAATATTCAAGATTGTGAAAGATCTCGCTAAAGAGAAAAATTCTAGAATTAATTCTATACAAGACAAATAGTTAGGATGCTCTAGAGAATACTTTAATAATATGAACGCAATACTAGACTGGCAACGAGGTCTCATCGATATAAACTTGATCTGGCTAGATGTAACCGTAAGTTCTATGCTAACAGCTTCTTTATTCGCACTTATTGCTTATTGGAACTCTCTTCCGACTCTAAGCTTTAATCTTCAAAAATTTAAATGCAATATCAATCGCTACCTACTGCCCTCCTGATTACTCCTCTTCTGTTTTCTACACACCTTGTGCCTTCCGTGGTTATAACATAGAGTTCTATGTGAAAACACCATCAAAACGTCTACTAATTTTTCATAGATTTTAAAAAGGCCCTTGTAAATGTACACAACAAGTTATTGTGGGAAACAATGAAAAAATCTAACACGGGCAAGTAGTTGATCCATAATATCCAGCACACAATGTAGCACTTCTCCAGACTCCCATTAGAAAGTGGTTACACCCGTCATTCGGGTTACGCTAAAGATGTCTTCTTTCCCTACGCCTTTTAGCCATCATGAGTCATTAGTGACATAAGGATCATCAGAGAACAGTCAACATCGGAGGTCGTAACATCAGAAACCTTCGCTTCGAAAACGACTTAGATGGTCGAACTGGCAACGAAGAGGAACTCGTCCGCGTGCTGAATACGCCGAAGGAAAAATCCTCCATATAGACATGGAAATTAACTACGAGAAAAGATCATGACGAACAATGGCGAGATAAGAGTCAATGGACAGGAACTTAACGTAGTGAGACAATTCTTGGTTCGATTATCAGCGAAGAAGGATACAGAATAGAAATAGTTTCAAAAGCAGCACAAAAATAACGGCTGTTGCAAAAGTAAGAGCCATCCAAACAACAACACCAGCCTGAAATCAAAGATCAGATTGTTGCGTGCATTGGTCTTCCCAGTCTGTCTGTACGGCGGAGAATCTTGAACGTTAACAGCAAGATTACAGTAAATTATCCAACTATTAGAAATAAGATGCTATAGAACCATCCTCGCCATCTTTTACGTAGACGACATTACAAATGACGCAGTGCAAGACACCATCAGACAATAAATAGGCCCAATAGAAGACCTTCTATACACCGTCAAAGCGCGCGTTGAAAGGGTATGTTACGTTATAACAGTCAATAATCTTTGCACTGCCAGCCTTCAAAGTAGTAGCTAAAGGAAAAGAAGAAGCAGAGGTAGACAGAGATAAGGTGGGCTGACAACGTCACTGTGTGAACTGGAAGATCATTCACAGAGGCTTAGGTATTGGCACGCAACCGAGACACATGGAGGGAGCTAGCCAGGTGCTCACTGCACAGTGAGCATATGACCATACGCGACTGATGATGATGATGATGATGATGGATCTCGGGATCGCCCAAGATAAACAAATGCTCATTCAAAAAAAGTCGCTATGCGTGAAATAGGCTCTAAATGTTATTAAAATGCCATATACCAGATGTAACAGCCAAATTGTCCAAATCGTGTAACAGCAAAATTGTTAGATTATGCTTTGAACCTTTGTATCTTAGAAACGATTAAAGATAATTTACTGGAATTCTTGGAGGTTTTTATAACACTAGTGGGTTCTACTTTGAACACTAAGAGTGCATTTAGTTGAAATGATGACCCTCTTCCTGTTGTGACCTTCGGACCCAGTTTTCCTTTCTACCATTCACTCTTTTTTAAACTTATTCACCATTCTCTTTGTAATCCTTGAATAGACTTTGAAGATGGAAGCCAGATTATGAATATTGGTACCATTACTGAAAATCTGAATGATATTTTTCCTTTCGCCATTGCCCAGTTAGAAAGACATGGTGGGCTGACACAAAATGATTTTCACCTGTTCATTTTCTAGCTGAATAATTCAAAGGTTTGTCATTGATTTTTACGACAAATGTTGTCAAGAAGGCTAAACGTCTTATCTGAATACCTGGAAGAGAGAAATTTAGTTTAGTGTTTTTTTATAGATATTAAACATTTTGTGGGATATTACAGATTTGCTATTACACCCGGGATACATATATATATACTCGACTCTCCTGTCGAATTCGACGAATGAGGGTCAAGCAGATCATTTCTTAGGAAACTGACAGCCCGACACCAGCATATTATAGGGGTGAAGGTTTTGTGCAGAACTATCCACATTTTTTGAAGGGCCGAATACAGAGACCTTGTGCACTACGTGCCACAAGGTCCCCAAACGACCTTCCGCAGGTTTTGAATTCAGAGCTGTCCTTCTCCTAAACCAGTTGCCATCCAAGGCTATAGAACCCAGTCTGTCCTGCTATTTACCCATAGCTGGAGGGAGAAGAAGAGGATTCACACTTTCCCCAAGTGTATTAGCATGTAATGGATTCGACTGGAATTCGAACTCGGCTTTCCGATTCCTCAATCCGAGCCGCTATCCACTACTCCACCGTGTGTGTGTGTGTGTGTGTGTATGTATGTATGTATGTATGTATGTATGTATGTATGTATGTATGTATGTATGTATGTACGTGTGTGTGTGTATGTGTGTATAGGAGAGAATTTTTGCTATTCTTCATTTGATTGGTTCGATTCTCATTGGTCATTTAATGCACGTGACACATGACTGACCAATGAGAATCGAACCACACCAAATTGAAAATAGCCGAACTTCTGCCATTTTGATTTGTTTCGTCTCACTCTCTGACAAAGCTTCAATAAAATTGAAACGTTAGATTGATAAAAGTTTCCTATTTGTTCTTTATTTTCTATACACAAGTATATCATTCGGAAACTGCGTATTGTAAAAAGGATAAAATAACTTATGCCGGTGTGAAATGGATTCGTAATCACAACCTAAGAAAACAGAAAAATGTCAGATTTGGCAACATGCTTTTTTGCCATCACTGAAAAGAAGGTAAATCCTTTTCTGTTATTTGTGGCTAATTTTATTTATTGTTGCTAATCTTTATATGAAACATTTTATTTTAACCTTATTTTTGTTTTCAGCTGAATTATTTAAAATTTGTTATTTCTATTACAAGTTTGACCGCAAACCACAACACTCTTGATTCTTGTACAGCTTGAACCAAATCGTAAAAAAATTGCTTTTACCAGAAATATGCTTTAATTAGGACCCCCACCATGCGGACGATCTATTTATGGACATCGCATCAACCACTTCAATCATGGAAGTCTTAACGTGTAAATGGAGGGTAAGTCTGTCGTTATTCTGTCACCCATCATCTTTACTTCGCGAAGCGGTGTTCGTTTTACTAATCACTGTTATTTTTCTGAAATGTTTATATGGAGCCTTTTATCTATTATTCTGTTTCTATTCTTATTCCACTTTATTATAGATGCCTTTTAACACAATCTTCAGATTTCGTGCTCTGACACTTGACGTATGTATCGACCAGAGCGCCCTGATAAAAAAAAAAAACCCAAAAAACTGACGACAATAAGGAGGAATAAAAAGTCGTTATGAACTAACGTTCGGGAAAATGTTTCCCGTAAATAAAAAATAATTCAAAACTTACGAACACCTCGCCTTTCAAAAATAAATATTGTGAATATAAAGTATATGACACAGAATATTCGACGCCCAACAATAATAAATCATATACAATTTGGGCTAAAAAAAATAGTAGAGACAAAAGAATTGCGTGCTTTCATTCAATAATGGTAATGCAGTTGGCAGAGTTTAAGAGTTAACGTTTTGTTTGCCAAACAATGAGTTTTTGATTTATCCTTTCGCTAAAAGAATTTAAACATCTAAGTCAACGCTGTAGGAAAAAGAGACCGATTCTTTCAGGAAGTGGCATGTTTCAGTGAACATTAAATAATAAATTATTTTCTTTAATGGAGAAATCATAAATTATGCAGGAGTCTCTTCTTTATGTGGACAGAATGTTAAGGTATACATTATAGTTATATAATCGCATTACAATCAAGGTGAAAGCGTAGCTAATCCTCACAAGGTGCCTATTTTGGTTTCGTGCCATAATGACTACAGCCTCGTCGTCGACTATAAAAATTACAAGATATTTTAAGACTTAGTTGTGCTTTAGGCGAATGTAGCTCTTTAAACAGGACAAACTGTTAAGATTTTTGTCATAAAGGTGAAAGACATGAGACATGCATTTTCATGTCACTAGGTATATTTTTGTCGACGTCTGCGTGTCTTTGCATGTTAACATTGGTGCCGTGTACCATACTGAGTCAATATCTTGTACCATTCAAACAAGTAGGGCTGACGCGTACTACCAAGACCTCCCACCAACTGGTTTGGGAACCTGATCTGTGAACCTCGACATCTTATCAACGTTTGCTTTTTCCCCCTCTACGTTTATATTCAACAAATTAAACCAGCCACAACTGACTGTTAAAAGAGGACACATTTTCGCGAATGTTAACATCATTCTGAGTAATTTTTTTTTTATCCAAATCCGTGAAATTATTTTGCTCATACTAAATCTCAAAAAAACACTAAAATTCACTACTTTTTATCCATAATCTTGAATGCATTAAATTATTCCATTTTATAACAAGAAAAATCGGAAGTTGATGTTAAAAATTGTCGCAAAACATTATTTATTTATTTAAGATGATTTGATCTATTACGACATATTTGAAATTCGTATTTAGATACATTGTATTTATTTTCAATTTTTCTAGTTGATTCGTTCACTTATATTGCATTGGATCCATGTATATAATTAGCTTACAATAAAATTTGCATTTTATATGGTTGCTAACTTACGAAAATTGAGATGTAGTAGATTAGAGGGGGTCATTATTATAGATTCGGGAGTGAGGGCACAAGATCCATGCACCACCCCAGCAAACAAGGCAATCTGGTACACTCTTAATATTACACAAATTACAAACTTCACTGGCTGTTCTCTACTTGTAACTCTCTGTCAGAGTAAATAGACAAAACAGGTACAAGGATGTAATGTTTCGAGGGCCTTTACTACTTAAATGACATATATGCTCACCGGCTGCTCCAAATTGTGGCGTTATATCTATCTATCTATCTATCTATCTATCTATCTATCTCAGTCTATTCGTTTTCTTTCTTTATATCTATCTCAGTCTATTCGTTTTCTTTCTTTCTATCTATCTCAGTCTATTCGTTTTCTTTCTTTCTATCTATCTATCTATCTATCTATCTATCTATCTATCTATCCCAGTCTATTCATCTATCTATCTATCCCAGTCTATTCATCTATCTATCTATCTATCTATCTATCTATCTATCTATCTATCTATCTATCTATCTATCTATCTATCCCAGTATATTCATATCTATCTATCTATCTATCTATCTATCTATCTATCTATCTATCTATCCCAGTATATTCATATCTATCTATCTATCTATCTATCTATCTATCTATCTATCTATCCCAGTCTATTCATCTATCTATCTATCTATCCCAGTCTATTCATCTATCTATCTATCTATCTATCTATCTATCTATCTATCTATCTATCTATCCTAGTCTATTCGTTATCTATCTATCTATCTATCTATCCTAGTCTATTCGTTATCTATCTATCTATCTATCTATCTATCTATCTATCTATCTATCTATCTATCTATCTGTTGTGGATTCCGAGATGAATCCGATATCAATGAATACCAACGCCTGGAATGGATAAGGAAAATAAATGTATTAACGTAATAATACAAACTGGTAATAGGGGTTAGTAGATCCAGTAATGCGGGTTAGTAGCAATAATATATATACAGTCTTGGTATTGAAGTATCGAAGTATGACTCCTTACTGAGTCTAGGTGCTCGTGTCGGTGACTCTTGTGCTACCCTCCTCTAATACTACTCCCTGGGTATTCACCGGCGGTAGTATATGTATACCTTGGGTGAGTCCATTTGTGTAAAATGGGGAGACTCCTTAACACCCCCTCCTTAGATAGGGAGTTAGTATCTTTTTCTTTTATGGTTGATATCAGATGTTCAGTAAATTTTCTCTTCCTGTTTGACCTTCTAAATTCTGTATCTCCCTTTGGTCTTTGAATCTCAAAAGCTTCAAAGATTGCGTCCATTGCATCGTCATTTTCTGCGATGACGAGCTTGGCTCCTCAACCCGTCTTTTTTGTATTTGGTCAATATGTCTTCTATGGGTAAACTTTTCGCCTTGTACTGTGTACATCACATTCCCCAGCCTGTTAATTATTGTGCCCGGCTCCCAGTAAGCCATATTGTTTCTGGACATCCTAATGTAAACTCGTTCTCCTGGTTTAAATGATCTCTTTGGTACAATAGGTGTATACTGGTTTTTGTTCTTGTTTGGCAATAATTTATCAAACACCGTATTCTCCGGGCAAACATCAATTCCAATGGTGAAAGACCAGATTGTGTGTTCCCGTTAGGTGCTATTCTGTATACTTGGAGGAACTGCTGTATCGCTTTTTCCGTCGGTACATCTTCAGCTTTTTTAAAGCTATTTTTAGTGTGTCTACGAATCTTTCGGCTTGTCCGTTCGACCTCGGGTGGTACGGAGCTATCTTGATATGCTTTACTTGGTATGTCTCACAAAATTCTTTGAAGTCACTGGAGGTAAATTGTGTACCGTTATCAGTTACCAAGCAATCCACGACGCCGAATCTGGCGAATAATTCGTGTATACAGTTCATGGTATTTTCCGTCGTCGGGTGATGAATCTGGAAACCTCAGGCCATTTACTGAAACTATCTACTGTTATTAATTAGTAGTAACCCTCTATGGGTCCTGCGTAATCCACCTGGATTCTGGACCACGGTCTGTCAACTTTAGGCCATGGCTTTTGTATAGAGGGTGGTGCTTTCGCCGCAGCAGCACAGCCTTTACAACTTTCCACCATTTGCGTAATACCATTGTCCATGTTAGGCCAGTAGACAAAACTTCTCATAAGTGCCTTCATTCGTTTTTTTCCCGGAAGTGCTAAATGAAAATCTTTCAAGATTCGCCTTCGTAGCGACTTCGGTATTACCACTCTCTAGTTATACAATAATATGTCGTCAGAGATTGAGAAGCTGTCTGCTAAATTCCTTTCCTTCTCGTCTATTTTTTTCTTGGTATTCTGAATAAATTCATCCTTTTCCGCTTCTCTTCTTATCTCTAGCAAAGTCACAGTCACCTTTATTGTATTGTATAACACTTTACTGATTTCATCTTCAGCTTGTAATGCCGCTATTACCGAGTCTTCCAACGGTTCGCTTTTCGCCGGTATTAATCGCGATAATCCATCAGCGTGCCCAATTTTCCTTGATGGTAAGAACTCAAGTTTGAAATTGTAGTTTAGTAACACGGTTCTCCATCTTAAAAGTCCGCTCGCTGTATAGACTGGTAGACCTTTTTTTGAACCGAAATTCGTAAGAAGGGGTTTGTGGTCCGTTTGGAGCGTGAACTCTCTCCCATAAATATATATGTGAAAACGAGTTATTGCAAATATTATGCCTAATGCCTCCTTTTCGATCTGTGAATAGTTTCTCTCCGCCTGTAATAATGATCTAGATGTGTGCGCAACGGGTTTCTTTGTACCGTCCCGCATCTTGTGTAGAATACACGCACCTACCCCATGTGAGCTCGCGTCACTTGCAATAATGATTTCTAATTCGGGATCGAAATGTGTCAGTGCTAGCTCTGAAGTTAATTTTTGTATTATTTCCTTAAACGCTTTTTTTACAGTCTTATGTCCAATTCCAATTATTCTCCTTTTTTAGTAACTCATTTAGTGGGGCCCTCAATTTATGCATATTATCAATAAATTCTCCATATAGTTAGCTAGGCCCAGGAAACTTTGTAATTCTGCAACGTTTTTTGGTTCAGGCATGGTTTTAATTGCCGATGCTCTCTCTTGGTCTGGTTTTCTGCCACTTTCATTAATTATCTGACCTAAGTATTTAATTTCATTTAGGAAAAAATCACACTTTTTCCCTTTTACTTTAAACCCAAAGTCCTGAAGTCTTCTGAAAACCTCCTTTATGTGCGATGTGTGCTCTTCAACATTGTCGCTCTTAATTAGAATGTCATCCAGATAAGCGGTCGCAAAATTCTGGCCCGGGAGCATTGTGTCCACCGTCTGCTGAAAAATTGCTGGTGCAACTTTACCCCGAACGGTAGTCTGTTGAATTTATACAACCCTTTGTGCGTATTAATACATAGAATTTT
The DNA here is from genome assembly GCA_964036315.1 of Acanthosepion esculentum. Classification (NCBI taxonomy): domain Eukaryota; kingdom Metazoa; phylum Mollusca; class Cephalopoda; order Sepiida; family Sepiidae; genus Acanthosepion; species Acanthosepion esculentum. The sequence continues at coordinate 147,336,687 of OZ038477.1, read as the reverse complement.
CGTACTCTCTTCTTGTACTGGGATTTGCAGATAAGCCTCACTTAGATCTATTTTGGAAAATATCTTACCACCGTTGAGCTTTGTAAATATTTCCTTTGGGCTCGGTAATGGGTAATGATGGTCTTTTATAGCCTTATTTCGCCCCGTCGAAAAATCTGCGCATACACGGATTTCTCCTGATTTCTTTTTTTAGATAGACTACCGGTGCTGCCCATTCACTAAATTCTATTTTTGAGAGGATCCCCGTTTGTTCAAGTCTCTCTAATTCTTTGTCGATTTTTTCTATAGTAGCAAACGGTACGTTTCTCTTCTTTCTAAATACTGGTTGGACGTTTTCTTTTAATTCAATTCTGGCTGTGAATTTGTTGCATCGTCCCAACCCGCTCGCAAATACCTCGGGGAATTGATTATGTAAGTCTTCCATTAAGTTTGTCGCATCTGATGGTTCACCGTCTAACTTTTTACAAAATGAGCTGATAGGTAGGTCCCAAACGTTGAATTTTTGCATCCAGTCTGTCCCCACTAGATTTTCTGTATCTTTCATTACGTATATCTTGAGTTTTTCTTGTTTTCCCGTGAAATTTAACATTTACGATTATTTCTCCTTCGAATTTTATACGCTTTCCTGTCACCGACTTAGCAATTTTTAGTGTATGTAACATGGTTGGTCTGTTAAGCTTTTTCCATGTCTGTAGGTTAATTATCGTTAGATCGGAACCCAAGTCTAGTTGCAATTTTTATTTCTTTTTATTTAAGATTTCAAGTTCCACATATTTCCTTATGTTGGTATTGTCTTCGTCATGCATCCTAGTAGCTCTTATCCTACTAGTAGCTTTTCTATTCCTACATTGGGATGCCTTGTGCCGCATTTTTTCCACACACAAGACAGTTTTTATATTTAAAACGATAATCCTTATTCCAGTGTAGTCCTCCACATCGATAACATGCAGATGGGGTGGGCTTATATTTGCTTCGATTTTCGTCATAATTTGTCCTATATGTTGTACTTTTTCCCTTATTATAGAATTTTTGTTTTCTTTCCGGGGAGGGTGAAGAACGTAAACTTTTGTTTAACTTACGTATATGAGATACTCCTGACTCCTCAATGTGCTTCGAGTCTTTCTTTATACTCACGCATTTTTGACAAACTTCTGATTATTTTTCTTTTGCGCATTTCCCTATCTTTTGCTGAGACTAACCCTTGAACAAAGATGAGACACTTGAAATTGTTCGGTGTTAATTCTGCCAACTTGAAGTCGTCGCAATGTTTATTCACGATTGCGACAAACGTGGAATAGTCCTCATTTTCGCCCTTTACCAGGTTAAGACATTTCCACCTCTTGTGAAAGAGTGACGTTTTTGGACTAAAAAGCTCTGTAAGACATGTAACTGCTTCGTCAAACGCTAAGTCGTTCGTCTTTTTTGGCAGAATGTAATCCACAAATTTTATATATTCGTCTATTCCTAATTTTCTGGGCAACAGACGTAGCTTCTTTGCGTCTGTCCAGTTTTGACAATCGATATTAAAAATGTCTTCGTGGCGTCTAAAATAATCCCCGAAATTTTTACCCTCTTCTAGAGAGTATTTGAAAGTTTCTATCGTATTCCACACTGCGTCTTGGGAAAAAGTCGCCTCTTTTTCGATATTTTGTTGTTTGTTACCCGCTACCTTTAATATTAGTTCCTGCGTTTGTAGTAATTGTTTTTGCCATTTTTCTTCCATTCTTTCTTGAAATTGTAATTGCTGTTCGTTTTGTCTTTCTTGGAGTTGTAATTGCTGTTCATTTTGGTATTTTACAAGTTCTACTAAAATACTTTTAAAATCCTCCATGATAAGAGTCTTACGAAAAACTCAATTTCCCGTGTTTTAATCCTCGTAAATCGCCATGTTGATGTGGATACTGGCAAAAACGGCAATTTTTTTCTTTTTGTGTGAATTCGAATAACTCGTCGCCAATTTGTTGTCGACGAGGGAAAATTTTTCATTTTTTTTCTTTCTTTCCCGTGTGAGATCGATATACTCGTCGCCAATTTGTTGTCAACGAGAGAGTTTTTCTTTGTTCTCCCCGTGTGAATTCAAATACCTCGTCGCCAATTTGTTGTGGATTCCAAGATGAATCTGATATCAATGAATAACAACGCCAGGAATGGATAAGGAAAATAAATGTATTAACGTAATAATACAAACTGGTAATACGGGTTAGTAGATCCAGGAATGCGGGTTAGTAGCAATAATATACATAAAGTCTTGGTATTGAAGTATCGTGGTATGACTCCTTACTGGGTCTAGGTGCTCGTGACGGTGACACATGTGCTACCCTCCTCTAATACTACTGTCCGGGTATTCACTGGCGGTAGTATGTGTATACCTTGGGTGAGTCCATTTGTGTTAAAAGGGGAGACCCCTTAACACTATCTGTTATGGTCCAGGTTAGGACCAAGGAAGAACAACACGAACACAAGTGTAGAAATAACGAAGATATGTTGCACGAAATAATAATACAAGACATGGACGGTGTAAATATAACAATCAGTCTGGTTTCGAGTGAACTACTATCGGCTCGACTCGATTCGTCCCTCTCTCTTGAGAGGCGTAGTATACATAGTGTTATGAAGAGTTCATTCTGTAGTTATAGGTAAGGACCCATAACACTATCTATCTATCTATCTATCTATCTATCTATCTATCTATCTAATGATAGTTAATTAGTTATATCAACTGTTGATGGTATGTTCTGTAACTATAGATACGTTCTTCTCATTTTCTAAGTGTCAATGAAAATCAGAAGCTAAAATATTTAGAAGTAATGAACATAAAAGAAGGAAATGAAATAGAATGGGGATAAATAATGGAGTTTTTAAGGTCATAAATATCCATCATTTTAATTTTCACAATTCTGGAAAGTTATTTCCTTGCTCTGACATCCGTACAGGTACGGTAGAGTAATGGATTTTGGTTTGAATTAAGGAATCGGAGAGCCGAGTTCGAATTCCAGTCAAGTTCATTACATCCACTTACTTGCTAAAACTCTAGTAAAAAGATAAAATAAAAGAGAAAGGTATGAATCTAACTCTTGGTTAAGTAGTAGGATGGACTGGATTCTATAGCCTTTGATGGAAACCGGTCTAGGAGAAGAAAACACTGAATTAAAAAGTGTATGTAATCATTTTACAGCTCGTATCTAAATAGTTGTTATTTAAAATAATGTCTGGAACGGAATTAAGCTTTAAAAAAAAGAAACTTAACCTAAAGTGCTACTGAAAGTGCAAAACGTAGCAGACGTCCAAGTTTCATCTCCCAGCACATTAGAGAAATCTTAGTGAAGAAAAAATGCGTTTGCCGACAGAGTTCGAATCTGCTTTTCACCCCCTTTATAGGGGAAACCATCGATTGATTCAATGCACTTCACCGTTCAGAGAGGGAGAAAACAGCGCGGTTCTATATATTCTTATATGCTTAGTCGACTTAAGTGTTTGCCCCACATATAAAAATCCTAAGGATTCAGATCAAGGGAACGTGCAGGCCATGGAAACGGTCCTCTCTACCTATCCATTTTTTATGGTAAATGTCAGCCAGTGCCAATATAACTAAAATGTGCTGGAGCCCCATCATGCATGAAGCGCACGCAACTTGGTATTAGCAGGTATACATCCTCTAGCAGGTGTGGAGGTGCGTTCGAAATGAAGTCCCTGTAGACACCTCTTGTAAGACGTGCTGGGCGGACATATGGACCTACCAGACAGTGACCTAAAATCTCAACCCACACATGAATCGTAAACTGATTGTGGTGTCTATCCTGTATTGTACCATGATTATTCCGATCCGATCATAAATGTTGGTTGTGTAAATTTGTTATTCCATTTCTTCCAAATGTTGCTTCATCCATAAACAAGACTGAAGAGACAAACAACGAAAGAGCAGTCTGTGCAAATGAACCACCGGAAAAAGTTCTTCCTGGCCACGTTGCAAATGATATGGATACAGGAGCTGGTGTTGAAGTACCCTCAAAGACAAGCTAGGGCCACGTTACGTGTGCTGATACCTGGATCGTCTCCGATAGCCTGTGGAATGTGTTCGTGTTCAGGCGTACGAACGGATCTCGGATTCAAATGTCCATTAAGGAATTGTATTCCTCAAGAATCAACTTTCGTAAATAATTATATAGGCCACACTACAAATCGTTTAACACGCAGATTAACCCTACACCTTTCTGACAATAGCTCAATTAGATCTCATTTAAATATTCATGGAGACCTACCGGACACTATTCGGAATATACTTGTCGACAACACTAATATAATAGCATCATCCACTTGCAAAAAAAGGCTAAAAATAATGGAAGCCTTACTTATAAAATTAAACAAACCAACCCTTAATAATATTAACTTTGAACATGGACATAATATCTTGACCGTGCTTTGAAACAAAAAAATGAATCACTTTATAAAACACACACAAACTATTTCTAATTCTAACAGTTGAAATACAATCCTTGATAATGGCTAAAAGTATAGCCGAAAGCGCTCGTAAAAGAACATTCGGACAATTTTTATATAATTTATCCTCTGAAAAGAAAAACTTTATTAGATCTCACGAGAAATTATATAAAAAACTAAATAAAAGCACCTTGTCAGTCATTTTTAATGAAATGTGCATGAAAGAATGATTGCTGCCTAAATACACATATATATATATATACATATATATATACATATATATATATACATATATATATATACCATATATTTATATATATATACCATATATATATACCATATATATACCATATATATATATTCCATATATATATATATATATATATATATATATATATATACCATATATATATATATATACCATATATATATATATATATACCATATATATATATATACCATATATATATATATACCATATATATATATATATATATATACCATATATATATATATACCATATATATATATATATATATATACCATATATATATATATATATATATATACCATATATATATATATATATATATATATATATATATATATACCATATATATACATATTTTTTTAACATACAACGTGTAATGACACGTGCGATACCCTGTCTTCATCAGCCGCCGACGATATATATATATATATATATATATATATATATATATATATATATATATATTTCTATATATATCGTTTTATGTATTTTTATTGTTCTTTTTTATTCTTTTATTTGAATGTTTTTCTTATTTTTATTGAAATTTCAAGTTTTAATATTCCTCAAAATTGGTCCAAATTACCGCTCAATTATCATGCCACAAAGCGACACGCGGCCGAGTAATATTGACCACAAGATGACAATATCACATCTTCGCAGAATATAATTGTGATTCCATCGGAAAGAATTCTGAAGAATTTCTTATTGTCTGAAGAAATTTATATCTTATTTTCTATTTTCTTGTCCTTCCTCATTCCAAATGGTAATAGTCATGGCCGGCAGTAAAGGAATCAATCACAGACCAATCTGCCTAAGTGTCAGCCTTTAGCGAAGACAGCGAAAATCAGCCGTTAAAGAAATACCTCACCCTCGCTTCCATATTGGGTGTCTTACTTATCGTAGCCCTGGAGTAGACTGAATTTATCCTTGGCAAATTGTAGTCGAAGTTAAAGACGAGTGATACGAAATCTTTGTTAAATTGTTTATAAAAGTGATGGTGATGGAAGAGATGATCATACTAAAGTAAGGACTATGAAAATGCTAGCAGATTGTGGGATGAAGAAAGGCCGCAGCCTAAAAGGTGAAAAAGAAAGAGAGGAAAAGAAGCAAGAAAATAAATAGATAAAAAAAAGAATATTCTCCTTAAAAAAAAAAAGAAACAAAAATCTTTCACTAAGCCGTATCTATAAAATAGGAAAAACAAAAACGTTTACTATACTGGACACAATTCTCAATAGTGGCGTCTCTTTGCGCAGACTGTCTAAAAGCTATCATTTCAATTTAACATATGCCTGACAGGTGGAGCCACTTGTCTGTCAGTACTTTCCTGTACATTTTTGATATACAAATCATTTTACAGTCTTACATTTGAAAAATATATGTATGCCTTTATATGTGAGCGTTTTAGCTTCTGACTTATGTATATGTGAGTGTATCAATTAATTTGTAAGTCCATGTGAGGTTTCCTTAAAGTAGGCGATATTGCATGGTAGCTTTATTCTTTAATATTTTGCAACAACTTAAATTATATTGAAAGATTTTTATCTGTTGCAAAGAAAGGATACTGTAATTTGTTTCTTAAAAAACGGCATCGTTTGATAATTTCAAACCAGAAATAGGCTTATTAAAAAGCCAGTGTTTACAATTTTATCGCTAATTCCATGAATCACCCCCAAAATATTTCTTATCGAAATTAAAAACGAAAAACTCTTACAGATCTGGAATTATAAAAATAGAAAAGATATTAGATAGAAGAATAATCTATCAGCCTAATCAGTTTCGTTCTGTTTGTATTGCAACTCTAGGAAAAGGCATACATCGATATCGTCACTTAGCCAGCTATAGATATATATCACGGTATGTCTCTACGCTTGTTTGGCAGCCAGTCTAGTAGAAGGACAATTCTGAATTTAAAACCCTTAAAAAAGCACCGGGAAAACATTTCACTTTCATTCACAGATAATAAAAAGGTATCTATGGGGAGTCATGAGTTCATATTTCCTGAAGGTTCCTAGCATTTAAAAAAAAAAAAAAAATTCTCGGAGACAGCTGAAGATTTATTGAACGAATTATAACATTTCACCTTCATCCGAACGGTCGCCCAGCTATTTTTAGCCACATGTTTGCACTATCTCCCCACCGTTCGTTAACTCGTTTGTTGTCGTGTTACACAAGGACCAAAAGTATTGACACGATTTTAAAAGAGCATCACCTTCACAGCATAGTTGAACCTTCTAGAAATTTTGAATTTTTAGCTATAGATCATCAATGCACGAACAATGATTTGATGAGATCGAACTTTGAAAAAATAAAAATGAAATATTAATAATGAATAGATGATGATGATAACTGACGAATCTGTATATGATTATTTAGAGACTGGTGTATCGTTTACACTGGTAAAAAAGAAAAAAAATGAAATGGAGTCGAGACACCAAACATCTTTTTTAGATAATCTGAGGACGATGAATCCGAAAATGACCTTACTTTTTCTTTGCTAGCTGACGTTTTGGATTTTTTTTCGTACAGAAACGACTCAATTTTTGAAAAAAAAACTTTTTTTATTTGTTATCTGTATATATGATATTTATAAATTTTGCTCCATCAAAATTGTCATTTTTCACCGCCATTTTAACGCAATTTACGCTAAACTAAAAGCCACTATTTTACTATAATTTAAATTCCTGTAATGACTGTTACGCTGACCGAATCATATATAAAGCTCGGATGAGAGAAATAAACACCTCTATCTCTCTTTGTTACTCTCTCTCTCTCTCCATATATATATATATATATATATATATATATATATATATATATATATATATATATATATATATATAAATATATATATATATATATATATAAATATATATATATATATAAATATATATATATATATATATATATATATATATATATATAAGAATAAATGTTTGGAAATATATATATACATATACATATACATATATATATACATATATATATATATATATATATATATATATATAAGAATAAATGTTTGGAAATATATATATACATATACATATATATATATATATATATATATATATATATATATAAGAATAAATGTTTGGAAATATACATATATATATATATATATATATATATATATATATATATATATATATATATATATATATATGAATGGTGGTACTCGCTTGGAAAACCTTGGATGGTTCGATTTGTAATAGAACAAACCAATACCCAAGGAAAAATGAGGAATAAAAAAGAAAGAACCAAGAACATGAAACTAAGGCCAAGACAATCGTCCAGAGTTCAAACAGAGAGTCCCACCCCAAAAAATAACAAAACGAGTAAAAAGACAACAACGTTAAGGGTTCAATACACTAAGTAGAGCAAAACCTAAGATAATCCTAAGGAGCCAAGCAAACCTACCTAGGTTTAACCTAAACGGATTGCCTGATTCCTTAGCATTATCTTTTATATATATATATATATATATATATATATATATATATATATATATATATATATATATATATATATATATATATACTCACTCACTCCCTAATTTTGGAATATCGTCTCATTACACACACACACAAACACACACACACGCACACACACACACACACATATATATATATATATATATATATATATATATATATATATATATATATTCAAACAGTGTTAAATATAACAGGCAATGAATGTCTATTATATTTGATCATGAGCCGTTCTCGCCGTTAGAGATTGGTGTAACGATTATCGGTAGTGAGATTTAAATGTGTGTACATAAATGTGTGTACATAATACCTCATCTCAGAAATATAGACAGATACTGAAGGGCCGAAACGTTGTAATAAATATGGCGAAAAAGATGAGGACAAGAGTCCGAAAAATGTAAATAGTGTACATAATACCTCATCTCAAATATATAGACAGATACTCAAGAGGAAGGATAGTAAATATTAAACATGACTAAGAGCCACAAAGGAGAGTCGGGATCGCCTATGTCCTGAAGGGACACGGCGCACAAACGAAGAAGCCTTTTGTTGCAGTCAAGAAAAGGAAGATTCGGAATAAAATAACTTAGAGAAAGTAACAGGATGCAACTGCACTATATTTCCCAAGAATTGATGGCAATTTGCAGGTAATAAGGAGAATAAATCTGTTAAGAGATGAACAACAATGTCCTAAATGTATACGGCATTAAAAGTAGGCAATTAATATCAACCTAATATTTTTGGCAAATAGTACATTTTCTCATGACATAAGCGAACTTGGTTCTTCACAGACTGATTATTCTATTAACTACGACTTCCTACGGCCTCTTAACACAGATGTTGCAGTGGTTTCCTGTTACCTTTTCCACGGTTTGGAATTCAGTGTTATACATTTCCCAAACTAGATACCATCCCAGGCCAGATAACGCAGTTCATTTTATTTCACTCATAACTTGGGTAAAATAGATGGTTTCATGCCTTTCCTTGGGTTATTAGTGCCAAGGTGAAGGCATGGGATATGAACTCAGTTTGATAATTCCCAGTTCTACGCCAATAATATTATGTTGCACGCCCATCCGACGTTATAAATACAAAATGGCGGTTTCCAACGAGCTCGAAAAATGGCGTGTTTTTGTTTTCCTTTTAGATTTCAAACTTGAATGGCAATAAAAGTTCTTGTAAAAATACTACAAAAAATCAATTTATTTTGTGTATTTATTTAATCTGCTAAGAATGTTAATGTTTATTTTGGTTAGGAGGCCTTGTCTTACTACGATAATGAATGTTAAAGGACGATGACAAATTCGATGTCGGCTGCTGATAAATAAAATGAATGTTTCACTATTCCATAGCATCAATGTAAAGACGGACGTGACTATTTCTTGGGCAATATTTTCACTTTTGTCTACACGCGAGACGTTTTCAGAAGAAAATGAACTTTCATAAACTGACGCTGTTACTCCAGAAAATAAAATTTATATTTACTAAAAGAGTTTTTTCGTAAAAGAAATATGCATTGTTTGAATTCGAAGAACTTCAAGAGGCATCTTATCATACCTCCCAACAAAGTGAAGGAACAAAAGACGCATTAAAGTGTAAAATACTTAGCGGCCTCTATAGTAACTAAATCGAGCGTTAAAATCTTTCGAGACATTTTTCATTGTTACGTTTTAAACTTGCAAATAACTCCGGTTGGCTATATCTTACAAAATTTCTCAAGCAGTATTTTCTCTACTTTTTAAAAACGGTAAAAAAATCATTAAAATCAAATAAATCTCTACATAATAAGAGGAATGTTATTTATGGATACTCTGACGATCTAATAGAACACACACACACACACACACACGCACACACACACACACACACACACGCGAACAGTAGGATTACAGTGTTCAAAACATTAATTTAAAAATAGTGCTCAATACACAAAGTAGAGCCGTAAATATTTATTTATCTTATGCAGTGTTACATTAGAACATGCACATATACACTACTAAATTGTACATTTTTGTTTCAACGTCAAAAACAAAAAGGGAAAAACCCTTTTTTAGATGTCTCATCAGGTGGAAAATCACAGTGTTACTCTAAATATATTTAGAAATTCTCTAAATATATACTTACTCTAAACATATTTAGAATTTCTAACAATGCATATTTCTTTTACGAAAACATCTTTTAGTAAATATAAATATATTTGCGGCTCTACTTTGTGTATTGACAGCTATTTTTAAATTAATGTTTTGAATGCTGTAATTCTACTGTTCGTTCCCCTACACTTTGATATACATACATGACACTTTGATATACACACACACACACACACACACACACACACACACACACACACACACATATATATATATATATATATATATATATATATATATATATATATATATATATATATATATATATTCCATTATATATATATATATATATATATTATAAATTAACTGATTTAAAATATGGTATTTTCGCTACACAGAAATAACCATGTTTCAAAAATGGAAGCTAAAAGCTTCGAATTTAATTTTGTAATCAAATTAAAATATTAGTTCCATTTCATCCTCAAGCGAATTTTGGAGTAACTTATTTTTAAATTTACTGAGTTTTAAAGGCACGGCAAAAATTTATAATTCCCTGTTTCCAAGGATACAGAGAAATCCACTCATCCAGACAAGGGGTGGTAGCGTGTTCATTTTTATTAACTTTTGTTATATCAGTTATTAGTTACATTCGAAAAAGGGGTTATGTTTAGGGATGGGTAGGGATGTATTTTTCAACGAATTCTGACATCCATTAAATGCATGTCGTCTGGGTTTTTTTTTTAATTTTATTTTTAACGGCAAAAAATTCTTACGGCATTGTTTCTATTCGTATACTTAATGATTTTTTGGGGATGTTTAAGTTCGAATACGTTTTATTTAACTAAAATTCTAAAATATTTTTACTTTTAATTTTCAATAGACTATATTCCTTTTTAAAACAAGTAAATGTATTAGTATTACTTACAGTATGTAAAATTATTTTTTCATATTAAGTATAACTATGTATATTACCAGGTCAATTTTATTTTTAATTTTGTATTTAAATACTATTTAAGTAAAATTTATGACAATGACGGCAAAAAATAGCTAATTTATTTCTCTGATTCAGTAAACTTTTATTTTTTATAAACTTAGTAATATATAGTTTCTCATGTATGTACAAAGGACATGGGTCATTTAATGGCCTACATGTTCTAGATTTTTATATTAATTTCATTTTACTGTAGGTAATGTTCAGGTAATCTTTGCTGTTGATTTTAGGGCAACTATTGGACCGAGACATTTCCATGATATGGTGGCCCAAACTATCACTGATTCACCTTCATGCTTCACTGTTGGAAGAAGGCAGTCAGGGCTGTAAACTTCTTTGGGCTGCCTCCACACATAAACTCGCCCTGAAGTTGGGAAAAAAAAAACTAGACTCGTCGAAAAATATGACTTGCTTCCATTGGTCCGCAGACCAGGCATTGTGATCTCTGCACTACTTCAACCTCTTCTGAATGTTGCGAGTGGAGAGAAGAGGTTTCCTCACAGCGGCTGTTCCATGATATGCAGCCTTATGGAGATCACGACGAACAATGTTAGTAGAAACTGGACTATTCAGATGATTATTCAACTCAGCAGTCACTTTGGCCGCAGTAGTCCGATGATTTTTTGCCACATTGCGTTTCAGTGGACGTCGGTCCCTGTCATTAAGTTGCTAGAGGTTATGCTCTGTTTCTCGAATTGCATCATAGTTCTTGATATGGTAGCTCTTGAAAAACCAAACAGTTCAGCAACCTTAGTGATCGAGGCTACTGCCATGCGAGCTCCAACAATTTGCCCTTTTTCGAACTCGGAGAGGTCACGCATTTAGCTTAAATTTTACTAAATCCTAAAAATAAATAAGACAAAGAGAGTAAATTAGATAAATAAACGTATTTATAATAGATATATCCTGCAATTACAAAGTTTTAGTTAAAGTTCTTAATATAATAGGTCTTTGAAATATAGGAGTGGAATTTACACCTGTTCCAATTATTTTGTCCAACCACTGTATATATATATATATATATATATATATATATATATATATATATATATATATATATATATATATAATATATATATGGATATAGATAGATAGATAGATAGATAGATAGATAGATAGATAGATAGATTGTCTCACTGTCATTTTTAATGTTTCTCTTTTGTGCGAACAAAAGAGTCCTTAACTTAGTGTGTGTAGAAATTGTCCGAACTATTTTTCGATTCGGTCGCTTTAACCTATCCGCCTTATTCGTGAATTAAAAGTATCTTTCTCTCAGCAAATTACACACCATTTAAAATAACAAAACCAAAGCCCTTAAAAATATGTAACAGATTAGCCGAAAGCGCACCGAATGAACTTATCATCTGAACAATTCCTATATACACGAAGTTCAAAATAAAGATCACTTGCTCACATAATAAGAAAAACCCAAATAAATATATAAGAAACTGAAACTTGTTAATCATCTTTATTGTAACATATATCAGAGAAGGTATGCTGCCCTAAAACACAACTTTATGTATATATATGTATGTGTGCATATATATATATATATATATATATATATATATATATATATATATATATATAAGCAATGTTTAACACCCTTGAACACTTAGCCTTGGAGCGTGTAGAATGGAGATCAACGTGTTTTAGTGGACTCAGCCGTTTTCATTCTGTTTGCCTGAATTATCTTCAGGAAGCGGGAGCAAGATCTAAAAGGTCAGCCAATCTAACAGTGATCTCATCCCACAATCCTTACTCTTGCTCCATATGTGGCCTCCTTTGTAAATCACTAGCGGGTCTTATGTGCCACTTAAGATTATCGCACAAAATTTCATAACTGAATCAATTAAGCTGTTAGATCCTCATACATCGAAACCGACGTATATATATTTTCTACTAAAAACCATTCAAATTTATATCAAACATTACAATATTTATGAACTCTCAAAGCAAAACAACAGCGTATATTTCGGGCCTTTCATTCCAAAGAAAGTTAGTGACACTTTCTCTCATAACTTCTTTCTCTCTTTTTCTCTTTATGCCTTTTTCTCCTCTCCTCCTTCCATATCAATATATAACTTCTGTTAAGTTAACCGATTTAATGTGTCAATATCTTGACTTCCGCAAACAATTTAAATTTGATAGAATAGAAATTTTACATCTAACTCAATCATGTCTCTCTCCCCGCTCACTTCCTCACTTCATTAATTTACATATGCTTAGTACTGCCCCTCAAAAATGTGTAAATTTCTTTTTATTTTTCGTTTCAACCTTCGGAAGTAAAGTCTGATGATCCGCGGTCCTTTAAAAGGGCTGTGGTGAAATAATTTATTACATGGAACCTTAAAGTGGTCTGTTTTTAACTTTATTTAAATTATTAGCTCTGATTTACATTGAGCTCTCTGGATTTTATCCTCCTTGGGTCTACCCATACGGATTACCTAAAATAAATAACTATATATATATATATATATATATATATATATATATATATATATATATATATATATATATACCTATGTTTGAAATGCGGGTTAAGTTTTGTCGTTCTACCAACTCATCAGGCACAAATTATTACTTATGATTTTTTAAAAAAGTAATATACTGGGTTTCATTGGAGGAAAGCTAAATTACACTCAGATTCACAGCTCAAATTTAAAATAAGTTCAGTATAATATTAGGGTGGAAATGCATAAAATATACTGTAGGTAGGTGGCCACTGTAAAAAAAAGCTTAATTTTAAAAGAGGAATGGCGGGTAACTTTCTTAGCTCTGTCTAACCACAGTAAGCACTGTTTTGTTTACACCTTAAAGGAAATTTAGTAAATACTTGTTTGCTTAGCCGTGTATAAACGCTAACTCACATATATACGGTTGCTAATATCTAGTTATTTAATTACACCTCTCTCTCTCTCTCTCTCTCTCTCTCTCTCTCTCTCGATATATGCATATATACGAGGGCCATTCAATGAATAAGGTGAATTTTTCGGTATAAGGACTTCTAATACAGATAGAAGCTTACTTTTTTTTTACTTCTTTTTCACATGGATTTAATTTCTTTTGCAGATTAAAAAAAACTTTGAGAGTTTTGGCGATTAACAAAGATGGCCGACCAAGAAGTTTGCTCCAGGATTGAACAGCGGTCAGTTATCAAGTTTTTGGTTGCTGACGGGTTCAAACCAGTTGAAATTCATAGGAGAATGTCAACTGTGTATGGTGCCACATGTTTCAGCCAAAAAAATGTCTACAAGTGGGCTAAATTGTTTAAAGAAGGACGGAGCAGTGTTGAGGTTGAAGACAGGCCTGGGAGACCTACAGAAGTGAGGTCTCCTGAGGTGATCGAATCAGTCAATGACCTCATTCAGTCTGACATAAGGGTGACAGTGGATGACATTGCAAGGACTTTGAGCTTATCTGTTGGGACAAACGCAGGGGTCATCAGTCAGAAGGAGTCATCAGAAGGAGTCATCTTGCATTATGACAACGCAAGGCCTGACACAGCAGCCCAAACGGTGAAGACCATCAAATAGCTGCTCCCTCATGCCCCTTACAGCCCAGATCTTGCCCCTTCAGACTTTCACCTCTTTGGTCCCTTGAAAGCGTTCACGAGAGGCACGATGTTTAAAAGTGACGATGAAGTCAAAAGTGTTGTGAGCGACTGGCTGAGAGATCAGTCCAAATATTTTACGCTGAAGGAATACGGAAGCTTGTGCACAGATGGGAACAGTGTGTGATAGTGCTGGGAGATCAAGTTGAAAAAAAAAGAAGTAAGCTTCTATCTGTATTAGAAGTCCTTATACCGAAAAATTCACCTTATTTATTGAATGACCCTCGTATACACACACACACACACACACACACACACACACACACATATATATATATATATATATATATATATATTTACAAAATTATACTTTGCATATTTTTATGTATTATTTTATTTAGTTTTCATGTAGCAGTATAATAATTTGTGGGGGAATCACAGTTTTTTTTTCATCTTTTCCTGCCTTCAACTGACAAGGAAGGTATCTTTTTCTGGTGTACGTTCGTTAAAAGATCTTGTCAGTCGTTTTTAACGAAACTTGTATAAATGAAGGATTGATGCCCTATTATTAAATTACATCACCCAGCAGGATACCAGGATAGTACACAATGAAAATTAAACAAAAAAATTAAGTATAGTACCGTGTCAGTCGTTTTAACGAAAATTGTATAAAAGAGAGATTGTTGCCCAAATACACACGCACACACACACATATACACACGTGCGCGTTGATATATATATATATATATGTATAAGCAAAATTTATTAAAATTAAGATCATTGTCGTTTAGCTGTGCAAAATTACATTTTGTAAGCAATTATGTAACATGTCTTTTGATGGTTGACAAGGCCTATGCAAGAGAGGATTGGTCGAGTGAAAATCCTTCCGACTTAAAAGTTTACATGTCATTCGATTAAAATCGTGCTTATTCGGTTATAGGATTTCTGTTCAAGATTCCGTTTCCTAGGCAATAATTTGAGTGTGTTTTCTACTCGAGTAGAAATTAAAGACTGACCTTGATTATCATGCAAAAATTTCCATATATAAGAGAGATATTAACTTTTTTAATCATCCCCACCATGCAAAACAATAAAGCCACTAGGATGCAAGTGGTTACTGAGAATGAAAGAGACAGGGAAATAAAACAGGGTTCAACAAGACAGAAGATGACGATCGACATTGTATTTACAAGCTAAACAGGTAGTCGGAAGAAAATTCCATAAGCAAAACTTGTGTAGAACTCGATTACAATTAGAATTTTCAGCAATTAAATTATGAGACATAATTGCCAATCTAGTATTGCGTTTATATTCGTGAAGTCGAGGTTGCAACATGGAAAGCTCATTATAACAATTATCGTGAAAATATTTAAAGAGGAAAAGGGATGCTACGTTAGGGTGATGGGAAAGTGACTGAAACAGAGATACCAAGTCAGGACCAATAACATTACCGAATCATCTTTGGATTGTCAAGAATCTCTCAACGCGTAGCCGAAGCACCAGACCAGACTTGGTCACGGTATTTAATACAAAGATTAATAGCAAATTTATAAACGTGTAAATCTTTGTTAGTCAATGACTATTAAACTCTATGGAAACAGTATTGCATGTTGTTCAGTGCATTGCCTGAAGAATTGAACGCTACCAGCGTTGAAATGATTTGTAATTTTCATACAATCTTCCCTTTCCTTATATGGTCAGTATCCTCATTAGTCGCTGTTGGTTCCATTTGTTTTTGTATTGTTGGAACCACAGTTTTTATGTGTCATTGAGCTCTCTTCTAGGATTCCCATATTTCTTTTGTCCTCTTGGCTTTGTTGCCCGAGTAAAAAAAAAACTAAAGCATTTGTCACCATCTTTCTGGGCGCAATAAAGCGTATTATATCCTGCAAGATTTTTATGACTGCCATTGCTACACTGTCACAGCTACAGTATCTTATCACCTATTACGTCATCCAGATGATTCCCTATAAACGTAGGGAGAGAGAAACGGCCAAATGTACTGTCAGCTTTTTATTATCTGGTATTAGTCTAAACAGAGAGATTAAGATTCTTAAGTTACATTCATCTGTTTGTTGGAGCAATTTTATTATTGACGTTCTAATTGCCCTGACTTTTTATTGTATCGGCCAAGGGCTTATGGGTATATCAAGTTGAAACACCGATTCCCGTACGTTCAACGAAACCGTGTCTGGTCAGTATCTAGATATGTGATCGCTTGGGATTGCCGGGTGCTGTAAGGTTGGATGTGCGGGTGGTGCCATGGATAATGGCACGGAATTGTAAATCGGAGATCCGCGTTCCAATTCCAGTTGGGTTTGTTACATTCATTTGTGCGCAAGTACTCTTGGGAAAAGCATAAATCTATGTCTTCACCTGCCAGCTATGGGTCAGTAGACTTCTATCACTAAATCATAATTACCTAACAAATATTTACAATCTAAAAATATTTTCTGGTTTTAAAAATCAAATCGAACATCGGCCAAGCATTGATTTTTTTGTTACATTCCGTTTTACCTAACAACTGGAAAATAATACAATCTGATTGTTGCGTTAAAAATCTAGAAGAGATAAATGATAAACTTGACAAGAATAACTTATTAAGAAAAAGAACAAAGATTATGGGTTTCTTTTGTCTATATATTTTAAGTCTTCTAGTCAAAAATCGTTTTGGGGATGTTTTTCAAGAAATTTGAATGAAAAAATATTTTTGAAGGTGCGAATCATTTTAAAAAATCCTGTTCTGCTATAATCTGCATAAATATTTAGTTTAGCTAAGTATGGCACAAGGCCACAATTATGAGTGTATCATCTATATTTTCAGAGATCTATTTTCAAAAGAGAAATGGTTTATTTTTAAATTTGTTGGTTTAGCATTCTGAGTGCCAAATACAATGATTAAAATGCAATCAGTGAACAAAGTTTAAATTCTAGCTGACAAATAGTCACAAATTATTTCAGAAACTTCAATAGAGTAACATTTTGAATAGAATAAGCGAGCAGAAACTGATCCATATGCCTGAAATAAGAGTCGCTGCCATCTAGTTTGAAACTTTAAGTAAAAGTTTTCTGTAATTAGTAACTAACGTATTGGAATCAGATATAGTAAGTACTCTACTAAAAATTTCTTCCGGTATATTGTTTTATATCTACCATCATCGAAAAAATATTAGTAGCAAGATGTGGAACTAAAAGAGAAAAAATATTTGCTAGATTTACACGAAGTTAAAATTCCTGTAGTGTGCTCAGTAGAAAGAACATTAACTTTCTGACCGCAACGTCCATAAGGGTCGACCATTTCTAAGAACACGCGGATTTGTTTGACATTTTAACCCGAAGACTAAGCGCTGAAATCCCTAACTAAATAGTTTCTCATTCTTTATTATTATCACCATACATGCATACGCGCACACACAGATACACACACACACACACACACATATATATATATATATATATACATACACATACATATATATATATATATATATATATATATATAAAGAAATATAGTTTTAAGGTGTGCTATATTTATAGGATAAAGTGCTCAATATCAGAGATAGAGCGTATGTAAATATAAATATAAAAGTGAACATTAAAGTCAACACTCAGAAGCGATAAACTGTTTCATGCTGGACGCAATCATCAGGCCGTGCCTGATATATATATATATATATATATATATATATATATATATATATATATATATATATATATATGTACAAAGAAATATACTCTTAAGATGTGCTATATTAATGGTATAAAGTGCTCATTATCAGAGATATAGCGTGAGTAAATATAAAAGTGAACATTGGAGTCAACAGCCAGAGGCGACAGACTGTTTCATGCTAGAAGCAATCGTCAGGCCGCCGATTGCGTCTAGTATGAAACAGCTTGACGCCTCTGAGTGTTAACTTGAATGTTCATATATATATATATATATATATATATATATATATATATATATATATATATTTATATATATATACATATATATATATTTATATATATATATATATTTATATATATATATACATATATATATATTTATATATATATATACATATATATATATTTATATATATATATACATATATATATATATTTATATATATATATACATATATATATATTTATATATATACATATATATATATTTATATATATATATATATATATATATATATATATATATATATTGTCTGCCTTTTATTTTATTGACTGCACATTATAGTAGGGTCAGTTGGGAACTTTCTCTGACAAAAGGGCACCATGACGCAAATCATTCCGCCAGAAATTTGAAAATGGCATGCTGGAGTGCCTGGCATTCGCACCGAAAGCTCCAATACAAATATTTCACAGTGTTTGGGTGTCAATTTGAGGATAATGCCGATGATTCGGAGAGAGTTGGATGATATATCCACTCAGCATCATCATGTTTGCATTGCTCACTCGTGATGGCAACGTTATGACTCCAGTCGTCTTCTAAGAGGAGCCCAGATTCAACACGGAGTCCTATATCAAGTGCCCTGAAGAATTAGTGCTGCCCTGGGTCAAGAGGGTGGCTTCTCTCATAGGAAGTGACACGTGCCTCATGTATAAAATTGTGACACGTGTCTCATGTATAAAATTGTAGCAAATTTACATCTGTATTGAATACGACGTCTAGGTACCTACGATTATAAATGTGTGGGTCATGACCTCTTACGTGTGATTGCTTCTCAACTTCCGTTTTTCCCCTTACTTTGAACTTAGTATAGGCAATTCTGATTGGTTGATCTGAATACAACAAAACAAATCCTGCTGCTATCTCCTCCCGCTTCATTCTCACTCTTTTTCCTTATTCTTCCTTTTCTCGGGAAAAGAGGGTTTATCTTGTGTCTTTCTTTCATACTCTTTTTCTTTTCTTCCTTTTTTTCGTGTAAAGAGGTTGTATGTAGTTTTTACTTCCCAATAAATTGTCTAATCACCAATCATTTACTAATGCATGACGAGATGGGTTAATACACATCGAAACAATATTGCATTTGTGTAGCGTTTTTACATGTTTTTCATGTAATTAACCTAAAATAAAGAATATTGCTCTGTTTTTGTATTGAGCCCTCGTTTAAATTGAATGTTACGAACGTTGGAATTGTACTCTATTCGTTCACATTTCACATGGATATATATATATATATATATATATATATATGTGTGTGTGTGTGTGTGTGTGTGTGTGTGTGTGTGTGTGTGTGTGTGTGTGTGTGTGTAGTCGGCGAGCTCTCTGGGGGAGGAAGTGTGGGTTTGTAAACAGTGACTATTACGACTATTATAGCAAGACTTTTCGGTAAAGCGAATCGAGTCCTCTCAGTTACTGTGTTTATCTAAAAATAAATACGCTTAAAATTGACTTTTGTCCCTTCCGTGCGCCGACGGCTAAGTAGTAGAATCTCCGACTGACGCCAATTCAGTCGGGTTTCGATCCTAGCTAGAGGCAACCGGACGTCTAGCCACACTGAAGAGCTGTGATGTGGGTGACAATATATATATATATATATATATATATATATATATATATGGTTAGAGACCTATTGCTGTCTGACATAAATTGAATCTATATCTTTATCATATATATATATATATATATATACAGAGAAAGAAAGAATATTTTGAGAGATTGTTTAAATTGTTTTTTGATAAAGTTACCCATCCTTTCTTGTGTCTAAGCTGATTCTTCTCATAGCCCTTGAAGTGACTTGGCTACAAAGAAAATGATTTTCTTTCAAATTATTCCTTTCTTTCAACAAGTCATTAAGCGACTCGAGTTTCCTGATCTTCGCAGTCATGCCAAATTCCTCTTTTCTCTGGTCCTTTGATTCTCAATATTTTTGCTTTCGAGTCATAAGGAATTTTTAAAGAAAGAATAATTCTTGCAGCTAGAAGAATAATTATTTAATTTTCGATAAACCAAAACTAATAATTATTCATTTTTCATAGACAATAAAACTTATCAATATTAACAAATTATCATCTATAATAATCGATAAAATAGCCTTAAGCAGAAGATCAATTTCGTCGTACCACTGCCCGTATATTGGTTGATATAGTTGTTGTTGTTGTTGCTGTTATAGATATAAAGTTTCGACTAAGTACACTCTGGTCATTGTCAGAAATTGGATATATGTTGATTACTGTGATATTTTTCCCCTGTGATATCAGCTATTGTTCGTTCTTGATATATTGGTTCGAAAAGTTCGATTTGTATTTTTGTTCACACTAGACTCATTTATGTGCCGTGTTCCTTCAGGATGTAGGCGATCATGGCTCTCCATAACTTCCTTTTTTTGTAGTTCTTAATAAACTTTGTCTTTCTGTTATTTCTCCTAAGCCCTGTTCTACCACCCACTTACTGAATATTACTAAGTGTGTTATGCGCTGTTTTCCTTTGCCTATCTTGCCATCAATCTGTCCAGAGAGTATCAGATTTTCCAAGCCCTTTTTCCTCATTATGTGACCTAGAAATCTCAAATGTCTCTTCCTGGTGTTATGCGTAAGTTTCCTTTTTGCTTTCTTAAGAACTTCTTCATTATTCACATGTTCGGTCCATGGTATCCTCAGCATCCTTCTGTAGAACCACATTTTGGCAGTCATCGAATTTCAGTGTCACACTTTCCGTCCTCTGTTAGAATACTTCTCTGACATTTAAATGTCTGCACTTGTTTGACTCTGATATCTCCGACTGGCAGTTCATCCTTGATTGAAAACGAAAACCAAGTCAGTTTAGTATTCGTTCGTTCCTAGTCTTCATATGATGATTGGGGGTACTTGCTGTTCTTTCAGCTTACATATACCTTGAATAAAATACAAACAAGTTTATTTTTCCTTTAAGAAATATCCATTTTATTTTCATGATCTCATATCGCTTTATAGGAAATTACTTATTCTCCACTCTGCAATCTCTTTCCCATAGACGCAGTATTGCAAGCCGATCGCTAATCTACCGTTGTTGCAATGTTAATATTCAAATGAGTTCCAGTCGTTAGTTCCATCATTTCAGACCTTTACAGCTGGTTTGGTTTGTTTTGTTTTGTTTTACGTCATATTAACCTCAAAGGGTTATTTAATGGCGACAACCTTTTTCCTGGTAATATTTTGTTTTGTCAAAAACGTATAGCTAGTAATATTATTTTTAAAAATGTATTGCTGGTAATTTATTTTTTCAAAAACCTATTATTGGTAATAATTTTTATTCAAAATTATATTACTGGTAATAATATTGGTCCTTGAAAAATTGATTTCTGGTAATAATTTTTTACGAAGTATTTCTGGTATTAAATCCCTATTTTTACACTTTCATAAGGCTTTTTTACCTCAGTTTGAGGGTTAAATATTTGCCCATAGCTGGGACCCTAACAGGTGCTACCACCCCGGGTCAGGGTCGACCTGGCAACACCAGCAATTAAGAGGTGGTTCCACGCTCCACAAAACCTCCTGATCAGAGGCCTTGCTGTTGGACGTAGTTTATCGTCTTACCCTGGACGCGGATTTAGTTTATCGTCATACCGAGGACGGACTTTTACAGCTGGCACAGAGCCGAATCACATTAATTTTCTCTACGTTCTACTCTGCCGATTCCATCCCCACTAAACAAATTGCAACTGTGTAGAAGAGAATCCTGCGTGAGTGCTTTCCTAAATCCTTTAATCTTGATTTCTTCAAGTCAAGGGTCAATATATATATATATATATATATATATATATATATATATATATATATATATATATATATATATATAATTATTTATTAAAAATTTATAAACATAATTCAACACCATCACTTAGTAAGACACCAGAAGTGTTGAAAGAAAATGACTATTTTTGTAGTGATTTTATAACATATTTCTGTTTTAATTTTTTAATAAATAATTATATTTGCTCTACTCTGTATTGAGCACTCTTTTAAGAATAGTATTTGTTGGTTATTGGAATTTAATCCGTATACACCAATCCTATACTTGGGTATATATATATATATATATATATATATATATATATATATATATATATATATATATATATATACTCATATATATATATATATATATATATATATATATATATATTCATATACATATATATATATATATATTCATATACATATATATATATATATATATATATATATTCATATACATATATATATATATATATATATTCATATACATATATATATATATATATATATATTCATATACATATATATATATATATATATATATATATATATATATATATATATATATATATTCTCCTTATGTTCATATTCAAAGTCAACATCTATCCCACTTCTTTTCTATGTAACACCGAAAATGGAAAGCACAAATAGTGAAAGATGCTTTTCTGAAATTATGTTTAGTATTAAGAAACGAAGAAAAAGTGCTGGGCACCGATGTAATCAGTAACCGTTGGACAATTTGGTCTAAAATTAACGAGATGATGTTTTTCGACTATGGAAGGTTGACAGTGTTAGAAGCATATCACGTGACTAATAAAGTCCTAAAAAGACTGGGAACGCCAGTGAAGATACAGATTACTATTAGAGAGAAACAGTTGAAATATTTCGGGCCCAACATGAGGATAGGAAGTTTGGAAATTCTAACCCGTACAGGACGCATCGAAGGGACAACGAAAAAGATAGGAAAAGAACGAGTAACATTGCTTCGTACGTTTGAGCCAATGGGTGAAGAAACAAGTCCAACAAAGTGAAAAAAACGTTATAAATTCGAAAGGACTGCTGGGCGTAACAGAAGAGAGAAAAACGTGGAGAGCCGTGATCTCTTACGTCTACCACAACTCATTCTCTGCGTTAGTTCTATTTTCTTATTCTTCATTGCAGCATCAGAGTTACTTGCTGCTCTTTTAACTTTGATGTACATATAAGATCTTCAGCAATGAAAATCGGAGTAAGTTAAGTCATTGCCATATTTAATTACTTTTTAATTTGCCATTCAACAAAAAAACGAAAACACTTTTGCATAAAAACTACTCTATTTCATAAGATTGCCTCGAATGCCGTTGTGGTTTCTGAATTTCACGCACCGAACGACCTTGCTACAACGGGACCAATCCCTACCCTAATACTATATTCCCTGTGACTGAACAAAAGGACAGAGCTATGGACGTTATCATTCCACGAATCAAGAACACTTCTGATCTTTTAAAGACCAGTTATTTCTTTTATTCTTTTTTATCGACACTGTTTTAATTGCCAACCAAGTGACGACAGCCGATCATTTATAGCTGTCAATCGATAAGGTTCTTTTGTTTGCCGCTAGAATTTGAAGACGTGAACTCCAAGATTTACGTCGTATTTATGTATTATTTCTTCTATGATGTATAGACAATTATCCTTATCGTTGTTACTTCATTGAGACCAATGACTTGGTTTTGGTTACAATCAACGTTACTCTAAGACATACGTCCGTTGGCCTATAATAATAATAATAATAATAATAATAATAATAATAATAATAATAATAATAATAATAATAATAATAATAAACACATTTCTGCGAATGTTTTAGAAGAACTCAAGAACGAATCAAAATGCTTGCTGGACCATCTCTCCAGAAAATCCGAAAAATAGTTCTGATAGTCTAAATCCTGTGAAGAGTTTTGTCCATTTAATTTATTTTAAATTAATAATTGTCTTTTATTTAATTAAGTTTAAGCCAAAAAATAAGAAAAACCTCCTTACCTTGGCCAAGGTCATTGGTTTTGACACGGCATGGGATTATAAAAGAATTGTAGGTGGAAAGGATTTCTTTTAAATAATAATTCTGCTTGTTCTTTCGTATGTTAGCGCGTTCGTTACGCTCTGCCATTGCCTTAGATAAATAATAGACAATTCAATTTTGATTGCGAGGAAAGTCGGAAGAAAAAGATATCTCAAAGACGTTCTTTGGTTTTTCTGAAAAGAAGAAAGCATAAATAAATAAATAAATAAATAAATAAATAAATAATAATAATAATAATAATAATAATAATAATAATAATGATAATAATAATAATAATAATAATAATAAGAAGAAGAAGAAGAAGAAGAAGAAGAAGAATGTTGGTTGGTTGTTTGGGGTTTTATGGCATATCAACCACTATGGGTTATTTAATGCCAGATCCAGTATTTACTAAATATATCAAAAACGTATAGCTGGCAACATCATTGTTTCAAAAAATTATAGCTGGCAACATCATTGTTTCAAAAAATTATAGCTGGCAACATCATTGTTTCAAAAATGTATAGCTGGCAATATCATTGTTTCAAAAAAGTGTAGTTGTCAACATCATTGTTTCAATGTGCTGGAAAAGACCTGGAAGTTCACTATTTTCACATAGCTGGGACCCCCCAACAGGTGCTACCACCCCGGGTCAGGGTGGACCTGGGAACACCAGCAATTAAGAGGTGGTTCCACGCTTCCTCAAAACCTCCTGATCAGAGGCCTTGCTGCTGGATGCAGTTTAACGTCGTACCCAGGACGGAAGAAGAAGAAGAAGAAGAAGAAAGAAGAAGAAGAAAAAAAAAGAAAAAGAAGAAAGAAAAAAAGTGGCTATTGATGCTGCACGAGTCGTGGCTCTCATGTTCTTAATTGACAGAAGCTGTCCAGGTTTTCCTTTGGTGAATTGATCAATTCCTGCCTCCTGTCGTGGCTGAGATTCATGTGCCTGATAATATCCTTATCATTCTGGTTATCATGATGCGTCTACTTCTTCTATGTGGCCCTTCACAGCTTCCTATGCTTGGCAGCTCTTAGTATGTTTCGTCTGCACCTCATCCTTCCCATTCTCTGTCCTGTCATTCATTACACAAGCTTATTAGCTCGGTTACGAGCTGTTTTCCACGGGTTCGCTTTCTTTCAATATGTCATGTGAGTGTCAAATTCTCCAAGCTCTCTTTCCTCAATAAGAAATTTTATCTGTCTCTTTTTTTATTCTAAGTGAGATCCTTTGTTTCCATTTATCGTAAAACGTCCTCGGTATTCCGAGTGTCCTCCTTGGCTTGTTATATTTTATCCGATTGTCACTCTCTCTCTCTCTCTCTGGCCCCTCTTTCTCTCTTTCTCTCTCTATCTTTTTCTTTCTCTCACTTTTTCTCTCTCTCTTTTTCTCTCTTTCTTTCCTCGCTCTCTTTTCTCTCTCACTTTTTCTCTCTTTTCTCCCTCTCTCCTTTTCTCTTGTTCTTTTTCTCTCTCTTTCTCTCGTTTTTCTCACTCCTTTGTTTCTCTCTGTCTTTTTTCTTTCTCCCTTTCTCTCTCTCTCTGTTTTGTTTCTCTCTCTCTCTCTCATTTTTCCCCTCTCCCTTTTTTCGCTCTCCCTTTTCTCTCTCTCTCTCTTTTGTGTTTCTCTCTCGTTTTTTCCCTCTCCCATTTTCCCTCTTCCCATTTTTCCTTCTCTCCCTTTTTCTCTCTTTCCCCTTTTCTGTCCCTCCCTTTCTCTCTCTCTGTCTCTCTTTCTCTCGTTTTTTCTCACTCACTTTTTCTTTCTCTCTATTTTCTCTCTCTCTCTCTTTGTTTTCCTCTCTCTCATTTTCCCTCTCAATTTTCTCTCCCTCCCTTTCTCTCTAGCTTTTTTCTCTATCTTTTTTCTTTCTCTCTATTTTCTCTCTCTCTCTCTTTGTTTTTTCTCTCTCTTTTTCTCTCTCCCTTTTTCTACCTCTCTCTTTCTTTTAATAATAATAATAATAACAACTAGTACGACCCGTGTAAATTAAATGGCCCTACTAATAGTCTTTTTTTAATGCTGCACTCTGTACCAATCCCAGAGAGTTACAAGAAAAATGACATAGGCTGAAATGTCACGAAACATAATTTAAACCCCTTACTGCAAACATGACCCGCCAATCCTTCTTTGTATCGCAGAAAACAGCTAGAATGATGCAGAGATTGTTAGAATATTGAGGGGACGTGATGTCCTTTACTTCTCAGTGAGAGTCACTACTACTAACTCAATAAGTGTAACACAAATTATAACGCTGATGACATCATGACTTGGACTTTTACAAAACTCTTTCTCTTCGCAAGCCTATCGCTATACCATCACTATTTCCATTTAACGTTCAGACATTCGCATCTAAGGCCCGCCATGCTACACCATGAAGTCGTACCAATGTTAATCCCTGACAGATTTTTGATACCACACATTAATCGTTGGGCCGGTTAGTGGAAACAGAGCGGGAATTAACTGATCAATTCTAAAAATAAGAACTAGACGAAATATCCCTAGACATGCATTGCGGAACTGAGCCGTAGATTAAATAAAGGATTCAGTTCTAAATTCCCTTAAGGCTACCATCTGATGATGGTCGGAAGACACAAACTTTGCGGGTACAACAAAAAATGCGGACAATAATCTGCGTATAAATAATGGAACAGATAATTATTAAATAGTACAGAAATCGATGACAGGAAAATGAAACTACTGCTAACCCTTAGAAACACATACACATACATCAACAGGAAAAACAAACCGGCTTGGGTAATAAGATTAGAATGACAGCTCTCAAAACTACAAGAGATGCATGGATACTGAAAGTCATGCTTCAAAATAACGAAAGAGTTTACAATTATTCTTATTTGCACTTTTAATATATAAAAAGTAAGAACATTTTTACGCGTGGCTGAGGAAGAAATATACAAAAAAAAGAAAAAAAGAAGACTGGCTATAGACGCTTATCTGTTATTTCCAGAGGCCAGGTATTTATTCAAATTATTTTGTTATTCATACTAAAAATAGTCAAGCTGAAATGATCTCGTTATGATAACGCTGACTCTAGCCCCGATAGCTTCATGTTTTATTCACAATATTTGCAATAAAATCCTATAAACATTACATCGGATGATCATTTTTTATTTAATAACAGGCACAGGCATGTATATAACAAATAAAACAAAACTTTCAATGATTTTATTATTATTATTAATTATTGAACGTTTTTATAAATCAATGTTAGCATATTGTTTTTTTTTTTAATCTCAAAAACCTGCAAGAAATTTCACAAATAAAACTAGTCAAAGCAAAATTATTATTTTCAATTTTGTTATTTTCAATTTTCCGGTTTAGCCATAATTTTGACTCTAGTGAGAATCTTTTCACAAAAATGATTAAATTGACTTTTATGCCCCAGGGATTTCTCTTTTAAAACATTTTAAAGTTATTGTGTATAAAATGGCATCTTACTGAGATTCGATGAGGGGGCGTTCTTTGTATTGAATGCTCTCTTTTTGGCCTAAATGAAAACTGTTCATGAATAAATTCAATCACTGTTACATTAAAGACAAGGCAATTTTATTAAATTTGAATAAGTAGTTGAACTGTGATAGATTTTTCAAATACGCGTGGATGACGCATTTAAATTCGAATTTTATAGCTTTTTCATAGAAAAATCATTTGACAACTAAATATAATTTCCAACACAATTACCCTCGCTACTTTAAATGGGAAAAATCCTTTTACATCAAAATGTCTTCCCTCAATTCTTTTTCTAAATGCTAAAAAGTTGATGAAACCTGAATAAACTATTTTTTAAAAGGATTTTTGGTCATAGGTGCCAATGTCACTAAAATCCAGGGGAGTACATCATATGCATATGCATATGTGTATGCGTGTGTGTGTGTGAGTGTGCCTGTGTGTGCGTGTGTGTGCGTGTGTGTGTGTGCGTGTGTGTGTGTGTGTGCGTGTGCGTGTGTGTGTGCGTGTGTGTGCACGTGTGTGTGTGCTTGTATGTGCGTGCGTGTATATGCCTGTATGTGTGTGCGTATGTGTGTGTGTGTGCCTATATGTGCGTGTTTGTGTGTGTGCGCGTGTGTGCGTGTGTGTGTGCGTGTGTGTATACGTGTGTGTGCGTGTGCACGTGTGTGTGTGCTTGTATGTGCGTGTGTGCGTACGGGTGTATGCTTGTGTCTGTGCGTATGTGTGTGCGTGTGTGTGTGTGTGCCTGTATGTGCGTGTTTGTGTGTGTGCGCTTGTGTGTGTACGTGCGTGTGTGTGTGTGTGTGTGCACGTGTGTGTGCTTGTATGTGCGTGTGTGCGTACGGGTATATAACTGTGTGTGTGCGTATGTGTGTGTGTGTGTGTGTGTGTGTGTGTGTGTATCTGTGTGTGTGTGTGTGTCTGTGTGTGTGTGCTTATTCGTGAAAGAGACTGGGGAATCGTTTTCCGGCTTTCGGTGGAACGAAAGGTGAAACGAATGTCAAAAATATCCACGAGGTCTCATTTGCAAGATAATTCTTATTTAGCCCCTAAATTGAATGTCAATGAATCGATATCAGATCGATGTGCCACTTAATCATTACCGACCATTGATTTTCGTCTTTCACTCAACGATTTCTCAATGTTTCCACCCGGCACTCCGCTGTAAGCAATCAGTTAACCCCTTTCGACTATATTTCCCAGCAATAAACAGAAAACATATTTCATGTCCGCCATAAGAGGAAGATGTTCGCTGTTAAAATAGAAAGAGGCGAGTTTAAATTAGTTTAATTTTCTAAGGAGAATTGAAAAGCACTTAATCTCCGAGATCATAATGGCTGTTTAATCTGGGGAATGGTTCGGGTGAAAAGCTTTTCAGCACTTTTCTGCAGGTATGATACTAGTCAACTAAACCCCTACTGAAAATTATAAACTGAGTTTTTATATAACGTATTCACTGTATAGTGTCCAAGGCTTGTGAATAATAATCATCTCTGATGTAAGTGCATTGACAAGTAATGAGATCATGTTGAAAATAAACATTTGCCGTTCAATATCAATTCATTTTTCAATATTAGGCTACACACATAATGATGCACCTTGTTTATACGTTCTTTTTATGGATACAAATATTTAAGTAAATGCTCTGTTTATAATAAACAGTATTAACATCCTTTCGATACCCCTATGAAATTGAAATCTGCGGGTGTTGGATAACACAGGAAATTTTCTTTCACATTCTCTTAAAACAATTTCCCGCGCGACTTGTGCAGTGCCGAAAATGCTATGTTAAGTAGATATGAAATTTTATAAACCAGTGTTAATAAACACGGGGGTACATTAGCTAAGTAATTGACGCGCGCGGTCCTTTCAACATAAATGCCAGATATTCTTTTCCACACTCCAACCATTGTGGTCCAGGTTAGAAGCTGTGATTTGTACAACACATTGATAAACGCACTGAGCGAGATTTAAAATAAAGTTTGTTAAAATCGACCAAGAGAATTGATAGATTACGATTTCTGTTCAATATTTTACATAATAGAAATTGAGCCAAAAGGGAAAAAAGAAAAAGAGAAATACACGTTGAAGAATACGATACCAAAAATCAGAAACAAAATATATTCAAGAGCTTACTTGCATTATTTACATTGTTCGAACTGTTATCCTTATTCTCATTGCCATATTCACAGCGTTTCGGTCGTTGTACGCTCCGGCCTTCTTCAGGTAATTACAAATTCGAACTGAACGCTTTATTTCATCCACCGGGATAGATTGCACTAGTTCCACGTACCATGCCACTTCCGGATGTCTTTCAGGTATTTGAAGCCCATGTATCGTTGAAAACACATGGCCCAGTGGTTATATCCAGCGACTAGACCGAAAGAGTTCAATACCAGGTCACAGAAGTGGTGAACCAAAATCTTGGGGAGTTGAGTTAAAAGAAAATAGCTGAGACATGTGGAAGAGGCATATGACACATGAGACTAAAACAATCTAACCCGGGGGACGAAATAAAGGGTTCGGCTCCAAATTCCAATCACCTGAAGAAGGCCTGAGCGTACAACGGTAGAAACGTTGTGAATAAGGCAATGAAGATGAGGATAACAACCCGAATAATGTAAATAATGCAAGCAGTCATAATACCTCATCTTAGAAATATAGAAGCCGAAACGTTGTTAATATGGCGAGGAAGATGAGGATAACAGTCCGAATAATGTACATAATGCAAGTAAGCATAATACCGCATCTCAGAAATATAGAGGCCGAAACGTTGTGAATAAGGCAATGGAGATGAGAATAATAGTCCGAAAAATGTACATAATGCAAGTAATCATAATACCGCATCTCAGAGATATAGAGGCCGAAATATTGTGAATAAGGCAATGAAGATGAGGATAACAGTCCGAATAATGTACATAATGCAAGTAATCATAATACCTCATCTCAGATATATAGAGGCCGAAACGTTGGGAATAAGGCAATGAAGTTGAGGATAACAGTCCGAATAATGTACATAATGCAAATAATCATAATACCTCATCTCAGATATATAGAGGCCGAAACGTTGTGAATAAGGCAATGAAGATGAGGATAACTGTCCCAATAATATACATAATGCAAGTAATCATAATACCTCATCACAGACATATAGAGGACGGAACGTTGGGAATAAGGCAATGAAGATGAGGATATCAGTCCGAATAATATACATAATGCAAGTAATCATAATACCTCATCTCAGAGATGTAGAGGCCGAAACGTTGTGAATAAGGCAATGAAGATGAGGATAACAGTCCGAATAATGTACATAATGCAAGTAATCATAATAACTCATCTCAGATATATAGAGGACGGAACGTTGTGAATAAGGCAATGAAGATGAGGATAACAGTCCGAATAATGTTAATAATGCAAGTAATCATAATACCTCATCTCAGAGATATAGAGGACGGAACGTTGTGAATAAGGCAATGAAGATGAGGATAACAGTCCGAATAATGTTAATAATGCAAGTAATCGTAAAACCTCATCTCAGAGATATAGAGGCCGAAACTTTGTGAATAAGGCAATGAAGATGAGGTTAACAGTCCGAATAATGTTAATAATGCAAATAATCATAATACCTCATCTCAGAGATATAGAGGCCGAAACGTTGTGAATAAGGCAATGAAGATGAGGATAACAGTCCGAATAATATACATAATGCAAGTAATCATATTACCTCATCTCAGAGATGTAGAGGCAGAAACGTTGTGAATAAGGCAATGAAGATGAGGATAACAGTCCGAATAATATACATAATGCAAGTGATCATAATACCTCATCTCAGAGATGTAGAGGCCGAAACGTTGTGAATAAGGCAATGAAGTTGAGGATAACAGTCCGAATAATGTACACAATGCAAGTAATCATAATACTTCATCTCAGAGATATAGAGGCCGAAACGTTGTGAATAAGGCAATGAAGATGAGGATAACTGTCCAAATAATGTTAATAATGCAAGTAATCATAATACCTCATCTCAGAGATATAGAGGACGGAACGTTGTGAATAAGGCAATGAAGATGAGGATAACAGTCCGAATAATGTTAATAATGCAAGTAATCGTAATACCTCATCTCAGAGATATAGAGGCCGAAACGTTGTGAATAAGGCAATGAAGTTGAGGATAACAGTCCGAATAATGTACATAATGCAAGTAATCATAATACCTCATCTCAGATATATAGAGGACGGAACGTTGTGAATAAGGCAATGAAGATGAGGATAACTGTCCGAATAATGTACATAATGCAAATAATCATAATACCTCATCTCAGACATATAGAGGACGGAACGTTGTGAATAAGGCAATGAAGATGAGGATAACAGCCCGAATAATATACATAATGCAAGTAATCATAATACCTCATCTCAGAGATGTAGAGGCCGAAACGTTGTGAATAAGGCAATGATGTTGATGATAACAGTCCTAATAATATACATAATGCAAGTAATCATAATGCCTCATCTCAGAGATGTAGAGGCCGAAACGTTGTGAATAAGGCAATGAAGATGAGGATAACATTCCGAATAATATACATAATGCAAGTAATCATAATACCTCATCTCAGAGATGTAGAGGCAGAAACGTTGTGAATAAAGCAATGAAGATGAGGATAACAGTCCGAATAATATACATAATGCAAGTAATCATAATACCTCATCTCAGAGATGTAGAGGCCGAAACGTTGTGAATAAGGCTATGAAGTTGAGGATAACAGTCTGAATAATATACATAATGCAAGTAATCATAATACCTCATCTCAGAGATGTAGAGGCCGAAACGTTGTGAATAAGGCAATGAAGTTGAGGATAACAGTCCGAATAATATACATAATGCAAGTAATCATAATACCTCATCTCAGAGATGTAGAGGCCGAAACGTTGTGAATAAGGCAATGAAGTTGAGGATAACAGTCCGAATAATATACATAATGCAAGTAATCATAATACCTCATCTCAGAGATGTAGAGGCCGAAACGTTGTGAATAAGGCAATGAAGATGAGGATAACAATCCGAATAATATACATAATGCAAGTAATCATAATACCTCATCTCAGATATATAGAGGCCGAAACGTTGTGAATAAGGCAATGAAGATGAGGATAACAGTCCGAATAATATACATAATGCAAGTAATCATAATACCTCATCTCAGAGATGTAGAGGCCGAAACGTTGTGAATAAGGCAATGATGTTGAGGATAACAGTCCGAATAATATACATAATGCACGTAATCATAATACCTCATCTCAGAGATGTAGAGGCCGAAACGTTGTGAATAAGGCAATGAAGATGAGGATAACAGTCCGAATAATATACATAATGCAAGTAATAATAATACCTCATCTCAGAGATGTAGAGGCCGAAACGTTGTGAATAAAGCAATGAAGATGAGGATAACAGTCCGAATAATATACATAATGCAAATAATCATAATACCTCATCTCAGATATATAGAGGCCGAAACGTTGTGAATAAGGCAATGAAGATGAGGATAACAGTCCGAATAATATACATAATGCAAGTAATCATAATACGTCATCTCAGAGATGTAGAGGCCGAAACGTTGTGAATAAGGCAATGATGTTGAGGATAACAGTCCGAATAATATACATAATGCAAGTAATCATAATACCTCATCTCAGAGATGTAGAGGCCGCAACGTTGTGAATATGGCAATGAAGATGAGGATAACTGTCCGAATAATGTACATAATGCAAGTAATCATAATACCTCATCTTAGAGATGTAGAGGCCGAAACATTGTGAATAAGGCAATGAAGATGAGGATAACAGTCCGAATAATATACATAATGCAAGTAATCATAATACGTCATCTCAGAGATGTAGAGGCCGAAACGTTGTGAATAAGGCAATGAAGTTGAGGATAACAGTCCGAATAATATACATAATGCAAGTAATCATAATACCTCATCTCAGAGATGTAGAGGCCGAAACGTTGTGAATAAGGCAATGATGTTGAGGATAACAGTCCGAATAATATACATAATGCAAGTAATCCCAATACGTCATCTCAGAACTATAAACCTATATTGAAGAGATGTTTAAAAGAAGTAAATTTGTCTGATATCATGAATTAAAGTTGATAAAATTTGACGATAGTCTGCCATAGGAGAAAGCTACATTATAGTTATAATTAAATGAACAAAGACCACTACCTTAATAATAAAAATTCAGTTAATAAATACTGTATGGCTTGAATGACACTTAAATATATAAAAAAGCGATAGACGTCTAACTGAGGTGAGAGTTTCTCTAGGATGCTGTAAGAGGTGAATTTCCCACCATACAGAATTTGCTGTCCAAAGCTTTCAAGTGGGGACTCGGCTCCTATGTTCTCTCCGAAGTTCGATATTAAAACAGGCGAGAACGTAGACGAATGAAGAATGAGAAAGATTTATAAAGTATAGAGAAAGAAAAGACGGTAGACGTCAGATGTGTAAAGACAGATTTAGTTGAGTGAAATCACATGAGAGTCAGAGAATTTGATCGGTAAAAACGAATAGCAAACGGCAGACGAAATAAGATTATAAGCTTTGCCATTGAGAAAGGATGGAAAACAGAAGAAAAATAAGACAGTTTAATGGAGAGAAAAATAGGATAAGCACACAAAGATAGATGCAAATGGAATAAGATAATTCTGGTGGAGAGAAACTAGAAGGAAAATGATCAAAAGGCAATAAATGTGTCGTTTTTTTCTGAAGAGAAAAAAGTCAGAATAAAAAAAAATAATATGACTTGAGAAAGAATAAAAAGCAGACTGAAGAATAATGATACAGTTATAGACTAAAAATATTAACGCGGTTATCATGAAGAGAATAAATACGAAAAGGCAGATAAATGCTGTTTTACTGTAGATAAAGAAATGAACAAAGCAGGCGAGAAAAATATATCAGTTTTAGTGAAGGGAATGAACTTTTTTCTTTTTATGTGCCGTGTTCTTTCAGGGCGTAGGCGATAATGGTTCTCCACTTCCCTCTATCACTTGCAGCTCTCAACAAGTTCCGTTCCTCCAGGTCACGTTCTGTCTCCCGCTAGGTATATCATGCGTTGTTTTCCTTTGTCTCTCTTTCCCTCTATTCGACCTGTGAGTACCAGATTCTCCAAGCCCTCCTTTCTCATTACGTGTCTCAGAAATTTCAGCTGCTTTTTCCTGATGTTAAGTATAATCCTCCTTCTTGTTTGCATCCTCTCTAAGACCTTATCGTTGATCACACATTCTGTCCATGATATCCTTATCCTTCTGTAGAATCACATTTCCGTCGCCTCGAGTCTCTTCTTCATCTTTGAGGAGACCGTCCAACATTTGCTGCCGTAAAGAAGAACAGATGCCATATAACAACTCAGTACTCTTTTCTTTGTTACCAGAGAAATCCTCCTGTCTCGCACTACTCTGTCCACCTTTTGGAATGCGTCCTTGACAGAAGGCAAAAATACAACAGAGAGCTTATGTGAAAGAACTGAAGAATACAGTCATGTGAATAAAAAGACAGAAGTATGAAAAAATGATTAAGTAAGAGAAAATTAAAAAAAATAAAAAAGCTGTCTATATTTCTGAGATGAGGTATTATGTACACTAATTTTATTATTCGGACTATTGTCCTCATCTCTGTCGCCATATTTCGGCCTTTCAGTATCTGTCTATATTTCTGAGATGAGGTATTATGTACACTATTTACATTATTTAGGCTATTGTCCTCGTATTTGTTTCCATATTTATTACAACATTTCGGCCTTTCAGTATCTGTCTATATTTCTGAGATGAGGTGTTATGACACTATTTACATTATTCGGACTATTGTCCTCATCTTTGTCGCCATATTTATCACAACGTTTCGGCCTTTCAGTATCTGTCTCTATTTCTGAGATGAGGTATTATGTACACTATTTACATTATTTGGACTATTGTCCTTTTCTTTGTCGCCATATTTATTACAACGTTTCGGCCTTTCAGTATCTGTTTATATTTCTGACATGGGGTATTATGTACACTATTTACATTATTCGGACTATTGTCCTCATCTTTGTTGCCATGATTATCACAACGTTTCGGCCGTTCAGGACCCAAAAAGTGTGAGTTCAATACCTGGTTAAGGCAGTGGAGAACTTTCAGAGGGGAATTAGCAGGAGATAACTGACATCCATTAGACATGGCACGTGGAACTAGAACAGTCTATCCCAGTGAGAGAAATAAAAGGTTCAGTTCAACATTCCAATCACCTGAAGAAGGCTGGAACGTACAACGGCCGAAACATGACAACAAAGATGAAGACAATACTCCGAATAATGTAAATAATGTAAATAAAAAAAGCTATCGAATATGACCAAAGATAAATAAAAAAGACAAGAAATCACAATAAGAAAAGGGGGAAATAAATATTTCCGCTATAACTCGGAAAATTAACGAATTCCAGTATTTACATGATATACTCTCGGGTTGCCTAATTCCTAATGTTAAAAAAAGTTGGTTCAACCTTCTATCCCATGTGATCTATAGAATTAAACTTTTAAATGTTCAAAACAATAAAATAAACTTGAATGGACAAAGAAGAAATTGTCCAGCAAAAATTTGATAATGCAATATTCACTCGCAAAAAAGCAATTATCAAATCAAAAAATATATTTCGGATTTAAAGAATAAACGGTTTCAAAACTGTAAAATATAACTTAATCAATCAATCTGAAGTTCTTGAATATATAAAAATAAAAACAGCAATAGGATTATTACTAAGGTTATTAATGTGTCAGAACAATAATCTTCATCGTCACCAGAGACGATGAAAACACCCAGATGTGCCCTAAGGTGTGTGTCACAATTTATAAATGAACTAACAATAACAAGATTTTTAGAATGGACAACATAGCGAAATCTTCAGTTATCGGCGGGCAAACAAATCATGACAATGGATTTTTGTCGCAGACAACGTGGAAACACCAGACGATGTTAAAAATAAACACATCCGTTTCTTAGCAAACAATCTTTCGTCCCTCACTTTGTTAAACTTATCATAGATGCATGTTACCAGTGAAATGGTTTATCTCGTTTTCAATGACGTAGTTGACAAAGGAAAAATTACCTTCAATATGGATGTTAGGGCCCATTATTCCCCAGTTGAACTTTTTGCAAATCATCATACCTGCTTTCACTGCCTTGTTTACTCATACTACACCCAGTTCCCATAGCTTCCCGAAAATAACGTCAAATACGTACCTCACCGTCCATTTTATTCAGGCGAAAGCGAGGCTCATGGAAGCAGACGACGTCTTCCATTGATACAAGGTCCAGTTAGCATCGATACTGAGACTAACCAATGGCTACACATCCCCATACACCACATGGATTTTTATTTTGCGTATTGTGATTCATTCCTTCTACCTTGATTAAAGATGTATTTCAGTTTAGGGCATAGTGGCTAATCTACTGGCCATTACTTAGTAGTAAAACCTAACTTCACTTCTAGCATCGACAAATCTTAGCCGCCCAGTGTATGGTTATCTATTAGTAAGTTTTCCCGCCGAAATAATGAGCCTTAACATTCATACTGCAGGTAATTTTTCCTTTGTCAACACATCATTGAAAACGAGATAGACCATTTCACTGGTAACATACATCTATGACAATTTATTATTATTGAATGTGACCACCGCACAAATTGGATATTATGAACCGAGCCTGTAAGCAACGATGAGGTTTTGGAGAGGATGCAAACAAGGAGGAAGCTTATACTTAACATCGGGATAAGGTAGATGAAATTTCAGGGACACGTAATAAGGAAGGAGCGCTTGGAGAATCTGATACTCACAAGTCAAATAGAGAGAAAGAGAAACAAAGGCAACGCATGGCATACCTAGCGGGTTTAAGCAAGTGGATGCCAGAACGTAGTCTGGGGACGGTGGCAGAGGGACGAATCTTATTGACAGCTACAAGCGGTAGGGAGAAGTGGAGGGCCGTGATCGCCTACGTCCTGAAGGAACAAGGTACATAAGAAGAAAGAACTGACCTTCTTGCCCTATGTCACTGGTCGTAATGTTTTGGCTAATCAGTGTATCTGAGCTGACTGTAATTCACATTAAGTTTAATCGGAATTTGTACGGACCTCTTCCTCACTGATAAAGCTAATGCATTTTCAATCTATGTCCTTCGGGTCGTGATTTTGATTCCTTCTTTGTCGAGTTCAAATCCTCTGACCATAGAACTGAAGACATTAAGATTGAATCAAAGAGAAACAAAAGAACGTCTACTTAATTGCCATTATATTTGTAGTAGATTTTCTTCTCTTGGCATATGATTCATGCCAATTTAGTTGCTGACATTTTCATGCTGTAGATTCCTGTCGCTTTCGTAGAGTTTATACAATGGAGGGACTTTTCTAGAGGAAATCTGATCGTGATAATTGTATGAAATCTATCCTGAAAGTATCCAACCGTTCTGAATACCGTGTGAACTGTTTATTCAGTCCTGATATAACTTGGCAGCCAATCGAGGGATAACTTACCTGCACGTATGTGAGCAGAAAATCTCCGTTAATTTTTCATTCAGTATTCTATGACGTACGTATTCACAACAGTAGAGACTTTCTATCTTGGCAAAACATCGCATTTTCAAAATCTCTCACTGCTTGCATTTCCCAGTGTTAGATCTCCGATGAAATCAACGTATAAATGCCGCCAGCAATCTCGAAAGAATACAAAAAAAATGCAAACGAGTCTGTGATAGGTTTTTCCGAGAATAAATTATAGCGAAGGCTACCAATGATTGTTTTTCAACGGATGCAGGTCCTTTCTACTAGGAAGAATGATACTAACCGTTTCATAACAATGTTATAAATCTTTATTTCAAAAACAAAAATATCATACAATAAATCTTTATATTTCTTAATAGATTAAAGGATTTAAATAGAAAATTATTTGTAAAAGTTGTCTTTTTACGATTTCCCTTTTGAGAAAATCTGTGTAAAAAACACTCCCCTACCACGGCTACGCGTCCGAATTCCACGGCGACGACGCGACACGCTCGCTATGGACAGCCGCCCGACTCTGCTCACCAACTACCACCGTTACGCGTACGAGGACCAGCCAGTCGCGCGGAATAGTCCTGGAGTCGAATCCTGACAAAACGTGCTACTCCCAAACAACCTACCTACCTACCACAACTCCCTACCGTCGAGTCCTTTCCTTAAAGAAACTAAAACGACACAAAGTTTGATGTCGAATCGAATAATAAAAATTCAAATTTAGTAAAAATCATTGGTTGATAAATCCTTCTCGTGCATAAAACAGTACTTACGGAGAAATTCGCTTTCAGGCCTTGGAGTCAACCCTTTTCTCTTAGATATCAGCTTTTTATGGGGGCTTTTCGGGTAGGGTTATGATTTCGGTTAGAGGGTTAGACGACGCATTCGAAACGATAAAAATCCAAAGCATCTTAAAAGGAAGTTTCTTTTAACAACGGCTTGTCGACACTACGACCGTCATTTACTTCTTAAGGGTGCCTACTCACAAAACAAAACAAAAAACAAAAAAAAACGCGAAGACATTAACTATCTATCCAAATTGTTCAACATTTTCGACAACTCCTTCATTC
Organism: Acanthosepion esculentum; assembly: GCA_964036315.1. Taxonomy (NCBI): domain Eukaryota; kingdom Metazoa; phylum Mollusca; class Cephalopoda; order Sepiida; family Sepiidae; genus Acanthosepion; species Acanthosepion esculentum. The sequence continues at coordinate 147,296,972 of OZ038477.1, read as the reverse complement.
AGTTTCAACAAAAGCAATAAAACTTCCTTCTATTTCCCAGAAGATATTTTTGGATAACAAAGATACGAACGGTTCAACAAATCCTGCTGGCTGTCTAACCCACGCACAATTCGGGTTAGCATTATATTCTATTTAAAAATAAAATATCTCTTCAACCACTGAAACAAACGGTGATCTTTGAGAGTTTTTCTATTTTTACATATTTTTTCTCAAGACTTAGTTTAAGTGAATATTTTAAAGTTTATAAATAGAACCTGTCATCAATCCTTTTTTTTTCAAAATTATTCTTAATATTTGGCATTTAATTTTGATATGTTGCAAAAATATTTTATATTTGAGAAATTGAGGAAATATTTCATACTATCCAAAGGTTTTTGGGAAAATATTTTATACCATCCAAAGTTTTCGGCAATTCTTTTTATCATTAACAAGATACAGAACATAAATTGTTCAGTTTAATAAAAAGGCTTCTGATTCTTGAAACCCGAATTAAAAGGACCCAATTCTAAATATATATATGTGATAATTCGACTATTAATAATAACACTAACAGGGTTCTCTTAAAATAAAACTATAGATAATATTAGAATGAAATAAAGAAATGAAATTCTGAGAATAATCTGGAATGATACGATAGCGAAGCAACTCGCATGCGTTTAAATATTACTCACTGAGTTGACTTTCTGTACGGCTGTTCATTCAAAGGAATATTTTTCCCACACACGATATATCATATATATATATATATTTATATTTATAAATAAATGACAATATGAAAACAGTAATTGTTGACGTGTTTCGTCCAATGTGAACTTTTTCAAAGCAAGAAACGAAATGAATTTAATTAAACAAAGAAAATTAATAAAAACAAAAAACAGAGTGTTCTTAGAAACTGGAATGTAGGAAACGCTATTTTGATATTGTTAACTAAAAATAACGTCAGTTAATGTCACACGTGGAGAATATTATCTTTAATCTGTGTTGATGGATTCAACCATTTTATTTGGATTTTAATATGTTTTTGTGTACATTTGTTTGTGAGAGCAGTAATTTTGTTAGAAAAGGTGAAATAGGGAAAAGGCCTGGGCGTAGATTAATATTTGGGTATTGTTCTATGGCGGCACTCTCTAGAATTTTCCTTCTGAGTAAGTTATTTTCTTTTTTTATAAGTATAGAATTTTTAAAATCAAAATTATGGTTGAATTTATTCCTATGTATTACTAAGGCATTATTTAAGTTGTTTATTCTAAGGTCTCTTTTGTGTTCATTGATATATATAAGGTCTGCTCAGCATAGTTGCAGTATAAACACCAGGTGGTTCTGTGGTTGTTGAATAAAAACAAATGCGCCTGAGCAAGTGTTTACAATAGTGACTGTTAGCTACCCTAAATAGACGTGTATCTTCATAGAACACTTTCAGTATAATTTTTAGCAAAACTTAAGCTTCATGTTGTTTTTAAATATACTATTTAACTCATATTAAATCCCTAAATTATTTGTAAAAGAGTTAAATATTTAAATTGCTAGCAAACATCAAATTAATTTCTTCGGTAATTTAAAAAAATTAAATTACTATAAAACATTAAAATCTTTTTTTTACATAAATTGCTAAAAATTACCACTCCTCCTCTCCCTTGATAAAGCCTAATGACAGCTTCTTTCTCTTTACTTCCCCCTTCTTTCTTTCTTTTTTCTTTTTCTTTTTTCTCTTCTCCCCCTTCCCTTTCAAATTATTAAGTTAACCGATTAAATAGGTTAATGTCTGGTCCCTCCTCCCCTAATACTAAGTATGATAGATAGAAATATTAAAATAAACCCTCTCTAAACTTGATCATGTCTCTCACACCACTCCTCACTACCCTCTCTGTTAAATTACATAAATTTAATACTACCCGTCAAAAGTGTAAATGTTCATTTCATTTTTTATTTTTCGTTTCACCTTTTGAAAGTGATGTCTGATGATCCAGCGGCCTTTAAAAGGGCTCTGGTGAAATAAATTATTACATGGAACCTTAAAGTGGTCTGTTTTTCTGTAAATTATTATCTCTGAATTTACATTTTGTCAAGAATATGATCCAGATTATAAACCTGACAGAATTGAACTAAAGTGTTCCCGAATTCAAGTACAGCCATTTACAAAGTTTTCCTTTCATCTGAATAAACTTGACTTTGAAAGGATTGATGAGGCACAAGTTTTTCGCATGAGATAAAATGGAGGAAAATATTTCCTTTTCTTTGTATTGCAAAGTGAAACATTGCATTGTCAAGCTTTTTGCCCTTCGCCAGAATAATTATGTATGATATGCATTTTTTCTAAAAAGTAATAAGCGAAATTAGTGGTGCGTAGTATGCACAGCTACAAAAAAAATCTTTAATAAAATTGTCGTTTCAAAGCTCGATTTCAGCTATGAAATAACTACTCGCCACAAACATACGAGAATTTGACACAAACATTCGCCGATTTCGACCCCATATGGATGTCAAATACAATCAGATGTAGCTAACAATACTTCCAAATGTAAATAAGAAATATAAAATAAGAATTAGAATAATATTATTCTATGTTTAAAACCATTTTTTTAAAAACTACATACAGATCCGGTAGATTGCGCATTTTATCGAACAAGAACAGGTTAATGAGTCTGCGCAGTAGGAACAATATCGGTATTTCCGTTTCCTTTTAGAATCGTGATGATCGCAAATTTTGATAAATATCTTCAATTACAACTTGAATAAGAGTAGGAAACACTGGCCGTAATGAAATTGGAGAGGTACAATTGATAGGGTTTGATTATCAAACAAGGGGTGCGTATTATGCGTGAGTAGAATCATTTCCCACACTTTCAGCACAATTTTAGGGCTGCGTATTATGGATGAGGGCGTATTATACATGGGGAATTAAAGTATTTCTCGTGTCAGGCATCACTGACGGGTTCGTCTTTATTGGCAATAAAGATGCTTTCTTCGGGATTCAGTGATTCATAATGGACATTATCTGTTATATATGGTAAAACATTCTCTGGATACGGAAATGTTTTAATGCTGGGATTGGGTTGATCAAGGGAGATAACTACTACTTCTTCATTCTTTAACATACAACAGATATGTCTCATTTAGAACAATTCCGTGAAGAAAATGTAATTTTTCATTGCAGTTAAATGTGGGTCTGCCCCCTTTCTCTGCCCCCTTTCTCTGCCAAAGAATATCTACAAACGACAGCTAGACGGCGTTGCCAAAGGAACATATAATGAAAAAGGTAGAAAGTTTCATTTTGTTGGCGCGCAGCATGCCTTTAGAGATTGCCTTTTTAGGGTACCCTATTCCCACAGTGAGTCTCGTGTTGTATTAAACACAATATTTTAGTAAACAGCATATAATAAAATGGAATATTGCTACCAAAGCAACAAGGGCCATTTCAAACGTAGGTTTGGTTTTGTTTGCTTTGCTTGTTTTGTTTTATGGCGAATCAACCTAAATTGGTTATGTAATGCCGACAAATTTTTATTACTGGTAATATTTTTTTTTCAAAAATGTATTGCTGGTAACAATATTATCTTCAAAAAATTTGTTACTGATATTAAAACCTATTTTTATACTTTCATAGTGTATTGACCCTAGTTTGTGGGGGTGTAAATATTTACCCATACCTGGGACCCTAACAGGTGTTACCACCCCGGTTCAGGGTGCACCTGGGAACAACCTAATTAAGAGGTGGTTTCACGCTTCTCCTGATCAGAGACCTTGCTGTCGGATGTAGTCTATCGTCATACCCAAGACGCCGGATGTAGTTTATCGTCATCCCCAGGACTGCGGATGTAGTTTATCGTCTTACCCGGGACGGTCAAACGTAGATCTCTCACAATCTTTCATACTGCAAAGATATCTGTAAATTTTTACGCCGGCACTTATATTTTTGTGATCTTTTTATTAGTTTTTCTATTAGTTCCATTAGACAAATATCAAAGATCCCAAATGTGGATGAAAATTACAGCAGATCTCAACGGTTGAACCAGTGGATGAAGATTGCTACGCATGACAGACATACTACAGAAGGCGTTACTCGAAATTATAAAAATGTCAGCAGCAGTTCGTTACATTTTCATAACTGGATTCTGCATGTCCCGTTCCATATGTGCCGCAGAGGAAGGCCATTAAAACAAGTGTGTGGGTCATTTCCTGGCAAATTGAGATCCACCTTAAACTAATTCAAGTCATCACCACTTTCTTCTACTCCGATTTTTTTCACCACCAACCAACTCTTGGAAAGCTAAACGGCTATAGGGAATGGATGATGAAGTGTTGCTGAAAGTGGAACCTTCTAGTTCAGAACCTGCACGTTGGCGGCGAAATTAGTCATCAACGTCTTTTTCATAAAGGAATCAATCAGGATGAATAAATTAAATTCCTGGATCTCTATCTATAAAAGGCAGGATGTGTGTGTGTGTGTGTGTGTGTGTGTGTGTGTGTGTGTGTGTGTGTGTGTGTGTGTGTGTAACGAATACACAGCCGCAATTTTCAATGGATTTGCACCAAAATTTACATGCACATGCACCAAGTTGGGAGGCCAAGACCGACTTCGCATTTCCCAACTCCCATCGATAGTGGAAATAATCGATTTTATCATGCTTCTACGGTAGTTTTCATGTAGTTTGCGGCCATTTTCTACTGATCAGAGTGAGAGCCTCTAGCTGGCTGCCATGAATAGGCAGGAAGATTCTATTGGCCAGCGTGAGAGCCAACAGCTGACTGACACGAATGTTAACTAACATGCTAGCATGCAAAAAATCGATAAAGTGGGAAAAATTTAAATCTGCATGGCACTTTACTCCAATTGGCTCATTCGCTTGCTTAAACTCAACGTTGATTCTGATTCCGCAGAACTGGGTTGGGTGTGAATAAGTATTTATTTCTAACATTCTTTTTTCATTCGGTTTTTCCAGTTACGAGTCCTTTTTGAAAGCTGATTGTGTTCATTTTGTTTAGTTCTTTTTTCGTAACAGATTTAATGTTTAGTATAGAGCTTAGAAAAAATTAGAAGTGTGAGATAGACAATAAGTAAGGCATGTAGCAACATCAGCACGTCAAAGGGCACTACTTTAAAGGCAAGGAAAAATATTTTAAGTGATAGCGATTGCTGTATGAGTCGTACGATTTTTTAATCAAGCACGGGCAACGCCGTGCCATGCTGCTAGTACGACAAAAATGCTTTTTTCCATCCAGTTTACATAAGACTAAAATATGTTGACATTATTAGTACGTAATACATATTCATTTATTTTCCTATTTTTAAATACATACATACATATATATATATATATATATATATATATATATATATATATATATATATATATATATATATATATTAAAGCCTATAAGCCGCAAATAGTTACTGAGTGTGAAACAATATAAGAAAAAAAAACAACTATTAAGACGAGAGAACTATAAAAAGACAGGAGTTAAGAAGACAGAAGATAACGATTGACATAGTGTTTAAATGTATGAAGATAAAAGTTGACTGGAAAGCAAGAAGCTGGAAGACAGTTTCGCAAACGATAATTGCGAGAGAAGGAAATGTACGGTTACATGTAGCAATTTCAACTGTAAAATAATGAGACCTAACTTGCAAACAAGTACCGAGCTTAAATTCGGAAATTCGAGGTACAAAAGGGAAAACCCATGAGAACAATTACCATGGAACTGCTTATTTGAGGAAACAGTATGAGTTCACACACCCCTGTCATATAGAAAATCTATCAAAATCTTTTATAAGAACTTTATAAACACGTAGATACCATGAAGATATATATATATATATATATATATTTATAAACCTTAATTCATGTTTTGTATTCTGTCAATCCGGATTACACAACCAATAAAATATGTTAATGTTCATTCATTTTATTCGATTAACGAATTCTGCAACGCTGTGGTCGCCATTCCACTTCATCTCACAATTGTGGTTCATTGTAGCATTCAAGGAAGAATATTGGAATGGCTTGTTTGCTCCTATTGCGGCGCAGTAGCTGAATCCACAACATCCCTCTTCTTAGAGGTGGCTGATCTTTAAGTTACCTTCTAGTTTTTTCAGCAGTTGAATTCAGAGTTTCCTTCTCCTAGACGGGTTGCCTACCAAGGCTACAGTACTCAGTCTGTCCTGTTATTATACCTATAACTTGGGGGATAAGAGAGAGAGAGAGATAAAGGTAAAGAGAAGACAGACAGACAGATAGACAGAGACAGAGAGGTTCATATCTTTTCTCAAGAGAATCAGCAGGTAAGTGAATGTAATGAATTCCACTTGAATTCGAACTCGGCATTCAGATTCCCCAATCTGTCCCATCTTATGTTGATATTATCAGTACGTTATTGTTTATGTATTGTTTAAAGAAACACGTGTACGTCCTCATGGTTTCATATAAAAAGGAAACTGATAAAAAACTGACTTGGACAATTTTACATCAGATATTTCTTTAGAGATGATCATGATGCAATGTTCTTTTCTGCAATGTTGTCCGGAGTTTTGATGTGGATCCGATTTAAAAAGACTTCCAAAAATCATTATCAATAATAGATTCTCCTACAAAGTGAGGTTTACCAGAAAGATCGGAGAAAATTCTTCCAAACTTTCAAACTCTTTAAATGATCGCTGCCATTATGCACATCAGTGTTCTGGGTTGTGTGGTATTACACCTTTTATGATATTCATACTTCACGAAATGCTTACCACGAGTCATTAATGTCCCTGTCTCCCATGATATTAAACGTTACATAAACTATAAAGCTTGCACAGCGTTCGTGAATGGACGTTAGACCAAATGGAGTTTTCGTTGTGGCTTATATAACCATAATTATCTATTATAGGGTTGGTTCGACATTTAAACATTTCAAATGAGATTTTAATCCAAGAAGAGTTCTATCTATCTATCTCAGTCTGTTAATATCTATCTATCTATCTATCTATCTATCTATCTATCTATCTATCTATCTATCTATCTAACTAACTACTTATAACAGATTATCCATATACACACACACACACACACACACACACACATATATATATATATATATATATATATATATATATATATATATATATATAGGGAGTGGGCAATAGGGAACTAAATGACACACACTTAACACCGACACATCCTCTTTCCAGGAACCAAGAAAATTGTCAAAATGACCAAGGAAATTCAGAGCAGCATGAATCCATCCAGCCTTTATCTTAAATAACAACTTAAAACAAACTGTTTGCCCAACACAAGGACTGACCAAACTTTATAATGAAAACAATCAAAAAATCCAAAATCAAATGAAAACTACAGATAAAGTTTATTTTCTCCATCAAGTTATTCATTCCTGTAATTCACTACCACAAACAAACAGAAATTGTTTTCCTCCTGATGATGGCTATTCTTGACAAAACCAGTCGGGGAATTAATCAATTCATTTTTTAATATTTTGTATTGTTCAAAACACACACACACACACATACACACACACACACACACACGCGCACACACACACATACATATATATATATATATATATATGGGGAAATTGTATTATTCCATTTTGTATGTAAATTCATTTATGTGTTCGACTTTGTTTAGTTGATCTTCTCGGTCAGGCTAATCAGTTTCATGAGGAGATATAAGTAGAGCATCATCAGTATATCAAAATTATGTTGATTGTTTGGTTAAAATGTTTTGGAAAAGACCACATTCGAGAAATTCTAAGATACGTCATCACTCCAATGAGAGACAATCGCATTTGTTATCGAAATTTATTCTTGTAACAATCATTATTAAAAGTGAAGTAGTATTGATTGGGGATGAGACTGAAGATTTTTATTATAAAATAATAAAAATCTGTTGGTAGAGAGAGCTTTATCCTTTGATTGTGTTAGATGCTTTTTTTAAGTAGATTTAGGCATTTTTCAACTGGAACGTTAGCGAAAGGAGATTTTATATCGAAATTGGCCATGCCTTTGTCGGTCATGTTCATTTCTCTTAGATTTTCAACTAGACTGCCTGAGTTCTTTATATGAGATGAACTGATTGTTCCAAGCAGAGGGGGTTAGAATTTTTGTTATGCGTTTCGCCAGAAATATCTGCGATCATGGTGTATGTTGGTTTTAGAGAGACCGTAAAGTTTGTATGTTCTAGTGTGATTTTCTATTAGTCTACACTACGATATGTTTTATTTTTAATTAATTTTCTGATTCTCTACTTAAATTTCTGTCTTTTGGTAGTTATTTTTGTTCCTTTATTTTTTTCCTTTGTATCTGTCGGTATCGTTGAGCAGTGAATTATTTTTTCTATACTTGTATTGTTGTTCATGATCACAATCCCCCTCCCTTTTCAGAGGGAGCAATCTGAATTTCCTCATTTCTCTCCAGGTCCATTTACGTGTCTTATTGGTAATGTATTTTCGTTGTTGGTTTCTATAATAGCAATGATTATGCCTTGAATGAAACCTTTGGTGAACTTGGAGACGTTTTATTTATGATTTTTTTACTATAGCGTCTACTCTGTCTCCTTTGAAGTTTCCGGAGGCAAATTTTAAACCGAAGCTGAGGGCTTTTCGTTCTCAATTGGAAAGCTTTAAAACCAATAGATTTTCTATTAGATTAGGCTTTTTAACATATTTCCACTTTTTATTGCTGTTAAAATGTGATGTGATGTGATTTTCTAAGTATTTTGAATGTACATCGTGGGATGACATTTTCATCAATGCATTTCAGTAAAAAATAATTTCCGGTTTCTAACCTCGTTGGCGAATGTTAAGTGTTTTTTGTAATAACTGCCACAAAAAATACATAGCAGAAACCTCAAGGAATCTAAATACAAGAATATATGAACACAGAAGGGACATTTTACAAAGTAATAGGTCAAATGCGTTGGGTACCGAGTGTGACGACGATTTTGACAAAAATTGCTACTCTGATAAAAGGAAAAATAATTCACTAGGACGTAAATGTCTAGAGAGTCATTTAAGCACAAGGTCATCTACAGTAAATTTGCACGATGACTCTTACAATATTTCACCATTGCTGGCAGATCTTCTAATATCACAGTGTGTAATACCTACTTACAAAAATAATGGAAAGAAAAAGAATTAATTCGGCTAGATAAAAAAATCTAAAATTCCCAGCATCCCTCTCTGTCGTGCGCTTGCGCAGTCCTACCAACACGACAAATTTAGTCCGATGAAGTAATGAAGAACGAAACGCGGTACAAGTAATTTTTTTCCATTTTGTCACACAATTTTCCCAATACAGTTCTTCATATATAAAAAATATCTGTTGCTATATAAAAATATCTATAACGCTGATATCAACTTAGCTATTTATTTTAGTTAACACCCACTCACACAAATACACACATACACACATCTCTATCTATAAAAGGTAGGATGTGTGTGTGTGTGTGTGTGTGTGTGTGTGTGTGTGTGTGTGTGTGTGTGTATGTGTGTGTGTGTGTAACGAATGCACGGCTGCAATTTTCGACGGATTTGCACCAGAATTGATATGCACATGCTCCAAGTTAGTAAAAAGGCCAAGACCGACTTTGCATTTCCCAACTCCCATCGATAGTGGAAATAATCGATTTTTTCATGCTTCTTCAGTAGTTTTCATGTAGTTTGCAGCCATTTTCTACTGGCTGCCACGAATAGGCAGGAAGATTCTATTGGCCAGCGTGAGAGCCAACAACTGACTGACACAAATATTAACTAGCATGCTAGCATGCCAAAAAATCGATGGCTGCATTCGTCACAAGTGGGAAAAATTTAAATCTACATGGCACTTTACTCCAATTGGCTCATTCGCTTGCTTAAACTCAACGTTGATACGGGTTCCGCAGAACTGGGTTGTGTGTGAAAAAGAAATTTGTTGTTAACATTCTTTTTTCATTCGGTTTTTCCAGATACGAGTCCTTTTTTAAAGTTGATCGTTTTGTGTTCATTTTGTTTAGTTCTTTTTTCGTAATAGATTTGATGTTTAGTATAGAGCTTAGTTAAACATTCGCAGTGTGAGATAGGCAAGAAGTAAGGCATGTAGCAACATGAGCGCGACCAAGGGCACTCCTTTAAAGGCAAGGAAGGGCAAAAATATTTTAAATCGAGTGATAGCGATTGCTGTATGAGTCGTACGATTTTTAAATCAAGCACGGGCAACGCTGGGTCATGCTGCTAGTGTATATATAAAACGCGACTGACATTTATGTTATATATTATACACATTGTGAAAGGTAATATTTCAATGCGTTTTCCCTACACGATTCCGGTATGGATTATTAATTTTAAATGTTTTTTATGTTAAAAGTGAAAATGGAGGAAAATGAAATACATTTCTGTCATTTGATGCTATTTTCTTCCAGAAAGGCAAAAAACCTGTAGAAACAGCAAACGAAGATATGTGCCGTTTATGGAGATGTTGCCATAGCCGAGTGTACCATTCAAAAGAGGATATTTTCATTAGGAAGACTGAGAATGTTCCGGTAGTTCTGCAGTTGTTGATGCTGACCAAAGCGAAACTGATTTAAAATTATACAGTCACACGATATGGCATCTTGCAGAGATAATATACTAATCTCATATTCTAGTCGATTCATTGTGTATACTAAAAATACATTGAAAATAATTTTAGATTGTTTCAATATCTTAATTATTTACCATATAACGCAAAGCTGAAAGCTTTTATAATCCGAAAAAGAATAAAGTTGATAAAACTCCGCATCAAATACTACCAACCAACTCAATAGCTACAAATTCAATTTTCAACATCTCCAGAAACAATACGATATTCAATCAATTATTTTTTTTAATGATTTCACACCAAGCATGGCGATAAATACACAGACTCAAGGGGATACTGACTGCGAAAGAATATTAGAAAAATATTAAGGAGAAAAAATAATAACAGAACAGGAATTAAGGAGACATAAAATGGTGATTGGCACTGCATTTACATTTTCAACTTCAAAATTCATAGGAAATGAAGAAGCCGGAATTGAGTTCAACAAGTGAGAAGTGCGAGAGATGGAACTGTTAGCGTAGAACTTACTATTACATCTTACCTTTTAAACTCTAAAATGATGAGACCTAGTTGCCAATCTAGTAATGTGCTTGAATTCTTAAGATCGAGGTACCAAAACTTAAAACGTCCTGAGTAAGGCAATAAACTACATCCAACAACAAGGCTTCGGATCAGGAGGTTTTGAGGAGCGTGGATCCACATCTTAATTGCTGCTGTTTCCAGGTCCACCCTGACCCAGGATGGTAGCACTTGTCAGGGTCCAAGCTATGGGCAAATAGTTCCCCCCTCCACCAAAAAAATGGCCAAAACACTATGAAAGTCTAAAAAAATAGGTTTTAATACCAGAAATACTTTCTTGGAAAAATCATTATCAGGAATACGTTATTACCAGCAGTACATTTTTTTTAAAAGGAAAATATTACCAGCAATACATTTTTGGAAAACAAAAATTATTACAAGCAATACATTTTTGAAAAAATATTACCAGCAATAAAAATCTTGTCGACATTAAATAACCCATTGAGGTTGATTTGTTGTAAAACAAACCAAACCAAACCAAAAAGGAAAGCTCATCGGAACAATTAGAAAAATATTTGCAGAAAAGACACGAGGAAGCTATGGTACGTCGGTGGTTAAGTGACTGAAGCCGATATGCCAGGTCAGGATCGATAACATTGCAGACTCTTCTTCAATTCTCATCTGTTAATGCGTGGACGAATGACAGAATTATAAATGTGTAAGACATATTCTGGCGAGAAAAACATGTTCCGAATGACACAATGAACCAACTTTCCTAGCTGCAGACGTAGCAATTGATTCAATATAACCTCGTCTCTTCATGTCAGTGGAAAATGTTAGTCCTAGAAGACACAACGAGTCACCTTCGGGGAGGTTAGCATCAGAGAATAAAAAGGGTTCTCTCAAATGAATAAAAGGGGGAAGTTTCGTTTTGGAGTTAAAATTAACAACCTACTTCTTTCCATAGTTAACAACCGATTAGACATCTAGCTATTTAAACTATGAAATCATTAGACCTTTTGTCGCTAATCACGTACGGGGCTTAAATTTGCTACATCGAGGTAGTAAAGAGGAAAGCTCATCAGAACAATTACACTGAAAATATTTATAAAAAAATTACACAGAGAAGCTACGTTACTACGGTGGAAAGGTAATATAAGACGAGATGCTTGTTCAGAACCAATAATATTGCAGATTCTTTGGATTTTATCAAGAATCTCTAAATACATAGCAGAACCACCAGACCAGATGACGCAGCGATATTAATTATATGCACCAATGCTAGACTGATAAATATGTATAATAGATTCTAATGAGAAAAATTGTCTAGCATGACACAGTGAAATAGATTCTGAAGAGACAAATTGTCTAGCACGACACAGTGAACCAACTTTTGTAGCAGCAGACCTAGCAATGAATTCAATATATAATCTTTCCACTTCATGCCAGTGGAAAACGTTCAGGCAATTTACAATAACATATTTTTTTATTATTATTTCACCCCAAGAAGGGCAAGAAAGCTACTAGGACGCAAAAGGGAGAGCTTACTGTGTGTTAGAGAATATGAGAAAAATCATTTAAAGAAAGAGGGAAATAAAAGAACAAGAATTAAGAAGACAGATGATAATGATTGACATTGCATTTAAATTTTTGAAGATCAAATATTTATAGAAATTGCACTGAGAAGATGCGTTACGGCATTAGAAAAGTAACTGAAGCCGATGTGCAAGGTTAGGACTAATAATATTGCAGATTCTTCTTTGGATTCTAATAAAAAATCCCCAAATATATAGTAGGAGCACCAGACTAAATGTGGCAGTAATATTCTGATGTGGACCTGAAGTAGGGGCCACGGAAGGAAAACACGGAACACGGGTTAGAGGTAAGAAAGATATATTAAACAGAAAAGTTACAAAGAATAGTTTAAGCAGAGCTTACTATCCCGTGGTGTCCGATATTGGTATCGCACGCGGCTGCGCATTACTGGTGCTACTACTATGTTTCACATAATATAATCCTGGAAGAGTCCGTGATGTAGGGAAGTATTGGTCTCACAACATATTCAAAGCGAGGAGAGATGTAAGATAAATTCTACCGATAAGCAGTTGTCTACCACGACACATACCTAGCAATTGATTTAATTTAATCTTTCCAATTCATCTCAGCAAAAAATGTTATCCTTAGAAGGCACAATAATTCAGTCTCTTGGAGGTTAGCATCAGCCATGCTGATGGAAAGTAAAAAGGGTTCATTAAACCTGAAGTAGTAAGACGCCACGTAGTATGCCCCACGTAGTATATAGATGAAACATCTAGGAGCTTAAATAAAAATTATATGAATATAAAATAATTTTTTTACAAAACGATACATCAAGTACATTGGACTAGTCATTCATCGTAATAAATTGCGTCCTAAGTTCAAATTAAAGAATATAATTTTTATTTAAAGAAAAAATAATTTATTAAGGAGATAATATATTGAAAGTACCCTAATTTCGGAAATTTCTCCGTAAATTTCGAGGAACCTATCTCTCTTCATCAGGAAATTACAACTAAGAATATTGGCATAATTAAAAACAATAATAAAAGTGACAAAAAGGCTTAATGATAAAAGCTTAATATCAACATATATCGTACATTAAAATTGATATTTAAATGTTGAGTTTCTTTGTATCTCTAACGTTTCGATGTAAATTTTAGCTGCCTCTTGATTTCTCCATTAAATTCCCACTCTTTTTATATATAAGTGTTATGGGTCCTTACCTATAACTACAGAATGAACTCTTCATAACACTATGTATACTACGCCTCTCAAGAAAGAGGTACGAATCGAATCGAGCCGATAGAGTTCACTCCAAACCAGACTGACAGTCATACTAACACCTTCCACATCTTGTATTATTATTCCGCGTAATATATCTTCGTTATTTCTACTCTTGTATTCGTGTTGTTCTTCCTTGGTCCTAACCTGTACCATAACAATAAGTGATTTCATTAATAAAACTGATATTTTTATAAAGTTCATTCTCGGAATAAAACGTATCACTGTTCATTCTTTTTGCATTCATTTGCCCATAGCTATATCAGCGTAAGCAATATGCATTATGTGTGTATTATATTTACAATTTGTGTTCATTACATTTACATCCAACTTAATCAAACGCCTAAAAATAAAAATAACAATTATTGAATGCATATAAAAAATGCTCTTCGAAAAATGTTATTCATTCTTCTAAACACGTTATGTATTAATCTAAACACATTAATGCATTGGCGCTGCATGGCGGTCTGCGTTCAGGTACATTTTATTTAGTTTACAAACAAAAAATCAGGACACGTTCAATAATAATATAATCTACTTATTAAAACACTATGAATTTTCCTTTCCTTACCTCTGACAAATACATGGATTTTGGTCATATATCCCTACACAACAACCACATTTGTGAAAGGATACTCGAACAGTAAGAAAAAGATACATAAATATATGACATCTTCAGGATCAATCCGGGTCAAAACTACCAAATATGACGTCTACCGCGGTCGCTCCGTATTCAAGTTCGATCCCCTCGATTGACTGTAGAGGTGATCGCTTCGGTCCAACTATTGTGTCATCCTACGTTGCGATTAATTTTTCGGTTGTGAACTGGGGCAAGAAATGGTTGGTTAACTTTAACGCCTCTAAAACTAAACTGCTCTCTATTAACCACCACAAGGATCCATCCCTGCATCCCATTAGAATGTCTGAAGACCAACTTCTCGAGAGCTCCTCTCTGCGGCTGCTCGGTCTCACGCTGTCCGCTGATCTGAGATGGAACAAATACATCGAGTCAATTGCATCATCCACCGCAAGGAAAGTTGGCTCCCTGTGCCGAGCCAGGAAATTTTACTCCCCGGAATCGATCCTCCAAATCTATAAATCGACCATTCGCCCTTGCATGGAGTATTGCTGCCATATATGGTCTGGGGCCCCTGCTGTTTGCCTCAGGGTTCTTGATAAGATCCAGAGACGGATATGCAATGTAATTGGCCCCGATCTATCATCTCGTCTGCAGTCTCTCTCTTACAGACGCGACGTTGCCTCGTTCTGTCTTTTTTATAAATACTTTCACGGTAATTGCTCCGGGGAGCTGCTTTCGCTGGTTCCTAGGCCTCATGAATTTAAACGTCCCACGAGGCTGGCATCCCGTTCCCACCCCTTCATCGTTGAAACTGTTAGATGTAGACGTCTCTTCTACTCCAATAGCTTCATGTCTCGCACATCTCGCCTGTGGAACTCCCTTCCTTATTCCTGCTTCCCTGACAGATACAAGCTCCAACTATTTAAGTGTAACGTCAATCGACATCTCCAGATGCCTTGATCTATTCACTCCCCTTCTCCACATCCTTTCCCCTTTCATTCCTATCTGCTCTCGCTCCAAATCTTCTGTAATCCCCTTGCCTTGATCGATCCACTATCTTTCTCCACATCCTCTCCTTTACTACTCCTATCTGCTCTTCCTCCAAACCTTCTGTAACCCCCCCCCTGCGTACTTGGGGTGATAAGCTTAAAAAAAAAAAAGAAAAAAAAAGACTGACTTGGTCCGAATGGTCGACTGAAATCATTGACTTGGTTTGATCTGGTCAGAGTAAAGTCACATGAAAGAGAAAAAAATAAGTTAGATAAAAGTAAAAGAAACATTTATATGCAATGCCTGGATACAAAGTTGATGGTACAGTCATTGATCCCGATTATCCTGACACACTGTTGTTAGAATTTTGGAACGAGACTTCTGGAACAAGGCTTTAAGTCGGAGACTTTTTTCTTCGGCGCGGCAAGTCACATGAGATCAGGCTAAGCGGTGGTTCTATGCTCTGTCTATAGTCACTCCGCAGTAGTCTACCGCTGTCTCTGTCTCTGCATCTACTCGGCGTCCTGTTTTTATGGACCCATGAGCAAGGGCTGGGGTAGGGCATGGTATTCTCTGGTTATACAGCGCTTCGAAATCAACCAGTCAGGGCTCTCCCAGCAAATGTCCAAATATGGGGGAGCACCTACTCCCACGTTGGAATGCTACATGGGCCTTCTCCTTCTTGCTTCGTGTGTGCCTCTCACCAACATTGCTCAAGGAGCGTGGAAAATCCCCCGCCTTCCCTGAAATTCCACCTGGGCTCTCTCGTCCTTATCCGTCCTCCAAGGGCTAGGCATGGTCTAGCCCAATGGCCGAATTTTAATTATCGTTCAAAATTATTTTTCATCGTGCTTTTGTATTTGGTCGTTTTCGCATCTGGAATTTATCATTTTTATCTCCGCGTCAACCATTTTGGTCAACAAGTAGCAAGAACGGGACAATCCCTTATTTTGGGAAACTTTTAACGCGTTTAGGTTGACGAAAGATTTAATTGTTATTCTCCACATATGTCCTTTTGGGAACAGGTCTGCTTTTAAATGTTAATCTTTATCAATCAACTGAACTTGCGGCCTCGGGTCCGTTTCCTTCCAAGAAGGAAGGCAATGATCGTAAAAATATTATCCTTTTCTTTTTTTTTTCCCTCGTCTGGTCATCGGTATATCTATTTACTAACACCTTTCCAAAAGTATCATGATGAAGTCCTGAAAGACGAAACACGTCACAAATAATTTTTTAAACTTTGCTATATATATATATATATATATATATATATATATATGTATGTGTGTGTGTGTGTGTGTGTGTGTGTGTGTGTGTATGTGAATACAATAGACAATAGAAAACAGTAGTTAGTTTTTTACCGACGCGCTTTGTTATCCGACTTTATCAAGGCAAGTGATGATAAACAAAAGCGAAATGTTGTATAATATATATTCTGAGAACTTTCACATATATATATATATATATATATATGTAAAAACATTTCAAGAAATATAGTTTTAAGTTGTGCTATATTTATTGGATAAAGTACTCGATATCAGAGATAGAGCGTGTATAAATATATAAGTGAATATAGAAATCAACACTTAGAGGCGACAGTCTGTTTCATGCTAGACGCAATCGTCAGGACACATGTTACTTTTATATGTATAAATATAAATCAGTCAATCACTTAAACCTTCTGACGAGTGGACCTTAAAATTAGGTAAAAATAAACTGCGAAACTGCAGAGTTGAGGTTCTCAGTATAACATCTATCAGCTTTCAAATTTTATTTGCATTAATCCTATATATATATATATATATATATATATATATATATATATATATATATATAGAGAGAGAGAGAGAGAGAGAGAGAGAGAGATAAGGAGATAGAGGAGTGTGAGAGAGAGAGTGAAAAAGTGAGAGATATGTGATCTGGAAAAATATATATGGATATATGGGAAACTCGATAGAAGGAGCCGTAGTTGGTTTTGTTAACATATAGTCACAAGTCATCGTGACCGAGTGTTTGTTTGTATAAGCCTTCATCAAACTACGGATTATAACAGATTGCGTGTTCTCTCCCAGAAACTGTAACTAGGGTTAGCTCAGTACAGTTGCAGTATAAACCACATGTGGGCTTTGATGGTTGAGCGGGCCTCAGTAATAAGGAATTGCTAACCACGCCCTGACAGACGGCTGTCCTCGAAAAGGAATACGCAGCCATTAGGGCGAATTTTTTTATATAATGAGATCTCGCGAATATTCAGGTAGGGAAATGAAGATAAATATACTGTTTAAAAAATAAACGGGGCGTCTACTCAAATACGAGTATCCACTAAAAATAACTTTAAAGTGATAAAAATCTGTCTGGATTAATAACTGAAAAATCTATTACCTCTTTAGAAATATATGAGCGTTTATATTAACTGGTCACTCGTATTCGAGGATACCCGTCTACTAGGGCGGCTAGCCAATCCCGATTGCAGACGCTCTCTCAGGCACATTTGTGTTTGTTCAAAACCCACAGAGCTAGCCTGTGATTTTTGCTGAGCAGACCTTAGTTACAGTTTCTGGGAGTGAGCGTGTTTTCTAACATGATAAACAATCTGAACAATGCCAGCACGCTCACACACACAGCTGATCTTGTTAAAAAATGACCATGCCAGATTATGCGCTCACTCCCAGAAACTGTAAATAAGGTCTGCTCAGCATAGTTGGAGTATAAACCATAAATCTCTGTGGGGGTTTCACCAACACAAATATTCATCTGAAACATGGATAGCATAACCACCCTAGTGAATGGGTGTGATCGAGAAACTTGTAGCTTGTCTGTATAGAGCTATGTATTTTTATGCACAGAGAAATCCTGCGTTTGCACAAAGTCTCGTATAAATTTGTTGCTTTAACAGAACGTATTTTTGTTTGTAGGAAGCTCAAGATTTGAAAGATTTACGAACGACTACATTTCTGGTTTGACAAACAAATATTGATTGCAAATATTGTTATATTCGGAATGATATCTATAATTATTAATTCCCAAATCTCCCTCTACAAAATCAGTCTTATCGTTTACACATTCAAGCCATTTATAAAATACACGCCTAAGAATAGCGGAGTGTCTGCCTAAAGATTCGATTGTGAAGAATCGTACGTAGATAAAATTCTCGTCCAAAGCTGAACTAAACAATCAATCCTAATGACGATCACTGGCGGAAAGATGATTAATGTCGGGGTGGAATGTGGTCGTCTGCTTCACAGAAATATAAATCCACTGGACAGAGTAATCAGTTAAAACGTTGTCGACTGTTCTCTTAAAGTGTGTGTATCTTTGGCTAGAAGAGGTTGGTCTGTGAAGATTGTTGTTTGATATCTCTTTTATTTTCTATACCGCAGAAAAGACAAGCTTTGCGGCGAGACAGAAATAGATGCATAAGAGGTTATTTTTTTTCTTCTTTTGAAACTTCGATATTAATTCAAGCAGCTTTCAACATTGACAAGTTCATCCTCTTTAATTCTGGTCCGGAGTTCCTTTAGTTTTCCTTTCAAAATTCTCGTCTCTTTGGATTCCTTTCTTGAATTCCATCGTATTTTCTCCTGAACGAAGGCGATCAAGAAACAAACAAAAAGGGATTTTTCCCTCTCTCTCTTTCCTTCTGTATTTCTTTCCAACTTTCTTTCTTTTTTTCATTGCTGCCCGCATTAACTACTCAGTCTTTTCTTTCTTTTTCTTCTGAATTTTTCTTTCTTCAATTTCGACTTCATTTATTTGCTGTCTTCAAGAAACCTTTCGAGACCAAATCTAAATTTCCAAATCTCTTTTCTTTACTGTTCTTGCTCGCACTTGTCTCTATTGACATTTCGTTTCGCTCAGATACGGTTTTCATTTTCGAATCTACCAACTGAAGTTGCGAAACGAACCCTGAAAATGACTAAAGATTTGTTTTACACAGTTTTACCGATTTATTTATTTGGATTTAATATATTTATCTTTGTATTTCTTTTCCATGATTTCTTCTGCGCTTTTTTTTCGGAGGGCGGGGGTCGAAGAGTCAACTTAAACATTAATTTAGCTTCCACTCTCAATTCCTCACGAGTAAATGCATTTCATTCCACACCGGCGTTAAAAAACAGTCAACCACTTTCGTCGTCTGCTGAAATAGCCTATTCCCTATAGGAGGTAAAAGGATTCTTTAATTGTTAATTAAATTCCTCTGTAGTAATTTAATAAAATACTTCGAGCTCTTTACTGTGAATCAGTTTTAATATTTTCATATTACTAGGATCCACTTGGATTATATACCAACGAATGTTTTACCTTACTATACTCACAGGACGGCTAAGAATAGTTTTTCCTCTTGTCTTTTTATTCATATATATATATATATATATATATATATATATATATATATATATATATATATATATATATATATATATATATATATATATATATATATGAAATTCTCTATGACCATAGGACTGTGCCCTCAGGAGCCACGACTACTATCACCAAGCCGCTCAAACTGAAGCATTAGAAGCCGGATCAAGCAATGATATACACTTGATAGAAATTGTTAGGGGGATTGGATAATTATAATTAAATAATTAATTGAGTCTGAAAGTGGCTTGGTGATAATAGTCGTGGCTCCGGGGGGCACAGTCCTATGGTTACAGAGAATTTCATTTGAGTTCCACGGCGCTATATTGAGTCTGATTTGCTACCTTTTCGTCACCGAGGCCCGTTGGAACAGTTGGTATGACGTTTGCTTGATAACTCAACTGTCAGGGTTTCAATTCTCGGTAGTGGATGCGCACTGCTGATGAGTCCCAAATATAGGACGAAACGGCCGCCCAGTGCTTTCTACATTCTGCTGAGGTTTCTTTCAGACTCAATTAATTACTTTATTATAATTGGCAAATCCTCCTAACAATTTCTCTCATGTATATATATACATTTACCACTTGAAAATATTAGAGGCCGTATATATTTGTACTTGAGACCTTCATTATGCAAACAGGATTTTCTTCTGACCTCCAAATAATTTTTATTTAAGTGTTTTATTTTCATTTCCCTACATATTATCAAGCTTTTTATTGGTGATTATACCTTTATTAAACTCGATTTATCTCTGTTGAGCGAGGTTCGAAACCGGTTAGATAGCTCGTTTTGCTTCTTTTTTCCTTTTAATTGTTATCATGAGTGGTAATAAATACAAATTTTGTCCATTTCATGGTGGTCATTAATTTTTGCACCACTAATAAAATTTAAAAAAAAAACGAAACTTTTTACCTCATTTTCAATATTTACATGTTATCACGTATTTAACGGCTTCTAGCGTGTTGTATAATTCAAATTGCAAATTTGGAGTCTACAATTAACGTTTATTTTAAAGGGTATAAATTGGATAACACCTAAGAATTAGATCGATTTATTCGAAACTGTGACTATTATAAGCGATATTACGCCAAAGTTGGTCAAGAGTTATGAAATTCATCGTTGATTACTTTCTTTACGAAAATTCTGCTGGCTTTTAAATATGTTAAATTTTATTAATTCTACCTGTTTTGATATGTGCCACTGAATTGCATTGATATACAGGGTGTTGCAAAATTCTTGCGCACATTTCAAGTCCTCATATCTGCTGAATTATGAATGGTATTAAGATGAAACTGGTACCATTTAAAGCCAAATTCATTAAGTTTTTTGTAATTCTAATGATTTTTTCCACATCTAGTAATGGCGTTCACTCAACCAGAAAAGGTATTTTGCGTCCTTGAATTTGCAAAAACTGAATCATGGACAACTGTTCAACGTGATTTCCCAGGTCTCCAGATCTCACAGCCTGCGGTTTCTTTTTGTCAGGGTTTATGAAAGGACTGGTCTATGTGCCTCCCTTCCAAAAGACGTGGATGAACTGAAGGTCCGAATAAC
The DNA here is from genome assembly GCA_964036315.1 of Acanthosepion esculentum. NCBI lineage: Eukaryota > Metazoa > Mollusca > Cephalopoda > Sepiida > Sepiidae > Acanthosepion > Acanthosepion esculentum. The sequence continues at coordinate 147,275,595 of OZ038477.1, read as the reverse complement.
GGAAGCTGTTGCAATCATCAAAAACGCAATGCTGGAACGCGTTTGGCATGAATTGGACTATCGGCTTGATGTGTGCCGTGTAACCAACGGTGCTCACATTGAACATCTTTGAACATTCCATGGAAAACTGGAGATTAAATTCTTTCAGAATATGTCAGGCGCGTTTTTATATCCTTAATAGTTTATTCAATATCAAAATGTGCCCAAGACTTTTGGAACACCCTGTATATAAATTCAACAACACCGAATTCGAGATAGTTACGAACCAAGGATATTAACAGCCGCGCTCACAAACACTGATGAAACTACGCTACCCAAGAGATACATATGGACAAAAAGAAACTTACCAACGAACAAAGACATCATAACTCCATCCGAAAAAAGAGGCGGAATAGTTATAATGGAAAAATTAAAATCCTTCCTAAATGACGATAAGACCTACACAAAAAACAATGAATCACCCCACCACACCCACACTATACGGCTTACCCAAAACACACAAACCCGATATACCAATCAGACCCATTGTGCCCGGTATGAACAGTGCACCCCACAAATTAGCTAGAGTCATTGCAAAAGTCCTAAATCCATTCCTAGAAACCATGAACATAACACATCAAACGCTCTTTTGACTTAATTCAGGGAATGCGGTGCAGAAATGTGGAAAACATGGTCGAGTTTAGACATCAAATCATTATACACCATTATACACCAACATATACATCACGGAACATTATACATTATACACCATTATACACCAACATATACATCACGAAATATTATACATTATACAGCATTATACACCAACATATACATCACGAAACATTATACATATACATCATTATACACCAGCATATACATCACGAAACATTATACATTATACACCATTATACACCAACATATACATCACGAAATATTATGCATTATACAGTATTTTATACCAACATATAGATCACTAAACATTATACATATACACCATTATACACCAAAATATACATCACGAAACATTATACATATACACCATTATACACCAAAATATACATCACGAAACATTATACATATACACCATTATACACCAAAATATACATCACGAAACATTATACATTATACAGTATTATACACCAACATATACATCACAAAACATTATACATTATACAGTATTATACACCAACATATACATCACGAAATATTATACATTATACAGTATTATACACCAACATATACATCACCAAACATTATACATTATACACCATTATACATCAACATATACATCACAAAACATTATACATTATACAGCATTATACACCAACATATACATCACGAAACATTATACATTATACAGTATTATACACCAACATATACATCACGAAACATTATACATTATACAGTATTATGCACCAACATATACATCACGAAATATTATACATTATACAGTATTATACACCAACATATACATCACGAAACATTATACATTATACAGCATTATACACCAACATATACATCACGAAACATTATACATTATACAGCATTATATACCAACATATACATCACGAAACATTATACATTATACAGTATTATACACCAACATATACATCACAAAAGATTATACATTATACAGTATTATACACCAACATATACATCACGAAATATTATACATTATACAGTATTATACACCAACATATACATCACCAAACATTATACATTATACACCATTATACACCAACATATACATCACGAAATGCCTTAAGATAGTGAAAGAAATACCTCAAAATGTCCAAAGAAAACTTCCTCAACCCATTCACAAAATTCTAAAAATATGCAAACTTATCACCTATTACTTTAAACAATATCTCTACAAGCTTACCTTTGGGGTCACCTATCAATGGTATTCTTGCCTGCTTTTTTCTAGAATTTTTAGAATCCATTCCATTTAGATACATCATACCAAACAGCTCTACTTACTTAATATGACTTCTTCTTATATCCCCAAGATACAAACTGTTGTGGGGCAGACCCCTCTTACACAAAATGGACTCGTCCAAAGTATACTTATACTGACAGAAAGAATACCCGCGGGTGGAGATACGTTGAGTCAAGGTGAGAGATACGGAGACAGTACACAGGGTGTTCACAGAGAGTTCTACGAGAGTCCAGCGAGAGAGATAATTACGGCTTCACTTACAGAGACTTGTACATATACTTTCTACTAACCCGCATTGCTGGACTACTAATCTTCACTTCAAGTCTGTATTCTTAGGTTTAATACACTTATTTTTCTATCTCAATTACTGGTGTTTATTTATTTGTGCAGGATTCCATTCCCGGAATCCACAACACAAACCTATTAGCTATAATAATGAAACTTAATAAGATTGAATCTACCACTGAATTCACACTCAAATATGAAATAAAAATTCTCTCCCTTTCCTCAGCAACAATGAGAAATTAGATTTTAAAGTATATTGTAAACCCACAAAGCAAAAACAATCTAATCAACTTCTATTCCCACAACAACCAAAAAATAAAATCTGGAATTCATGATCCTGCCCTCCAATATTTTTTCGATTAAACTCGCAAACAAATTAGAGATATAATTGGAGATATAAGTAGGAAGAAAAATAAACCTAACACCGATTCAAATGCCGGGATTTATTAAATAAATTGTTCACAAGGCAAACATGTTTATGTAGGGGAGGCATCACGTGATCTAAAATCCGTCCCTCTACGAACACAAGAGAGACTTGCATTTGGACAAACGATTAAACTCTCGTTTTCATGGAAACGTTGCTGGACATAACTTTGATTTCACTAATGCCAGCCTAATTAAAAAAGAACATAACTGTTTAAGGAGAAAATAGATTGAAAGCTTAATAATAAGATTATTACCAACTATAAACACACACTTAAAACATTACATTACATTGCCACCTTTCTTTGAATCTATTCTTAAAGAATCAAACTTATATTTATCTAATACAAAGAATACATTCTTAAAAAAGCCAGTCATAAAGTAGAAACCTGTGACTCCCCACTGCGCGGATTGAGCGCACTAAAGGGAAGATAAAACCTCAACTAGACAGACACAGGCACACAACTGGAAATATACATTACCATCTGATGTCCATTAATCTACTCTGAGTTGGTTATGCATCTCATATGACGGATGGGTCCTCCTTTTAAACATGAAATATGACTTTCACTTCTCTACGTCAGCTGCTGATGTAATAATGATTATTGTTGAAATAGTTTAGATCAGGCTTTTAGATCTGAATGATGAAGCTCGGACTCTTACTGTGAACATCTCGAAAAACCTTTGACAAGATACCGGTCTTCTTCACAAGTTAAATGATTATTGTATTTGCCAGGCGAATTTTTGAACTGATCCAGTCTTTCTTATCAAATCGTGAAATGAAAGTTGTCTTGAATGGCCACTCTTCTAGATCCGTTTGTACTAATGCAAGTATCCTCCAGGGCTCTATCTTTGGACCTTCTTTTTTTAAAATTTTCATCAGTGATTGTCCCGGTGTCATTAGCTCTCAACTTTGCTGATGACACAATCATTACTCCTGTCTCGATAGTAAGTCTGATCCCTTCGATAGAGTGAAATTGGTAGCTGACCTAAAGAATGTGATTTACAGTATGTTGTTAACTGGAGCAAGGAATGGTTTGTTAATTTTAACACCTCCAAAACGAAACTTCTTTCTGTTAATAATCTGAGAGATCCCTTTCTGTTTCTCATCAGCTAACCTCCAGGAGAGTGAGTCGTTGTGACATAATATGAAGTGGAAAGATTATATTGAATCAATTGTTAGATTTGCTGCCAAGAAAATTGTTTCTTCTTCTCTTTAAAATCTTACATATTTATAAGTCTACTATTCGACTATGCTTTGAATATTGCTGTCCCATTTGGTCTGGTGCTCCTGCTATAAAATCCAAAGAAGAATCTGCAATATTATTGGTCCTGACCTGGAGTCTCGGCTTCAGTCATTTTTCCACAGCCGTAATGTAACTTCCCCCTGCCTTTTCTATAAATACTTTCATGGTAATTGTTCTGATTAACTTTCCTCTATGGTACCTAGACTTCATGTATTTAATAGCTGTATTAGATTGACGACAATGTGTCATCAATTTACAGTTGAATCATAAGTTCTATGCTATAACAGTTTATTTAATCGCACTTCTCGCATGTGGAACCCTTTTCTGGCTCCATATTTAGCAGCCAACTTTGATTTAAAAAAATTAAATACAATGTCAACTATTATCTACTGTCATCTTGATTCTTCTCGCTCCTTAATAATGTTTCTCTTTTTTCTTATTCTTTCACACTCAGTAAGCCCTTGTGTCTTAGTGGCTTTACTGCCTTGCATGGGGTCAAATGATGAAATAAAAACGAATATATGTAATTAACACATTGTGACATCAGTAAAGACAGAAGGTAACAGTAAGGTGCGCAATAGTTCTTGTCACAACCAGAACAGTCTTAATATCAGAGACGCATGCCTCTGTCACGCCACGACAATGATCACTGCCATCATATGCAGGGAAGAAGAAGCATTAAGGCGGGAGGTGTTAAAATACTTTAACAAGTAGTGGGCAGAAATTCAACTTTGGGGACAAAGGAAATTCTCTGAATAACACAAATTTCAGTGCATGGACATTTCTTTTCAGCTTTTGGAACGTCACAGGGCAGTTGAATGGGGCACGTTTTGCAACCCATGATCACCGGTGATAAAAGTTGATTCTGGAAGCGCATACATCGGCATTGATCCAAAATCAAAAATTCAATTTTCAACAGTCAACGGAGATATTTCAATGAATTCAGGGATGCAAACGATGTTCTGCTATTTGGTGAAATGTTCGGAGAATCAGCACGGGTAGATAATGTGAAGCATTGCAGAATTCTTCGGAGAAAGAGACATTTCTTTATGAGTGTCAGGTACAAAGCCAACTGGACAAAAACTGACTCAATCGATATGATTGCAATGTCTTACGATTATATTACCTCTTTCTTTCTTATCCTCAAACATTCAATCTTTCTTTTTTCTTCTTTATTATCTCCAAACTTACCTTAGTTGATTCTGTCTTTCTTTCTTATCCTCAAATATTTCTTCTTTCTTTTTCTTTCTTTTTTTTCTTCAAATATTTATTTACATTTTCTTATCTTCAAACATTCTATTTTCTTTATTTATTTTCTTCAAAAGTTCTCTATTACTTTCGTTCTTTCTTTCTTTCTTTTTCATCCTCAGACATTCCCACTTTCTTTCTTTTCTTCAGATCTACTTTCTTGAAACATATCTTCTTTCTTTCGTTCATATATTTTCTCTTTCTTATCTCCAAATATTTACTTTTCTTTAATTCTTACTTTCTTTTTCTTTCTTTCTGTATTTTATTCACTCTTTCATTTCATCCACTTTTTTCTTTCATTCGTTCTTTATTTATTTCTTTTATTCCCTCTTTCTTTCACTGACTTTTTCTTTCTTTTTTATTTTATTCACTCTTTCCTTCTTTCATTTACTTTCTTTCTTTAAAAGTCTTTCTTACTTTCTCATCTTTAAGTTTTCTCTTTCTTCTTTCTTCTTTTATTTCAATTCATTACATCTTCTATATTTTTTCTTAAAAAAGAAAGAGAAGGAACATTAACAGATAAGAAAGTTTTTACTTTCTTATCTGCTAATGTTCCATCTCTTTCTTTCTTTCTTTCTTTCTTTCTTTCTTTCTTTCTTTCTTTCCCAAGTTTTAGTCCCATTCCAACGATTATGAATATTTCTTTAAAGATTTACGACGTGTCAACTCATACATTCAATCAGAAACAGCAATATACTTCCGGTTGGCGCTCTCCACGTGTTATATCGCCAGCAATGGACATATTTCACAGGGTTTAACACTACATCCCCACAAATAATAGAATACACTTTCTAAGCCGTTTGAAATTCCTTGTATAGCTTAGTGGTGGAAAACAGCGTTGAATGGTGCAAGATTTGGTATCATTCCTTAGTAAGTAATCGCGATTTGTAATGCACCTTTTAAAATAGTCTCCTAAATGTTAACGAAACTTATCATTATCCAGTGCAGTCAGTATTGGAAATGCATGTAAACTACAATGGCGAGCAGAAATTTGAAATGTGCTTGCGTGACTTAAAAAGAATGTGAAGTCGCTCACAAATTTTGCATACCTAGTTTGAAATATCATATCCGCTTATGTCTGTACCTCGGTGTGTTCACATTAATACGACAACCTGCATTGCTGTTCTGAATGAGCACAAATGCGACCCCTGAAAATGAATTGTCGAATACTTACAGTAAAAAGTAAACAATTTCGTTTTCTTAATACAGTAGAATCCCTGACAACCGGACTAAGTAAGCCTTCCGGAAATAAGAAATTGTTTACAAAGTCCGGATATGAGCGGTTATATTTAGATTAAAATAAAAGAACTGAAATCAGGTTTAACATTTATTTTCATTGTTTTATAGTAAATAAAATAAGCTAATGGTGAGTGAAATATAACGGAATTGATTTTAAGGAAAAAGAAATAAATTATGCAATGTTAATGAAAATTCATTAAATTAAGTATGCCACGTATGCAAAACAAATAATGTAACGAGGATTTTTTAATCGCTGTTGCATGATGATTCTTTCTCTTCTAATGTCACTCACAACTTTTTCTGCATTTCGTTTTGCTTTTGTTCTTGAAATTTTTTAAACGAAAGACATTTTTAACTCTACGTGCGTTATTGGAATCGTCGTAGCTGAATGCTGGCATTCTTTCCATAAAACTGACAACTTTTTCAATAGCTTTTCCAATTTCGGTCTAGGTTTCAGCACAATCATGCAACTCGTCGCTACCTTGTTGCAGATGTGACCTTTCCTGTTATTCCCATCATCTTTTGGACCAATACAAGCCATTAGGGCGAAATAAGCATAAGCAATTATCCAATTTCCTGAAAATCAGAAATTTCAAATATGGTACATATCACACAAATATTTTAAATATACACATCAATTCAAGTCCGGATATGCGGCATTCCGGATATGAGGAAATCAGGATATGAGGGATTCCGGATATGCGGGATTACGTATATGAGGAACACGGTATATGAGGGATTCCGGATATGAGGAACACAGGATATGAGGGATTCCGGATATGCGGGATTACGTATATGAGGAACACGGTATATGCGGCATTCCGGATATGAGGAACTCAGGATATGAGGGATTCCGGATATGCTGGATTACGTATATGAGGAACACGGTATATGAGGGATTCCGGATATGAGGAACTCACGATATGAGGAACACGGTATATGAGGGATTCCGGATATGAGGAACTCACGATATGAGGGATTCCGGATATGCGGAACACGGTATATGAGGGATTCCGGACATTAGGAACACGGTATATGAGGGAGTCTGGATATGAGGAACTCGGTATATGAGGGATTGCGGATATGAGGAACATGGTATATGAGGGATTAATTATATGAGAAACACGGTATATGAGGGATTCCGTACATGAGGAACACGGTATATGAAGGATTCCGGATATGAGGAACTCAGGATATGAGGGATTCCGGATATGCGGGATTACGTATATGAGGAACAAGGTATATGAGGGATTCCGGATATGAAGAACACGGTATATGAGGGACTCAGCATATGCGGGATTACGTATATGAGGAACACGGTATATGAGGGAATACGGATATGAGGAACACGGTATATGAGGGATTCCGGATATGAGGAACACGGTATATGACGGATTCCGGACATGAGGAACACGGTATATGAGGGATTCCGGATTTGAGGAACACGGTATATGAGGGATTCCGGCCATGAGGAACACGGTATATGTGGGATTCCGGATATGAGGAACTCAGGACATGAGGGATTCCGGATATGCGGGATTACGTATATGAGGAACACGGTATATGAGCGATTCCGGATTTGAGGAACACGGTATATGAGGGATTCCGGATATGAGGAACACGATATATGAGGGATTCCGGATATCAGGAACACGGTACATGAGGGATTCCGGACATGAGGAACACGGTATATGAAGGATTCCGGATATGAGGAACTCAGTATATGAGGGATTGCGGATATGAGGAACACGGTATATGAGGGATTACGTATATGAGGAACAGGGTATATGAGGGATTCCGTACATGAGGAACACGGTATATGAGGGATTCCGGATATGAGGAACTCAGGATATGAGGGATTCCGGATATGCGGGATTACGTATATGAGGAACACGGTATATGAGTTGTTCCGGATATGAAGAACACGGTATATGAGGGACTCAGGATATGTGGGATTACGTATATGAGGAACACGGTATATGACGGTTTCCGGATATGATGAACACGGTATATGAGGGATTGCGGATATGAGGAACACGGTATATGAGGGATTCAGGACATGAGGAACACAGTATATGAGGGATTCCGGATTTGAGGAACACGGTATATGAGGGATTCCGGCCATGAGAAACACGGTATATGTGGGATTCCGGATATGAGGAACTCAGGACATGAGGGATTCCGGATATGCGGGCTTACGTATATGAGGAACACGGTATATGAGGGATTCCGGATATGAAGAACACGGTATATGAGGGACTCAGCATATGCGGGATTACGTATATGAGGAACACGGTATATGAGGGAATACGGATATGAGGAACACGGTATATGAGGGATTCCGGATATGAGGAACACGGTATATGACGGATTCCGGACATGAGGAACACGGTATATGAGGGATTCCGGATTTGAGGAACACGGTATATGAGGGATTCCGGCCATGAGGAACACGGTATATGTGGGATTCCGGATATGAGGAACTCAGGACATGAGGGATTCCGGATATGCGGGATTACGTATATGAGGAACACGGTATATGAGCGATTCCGGATTTGAGGAACACGGTATATGAAGGATTCCGGATATGAGGAACTCAGTATATGAGGGATTGCGGATATGAGGAACACGGTATATGAGGGATTACGTATATGAGGAACAGGGTATATGAGGAACAGGGTATATGAGGGATTCCGTACATGAGGAACACGGTATATGAGGGATTCCGGATATGAGGAACTCAGGATATGAGGGATTCCAGATATGCGGGATTACGTATATGAGGAACACGGTATATGAGGTGTTCCGGATATGAAGAACACGGTATATGAGGGACTCAGGATATGCGGGATTACGTATATGAGGAACACGGTATATGAGGGAATACGGATATGAGGAACACGGTATATGAGGGATTCCGGATATGAGGAACACGGTATATGACGGATTCCGGACATGAGGAACACGGTATATGAGGGATTCCGGATTTGAGGAACACGGTATATGAGGGATTCCGGCCATGAGGAACACGGTATATGTGGGATTCCGGATATGAGGAACTCAGGACATGAGGGATTCCGGATATGCGGGATTACGTATATGAGGAACACGGTATATGAGCGATTCCGGATTTGAGGAACACGGTATATGAGGGATTCCGGATATGAGGAACACGATATATGAGGGATTCCGGATATGAGGAACACGGTACATGAGGGATTCCGGATATGAGGAACACGGTATATGAGCGATTGCGGATATGAGGAACACGGTATATGAGGGATTCAGGACATGAGGAACACGGTATATGAAGGATTCCGGATATGAGGAACTCAGTATATGAGGGATTGCGGATATGAGGAACACGGTATATGAGGGATTACGTATATGAGGAACAGGGTATATGAGGGATTCCGTACATGAGGAACACGGTATATGAGGGATTCCGGATATGAGGAACTCAGGATATGAGGGATTCCGGATATGCGGGATTACGTATATGAGGAACACGGTATATGAGGTGTTCCGGATATGAAGAACACGGTATATGAGGGACTCAGGATATGCGGGATTACGTATATGAGGAACACGGTATATGACGGTTTCCGGATATGATGAACACGGTATATGAGGGATTGCGGATATGAGGAACACGGTATATGAGGGATTCAGGACATGAGGAACACGGTATATGAGGGATTCCGGATTTGAGGAACACGGTATATGAGGGATTCCGGCCATGAGAAACACGGTATATGTGGGATTCCGGATATGAGGAACTCAGGACATGAGGGATTCCGGATATGCGGGCTTACGTATATGAGGAAAACGGTATATGAGCGATTCCGGATATGAGGAACTCAGGATATGAGGGATTCCGGATATGCGGGATTACGTATATGAGGAACACGGTATATGAGGGATTCCGGATATGAAGAACACGGTATATGAGGGACTCAGCATATGCGGGATTACGTATATGAGGAACACGGTATATGAGGGAATACGGATATGAGGAACACGGTATATGAGGGATTCCGGATATGAGGACCACGGTATATGACGGATTCCGGACATGAGGAACACGGTATATGAGGGATTCCGGATTTGAGGAACACGGTATATGAGGGATTCCGGCCATGAGGAACACGGTATATGTGGGATTCCGGATATGAGGAACTCAGGACATGAGGGATTCCGGATATGCGGGATTACGTATATGAGGAACACGGTATATGAGCGATTCCGGATTTGAGGAACACGGTATATGAGGGATTCCGGATATGAGGAACACGGTACATGAGGGATTCCGGACATGAGGAACACGGTATATGAAGGATTCCGGATATGAGGAACTCAGTATATGAGGGATTGCGGATATGAGGAACACGGTATATGAGGGATTACGTATATGAGGAACAGGGTATATGAGGAACAGGGTATATGAGGGATTCCGTACATGAGGAACACGGTATATGAGGGATTCCGGATATGAGGAACTCAGGATATGAGGGATTCCGGATATGCGGGATTACGTATATGAGGAACACGGTATATGAGGTGTTCCGGATATGAAGAACACGGTATATGAGGGACTCAGGATATGCGGGATTACGTATATGAGGAACACGGTATATGAGGGAATACGGATATGAGGAACACGGTATATGAGGGATTCCGGATATGAGGAACACGGTATATGACGGATTCCGGACATGAGGAACACGGTATATGAGGGATTCCGGATTTGAGGAACACGGTATATGAGGGATTCCGGCCATGAGGAACACGGTATATGTGGGATTCCGGATATGAGGAACTCAGGACATGAGGGATTCCGGATATGCGGGATTACGTATATGAGGAACACGGTATATGAGCGATTCCGGATTTGAGGAACACGGTATATGAGGGATTCCGGATATGAGGAACACGATATATGAGGGATTCCGGATATGAGGAACACGGTACATGAGGGATTCCGGATATGAGGAACTCAGTATATGAGGGATTGCGGATATGAGGAACACGGTATATGAGGGATTACGTATATGAGGAACAGGGTATATGAGGGATTCCGTACATGAGGAACACGGTATATGAGGGATTCCGGATATGAGGAACTCAGGATATGAGGGATTCCGGATATGCGGGATTACGTATATGAGGAACACGGTATATGAGGTGTTCCGGATATGAAGAACACGGTATATGAGGGACTCAGGATATGCGGGATTACGTATATGAGGAACACGGTATATGACGGTTTCCGAATATGATGAACACGGTATATGAGGGATTGCGGATATGAGGAACACGGTATATGAGGGATTCAGGACATGAGGAACACGGTATATGAGGGATTCCGGATTTGAGGAACACGGTATATGAGGGATTCCGGCCATGAGAAACACGGTATATGTGGGATTCCGGATATGAGGAACTCAGGACATGAGGGATTCCGGATATGCGGGCTTACGTATATGAGGAACACGGTATATGAGCGATTCCGGATATGAGGAACTCAGGATATGAGGGATTCCGGATAGGCAGGATTACGTATATGAGGAACACGGTATATGAGGGATTCCGGATATGAGTAACACGGTATATGAGGGATTCCGGACATTAGGAACACGGTATATGAGGGATTCCGGATATGAGGTACTCAGGATATAATGGATTCCGGATATGCAGGATTGCGGATATGAGGAACACGGTATATGAGGGATTCCGGATATGAGGAACACGGTATATGAGGGATTCCGGACATGAGGAACACGGTATATGAGGGATTCCGGATATGGGGAACACGGTATATGAGGGATTCCGGATATGAGGAACACGGCATATGAGGGATTCCGGACATGAGGAACACGGTATATGTGGGATTCCGGATATGAGGAACTCAGGATATGAGGGATTCCGGATATGCGGGATTACGTATATGAGTAACACGGTATATGAGGGATTCCGGATATGAGGAACACGGTATATGAGGGATTCCGGATATGAGGAACACGGTATATGAGGGATTCCGGACATGAGGAACACGGTATATGAGGGATTCCGGACATGAGAAACACGGTATATGAGGGATTCCGGATATGGCGAACACGGTATATGAGGGATTCCGGATATGAGGAACACGGCATATGAGGGATTCCGGACATGAGGAACACGGTATATGTGGGATTCCGGATATGAGGAACTCAGGATATGAGGGATTCCGGATATGCGGGATTACGTATATGAGTAACACGGTATATGAGGGATTCCGGATATGAGGAACACGGTATATGAGGGATTCCGGATATGAGGAACACGGTCTATGAGGTATTCCGGATATGAGGAACACGGCATATGAGGGATTCCGGACATGAGGAACACGGTATATGTGGGATTCCGGATATGAGGAACTCAGGATATGAGGGATTCCGGATATGCGTGATTACGTATATGAGGAACACGGTATATGAGGGATTCCGGATATGAAGAACACGGTATATGAGGGACTCAGCATATGCGGGATTACGTATATGAGGAACACGGTATATGAGGGATTACGGATATGAGGAACACGGTATATGTGGGATTCCGGACATGAGGAACACGGTATATGAGGGATTCCGGATTTGAGGAACACGGTATATGAGGGATTCATGCCATGAGGAACACGGTATATGTGGGATTCCGGATATGAGGAACTCAGGACATGAGGGATTCCGGATATCCGGGATTACGTATATGAGGAACACTGTATATGAGGGATTCCGGATTTGAGGAACACGGTATATGAGGGATTCCGGATATGAGTAACACGGTATATGAGGGATTCCGGATATGAGGAACACGGTATATGAGGGATTCCGGACATGAGGAACACGGTATATGAGGGATTCCGGATATGAGGAACTCAGTATATGAGGGATTGCGGATATGAGGAACTCAGGATATGAGGGATTCCGGATATGCGGGATTACGTATATGAGCAACACGGTATATGAGGTATTCCGGATATGAAGAACACGGTATATGAGGGACACAGGATATGCGGGATTACGTATATGAGGAACACAGTATATGAGGGATTCCGGATATGAGGAATACGGTATATGAGGGATTGCGGATATGAGGAACACGGTATATGAGGGATTCAGGACATGAGGAACACGGTATATGTGGGATTCCGGATATGAGGAACTCAGGACATGAGGGATTCCGGATATGCGGGCTTACGTATATGAGGAAAACGGTATATGAGCGATTCCGGATATGAGGAACTCAGGATATGAGGGATTCCGGATATGCGGGATTACGTATATGAGGAACACGGTATATGAGGGATTCCGGATATGAAGAACACGGTATATGAGGGACTCAGCATATGCGGGATTACGTATATGAGGAACACGGTATATGAGGGAATACGGATATGAGGAACACGGTATATGAGGGATTCCGGATATGAGGACCACGGTATATGACGGATTCCGGACATGAGGAACACGGTATATGAAGGATTCCGGATTTGAGGAACACGGTATATGAGGGATTCCGGCCATGAGGAACACGGTATATGTGGGATTCCGGATATGAGGAACTCAGGACATGAGGGATTCCGGATATGCGGGATTACGTATATGAGGAACACGGTATATGAGCGATTCCGGATTTGAGGAACACGGTATATGAGGGATTCCGGATATGAGGAACACGGTACATGAGGGATTCCGGACATGAGGAACACGGTATATGAAGGATTCCGGATATGAGGAACTCAGTATATGAGGGATTGCGGATATGAGGAACACGGTATATGAGGGATTACGTATATGAGGAACAGGGTATATGAGGAACAGGGTATATGAGGGATTCCGTACATGAGGAACACGGTATATGAGGGATTCCGGATATGAGGAACTCAGGATATGAGGGATTCCGGATATGCGGGATTACGTATATGAGGAACACGGTATATGAGGTGTTCCGGATATGAAGAACACGGTATATGAGGGACTCAGGATATGCGGGATTACGTATATGAGGAACACGGTATATGAGGGAATACGGATATGAGGAACACGGTATATGAGGGATTCCGGATATGAGGAACACGGTATATGACGGATTCCGGACATGAGGAACACGGTATATGAGGGATTCCGGATTTGAGGAACACGGTATATGAGGGATTCCGGCCATGAGGAACACGGTATATGTGGGATTCCGGATATGAGGAACTCAGGACATGAGGGATTCCGGATATGCGGGATTACGTATATGAGGAACACGGTATATGAGCGATTCCGGATTTGAGGAACACGGTATATGAGGGATTCCGGATATGAGGAACACGATATATGAGGGATTCCGGATATGAGGAACACGGTACATGAGGGATTCCGGATATGAGGAACTCAGTATATGAGGGATTGCGGATATGAGGAACACGGTATATGAGGGATTACGTATATGAGGAACAGGGTATATGAGGGATTCCGTACATGAGGAACACGGTATATGAGGGATTCCGGATATGAGGAACTCAGGATATGAGGGATTCCGGATATGCGGGATTACGTATATGAGGAACACGGTATATGAGGTGTTCCGGATATGAAGAACACGGTATATGAGGGACTCAGGATATGCGGGATTACGTATATGAGGAACACGGTATATGACGGTTTCCGAATATGATGAACACGGTATATGAGGGATTGCGGATATGAGGAACACGGTATATGAGGGATTCAGGACATGAGGAACACGGTATATGAGGGATTCCGGATTTGAGGAACACGGTATATGAGGGATTCCGGCCATGAGAAACACGGTATATGTGGGATTCCGGATATGAGGAACTCAGGACATGAGGGATTCCGGATATGCGGGCTTACGTATATGAGGAACACGGTATATGAGCGATTCCGGATATGAGGAACTCAGGATATGAGGGATTCCGGATAGGCAGGATTACGTATATGAGGAACACGGTATATGAGGGATTCCGGATATGAGGAACACGGTATATGAGGGATTCCGGACATTAGGAACACGGTATATGAGGGATTCCGGATATGAGGTACTCAGGATATAATGGATTCCGGATATGCAGGATTGCGGATATGAGGAACACGGTATATGAGGGATTCCGGATATGAGGAACACGGTATATGAGGGATTCCGGACATGAGGAACACGGTATATGAGGGATTCCGGATATGGGGAACACGGTATATGAGGGATTCCGGATATGAGGAACACGGCATATGAGGGATTCCGGACATGAGGAACACGGTATATGTGGGATTCCGTATATGAGGAACTCAGGATATGAGGGATTCCGGATATGCGGGATTACGTATATGAGTAACACGGTATATGAGGGATTCCGGATATGAGGAACACGGTATATGAGGGATTCCGGATATGAGGAACACGGTATATGAGGGATTCCGGACATGAGAAACACGGTATATGAGGGATTCCGGATATGGCGAACACGGTATATGAGGGATTCCGGATATGAGGAACACGGCATATGAGGGATTCCGGACATGAGGAACACGGTATATGTGGGATTCCGGATATGAGGAACTCAGGATATGAGGGATTCCGGATATGCGGGATTACGTATATGAGTAACACGGTATATGAGGGATTCCGGATATGAGGAACACGGTATATGAGGGATTCCGGATATGAGGAACACGGTCTATGAGGTATTCCGGATATGAGGAACACGGCATATGAGGGATTCCGGACATGAGGAACACGGTATATGTGGGATTCCGGATATGAGGAACTCAGGATATGAGGGATTCCGGATATGCGTGATTACGTATATGAGGAACACGGTATATGAGGGATTCCGGATATGAAGAACACGGTATATGAGGGACTCAGCATATGCGGGATTACGTATATGAGGAACACGGTATATGAGGGATTACGGATATGAGGAACACGGTATATGTGGGATTCCGGACATGAGGAACACGGTATATGAGGGATTCCGGATTTGAGGAACACGGTATATGAGGGATTCATGCCATGAGGAACACGGTATATGTGGGATTCCGGATATGAGGAACTCAGGACATGAGGGATTCCGGATATCCGGGATTACGTATATGAGGAACACTGTATATGAGGGATTCCGGATTTGAGGAACACGGTATATGAGGGATTCCGGATATGAGTAACACGGTATATGAGGGATTCCGGATATGAGGAACACGGTATATGAGGGATTCCGGACATGAGGAACACGGTATATGAGGGATTCCGGATATGAGGAACTCAGTATATGAGGGATTGCGGATATGAGGAACTCAGGATATGAGGGATTCCGGATATGCGGGATTACGTATATGAGCAACACGGTATATGAGGTATTCCGGATATGAAGAACACGGTATATGAGGGACACAGGATATGCGGGATTACGTATATGAGGAACACAGTATATGAGGGATTCCGGATATGAGGAATACGCTATATGAGGGATTGCGGATATGAGGAACACGGTATATGAGGGATTCAGGACATGAGGAACACGGTATATGTGGGATTCCGGATATGAGGAACTCAGGACATGAGGGATTCCGGATATGCGGGATTACGTATATGAGGAACACGGTATATGAGCGATTCCGGATATGAGGAACTCAGGATATGAGGGATTCCGGATATGCGGGATTACGTATATGAGGAACACGGTATATGAGGGATTCCGGATATGAGGAAAACGGTATATGAGGGATTCCGGACATTAGGAACACGGTATATGAGGGATTCCGGATATGAGGTACTCAGGATATGAGGGATTCCGGATATGCGGGATTGCAGATATGAGGAACACGGTATATGAGGGATTCCGGATATGAGGAACACGG
Organism: Acanthosepion esculentum; assembly: GCA_964036315.1. NCBI lineage: Eukaryota > Metazoa > Mollusca > Cephalopoda > Sepiida > Sepiidae > Acanthosepion > Acanthosepion esculentum. The sequence continues at coordinate 147,258,328 of OZ038477.1, read as the reverse complement.
TATATGAGGGATTGCGGATATGAGGAACACGGTATATGAGGGATTCAGGACATGAGGAACACGGTATATGAGGGATTCCGGATTTGAGGAACACGGTATATGAGGGATTCCGGCCATGAGGAACACGGTATAAGTGGGATTCCGGATATGAGGAACTCAGTATATGAGGGATTCCGGATATGCGGGATTACGTATATGAGTAACACGGTATATGAGGGATTCCGGATATGAGGAACACGGTATATGACGGATTCCGGATATGAGGAACTCAGGATATGAGGGATTCCGGATATGCGGGATTATGGATATGAGGAACACGGTACATGAGGGATTCCGGATATGAGTAACACGGTATATGAAGGATTCCGGATATGAGGAACACGGTATATGAGGGATTCCGGACATGAGGAACACGGTATATGCGGGATTCCGGATATGAGGAACTCAGGATATGAGGGATTCCGGATATGCGGGATTACGTATATGAGGAACACGTTATATGAGGGATTCCGGATACGAGGAACACGGTATATGCGGGATTCCGGATATGAGGAACACGGTATATGAGGGATTCCGGATATGAGGAACACGGTATATGAGGGATTCCTGATATGAGGAACACGGTATATGAGGGATTCCGGATATGAGGAACACGGTATATGAGGTATTCCGGATATGAGGAACCCGGTATATGTGGGATTCCGGATATGAGGAACACGGTATATGAGGGATTCCGGATATGAGGAACTCAGTATATGAGGGATTGCGGATATGAGGAACACGGTATATGAGGGATTACGTATATGAGGAACACGGTATATGAGGGATTCCTGACATGAGGAACACGGTATATGTGGGATTCCGGATATGAGGAACTCAGGATATGAGGGATTCCGGATATGCGGGATTACGTATATGAGGAACACGGTATATTGGGGATTCCGGATACGAGGAACACGGTATTTGCGGGATTCCGGATATGAGGAACACGGTATATGAGGGATTCCGGATATGAGGAACGCGGTATATGAGGGATTCCGGATATGCGGGAACACGGTATATGAGGGATTCCGGACATGAGGAACACGGTATATGAGGGATTCCGGATATGAGGAACTCAGGATATGCGGGATTCTACTGAATTTCCTTTCCTCATGACAGTATTATTTAGTATCTGTACATTTTGACTTCTCTTGGGTCACTTCTCATCGATCCGTTGATCGTAAATTTGATTCTTAATAAATACCCTCTTTAAGAAGACCGAACGATGCAAATTGATGATGAATTCATTGTAATTATATATCAACCAGGAATATTTGAATAAAACATTCCATAGTAAATATCTACGTAAAAACGCTTTGTGGCCGAGCCTAAAAAAAACTCTCACCATTTTAATAGAATCTAGTTCAGCTTTCTCTCAATCAACGAAGGTTTTCCTTTATTATTTCTGCTCATGGAAGCTGGTGATTTTCATTGGCGATCAAGTGACAACAAGCCCTTCTCGATACTTCATTGTTCTCATTATTTTAACTGATTTCTCACGCTCGCCAGTATTGATAGATTGAACACTGACCGGAATTTACAGAATTTTGATTGTAGTTTTCTTGTAGTGCCTCGATATTTATATGGTTTTTAACTTTTATTCTGTTCTTTGTTGCAACAGAGAAATTCACAAGCTCACAAATTTTAAAGAGATCTAGTATTTGGAGACGTTTGAATTTTAATTAACACTCACGAGGACAAATTGTGTCCTTGACTTTCAAAATATTGCTATTATTATTATCATTATTATTATTATTATTGCTGCAGCTGGTGTTGTTGTTCTTGTCTATGTTATTGCAATGAAGTTACAGTGCCAATTAAATGTAAGCACAATAGTTGAATCCTCCATTTCCCGTCTGCTGTGTACTGGAGAATGATGGAGTAGTTGTTTTTATATACACCTGTCCAACATCGTCGTTCTCACCTTTGTACGGAATTTAGGTGTGAGATCGTTTACTTCTGCATCTAGTAGCCGGGAGTAAGTCAACATCAACCCCGCGCCTTACTTGCTTTGACAGTATGATGTGAAATATATTACCTACTTAATGATCCATTATTCTTATTTGCACAATATATTAATGTTTCAGATAACTTCTTGTGACTGAAGAAAATGTATTGGTCGTAATATTTTTGCAGAATAAGCACTGCAGTCAACTCCACTCCAAATCAATGAAAGAAGGTGCAGCGTTGACCTACAGTTTATGCTCAAACGCTAAATACGTCCTAGCATAAGGATGAAGTAATTTGATGAATATATATGATGAGTTATTTATTGCCGACAGTTGTACAGAATTGTATATTAAATTAATTTTATTTTGAAGATAATAATGGTTTTATTGATACAAGTCTTACTAACTTAACCCAAGGCTGAGGAGAAGAAGATGTGAATTCATACCTTTCCCAAGCGTATTTGCGCGTAATTGAATATAACGAACTCAAGCGAAATTGGAACTCGGCCCTCCGATTAATAATCCCAAGCCCTTATCCATTACACTACCCGCTCATCCAATCTTGCAGCACATGGTATTCCCAAGCAGTCACTCCTCTATGTACTGACCAGTCTTAAATATTATACGGGAACCGATGTTTCAACATTATGTTGCCGTATGGCTAGCTGTATAGAGTTTTATTTAATATGAGAGCATTACCGTAGAGGATTAACTTCTATATTTCTTGTATATTGACGTTTCCAGAGATTTTGTTTTATTTCCCTTTCCTCTTCTTGACCAGACCAGTGGTATTGCTGTTGTCTTCATACCCAACGGTCGCGATTTCTATTCTTAGATTTTAATATTTGGAGAAACTTTCTGTAATTTTCTGAGAGATGTGTTCCTTTCGACGTGTGTTAGCAGACAACTACCTTGATTCTAGTCTTTCGTTACTTATATCAAGTTAGCATCAAGGTCCTTGTCAGTTGGATTGCCATCTCGTAGAAAATAGTTTTTATGTTGCAATTGAAAATTCATGTTCATAATCACATTGAGATTCTAGAAGGATCTCTTCTATCACGAGGAGGAGTTGATTCAGTAGTATTCGCGCAAAGATCTTGCTAGCCATGCTTAGGACGGAGATGTCACGATAGTTTTCGCAGAGTGAGCGGATTCTGGAATGATCTTTTCAATCTGAGTTGATTCAGTTGGTATTCTCACAAAGATCTTGCCAGCCGTCCCCAGGAAGAAGATACTACGATAGTTTTCGCAGAGTGAGAAGTCTTAGTTTTTGAAGATCATCACAATGTTGGCATGTTTAAAGTCCCCAAAGACGGTTTTATCTTCCCAGATTTTATGTATCGGGAGCATCTGCAGAGTCTTCCGTTCGAGGCCACCATTGGATAAAAAATCCAGGGGTACACTGACACAAGCCATCATCGACCTTGATACCTAGGAAAACGTTGTTACAATCGGTCTTCTTGTCATAGGACCATCCAAGGGTAGACCGAGACTTTCGAATCTAACTGTCAACATGAAGATGATCAGCGATGTGCTCTCAGGACGGCCCTACTCGCCCAGCGGCATTCACCACCTACGATCCTCTAGTGACTGGGCCTTCACAGCCATCTCTACCCCACCACCACTACCCCAGACGGGAGAAATGTAATAAAGAGAGAGAATGACGAACCCGATGCTCTGAGTGGGTGCCGACGACTCTTTCATGGAATTTGTCTTCGGAGTTGATGTTATTATTATTATTATTATTACATATTCCTTTTTCACATTCACTCAATGTGTGTAGAGGTTTCGCTAGATTTTGGTAAAGAAAAATCAGATTTCCCAGTTGTCCCGCCCTTTCCTCAGTATGTTCACATATCTGAAAATCGTGGAATGGACAATTTCAATTATTCTTCAAAATTCCCATTCATCCAATTTGGGATTTTTGGACAGTTGCAAGTGCTTCAACAATACGCTATAGTCAATATGATTTTGTCAGCGGTTTTCTTTATCTCCCGGGCACGGCCTTGTAATTTTCTTCTTCATCCTTTTGTCTTCATCCTGGGATCCATTGCCTCGTTTACAATCTAGTGAGATTTTTTTTCACTTGATTGGTTTGGTTCTCACATCTCAGTTGTATTTTCGTGGACAGCTTCTGGAATGTTCTGATACAAATCTGTGCACATGATCGAGCATCGATCATTTGCCCACTTAACCCTCTCGTACCATTTTGCATATTCCAATTTCAGAGTGCCTGCTGCTTTCATTTACGATGTCTTTTGTAGCCTTGTCGTTGTCCTCAAAGGGCAACATTTACAGATATATATCTTTGACTTGACGGTTTTTGCTTTGATATGCTTATACATGTTCGGAGTTAAAATAATAATGAAATTCTGTTTCTCTTTCCTTGTTTCTTGAGGGGATTCACGGAGTCCCGACCCTGTTTCTAGTTTATATGAAATTACACGTGTCTCTTTATGTCCATAATGTCCTTCTCAAAATTACAGACTTCGTTGTGTTGCACAGGTCATTTTCTTTGTGTGTGTATAAAATTCATAGATTTCTTTCTGTCTGGTGTGTATATTATTTTTGATTTAGGAGGAATTATGTTTAGTGCTTAATTTCTTTTATAAGATTTTTTTATTAGTTTGAATGTGTAATTTGCAGTCTGAGCCCCTCGCTCAATTCCAATGAAAATGTCCTGAAATTTTTCATTTATATGTAAATTTGCGTGATTAATTCGAAAATAACAGTAAAAGTTTGCGAAAATCTACTGTTTTGGAGTTATCGACAATAAAAGTTCGGACTAATTCGCGTCGCGGTTACGGCACCGCAGCCATTACTGGCATTGTTTACATACATTGTCTTGATTAAAGCGCGCGCGATTCGAAACTTTGCGAGAAATTTAAAAAGAGCATGATTATTTACAAAATAAAAAAAATGCTAGAAAGGAATTAATAACAAGAATAAATTTAATGTTAATTTTTTTTAATTAAATTTTGAGTTTTAAAAAGCATGATTATTTACAAAAAGAATGTATATTTAAGCATGCTTATTTGCAAAATAGCAATGACAATTGATTAAAGGCTACGTTTTACAATGATATTCACAATTTTATTTTTATAAAAAAGCAAAAAAAATTTTCATTATAAAAAAAAACAATACTTGTCATTGCTTTTCTATATAATTTAAACTAATTTACCCCAAAAAAAAATTACCCAAAAAACAAAAAACAAAATCCAATACAAGCTTCACTTTCAAAAGTGTCTAAAGATTTCTTTTTGTTTTACGCAATAATCGAGACGAATAGGACCAGTAAAAAGGCCGTTAAATGAGTAAGCTGTAAACAACGCCACTAATGACGGACGGACGCACCCGACGCGAATAGACGTGAATTACTCCGAAGTTTTATTGTCGATAACATCAAAACGTTAGATTTCCGCAAACTTTTATTGTTATTTTCGAATTAAGCAAGTACATTTACACCTACATGGAAATTTTCATTAGAAATGAACGCGAGGCTTACCCGTTTTAGTTGTTATGGTGATGGTGGACGGACGCGAATGTTCTCCTTTATTTGCTGTGTCTTTTCAGTACATAGATCATGGCTCTCCACAATTTCTTGTCCTTCAGTATCTGTTTGTATTCTTGAGATGAGGTATTATGTACGCTAATAACATTATTCGGACTATTGTCCTCATCTTTGTCGCCATATTTATTACAACGTTTCAGCCGTTGTACGCTCCGGCCTTCTTCAGGTGGTTGGAATGTCGAACTGAACCAAGGACACATGGCACAGTGGATAAAGGCGTTAGTTAGATCCAGTTATAGGACCCAAAGAGTGTTCAAAACCCGGTTAAGGCAGTAGAGAACTTTCAGAGGGGAATTACCAGGAGATAACTGATAACTGACATCCATTACACATGGCACGTGGAACTAGAACAGTCTACCCCAGTGAGCGAAATAAATGTGTTTTTTAATTTAAATTAAATATCCCGTTGGAAGCCTGAAGAGCGGGAGCGAAACCGGTTGCTTCGCCCGTTTTTAATATGTCTAGTAATAACAAGCGTCATACTTTTATTGCTGTGATAACATTTTGTACCTTCAAAAATATCTTTAAATATATATATATATATATTTAGTTTAGTTTATGAAAAACTAGGTAATCCGTATAGGTAGGCCCAAGGAGGATAAAATCCAGAGAGGTCAATGTAAATCAGAGCTAATAATTTAAATAAAAACAGACACCTTTAGGGTTCCATGTAATAAATTATTTCACGAGAGCCCTTTTAAAGGACTGCGGATCATCAGACTTTACTTGCAAAGGTTGAAACGAAAAATGAACCCCCCTCACTTCGTTAATTTACATATGCTTAATACTGCCCGTCAAAGGTGTGTCAATTTCTTTTCATTTTTCGTTTCAACCTTTGGAAGTAAAGTCTGATGATCCTCAGTCCTTTAAAAGAACTGTGGTGAAATAATTTATTACATGCAACCTTAAAGGTTTCTGTTTATATTTATATATATATATATATATATATATATATATATATATATATATATATATATATATATATATATATATATATATGATAGTATAGGATAAAGGATAAATCGTTTGGAAGAAATTTAATTTATTTCTTGACTTACCTGATGATGTTTCATCGACAACATGCAGAGTCAGGACATAATGCTATCAGTTTCAGCAAAACATTCTCCAGTCATTCATTTCCCTATCGTCGTTTAGCTTTGCAAGAGTTGGTTGAAGGTGAAAGAAAATCAGAATAGAAGAAAGTTCGGATGTCGTGAATTTATTTCAGTGGACCACAATTTGCCAGGAAGCCTGACCCACACGCCAGATTTTATGCTCTTCTTCTGCGGCAAATATGGAAGGAAACTATAACGGACTGTCGCTATAATTTCGAGAGACACCTGCAACATGTCCATTATGCGTAGCCCGCTTCATCCACTGGTTCAAACTTTGCGATCTGTTGTAATCATCATCCACTTATTCTACCGTTAAGGTCTTTAGGGTTGGTCGCGCTTAGTCTTGCAACCCCCGCTACTTCGACCTTGCCGACAAGGGTGGCCGTACCAGGAATTTAGATTTCCTGACGGAATCGCTGTCTGTGTCAATTGACCACACAAGCCCCCCTCTACCACAACAAGGAGCAATCATCAGAGGTAGGACAAATAGTAAACCTTTTATCAATTTAACATGATTCATTTTTATTGAAGCTTCATCAGAGAATAAGATATGGAAAAAATATTCTGGTATTTTTATCTCTGTGTTTGGGTATTTGATTTGTTAAGCAGCGTTAGTATAATTTATGGCGTTCGGAACTCAGGGAGAGAAGACGGGTACTTTCGAGGCTCCAAATCTTTTTTGTTGTTGTTTTTCTCCATATCTCATTGTCTGATAAAACTTTAATAAATGTGAAACATTTTAGATTGATAAACGTTTCCTATTTGTTCTTCGGTCTATCATTCTGTCGGATTCCGATCCATATTTGATCTGTATCTAATCCCGATTCACACATATATATATACATATATATATATATATATATATATATATATATATATAGAGAGAGAGAGAGAGAGAGAGAGAGATAGATAGATATATAGACAGACAGACAGATACATACATAAATACATACATACACACACACAAATATATATATATTCACATTGCATATCCGTTTTTTGATTTTGTCGAGAACCTCGAGATCAATAGCGGGGCCACTAGACCATAGATGGTAACAATATTACACCGTTCAGAGAAACCAAACGACACTACACTTGACATCCATATTTCTTTGAGCCATCTACCCAGCATAATCATTCTCACTCTATAAGACGCAGATTATCCGACAAATCATTCTCACTCTATAAGTCGCAGATTATCCAACAAATTATTCTCATTCTATTAGTCACAGATTATCCGACAAATCATTCTCACTCAATAAGTCGCAGATTATCCGACAAATCATTCTCACTCTATAAGTCGTAGATTATCCAACAAATTATTCTCATTCTATTAATCACAGATTATCCAACAAAATATTCTCATTCTATAAATCGCAGATTATCCGACAAATCATTCTCACTCTATAAGTCGCAGATTATCCGATAAATCTTTCTCACTCTATAAGTCGCAGATTATCCGACAAATCATTCTCATTCTATAAGTCGCAGATTATCCGACAAATCGTCAAACGAGGCAATTTTCTATTGAGCTAAAGCCGAGCATAAAGTGGCAAGTAAAGAGCATTTACACCAAAAATCTTTATACAGTTCATCTAAAGACATTTCCAGGAATTCAGTTGCCATACCATTTCATAGATTATTCAATCAGTTAAACTGATTTAAACGTAAATAAATGTATTCACATTTTTAACTGGTACGTTTGCCAATACCGTACCTTAGTGCAGTGTGGCTGGGGTGCCGCTAATGACTTACAATAAAGCTTCTTCTATCCGCACCCATTCTCTGTCAGGGTTCTTGATAAGATCCAGAGACGGATATGCAATGTGATTGGCCCTGATCTGTCATCTCGTCTGCAGTCGCTCTCTCACAGACGCGATGTTGCATCGCTCTGCCTTTTCTGCAAGTACTTCCACGGTAATTGCTCCGATGAGCTGCTTTCGCTTGTCCCTAAGCCTCGTGAATTTAAGCGTCCTACGAGGCTGGCATCCCGTTCCCACCCCTTCACCGTTGAAACTGTTAGATGTGGACGTCTCTTTTACTCCAATAGCTTCATGTCTCGCACATCTCGCCTATGGAACTCCCTTCCCTATTACTGTTTCCATGACAAATACAATCTCCAACGGTTTAAGTGTAGCGTCAATCGTCATCTCCAGTTGCCTTGATATATCCACTTCCCTTCTCCACTTCCTTTCATCTTTCATTCCTATTTGCTCTCGCTCTAAATCTTCTGTAACCCCCTTGCCTTGATCGACCCTCCGTCCTTCTCTTTCTCCACATCCCTTCCTTTACCACTCCTGCTCTTCATCAAACCCTTCTGTAACCCCATGCGTGATAGTGGCCACCAGCCTTGCTGGGGGTGATACGCTTAAAAAAAAAAACAAAAAAAAAACTCTGTAACATTTATTGATATTCAGATTAGTCCTCTTTTTGATGCTGCCCTTTGTCGATCTCTCTTCCTGCCTCCAAGTATGGTACCCAGCTGGAAAGGGTTTTTCACGTTCCTCTTGTTTGGTAATGTGTTTCAACTTCTGCTTCCTGATGATGTTGGGTACGTTATCATTGAAGCCGTGGCTTGTCTGATTTTCTGGAGGACTTCTACTTATGTAACGTGTTCAGGGTGGGGACTTAATCAGTTTAGGTAGATGAACAAGGCGACATCAACACAAGTAAACCGTTGATAACCAATTAAGGAATTCATTTTAGTATTTTGACTTTTATTGGCACTATTCTCAAAGGATTAAAAATTAGTTATACTTTTGTTTATTTATATCGGCGTATATTCTGAATACCATGGAATAAAGACCTTGAATGCCATTATACAATATCTACCATCCAAATACAATTTTTGATAACAGGAGAGTGTACCAATTAATTGTTTTAATTGACAACCCTGAATAAGAAATGAATCTAAAGTATTAAGTGCATTAAAATTTCACAATTTTCGTTACTTAGAAAAATGTTTCCTACGGTGTGAACACGGTTTCGCTTTCAGATATGATTCTCTAGTTTTTACGAATTTTGTCTATTTCTAGCTTATTTAAATTTGTTTATTTAGTATTAATATCCCCGGGGAAGGCATGAACCCTCCCTACCATGTGTTCTATCTCTGGATATCTTGACAAGAAATGTCTGGCCACTAGCAAGACACAACAGAAGACGGGGAAGTGAGCAATTGAAATAAACCCATCTTCTGTAACTGCATTACTACCAAGGCAATCATTTGAATTGGATTGGTTTGGTTTATACTCAACATCCCAGAACGCCATCTTAAGGTCAGATAAAGGTTTTGAATCGCGATTGCTTTGGGTATAGTCTGATGTTATATGTGCAGTAGTAAGTTATGTAACGCTGTTGCAGCTCTTTTCAACCTTTACGTGGATCAGTTATAATAACTAAAACATTAAGTACCAACCGACAATTTTATACTGCTCACTCAATCCTATATTGATGTCCATTTTATAATGCATTTTTCAAAATGTGACTTACCCCCAGAACTGTACACCTTGGGAGCGGGGATATAGTATCGAATTCTGAGACGCCGAAGACAAAAAAGTTTCCCTTTATTTTATGAAAAGTTTAATATTGAACATTTAGGTACTGTTACCCTACAGACAATGTATAGAAATATAAAATCAATTTTTCCCAATGTATTTCAACCAATTAAAAAAAAAAAAAAACGTGTGTGTGGTAGATAGAAGATGGCGATTGACGTTGCATTTAAATTTTTGAAGACTGTAGTTATATGGGAAGTAAGGAAACGGAAGGGAGTTACACAGACGGGAAGTGCGAGAAAAGAAACTGTTGGAGCAGAAGTGGTCGTTACATTTACCTAGACGCCAATTTGTATAAATGACGAGGGAAGCCTTGTCACGCTGGTGAGAAAGTTGTGATCGGTTACATTGCAGATGATTCTTTGGATTTAATTAAAAACTTCAAGATAAATAGCAGGAGCGCCTGGCCAGATATGGCAGCAGTATTCAATGAACGGATAGATTTGTAACTGTGCAAGATGGACTCTGACGAGAAAAACCTTCCGGCACGACACAATGACCCAAGTTTCCTTGCAGTGGATGCAGCAACTGATTTGACGTAGTCGTTCCACTTCAAGTTGAAACATGAGGCCAAGAAGGTGCGTGGGTATGTTGCTCTCCATGAGTCAAGCATCAGCTATACTTATGGTGGGCAGGAAAGTATCACAATGGTGATTAAATGAAAGTAGTTTCGTTTTGGTGGTATTAAAATTTACAAGCCATTTTTTGTCCCAGTTAACCACTAATTTGAGGTCCTTTTCTAGAGCAGCGGCCAGGTTAACTTTTTCAACTCTGACGGTTTTACTATTGATACGGCATAAATGGTAATGTTATCTGCATAAATACCTACTTGGGAATTGATGACATCAGGAAGATCATTGATGAAGATCAGAAACAGCGTAGGACCCAGGGTAGAGCGTTGTGGTGGGTGGGACACCCGGTTTGTGTGAAAGGATCTGGAAGTGAGCCTGTTCAAAACGATTTTCATTTCACAGTCTGGTAGGAAAGATTTGATTAAATCAAACAAACGTCTAGTATTACCGGTAGCCCTGGAGCTTACGTAGAAGACGAGCGTACCAAGGTTATGGATATTCCGGGATAAAAAAAAAGTACTTGATGTTCGTTCTTGTCTCGGCGACATTATATCATATCTTAATATGTATCTGTAATGGCAAAAGCAACATGGATCAATCAGGCTAACGGAAGAAACCACATAAATTTCTTTCAGACTTCCGCGCTATTCAGATTGCGTTCCTATCTCAAGAACATGTCAGCTTATCAGGAACGGTATAACTGTCACAGCGAACAGTTAAAAAAAAACGAAACACTGATGATACAAAATGATAGTGACTTTGATGGGTCAGCGAAGAAGAAAGGCATAATGCAAATGGGTGTTTCTTTTCACTCCACATAAAATTACTGATTTACACTATTTGCCGTATTCATGACGTTTCGACCATTGTACACTCCGGCCTTCTTCAGGTGATATACGTTGGAATTTTGAAGCGAACACTTGTTAGATTGTTCTAATTCTACGTGCCATGGCCTTTTGGGATATCTCAGTTTCAGTTAATTCCCTTTAGGAAATTTAAATCTCCACGTTTTTATCTCCTTGGCCAGGCACTGAACTCACAAATCACCGATGAAACATGGCCCAATTGATAAAAGCGTCGGTTGAAGTAATCGAAAAATAGACTTGATTCAACGAGTTGTGAATTCAATAACTGGCCACAGCAAAGCTTGAAATTGAGAGCATTCTACCCCAGTGGACAGAATAAACGGTTCGGTTCGAAATACCAACGTATATCACTTGAGGAAGGCCGGAGCGTACAACGATCGAAACGTCGTGAATATGTCAGTAAAGATAAGGACAACAGTCCGAACGATGTAAATAATGTAAATACTTAAAATAACTCATCTCAGAAATATAAAGAGATAAAATTACTGAATTTGCCTTAAGCTTTTGTAAACCGATGGTATAATAGAAGTGAAGCTAAAAATTACAATTCGATATTAGTGGCTAATTCATTTTAATGAAGAAATAGTAAAAGTCAAGTTTTGAAAATGGTAATTTGAGATTTCAGTTACGAAAACTTGAAGAGGCGTCAGTCAAGACAATCAAAGCACCATAATGTTTTGTCTGCTGTGATGAAAAATCCTTCAAAATCTCAGAGATTGTAAAAATACACAGTTTATTAACCGGGCATTATTAAAAGACATTCTATCTGTGTGTGTGTGTGTGTGTGTGTGTGTGTGTGTGTGTGTGTGTGTGTGTGTGTGTGTGTGTGTGTTGGTGACCCAAATGTATTTCTTGAACTGGCAGTGAAAACTTCTGCGTGAAGAGTTATAAACAATTAAGATTGGTCCGAGACATGATGAAGTAGTTATCGGCATTTTTATCTTTTAATGACCCCTGTGTGTTCTTAGACCTATTTCCATTTTCGTGTGTTTTTGTCACCATGCGTGTATATATGTGTATGTGGGTCACAAACACACAAAAAAAAGAGATTGTCTCATATCGAGAATATTTAACATCGAAAAACATAAAGGAGAAACAATTAATTATTTTTAATAATTTGTGGAAATCTCCACCCTTTGCCTGATGACGGTCACGAGACCAGAAACACGTGTAGCAAAATTATGGAAAATAAAGCATAATATTTAAAAAAAACATCCGCATTACATCGAAAAACGTTTGCAGTTTCTCTCTACATATGCACACTTTTCTCACGTTGAAACTACTATAACCTCTTCCTTTTATATATATATATATATATATATATATATATATATATATATATATATATATATATATATATATATATATAAATCAGTGTATTGGTGGATATCAACAAATCCTTAAAACGAAAAGATACTTGAAGAAGCACATCCACATTACATCGGAAAACGTTTGCAGTTTCTTCCTTCTTTTTAATATACACACTTTTCTCTCGTCGGAACTACTATAACCTCTTCCTTTTATATATATATATATATATATATATATATATATATATATCAGTGCATTCGCAGATATCAACTAACCCCTACAACGAAAAGGTGTTTGAAGGAGCCAAGTCCATTTCCCAGCGGAAATTGGCTGGCGTAACAGTATGAAGCTACTGCAGAGAAAATAAAAATTCAGACATAAAAAAGAAAGAGAAGAACAATTTGGTATAACTCCCCTTTTAATAGTGTCGTAAAATTGTCATTAATCCATCGTGACAGTATAAGCGCACGTCACGAATTATTGTCTCAAACATATTCTTCAAACGACTAAATGTTGGCGACAAACTCTGCTCAGTCAATTATGCAGCAAGAACAAAATATAAAATGAATTCCAGTTGCTCAGGTGCTTGGCTAAAATGATCAGCAACTGCCGAATCTAAAATGACTGTTCACTGCGAGGCAAATGTTAAACAAAGAATCTCGTCTTTTTCTTCTTCTTTATGAGTAAGCAATCATGGCTCTCCGCAACTTCCTGTAGCTCTTAATAAATTTTGTCTTTCTATTATTTCTCGCAAACCCTGTTCAGCCATAGATATACTCAAGTTCACTACGTCGGTTATGCTTTGTTTTCCCCTGCCCTCAATCTGTCCTGTGAGTATCAAATTTTCCAAGCCCTCCTTGTCCCAGAAACCTCAACTTTCCTGACCTGGTGTTAAGTATAAATTTCCTTTTTGCTTCCATTTTCTCTTAAACTTCATCGTTGCTCTCATGTTATCCTTAGCATTCTTCTGTAGAACACCACTTCAGTTGCTTCAAGTCTCTTTTTCATCTTTGAAGAGATTGTCAAGCTCTTACTGCTATCAGAGGGACAGATATCTCGTAGCAGTTTAGTACACTTTTTCTTGTTTCTAGCGGGTTTTTTTTTTATTTATTAATTCTCTGTTTAGCTTTTGGAATGCTTCCTTGGCTGTCCCAATACACCTTCTGATTTCAGTGTCATACTTTCCGTCCTCTGTTAGAACACTTCCCAAATATTTAATCTTCCTCACTTGTTTGATTTTGGTATCTACGATTTGCAATTCGCAATCTGGGCTCATCCTTTTGCTAACAACAGTGCATTCTGTCTTCTTCCAGTTGATGTTCATTATTATTAACTATTGTATCACGCTACCGCCTCTGTCCGAATGATTGGATTGTTCTGTATCTTTGGAAACAGGAAATTCTGAATTTATATTTGCGTTTAAAACTCAGTAAATTTAAAATAATAAGTTATTCCAAAATTCGCTTGAAGTTGAAACGGAACTAACGCTTTTAATTTAATTATATGATTAAATTTGAAGTTTTTACCTTCAGTTTTTGAAACATGGTTATTACTGTGTACCGAAGAAACCATATTTCAAATCAGTTAATTTATAATATATATATATATATATATATATATATATATATATATATATATATATATATATATATATATATATAAAGTTAAGAAGAAAATCTAAAAGATGCATTTCAGTTCAATGTGTATTAAAAGCTTTCTGTCTGATTGATGACTTTTTTGTAGGAGTTTATCAGTCATTCTATTTAGTTCATGCCATAAAAATTTCTCAAATTAACATATTAGTAAAAAAACGGACTCTCTTATATTTTCAAAAAATTCAACCTTTGCGTTGTGACTGCACGCTCCAAAATTGTATATCCGTTAACAATAACACATTTCTAAAAACATATTTCGATTCGGATTTAATTTTTCGTCTCTAATGCTACCTGGATTTTACTAAAAACAAAATAATTTCCTTGTCTGAGGATGACTGAATGTACAGTTGAAAGTACTTGCAGATTAAAAAAAGACCTTATACAGCTCATAATTATTAAAAACAAGGATCATAACATTCATCGAGTGGTTCGTAGGTTAATGCAACTTTAAAATTTTGTTTGCGAAGGGATTTCGCCATTTTACTTTTCGTATGAATGATTCATGTAATATAAATTGAACTGCACTATATATTTGATATATATATATATATATATATATATATATATATATATATATATATATATGATAATAATAATAATAATAAATCAAGAATAAAACTATTTCGGTTATAATTTATTTCGTAAATCTCTCTCTCTCTCTCTCTCTCTCTCTGTATATATATATATGTGTGTGTGTGTATATATATATATATATATATATATATATATATATATATATATATATATATATATATATATATGTATGTATGTATGTATTCATCTCATCAGACAAAGCTTTTAATTAATGTAGACAATTTCAAGCTTTTGGCCTGAAGAGGTGATTATATAAACATATTATAATTGGAATTATCCATACCAGTCTCAAATCGGTAATATATATATATATATATATATATATATATATATATATATATATATATATATAAAAATGCAAAAGGAAAATTTATCATGTGACGCGTTTCATCCTCTGATGGAATTTATCAAAATTAACGTAATGATTTTATTTTGAAACAATATTTGTAAACGAAAGTAAAAACGTTGTTAGATTTTCTAAACAAATATTCATCAGTCTGACTGGAAAGTCTAGATAAATTATAGAAGTTTCTAAGTGACGTCATTTAATGTCGAATCAACAACAATGCGTAAATGATCTTGTTGAATTTTGGAATTTACCTATTATATTTTTTAAATAACAGTTTTTAACTGTTAACAGTTTTGGTGACAATCTATGTCACCTGTAAAATGATGAGACCGAGCACGACAATCTAGCACTGCGCTTAAATTGTTAAAGTACCATAGAGGAAATTTAATCAGAATAATTATCATAAAATATTGATAGAAAAGGCACAGGGGAGCCACTTTACGATGTTGGAAGAGTGACTAAAGATAATGATTATACATTATCTGCACTTCTTACCTCCTTCTGGTACGTCCGCAAAACGACCTTATATATAAACTCTCTAACTTGAGTGACTCTCGAGTCAGAGAAATTTTACTAAAAAAAAAGCCTAACGCGTAAATATGAGGACAGCTGCTACACGCTGAATTTTCATCGATTGCAACGGTTCATGAGTAGCTTTGATTGTCTTTGCAGGTTGGGTAAGGGCATTGTCTTGTAAACAAATAAAATCTCATCATTCGTTCTTTTCAGTTTTGGAAAGAAAGGGTTTATGCAATATTCTCGTTTTTAGAGCATTGACATTTACACTCCATATATATATATATATATATATATATATATATATATATATATATATATATATGTATATATATATATATATTTATATGTGTGTGTGTATGTGTGTATGTATTATGGTGTTTGCCCGTGGGGCATAATGTTAAGGAAGCACTGGGGGGGTGCGTAATGTATGTTCGCTGAATTCTAATAAAGCGCGCGTTTCGTTGTTTCATTTTCTTTTGCTTTGATTTCGTTTTGTAGAGTGTATTATGTTCGTTTCGTTATCATTTCAGATATCGTAACAGAAAGATTCCGCCAAAATTAATTTCTAAATCGGAAATCCCCTGAAGAGAACAGGTGCTCTGGTAGAATATTTATGACTGGATCAATACATACACCCACCGACGTACAATGCATTCACACGCACACACAAACACACACAAATACATGTCATTCAATAAATAAGCTGAATTCTTCGGTATAAGGACTTCTAATACAGATAGAAGCTTACTCCTTTTCTTTTTACTTCTTTTTCACATGGATTTAATTTCTTTTGCAGATTAAAAAAAAACTTTGAGAGTTTTGGCGATTAACAAAGATGGCCGACCAAGAAGCATGCTCCAGGATTGAACAGCGGCCAGTTATCAAATTTTTGGTTGCTGAAGAGTGCAAACCAGTTGAAATTCATAGGAGAAGGTCAACTGTGTATGGTGCCACATGTTTCAGCCCCAAAAATGTCTACAAGTGGGCTAAATTGTTTAAAGAAGGACGGAGCAGTGTTGAGGATGAAGACAGGCCTGGGAGGCCTACAGAAGTGAGGTCTCCTGAGGTGATCGAATCAGTCAATGACCTCATTCAGTCTAACAGAAGGGTGATAGTGGATGACATTGCAAGGGCTTTGAAAGACATAAAGAACCAACGCAGGGGTCATCAATCAGAAGGAGTCATCTTGCATCATGACAACGCAAGGCCTCACACAGCAGCCCAAACGGTGCAGACCACCAACGAGCTGGGTTGGGAACTGCTCCCTCATCCTCCTTACAGCCCAGACCATGCCCCTTCAGACTTTCACCTGTTTGGTCCCTTGAAAGCGTTCACGAGAAGCACAAAGTTTAAAAGTGACGATGAATTCAAAAGTGTTGTGAGCGACTGGCTGAGACATCAGTCCAAAGATTTTTAAGCTGAGGGAATACGGAAGCTTGTGCACAGATGGGAAAAGTGTGTCACAGTGCTGGGAGACTACGTTGAAAAAAAAGTAAGCTTCTATCTGTATTAGAAGTCCTTATACCGAAACATTTACCTTATTTATTGAAAGACCCTCGTATATATATATATATATATATATATATATATATATATATATAGGTAAAATGATAAAAAATTGTGTATAATTCCAATGAATTAAAAATCATCTATATATATATATATAATACGAAAATTACTCTTTATGGTATATATATATATATATATATATATATAATGAAATTACCCTTCACACACACACAGACACATATATATATATATATATATATATATATATATATATATATATATATATATATATATATATATATATATATATATATATATAGGTAAAATGATAACAGATTGTGTATAATTCCAATGAATTATAAATCATATACATATATATATATATATAATACGAAAATTACCCTTTATGATATATATATATCTACATATATATATATATACATACATATATATATATATATATATATATATATATATATATATATATATATATATATATATTGAAATTTCCCTTCACGCGCACACACACATAAAAACTTAGAGGCGACAGTCTGTTTCATGCTAGATGCAATCGTCAGGCCTGACGATTGCATCTAGCATGAAAAAGACTGTCGCCTCTAAGTCTCTAGCATGAAACAGGTGGCCTGACGATTGCATCTAGCATGAAACAGACTGTCATCTCTAAGTGTTGACTTCTATGTTCACTTTTACATTCACACACGCTCTATCTCTGATATTGAGCAGTTTATCCCATAAATATAGCACATCTTAAGACTATATTTGTTCATATATATATATATATATATATATATATATATATATATATATATATATATATATGTGTGTGTGTGTGTGTGTGTGTGTGTGTGTGTGTGTCTTAATCTCTTAGTCTATCTAGAATGTTTTTCAACCAACCCACCAGCTCCAACTACAACTGGAATTAATGGTGTACTCGTGTACTAAATTCTTTAGATCTCCTCTTCAAGATCCTTATATTTTAATAGTTCTTTGAAGATCTTCAAAAATACATTAAAATCTGCATGGACTGCCATGTCAATAAGAAATTCTGTTTTCGTGGTCTTTGATCACAATGTCTATGGAATTAGATTTGATTGTTCTGTCTGTGTGTATTGTAAAGTCCCATATAATTATTACAGGTTCTATCTCTGTAACAATGTCTGGGTGATGTTCATACCAGTTTCTTTCAGTTTGCTTGCCATCTGCCCGGGATATAATAAAAACTACATCCGGCAGCAAGGACTCTGACCGAGAGACTGGAAGTTTTGAGTAGTGTGGAATCATCTCTTAATTGCTGTTGTTCCAAGATTCCAAAAAAAATCATTATATTAAGAATACCAGCAATATATTTATAAAAAGATAATCACCAGTTGTAATACATTTTTATAGCAAAATGACAATCAGTACAATACTAAACTATAAAAATACATTTTTATAATAAAATTACCAGCAATACATTTTATCATCTACAAACTACATATCTGAACATACCTTTGCTCTGAAAGTATAAAATTATGAATGTCATATACCGTACCTATGAACACTAATGGGTATGCCCCAATCCTCATAAATACGTTGTACACTATTGTAAGTAGGGGTCATATGCTGTCTAAGTAGGCCACCACTGGCAGTGGTTTACCTATTTCACGGCGCTGGTGAGTATTGTCTTTTTGTGGATGTTACAAAGATTATGATTTCATTTCTGTTTTGGTTATTTCTCTTTCAGTAACCTTTCCTAGGTTACAACAATGTACAAAATATCTGTATTTAAAGCCATAAAATTGCTTACAAAATATTTAGCTTTTGGCATTAAATAACCTATATTAGTGTTGATATGCCGCTAAACACCAAAGACACCTATCTTCCCGTAACAGTTGCATATTTTCCAGACATTGGCCCATTCCGTTATGCCGAGATTTAAATTCAGTGAGTGGGTAAACCGTGCAACCTAATACAAATTGTTCAATTTCTGTATATTTATGACAAAATCTGCATATAAGGTTAACACAATTTTTCATTATATGTGTTTGGTAATTTCTAGTTAGCAAGTACTAGTCTTGTACTGCAGGAATAAAGCCTTTGGATTAATCTTTTATTCCTGCACTACGTAACCACTACAGGGTACGCGATTTGTCTACATCAGCTTCTTTGGTACGGGTAGCGTATTGACCATGAAGAAGCTTGTCATTGTTTCTGCATTTGGTATATTACATTTGTTTTAGCTTATGTTTAATGTGATTTGCTACTGCAGTAGTTAGGGTTAGGGTTTATTTGCACTTCTTCCACCACTTGACGTTTCATTTCGAATTTGTTTATTATTGAATAAAATTTCTTAATTGTTTCACACAAATCATCATCAAGTCTTCCGTAGTTTCCAGGTATCTTTGAAGACCAATTGTTGTGGTGTTGCATAACAGTTCGCTCAATATCAGTTATGGCCCAATTAAACTGTATTGCAACACAGGGACATTCAATCTGTTTATGGCTTATATACTGTCTTGTAAATTCAACTCTCTTTATTTAACTCCAGACGTACAGGCTTGTAGGGTTCTTCTTTTACATTCTCCTTCTTTTGGGTATGCAGTATTCCATCGCTGACTTATAGATATTTATAGGCTTCTTCTTGTTCCAGTTCCCTAATGTTTGTGACAAAATCCAGATATATTTCCCGAGTTTCTATAATTGTCTCTTTCTTGAATGTTGCTTTTTTTACACGTTAATCTAATCCGAAATCCGTACCGATGTCACCACTGAAACATTTTACAGTATCAACGTCTTTGGCTAACGAATCTGTTATCATTCATGTAGAATAGTTAATCAAACACTTTCGTTTTTACTTCGTATCCATAGTTATTACTGTTTAGTTCCTGCGAACGGGGGATTAATTACCTTCAGGATAGAAGAGCGACAGAGAGTCTTCTTGAAAGATTCCTCGTTAGATAGTCAAACACCAGGAGGTCGCAGTAATTTGGGTGCGATTTAGGTACAATATTTTCCATAGTTTCATGATATATTTAAGGAAATTTACTATCACCGAGGAGATTTTATACGTTTCCAAAGACTGAAGGATCAAAGAATGTGGCACACTAACAGAGGCTTTATGGTAATCTATCCAAGATTTTTACTTTTTCTTACAGGATCATTTTATTTATCAGTAGTTGATCTTTGCAACCATATGAACCTCTTCGACATCCCTTCTGTTCCAGGGGAAGAATATTGTTTTCATCAAGAAAAGAGTACGCCTGGTCAGTAAGCACAGACGTGATCACTTTATATGTGTTAGAAGACATGTTATTGGCCTATAACTTTTTGTAGGATCTATTCCGGAATTTCATTAGAGTCATTAATTAGCATGAGTAAAGTTTGCGCAAGAGTTTTATGGATTGATAACAGATGATAGAGCCAACACTTTGGTAACTTGTCATTTCCTGGGGATTTCTGGTTTGGGATTATGTTAGAGCTTGCCTAACATTATTCTTGCGCATGTTTATCCTTCATTCTTTCTTGTTTTCGTTAAATCCACTCTGCATAGGAATTATATTCCTTTGGATTCCTCCAATATATTCTCTCGAAACGTTTGCCCTTCTTCACTAGATTGTGGCTTGTTGATTTCTATAACTGCTTTTCCAGTTTCCCTGTGAAACCTCTTGAGGCCTGTTTTGGAATAAGTTATTTTTTCGATAGAACACCTACATATTTTCCTTTTCTCTGTGACTTTAATTGCAGTTTCTGTTTAAATAATTCCTTTTTTGGTGTAATTTAATTTACTGCTTTAATTTTATGTTTCTGCTAGATCCTCTTTCTTTTCCTTATTATTATTATTATTATTATTATTATTATTATTATTATTATTATTATTATTATTATTATTTCCGTTGATATCTGCCGTTTACACATTTCTTTCCGGGTCCCGCCCAGGGACCTAAGGTTAGAAATGGTATCATGACACTTTCCACTGAAAAAAAAAAAATTAATTATTGCATAGAAAAAGCCCTTCGTAAAGTGTGGGCTGTACTTGTCAGAATAATTTTTTGTAGCTCTTTGAGGCATGGACTTCGAGGGATCCCTTCAATTAGTCTACTAGAATCTTTTCCAACCAATCCTAAGGCTCCAACTACAGCAGGGATTGTTGATGTTCCCATGTGCCACATTTTTGAGATTTCTATTTTTAAGGTCCTTGTAATTTGACAGCTGTTTGAATATCTTCAAACATACATTGCAGTCTGCAGGGACTGCCATATCAATAAGGAGGCATTTTTGTTGTTTGTGGTCTGTAATATCAATGACTGGGCGGTTGGCTTTGTTTGTTCTGTCAGTGTGTATTGTGTAGTCCCATATGATTGTAACAGGTCCGATCTCCGTAACCGGGTCTGGGTGGTGTTCGTACCAGTTTCTTTCAGTTTCCATCCCGTAGAAGTTGCAAATTTTCCAGTGCAGATATTGGCCCACTCTGTCATGCCGGGTTTTATATTCAGTGGGTGCCAATAACGTGCAACCTGATACAAGATGATCAATGGTTTCTGGATATTTATCACAGAATCTTCATTTTGGGCTAACACAGTATTTTAGTATATGTGCTTGATAATTCCTAGTTAACAAGCATTGGTCTTGTGCAGCAATGATAAAACATTCAGTTTCAGCTTTCAACCCTGCACTACGTAGCCACTGATGGGTACGGTTTTTGTCTACGTCAGCTTGTTTGGTACGGGCAGAGTATTGGCCATGAAGCGGTTTATCTTGCCATTGTTTCTGTATCTGGTCGGTTGCATTTGTCTTTGCTTTCTTTTTTAAGTATTCTGCAGCTTCAGTTTACCGTGCTGTACTTGTATTTCTGCGCCCATTTGAAACTCCATTTTGAACTTGTTGGCTTCCTTTATTACGGAGTATAGATGCTTACTACTTTCATGTTCCTTGGCACATACCATTATCAAGTCTTCAGTAGTTTCCAAGTATCTTTGGAGGCCAATTGTTGTAGTTTTGTGGGACAGTTCTAGTTGAACTAATCCTCTGTCTCCCTCGGATCTGGTCACATACAGGCGATCAACATCATGTTTTGGATGATGCATGCGGTAGCAAGTGAGGCGCTTTCTCGTTTTGGCGCCCATTCGCTTAAATTCAGCTATGGTCCAGTTATTATTATTATTATTATTATTTTATTTTTGTGTGTGCGTATTGTGTAGAATGTGTCATATTTATAAGGAAAGACTGGTATATGTTGAGATGAGGAAAGTATCCTCTCCCTGTCTAATTCTTACTTCATAATCATTAATAAAACTTCCCCTATATGTTCTTTGGGGAACCCGTTATCTCGATTTGGAGAAAGAGAGGAGGTCAGGGATTCTTTCGTAATAATGATGCCAGGTAACTGAATGTTGTTTGGAGACGAAAGTTGAATCATGGAATAAACTACTTTTCGTAATTTGAAGAATCAACCTTGGCATACGGTAGGTCAGAGAGTGCAACCATAACTGGCATTCTTCCAAGTTATTGGTATCATGTATCCCAGTATAAACACTGTCAAAGAATAAAGAAGAAACGATGAGGTCATAACATACTTTGCCCGTGAGTTTTATCATAAATTCAGAAAGAAAGAAAGAAAGAAAGACGGTAATGAAGAATTAGAAGAATGTGATGGATTTAACTGATGAACAAAAGAAAGAA
The DNA here is from genome assembly GCA_964036315.1 of Acanthosepion esculentum. Classification (NCBI taxonomy): domain Eukaryota; kingdom Metazoa; phylum Mollusca; class Cephalopoda; order Sepiida; family Sepiidae; genus Acanthosepion; species Acanthosepion esculentum. The sequence continues at coordinate 147,235,043 of OZ038477.1, read as the reverse complement.
AGAAAGAGTGCTAGCCATGATGAAAGAAAGAAAGAGTGCTAGCCATGATGAAAGAAAGAAAGAGTGCTAGCCATGACGAAAGAAAAAGTGCTAGCCATGACGAAAGAAAGAGTGCTAGCCATGACGAAAGTAAGAAAGAAAGAAAAAGTGTTAGCTATGAAGAAAGAAAAAAAGAAAGAAAGAGTGCTAGCCATGACGAAAGTAAGAAAGAAAGAAAAAAGTGTTAGCCATGATGAAAGAAAGAGTGCTAGCCTTGACGAAAGTAAGAAAGAAAGAAAAAGTGTTAGCCATGACGAAAGAAAGAGTGCTAGCCTTGACGAAAGTAAGAAAGAAAGAAAAAGTGTTAGCCATGACGAAATAAAAAAAGAAAGAAAGAGTGCTAGCCATGATGAAAGAAAGAAAGAAAGAGTGCTAGCCATGACGAAAGAAAGAGTGCTAGCCATGACGAAAGAAAGAGTGCTAGCCATGACGAAAGTAAGAAAGAAAGAAAAAGTGTTAGCTATGAAGAAAGAAAAAAAGAAAGAAAGAGTGCTAGCCATGATGAAAGAAAGAAAGAGTGTTAGCCATGACGAAAGAAAGAGTGCTAGCCATGACGAAAGAAAGAGTGCTAGCCATGATGAGAGAAAGAAAGAGAGCTAGCCATGACGAAAGAAAGAGTGCTAGCCTTGACGAAAGTAAGAAAGAAAGAAAAAGTGTTAGCCAAGACGAAAGAAAGAGTGCTAGCCTTGACGAAAGTAAGAAAGAAAGAAAAAGTGTTAGCCATGACGAAAGAAAAAAAGAAAGAAAGAGTGCTAGCCATGATGAAAGAAAGAAAGAAAGAGTGCTAGCCATGACGAAAGAAAGAGTGCTAGCCATGACGAAAGAAAGAAAGAAAGAAAAAGTGTTAGCTATGAAGAAAGAAAAAAAGAAAGAAAGAGTGCTAGCCATGATGAAAGAAAGAAAGAAAGAGTGCTAGCCATGACGAAAGAAAGAGTGCTAGCCATGACGAAAGAAAGAGTGCTAGCCATGACGAAAGAAAGAAAGAAAGAAAAAGTGTTAGCTATGAAGAAAGAAAAAAAGAAAGAAAAAGTGTTAGCCATGACGAAAGAAAAAAAGAAAGAAAGAGTGCTAGCCATGATGAAAGAAAGAAAGAAAGAGTGCTAGCCATGACGAAAGAAAGAGTGCTAGCCATGACGAAAGGAAGAGTGCTAGCCATGACGAAAGTAAGAAAGAAAGAAAAAGTGTTAGCTATGAAGAAAGAAAAAAAGAAAGAAAGAGTGCTAGCCATGATGAAAGAAAGAAAGAGTGTTAGCCATGACGAAAGAAAGAGTGCTAGCCATGACGAAAGAAAGAAAGCAAAAGTGCTAGCCATGACGAAAGAAAGAGTGCTAGCCATGACGAAAGTAAGAAAGAAAGAAAAAGTGCTAGCCACGACGAAAGAAAGAGTGCTAGCCATGACGAAAGTAAGAAAGAAAGCAAAAGTGCTAGCCATGACGAAAGAAAGAGTGCTAGCCATGACGAAAGTAAGAAAGAAAGAAAAAGTGCTAGCCACGACGAAAGAAAGAGTGCTAGCCATGACGAAAGTAAGAAAGAAAGAAAGTGTGCTAGCCATGACGAAAGAAAGAGTGCTAGCCATGACGAAAGAAAGAGTGCTAGCCATGACGAAAGAAAGAAAGCAAAAGTGCTAGCCATGACGAATGAAAGAGTGCTAGCCATGACGAAAGTAAGAAAGAAAGAAAAAGTGTTAGGCATGACGAAAGAAAAAAAGAAAGAAAGAGTGCTAGCCATGACGAAAGAAAGAGTGCTAGCCATGATGAAAGAAAGAGTGCTAGCCATGACGAAAGAAAGAAAGCAAAAGTGCTAGCCATGACGAAAGAAAGAGTGCTAGCCATGACGAAAGTAAGAAAGAAAGAAAAAGTGCTAGCCACGACGAAAGAAAGAGTGCTAGCCATGACGAAAGTAAGAAAGAAAGAAAGTGTGCTAGCCATGACGAAAGAAAGAGTGCTAGCCATGACGAAAGAAAGAGTGCTAGCCATGACGAAAGAAAGAAAGCAAAAGTGCTAGCCATGACGAAAGAAAGAGTGCTAGCCATGACGAAAGTAAGAAAGAAAGAAAAAGTGTTAGGCATGACGAAAGAAAAAAAGAAAGAAAGAGTGCTAGCCATGACGAAAGAAAGAGTGCTAGCCATGATGAAAGAAAGAGTGCTAGCCATGATGAAAGAAAGAGTGCTAGCCATGATGAAAGAAAGAGTGCTAGCCATGACGAAAGAAAGAGTGCTAGCCATGATGAAAGAAAGAGTGCTAGCCATGACGAAAGAAAGAGTGCTAGCCATAACGAAAGAAAGAAAGCAAAAGTGCTAGCCATGACGAAAGAAAGAGTGCTAGCCATGGCGAAAGTAAGAAAGAAAGAAAAAGTGCTAGCCACGACGAAAGAAAGAGGGCTAGCCATGACGAAAGTAAGAAAGAAAGAAAAAGTGCTAGCCATGACGAAAGAAAGAGTGATAGCCATGACGAAAATAAGAAAGAAAGAAAAAGTGCTAGCCATGACGAAAGAAAAAAAGAAAGAAAGAGTGCTAGCCATGATGAAAGAAAGAAAGAGTGCTAGCCATGACGAAAGAAAGAGTGCTAGCCATGACGAAAGAAAGAGTGCTAGCCATGACGAAAGAAAGAAAGAAAGAGTGCTAGCCATGACGAAAGAAAGAGTGCTAGCCATGACAAAAGTAAGAAAGAAAGAAAAAGTGCTAGCCACGACGAAAGAAAGAGTGCTAGCCATGACGAAAGTAAGAAAGAAAGAAAAAGTGCTAGCCATGAAGAAAGAAAAAAAGAAAGAAAGAGTGCTAGCCATGATGAAAGAAAGAAAGAAAGAGTGCTAGCCATGACGAAAGAAAGAGTGCTAGCCATGACGAAAGAAAGAGTGCTAGCCATGACGAAAGAAAGAAAGAAAGAAAAAGTGTTAGCTATGAAGAAAGAAAAAAAGAAAGAAAAAGTGTTAGCCATGACGAAAGAAAAAAAGAAAGAAAGAGTGCTAGCCATGATGAAAGAAAGAAAGAAAGAGTGCTAGCCATGACGAAAGAAAGAGTGCTAGCCATGACGAAAGGAAGAGTGCTAGCCATGACGAAAGTAAGAAAGAAAGAAAAAGTGTTAGCTATGAAGAAAGAAAAAAAGAAAGAAAGAGTGCTAGCCATGATGAAAGAAAGAAAGAGTGTTAGCCATGACGAAAGAAAGAGTGCTAGCCATGACGAAAGAAAGAAAGCAAAAGTGCTAGCCATGACGAAAGAAAGAGTGCTAGCCATGACGAAAGTAAGAAAGAAAGAAAAAGTGCTAGCCACGACGAAAGAAAGAGTGCTAGCCATGACGAAAGTAAGAAAGAAAGCAAAAGTGCTAGCCATGACGAAAGAAAGAGTGCTAGCCATGACGAAAGTAAGAAAGAAAGAAAAAGTGCTAGCCACGACGAAAGAAAGAGTGCTAGCCATGACGAAAGTAAGAAAGAAAGAAAGTGTGCTAGCCATGACGAAAGAAAGAGTGCTAGCCATGACGAAAGAAAGAGTGCTAGCCATGACGAAAGAAAGAAAGCAAAAGTGCTAGCCATGACGAAAGAAAGAGTGCTAGCCATGACGAAAGTAAGAAAGAAAGAAAAAGTGTTAGGCATGACGAAAGAAAAAAAGAAAGAAAGAGTGCTAGCCATGACGAAAGAAAGAGTGCTAGCCATGATGAAAGAAAGAGTGCTAGCCATGACGAAAGAAAGAAAGCAAAAGTGCTAGCCATGACGAAAGAAAGAGTGCTAGCCATGACGAAAGTAAGAAAGAAAGAAAAAGTGCTAGCCACGACGAAAGAAAGAGTGCTAGCCATGACGAAAGTAAGAAAGAAAGAAAGTGTGCTAGCCATGACGAAAGAAAGAGTGCTAGCCATGACGAAAGAAAGAGTGCTAGCCATGACGAAAGAAAGAAAGCAAAAGTGCTAGCCATGACGAAAGAAAGAGTGCTAGCCATGACGAAAGTAAGAAAGAAAGAAAAAGTGTTAGGCATGACGAAAGAAAAAAAGAAAGAAAGAGTGCTAGCCATGACGAAAGAAAGAGTGCTAGCCATGATGAAAGAAAGAGTGCTAGCCATGATGAAAGAAAGAGTGCTAGCCATGATGAAAGAAAGAGTGCTAGCCATGACGAAAGAAAGAGTGCTAGCCATGATGAAAGAAAGAGTGCTAGCCATGACGAAAGAAAGAGTGCTAGCTATAACGAAAGAAAGAAAGCAAAAGTGCTAGCCATGACGAAAGAAAGAGTGCTAGCCATGGCGAAAGTAAGAAAGAAAGAAAAAGTGCTAGCCACGACGAAAGAAAGAGGGCTAGCCATGACGAAAGTAAGAAAGAAAGAAAAAGTGCTAGCCATGACGAAAGAAAGAGTGATAGCCATGACGAAAATAAGAAAGAAAGAAAAAGTGCTAGCCATGACGAAAGAAAAAAAGAAAGAAAGAGTGCTAGCCATCATGAAAGAAAGAAAGAGTGCTAGCCATGACGAAAGAAAGAGTGCTAGCCATGACGAAAGAAAGAGTGCTAGCCATGACGAAAGAAAGAAAGAAAGAGTGCTAGCCATGACGAAAGAAAGAGTGCTAGCCATGACAAAAGTAAGAAAGAAAGAAAAAGTGCTAGCCACGACGAAAGAAAGAGTGCTAGCCATGACGAAAGTAAGAAAGAAAGAAAAAGTGCTAGCCATGACGAAAGAAAAAAAGAAAGAAAGAGTGCTAGCCATGACGAAAGAAAGAGTGCTAGCCATGACGAAAGAAAGAGTGCTAGCCATGACGAAATAAAGAGTGCTAGCCATGACGAAAGAAAAAAAGAGAGAAAGAAAATAAGAAATAGTAACATAAATATGCAAAGAAAGAAATTTTAATGAAAGTTTAAAGGTTACGAAAAAAAGTAAAAATCTTGAAGAAATAAATTAAGAAACAAAGAAAGAAACGAAAGAAAGAAAAGAAATTAAATGAGGTGCTAACAGTTGAGAAAGAAAGAAAGAAAGAAACGAAAGAAAGCAAGAAAGTGATACGTTTTACAGACAAAATAAATATGCAAATGTAGATCTAAACGCAAAGTTGATAGAAAAAAGTGGTAAAAAGATGGAATGGAAGAAGAAAGAATGAAAGAAGAAAATTGAAAAGAAAAAAAGCGCGGGAAGCGATTGTTGTATCTGAGAGTCGCCATAATACTTTCACCCTCGAATGCCAATTCAATGAATTCTAGAACGTGATCTATTATTGAACTTCCCTTGAAACCTTGGAAGAGAGACAAGAACATCTGTTATTGCTTCAGCGCAACAAACTAGCAGAACTATTCTTCATTTAACTATTGGCACTGATCTATCCAAAGATTAGTTCTCAGATTCCATTACGTCCAATTCATTTGAGAAAGGTCTACTGCACTCAGCCTTCTGATATGGAAATTAGAATCTGAATACTGACGAAACAAATAAACACTTCCAGTTGAAAATTGTTGGGCCTGATATTAGCATGTTATGAAGTTTGCAAAGTTTACTGATCAAAAGAAAATCCAAGTTGACACTTATTGGTAGATAATCCATCCCGTTAAATGTTTCACAAGAACCAGCATCCTTAATGAGTGGAATTAAATTTGTTCAGTTAAAATTAAAGTTATCTATAATATTTTGCTAGTATCTACTAATATCCACAGTCTTGATCGCGGTGTACATGTTATTCGAAAACCGGAATAGTTTAAAAAGGTAAAACCAAAAATGTTATCGTTTGAATTCAATGGGATTTTTTCGAGGAATTAATTATTGGTAGGTAAGTGGTATGAGCCATGAAGTCACCTTTGACGAAGTTCTACCATCGCATACGCCACATTATCAAACCTGTCCTTCATCTGGGTTTGTACATGTCAGACGGTGATTTCAAATATTCCGAATACACCAATATATATTTTAGCCGGGAGCCTCAAAAGCAACATCTCAAAACGATCATGCAAGACTTGGACGCTTAGTTGAAAAGTCATATATAGGAAATTTTTTATATATATTATTTATATATTACTAGCAGCATGGTCCGGCGTTGTGCGTGCTTGATTCAAAAATCGTACGACTCATACAGCAGTCGCTATCACTTAGTCGGTCTTGGACTTTCCGCTAACTTTGATCATGTGCATGTAAATTTTGGTGTAAATCCGTCGAAAATTGCTGCCGTGCATTCGTTACACACACACAGACACACACACACACACACACACACACACACACACACACACACACACACACACCCTGCCTTTTATAGATAGAGATATATGCGTGGTACTTATTGGAAATTTGTATATAGTTACGTATATCGGTGTTTTTCTGGTAGTGGGTGGAAAAATTGTCGTCGGAACGCCACTCATACGTACGCAGACATACCACCATAATACCATCAATTATTTTCCATTTCAAACTACCATCATAATAATTACAATTATTGTTATTACCATTCCACCACCATTACGACAATCACTTCTATCATTTTACAATAACTATTTGCTGCTACAATTGTTATTATAATCACCCTCTCCCCCCGACCATTACTACCGCATCACAATTACCATTGCCACATTTGTCCACAATTACTACTGTACCACAATTACCATTATCACATCAGTCCACAATTATACTTCCTTCCCCACCACAAGCCAAATTAATACCACCGCATAAATACCAATGAGTATAATAAATTGGAGTTTCTACCATTTACATAAGCGCAATCGCCAAAAACAAGCAAATAACCGGCTTTAAAATAATAACAAAACAGCATTAAAAATTTAAAATAATAACAATTTTACCTACCATAGTCTTGCACAGACCCCATCTTAAAAAAATAAAACAGATGGATAGATGTGTGAACGCGCGTGCATACGTATATATGTGTGTGCGAAAAAACACCATTCCGCGGACAAAATAGATGAGAACGGTTTGCGCGTTGACCATGCGACTGCCGAAAGAAGTTCACCACACAACCCAACATTGAATATAGCGACCCATTGCGTATGCATGTACGCAACGACACATGGATGCGCATATACGCTCAGTCCCACACCATTCATATATGTTTAGTTTGTGAGTTTCTGCAATGCGTGAACGTGCGTGTATGCATATCTGTTTATGTATGAGTGGCGTTCCGACGACAATTTTTCTCCCACTTCCATAAAAACACCGATATACACAACCATATATAAATCCAAAATTTAAAAATTAATCAGTTTGTCTGACGATCGCAAATAGCCAGAGTCACAAACTCACATCACTCCAACTATATATATATATATATATATATATATATAACAGTGAACATAGAAGTCAAAACTTAGAGGCAACAGTCTGTTTCATGCTAGATGCAATCGTCAGGCCTGACGATTGCATCTAGCATGAAACAGACTGTTGCCTTTAAATGTTGACTTCTATGTTCACTTTTATATTTACACACGCTCTATCTCTGATATTGAGCACTTTATCCCATAAATATAGCACACTTTAAGACTATATTTCTTCATATGTATATATATATATATATATATATATTGTGTTTGTGTGTGTGTGCGTGTTTGCGTGCGTGCGTGTGTGTATGTATTTAGGCAGCAAATCTTTGTTGTAGGTATGTCCGATTGAATAGATTACAAACATTATGCCTCCTTATTTTTATCATAATCCTTTCATATTCACGAATATTTTTCCGTATGTTACAATTAAATAAGACAATTTTACTTCCCAAGTACTTTACATCTCTTTCTGAGATCATAATCTGGGGTGCAACTGGTGAGGCAAAAACTATGTGTAGTTTTCCATTACTGAATAGCATTTCAAAGCAAAAGAAAAAATCATTAAGACGTCACATTAAATAATTTAGGCAAGTTTTGTCTACTTATTGTTAATAAGATCTTCTCATATTTACGGACAAGTTTCTCAGTAGCCTTATAAAAGGAATAAAGAAAATTATCATGTTGAGGCCTATCCATTTGATTCCCAAAATTATTAAAAAATTGAAGCCAACAATTAAAATTAATTATCAATACTGTACAAAAGTTTCAAAATGTTTACTGTAGATAGTCTAATATAACTAGGTTATAACTAATAGCTTTAAATAGATTTTTTAAATAGATAGACATCTCAATAATTTAGTTACCTCCTTTGACGTTCTGCGAGTTATTTGTACAAGATAATATTAAAAATAACATAAACATTATATTTTTAAATTGTACTGTACATACTTTTAGCGTTTTTCACTTCACTAGTAAAAATTAATTTTCGGATGACAACAACAATTTTGTCTTCACAAAAACAAGGCCCTGACGATGATATTACGCTAGTGTCGAAAGTACTAGGAAATAAAATAGATATACATCGACATGGTAATCTTCTTTCTTCTTTAATAAGGATACTAAAAGCACGTCCTATTAAGAATACGTAAGCAGAACTTATCTAAATTATTTAATGAGATATGTTTTAATATACCAGGTGTACTAGCAATATTGTCCGAATCGTGTAACAGCATATTTTTCCATCCTACAAAATATTTAATATCTAAAAAAACACTAAACTGAGTTTCTTTTTCCAGATTTTTAGATAAGACGTTTAGCCATCTTGACACCATTTACTGTAAGAATCAGTGAAAGAATCTTTGAGTTATTTAACTAAAAAGAGATTATGTTAAAATTATTTTGTGTCAGACCCGCTATGCCTTCCCAAAAATAGGAAAAATTTAAGAGAAAAACTGAATCAGGAGGTCACAACAGGAAGATGGATCATCATTTCAACTTAGAGGTTTAGAGATCAATTAGATAAGATCTAACTTAATTCATAAAACGTTTGGCACGTGAGAGAGCAGTTTCAGCTATGACAGTCCAAAGAACAGTGATAAAAGACTTGAAAATGAAATCGTACGTGAAACATGTGAGACACCTTGTTACTCTAGAACAGAAAATTCATAGGTTGGAGAGGCTGAAGATCATCTTGAATAATTTGGAAACTGATCCTCGAATATATATATATATATATATATATATATATATATATATATATATATATATATATATATAGGTACGATGATAACGAATACAGTAGCTCAATACAGAGTAGAGCAATATTATTTATTTTAGGATATTACACCAAAACATGTAAAAATCGCTAGACAATTGCTGTCGTGTTTCCATGCATATCAATGCAACACATCAGGCGAATGTAAATTACTGACGAGTGAACGATTTATTTAAATTTAAAAGCAAAATACTACCTCTTTTAACGAAAAAAAAAATCGTTATAATGTTTGGTTTGATCAACCAATCAACTATGAACTACGTTAAATATAAACTAAGCGAAAAATCAAACATTTAAAATTATTTTCATAAATTGGTCCTGACGCGTAGATTGGCAGCTAACGGCAGACACGCATAAACTGAAGCGGATGCACATGTTGCATAAATTATACAAACCATACAATGCAGTTATCTAAGAAATAAAAGTGGGGTGGAGAGGTAATTTAACAAAATGCTAAACAAGTTATATGTTTTGTGAATTTCCTACATTTAATTTTTTGTAGTTAATAAATTAATAGTTTCTTTAAGAAACTAGTAAATAATTAAAATCATATAGAATTATTTGGTAAATTAAGATATAACTCTTAAATAAAGATCCTTAATATAAGATGTTAAGAACACTAACTAATCAATGTAAAATGTCTAAAATATCAAACAAATACCAATGCATCTGCGAAAGATGTTACCAATACTACCAGGAAATTAGTACAGACTTATATTAAATCTAGATTAATCTTAAAAATAGAAAGTTAAGCCATATATAACGCAACACAGTACAATTAATATATATGAAAAAGCATTATCAAATTCCAAAGTTTAATTAAATTGTAAGGTAAAAGGTAAACCATGCTTGCAATTTACCCTTGATTCACTTCTTTGATTTAACAATTAATTTTTATCAAAAAACTGATGATTTCCAGTTTTTCATGTAAACACAGAAAATAATGTTCATATAAAGATCTACATATCCTTGCCATTTTTTAAAATTTTGATTTCACCTTAGGAATCTTATCGTCTTTTAAGCTCCAAAAATATTTAGAAATTGGTTTCTGTAAGTAGTATTGGTAAAAGACAAGATCTGTTGATACCACCTAGTCTTTAAAGAATTCATAGTACTACCAATAGAGAATTTTTCAACCGTCAGATTCTCTATTATAGAGATAATACTAAGATTAACCAGATATTTCGTTAAACATTTGTTTAGCAATGGGCATGATTCCTACAATTACATTGGCCAATATCATTAATATTTATCTTGGAACATGTATTGTGATCCAGGTTATTAAATTTGTTTAAAATATTATTATTGTGTAACTTTATAATCTTCTCAAGATTATTGGTGCAGTTATAACTTAGTTTTAATGTGTTTCTGTTAATTATTTTACTAAGAGGGTTACTTTTAGTGAATTTTTTATCGATCAATGGGAGGAAATTATGGCCTAACTTAGTATGGACTAACTGATTAAATGGGGATGTGTACCAAATGATCTTCATATTTCTGTTACTTTTCTTTGGACCACTGTCATTTCAGCGTAGTAATAACGACTATTCTTTAAATCTTTATTATACACACCGCTATATTTATCGAACACCCCTTTTCCGATGAGTGATTGCTAGTCCTACGTACTACAGACCAAGATATATGTTGTATTACAGATGGAAGGTGGTTAGAATTGGGCTGAAGATTAATTGGGTTGGCATTATTTTTCAAATAGGGTTGAAATATATCATTAACGAGATGAAAAGCCCATTTAATGAGATGGAAAGCCCACTTTTTCGTTCTTGATCGAGTTGTTTCGAATCCTTATGGGTTTAGGGGTTTAAAAAACTGCAATTCTCATTGAACGCTTACACGGCTTTGAAACAATCTCGTTAATGAAAAATGATGCCAACCAAATTTATATTCACCCCAATTCTAACCATCCTCCATCTGTAATTCAACATATACCTTCGGCTGTAGAATGTAGCATAAGCAACCAATCACCGGACAAAGATAATATTGTAAGCACAGTTTACCTTTACCTTACAATTTAAACTTTGAAATTTGATAATGCTTTTTCTTATACTTTAGTTATACTGCGTTACACTATATATGGCTTATCTTCCTATTTGTAAGATTAATATGGATGTAATATGATTTTGTATTAACTTGCTGGTAGTATTGGTAACATCAGGAACATATGTATTTGTATTTGGTTGCTATTTTTACATTTTTTTGGCTAGTGTTCTTATATGAAGGATCTTTATTTAAGAGATGCATATTAATTTACCAATTAATTCTATATATTTGAATTATTTACTAGTTTCTTAAAGAAGCTATTTATTTATCAGCTACAATTTTTATGTAGGAAATTCACAAAGCATAAAACATTTTGTTAAATTACCTCTCCACCCTATTTTTATTTCTCATGAAACTGCATTGTCTGGTTTGTATAATTTATGTAAGCATATGAATCCCCTTCAGTTTATGTATGGCTGCCGTTAGCTCCCAATCTACGGCTCATGACCTATTTATAAAAAAGTAATTTAAAATTTTTGTTGTTGTTGTTGTTGAATCCTGGTAAACAGTTGCTTTCAATTTCAGCCAAAAATTGTGACAGTTTAGTAGATGCAAAGACAGCATAAAGACAGGGAAAGAGTTAATTTAAAATAAAAAACGTATAAATTGGCGCAAATTGCTATAGGATGATTGCGTAGCGCCAATTTTCTAAGATGTTTACCTAGTTATATGTCAGTTCGTACTTTGGCATGGTGGCTAAAATACTTATTTTTCAAAATTGATGCTTCCGAACATAAAAAAACAAGACCTAGCCATACATTCTTTTTCATTCATGTCTTCTCCATGGTTGGTTTCCGTTTACCATCTCCATGGTTGGTTTCCGTTTATCTTCTCCATGGCTGGTTTCCGGTTACCTTCTCTATGGTTGGTTTCCAATTGTCTTCTTCATGATTGATAACCGAATGATTTCTCTATGATTGGTTTCTGTTTACCTTCTTCATGGTTGTTTTTGGTTACCTTCACCGTGGTTTTGAATTCAGAGGTATCCTGCTATTAGCCTGCTTGTCAATCAAGGCTAGAGAGCCCAGTTTACCCTGCTGTTTTACCCACCAATAGGTGAAGTAGAGATCGATGCATGTCTTTCCCTAGCTTATAAAATCGAAGTGGACACAATGTCAGAGATAAAAATTGACCTCGGCTCGTCGATTTCATTTTCCGCGCTGGTGTCATTGTGAGATATTACTGGTATGCCCTGGGTAATTATTTCTGCCACGAATAAATCCCTAATGTCATTGGGAATGGTCGCCAAGCGATAATAACGTTTTGTTGGCCGCACTGCAGCAAATGTAGTTCAACACCACGTACGTAGATCCACACAAAACTTTAATCTCCAGCATATATCCGAATTATTTGAAAATTAAGTCAGATGACAGTTTTTATAGCAGCGTCTCCTTTTTAGAAATCCGTCTTGAGTAGAATTGGAATTTATTCATTAGCTTCAAACTGAGAATCACTTCTATTTTTTCCCCAAAAGTAGATTGAGTTGCTTTTAATACTTCGTGGCAAGACGTTATCAAAGAATCACAGATGTTCTCCGATTCCTCTTTGTATTCTCTTTCGTTTACGAGGGCATAAAAATATTAGAAATATTTTCGAAGCATCACAAAAAAAAACATTCTCATATTATTTAAATATACAGATCACTTAGTAAACATTATATATACCGAGGGGTTCTAAAAGAGACTATTTCATGTATGTTAAAGCTTTGACAATTATTAGAATTATTAAGTTTATGTATCAAGGTGATACAGTAGAATCCCTGACAACCGGACTAAGAAGGACTTCCGGAAATGAGGAATTGGTTACAAAGTCCGGATATGAGAGTTTATATTTAGATTAAAATAAAAGAACTAAAATCAGGTTTAACATTTATTTTAAATGTTTTATAGTAAACAAAATAAGCTAATGGTGAATGAAATATAACGTAATTGATTTTAAGGAAAAAGAAATAAATTATGTAATGTTAATGAAAATTCATTAAATTAAGTATGCCACGTATGCAAAACAAATAATGTAACGAGGATTTTTTAATCGCTGTTGCATGATGATTCTTTCTCTTCTAATGTCATTCTCAACGTTTTCCGCATTTCGTTTTGCTTTTGTTCTTGAAACTTTTTGAACGAAAGAGATTTTTTTAACTCTCCGTGCGTTATTGGAATCGTCATAGCTGAATGCTGGCTTTCTTTCCATACAACTGACAACCTTTTCAATAGCTTTTTCAATTTCAGTCCAGGTTTCATCACAATTATTTTATTTTTTATTTCCTTGTTCATTGTGACAGTGTGAACGCTGGAGAATAGTTTCTTTGTAAGATTTTATATCATACAATATTGACTTTCCTATGTTTAACTAAGCCATAAGCTGCAATTAATTTCATTAGGGTCTAGTCCGTTTAAAATCTCAACTTTTTGCGATAACTCCAAAGTTGTTCTATTCCTCTTATTCCCATCATCTTTTGCACCAATACAAGCCATTAGGGTGAAATAAGCATAAGCAATTATCCAAAGTAAATTTCCTGAAAAACAGAAAATTCAAATCAGCTCCATATCACTCCGGATATGCGGGATTTCGGATTAGAGGGATGCTACTATATTTTGATCACATTATTTTCGGATTATATGATGACATGATTGACTTCAGATTGTAGACTTTGTACCAGTGCGCATGAAAATTCTGTACCATCCAGTTATACTGAAATAAATATTTTATATATCTGTATTTTATTTTTCTATAGAACTAAGACTAAAACAAACATTTCTTTTTCTAAAAAGAGCCTTTATCAATGGTCGACAGAGACAAGACGATAGTAAACACACCTTGATTTTAAAACAATAACCTCTGATGAATGATCTACATAGGTGACCAAAATAAATAAACAATTCTATTCTCTACTTTTATTCAGTAATGTACAATGAAATGAAATAAGTATGATGTTTCTATTTTCAAACCAGAATCTTGATCGTCCTGGGTAAGACGATAAACTAAATCCAGCAGCAAGGTCTCTATCCAGGAGGTTTTGAGGAGTGTGGAACCACCTCTTAATTGCTGGTGTTCCCAGGTCCACCCTATGTCCTGGTTATGACGATAAACTACATCCGCGTTCAGGATAAGACTATAAACTACGTCCAACAGCAAGGCCTCTGAGCAGGAGGCTTTGTGGAGCGTGGAACCACCTCTTAATTGCTGGTGTTCCCAGGTCCGCCCTGACCCGGGGTGGTAGCACCTGTTAGGGTCCTGGTTATGGACAAATAGTTAACCCCGAAACTGACACTACACCCGCCTCCTGAGTATGGCGATAAACTACATCTGCGTCCAGGGTAAGACGGTAAACTACGCCCAACAGCAAGGCCTCTGAGCAGGAGGCTTTGTGGAGCGTGGAACCACCTCTTAATTGTTGATGTTCCCAGGTCTACCCTGACCGGAGGGTAGCACCTGTTAGGGTCCCAGCTATGGGCAAATAGTTAACCCCGAAACTGAGGTAAAAAGCATTATAAAAGTGTAAAAATAGGTTTTAATACCAGAAATACTTTGTAAAAAATTATTACCAGAAATAAATTTTTGAAGAAAAATATTACCAGCAATACGTCTTTGAAAAAACTATTACCAGCAATACGTTTTTGAAAAAAATATTACCAGATATACTTTTTTGAAAAAATAATATTACCATCTATACATTTTTGAAAAAATAATATTACCAGCTATACGTTTTTGAAAAATAATATGACCAGCTATAGGTTTTTGAAAAAAAAATTACCAGCTATACATTTTTGAGGAAAAAATATAAAAAGAAATAGATTTTTGACAAAACAAAAATATTACCAGAAAAAAAAGGTTGTCGGCATCAAATAACTCATTGAGGTTGATATGCCGTAAAACAAAACAAACCAGAATCTTGATTCGATAAACACCAGAGACTTTACAAAAGTACTGAGATAACTGCTTTTTTTCTTTTTAAACGAGAGCTTTTCTACAACAATATAATATAATCAAGAATACAGTATTTTTCAAATTAAAAAAGGTAACAGAAAGTTGAGGAGGACCACGATCGGCCACTTTCTGAATATACATGGCACATGAAGATTTTAATTTTCCAGGAATCAGATCTGTTTTTGTTTTGTGGCATAAGCCAACCAAGGTGTACGAAAAAATTTCTCTTAGAATTTTTTCGTTTCTCTCATGAAAGAAGGAAGACTGTTTTCTGAGAGTGCTACTTCTAAGTTGTCGGCGAAATTTGCTTAATAATTTTTGGCCAAACTATTCTTGATTTTTTGCCAGCATTACCTTGATTGATGATTCTTGATATACGATCAGAGTTTTATAGCTGCTAATGGAATTCTGGATAATTTCAATGTCACCTTATGCTGATCCAATCCTCTTTCCTGTGAGTCCACAAACTTTCTTCATTGCTAAATTGACGCTTTCCCAGGTGCCTCTGACTTAAGGAAGGTTGTGAATGAATTATTCAATGACTTGCTTTTATCTTGTTTTTAAAGTGATTATTTTTCAACGCTTACAATCTTAGTCAATCTCAAACCTGATCACAGTACTCCGTCAAAAGGATATATATATGTTCTTTTTATAGAAAATATGCGTCCTCCGACAGGAATCGAAACTGTACCCAATACAGAACCTTCATATAGTTTGACGTGCTTTACCGATTGAGCCACAGAGGGGCGTTTCGGTTAGCAAGGTCGATTTTATTGTTTTTAAACTACAATTCTACATGATAACCGAAACGCTCCTCTGTGGCTCAGTCGGTAAAGCACGTCAGGCTATATGACGATTCCGTATAGGATACAGGTTCGATTACTGTCGGAGGACGCATATTTTCTAGACATTCAGGCCGGTAAATTTCGTTAATACTGTTTATAATAAGCAGAGCATTTACTTAAATATTTTTATCTATAAAAAGAACGTGTATATGTATGTGTGTGTGTGTGTGTGTGTGTGTGTGTGTGTGTGTGTGTGTGTGTGTGTGTGTGTGTGTGTGTGTGTGTGTGTGTGTGTGTATTCGTATCTATAAAAAGAACGTATGAACATTAAAAAATGTCTTAAAATAATTGTCGGACTTTGTCCATTTCATAATATATGTGTGTGTGTCCAAATGTAAAATAACGAAGAATAAAATCCCAACGTTCAAAACATTAATTTAAAGCAGGGCTTCATACAAGAGTAGAGAAATAAATATTTATTTTACACTGTTACATTAGAAGATGTAAGTTACACCTACAAAATTGCACATTTTGTTTCGACGGTTAATAAACAATGTATAAAAGAGGAATTGCTACTCATCAGGTAGCTAACAATGATGGTAAAAAACGATTTTATTGAAAATTTCAATTTATGAAACATCACTTCATTTTCCGGTGTTGGAAAAATTTCCGTACAAGGTAAAAAAATGTTTATAAAAATAAGTAAAGAAAATAATAAAAAAAACAATAAAAGGAAAAGGAAGAGGAAAGAAAAGATATGCAAAAGAAAGCATAAGAAAGTAACCACTACTACCAAGAGAAGAGACAAAAAAAGGCAAAGGAAAGAAAGGAGTATATTCAAAATTACACAAATACAAAGGAAGAGGAAAGTTAAGAAAATAACATATGAGAAGATGTCGATACGCGTTATGTTAATGAAATCATGCTGAAAAAGAGAATTCGAATTTGAACGGAAATGAAACGCGAACAGATATTAACTCATAAGCTACAATTTTATGGCATTTTAATGAAATCACAAATTCAAACAAAAGTATCCATAGAACGTAAATAAAGGACACTTTAAGAAGCAATACAAAACTTAACAAAACCAACTTTACATTTTAAAATAGAATATAAAATGAATTTTAATCTTTTAATATTTTTATATTAATTTTAAATTAGAAACCATTAGCAATTCAGCAAGAAAAAACAAAAAATAATAAGTCAATTCATGGCTAAGCATACTACCAGTAATTTACGAATACTAACTAATATAATACCTAAAGCTAGAATAAATCACTGTTGATATTAAAATCTTTATCTAGAGATAATACAACAAAAGCAGAGTTATTATAGAGTTATGAAGTTTAACAAGATTATAAGGTTAATTCTTTAATATGTTTGCAATTTACCGTAGTTTCATACCTTTGATTTGATAATATTCAACTTAATTATTCCCATTTTCTCCTGCAGACAAAGGAAGCACGATTAGTTCACCGAACTACAGATTCTGGCTTGTTTGAGAATTTTCCATTTAAGTTTAGATGTTTTATTTTCCTCTCTCAATTTCCAAAAATATTTAGAAAGTGAAGTCATATTTCGTTTAACGGCATTAGTAAAGGATGAAAGATTATTATAGAAAGGTTTTTTAAAATCATTCATTGAAGTCCCAACATATATTTTAGCAACACTTTATCAACATCGTCTCATATGTTATTTTCTTAATTTTCCTCTTCTTTGTATCTATGTAATTTCGAATATACTGCTCTTTTTCCTTTTCCTTTCTTTTCTTGCTATTCTTTTGGTAGTAGAGTTAATTTCTTATGCTTTCTTTTCTTCCCTCTCTTTCTTTTATTGATTTTTTTTATTTTCTTTCCTTTTTTTATAAAAATCTTTTTGTCGTTGTACGGAAAATTTTCAAAAAACGGAGAATAAAGTGATGTTTCATGAACTGAAATTTTAAATAAAATCGTTTATTACCATCATTTTTAACTACCTGAGGAGACATTGTTTATTAAACGTCGAAACAAAATGTACAATTTTGTAGTAGTAACTTACATGTTCTAATATAACAGTATATATATATATATATATATATATATATTGACGTCAGTCATAAAAATGAAAGTAAAGATAAGTCCCCAAAGTAAACATCAATGCAAAATTATAGAGATAAAAACTGGCATAGAGTGACTGAATTAAAAATGCTTAGATAGATAGATAGATAGATATGAACAGTATGAGATAGATAGATAGATAGATAGATAGATAATGAACAGAATGAGATAGATAGATAGATAGATACATAGATAGATAATGAACAGAATGAGATAGATAGATAGATAGATAGATAGATAGATAGATAGATATGAACAGAATGAGATAGATAGATAGATAGATAGATAGATATGAACAGAATGAGATAGATAGATAGATAGATAGATAGATAATGAACAGAATGAGATAGATAGATAGATATGAACAGAATGAGATAGATAGATAGATAGATAGATAGATAGATAGATAGATAGATATGAACAGAATGAGATAGATAGATAGATAGATAGATAGATAGATAGATAGATAGATAGATAGATAGATAGATACTGAAAGGGGGGTAGATTTGTACAGAGTAGAACAATGAAATTAGCAGAAAAATATAAAAAAAACACATAAAGGAATCGATACAAATTGATAGGAACAGACAGAAACTGTTAGATACTAGCAGTGCTGAAAGGTTCTCGATCTGACCATGAGAACATTCTCAAAAGTATGTTCTATCATTTGGTCAGATTTTGGGAATCGTCAACGGTTAATAACTTTTCAACATATGTTATATATATATATATATATATATATATATATATATATATATATATATATAGTCTTAAAGTGTGCTATATTTATGGGATAAAGTGCTCAAGATCAGAGATTGAGCGTGTGTAAATATAAAAGTGAACATAGAAGTCAACACTTAGAGGCGACAGTCTGTTTCATGCTAGTGCAATCGTCAGGCAACTAGTGCTGTTATTTTTCTCGGCTATTTATATATAAGGGTCAGTGGTGCATTGTGGATAGTCTATTTTGGCGGTTACTTTTACCGGAAGTCGTTTATTAGTTTATTTATTTATTTATGTCAAATTATTTTGCTTGTTTTATTTTTATTTTTATCTTATATATTTATTTTTTTAATTTTATTTTGATCGGTGTTTTTTATTAACGTAGTAAATATTTGTTTATATTGCTTATTGTTGGTAGTCTATTATGGCGGTCATTTACCAGAAGTCGTTTATTTGCTCATTTATTTGGGTCAAATTGTTTATTTATTTTCATTTTTATTTTTTATCTTATATATTTGTTTATTTATTATTGATTAAAGCTATTTGTTGAATTTTGTGGTTTGTTCTGACTATTATTTTGGTGGGAACAGTTTTTAATTTATTTATTTGGATTGATTATCTTTATTTGTTTTTTCTAAACGGCTAGTTTATCGGTATCGGTTGTTAGTTTATTTATATATTTGGATGTATTTAGAACAAGTTATTATACTTGTTATTTATTTGTTACACTGTATATTTTCTCTTTTTGGTTTTCGATTTTTAGGTAATGCAGTATATTATTATTT
>OZ038477.1:147078133-147210633 GCA_964036315.1 Acanthosepion esculentum | reverse complement strand
TATTACAACGTATCGGCCGTGGTACGCTCATGACCTTCTTCAGGTGGTGGGAATGTCGAACTGAACCATTCATTTCGCTCACTGGCTAGACTGTTCTAGTTCCACGTGCCATGTTTTTAATGTATGTCAGTTATCAGTTATCTCCTGTTAATTCTCCTCTCAAAGTTCTTCCCTGCCTTAGCCGAGTATTGAACTCATAATCTTTGGGTCCTGTCACTGGATCTAACCAACGCCTTTATCCACTGGGTATTATAAACCGATAACAGCAAAAACTGCAATATGAGCATTGGTAAAAATGGTTACTGAAGACATTAGGTTATAATATCCAGAAATTCATACACAGTGCGACATTCTAACCACCTGAAGAAGACCAGAGCGTACAACGGCCGAAACGTTGTAATAAATATGGCGACAAAGATGAGGAAAATAGTACTAATAATATAAACAGTGTACATAATACCTCATCTCAGAAATATAGACAGATATTAAACAGTATACTTATTTATTTTCGCCTAACGACCGGAACATTTTAAATTTTATTAAAGAAAAATATGTGCTCCTCGACAAAAAATAATAAAATTATATATATATATATATATATATATATATGTGTGTGTGTGTGTGTGTGTGTGTGTGTGTGTGTGTGTGTCTGTGTGTCTGTGCGTGATATAGGAGGAAAATGAGTAACTACCGGCACCGAGGTTCGAGCGTGACACTCTGCACTTTTCAGTCAGGTGTATAAATAGCGGTGTCAGGCTACTGACTGTAGTGATTATTGAATGACTATTGAGTGGAACTATCCAGTCGAATTAGTGTGAATTATTGTGCAACGATGATTTGGATTTGGATTTAGGATTTTCTGGGTGTTAAGTCGAACCTCGCTACTAACAAGTTATTCACTGAAATGGTTAATTACCTTTGGTTGACTTTTACTTCTTTGTTTTTGTTAAGTATTTATTTGCGGTTTTAATTAAATACTGTTTTATCTTAACAGTGAAGTCTTGAATTATACTTGATCATTAACCCCCACCGCACGTCACACACACACACACACACACACACACACACACACACACACACACACATATATATATATATATATATATATATATATATATATATATGGTGTCCATAAAGTTCGTGTGCACTTTTAAAAAATTATAACTTTATTTGTATTTGCGATATAAATAATTTGTAAAAAGGATTAGAAAGAAGTAAATCTATATTTTTTAATATTTTATTGAAATTTTATTTAAGTTTCCACATGTCTTCCATCATTAGTAATACAAAGGGTAATACGATTTTGCCGGTCACGCAAAACATTTGCCAACTGATTTACAGTAATGCCAGAAATCACATTAGTTATTTTAGCTATACTTAAAACTAGGTACATTAAACTTTGTAACATTTTTTACAGATTATTTCTATCGCAAATACAAATAAAGTTATACATTTTTTAAAGTGCACACGAACTTTATGGACGCCATGTATATATATGTGTGACACTATTTAGCTATGGTAATTGGTTAACTAATTAACCATAGAAATTGAAAACGGGAAATACTTAAGACGAAAAAGTGTTATATCGAAAGACAGACTGAGTAACATTTTTTTTTAAATGGGAAAAGATTTCATTTCATTTACGAAGAAAGATACGTTCCGCAAAAGACAGAAAATCCATCAGAGAAAGCCAGAGTTAAGATTCTGTCAAAATTAATTAATGTCATAAGAGAGTGATGCGCCAAGGGAAACAGAATTCGAGAAAGAAAAACAAAGCCAACCACACATGGCGGCCATAAAAAAAAGTTCGGCTTCGGTCAACGGCATACAGGCAGAGGAAATCAATATTAGTTATCTTTCAGAGATACCATTTAATTTTTATTCTTGGGTCCCTATGAAGAAAGCCATCTGTTATATGTACGGATCTTGGCATGACAAGGGAAACGCGTAAAAAAAGTATTATTATTACTTATTCAAACTGTTGACGAAAGGCACAGCGACGCCAAAAGTGAGCATCTGGTGATACGAGAATTTTAAGACATGCGAAAAATAAAGAATTTGATTCTCAGGTAAACACGACCACCCAGTTAAAAGTTAACTAGCGGAGAAACCAGGTGTCGGGTTTTGACAGTGGTTAATGAGTCGGTAGAGATTCTGCTAAGCGGATTTTGGGTGGCTCAGGAATTATAAAAATTTAATTATGGCAATGTGGAATTCATAAAAATTTTGGCCGATGAAGAGGATTCTGGAAGATAATTTTAAGAGGGCCAGTCTAGCCACACCCACGCTGCCGAGCGATCATTGACCAAGTGGTGGCGTGAGTGATAGGCGAATGTGAATGAGAAAGGCGGGGAAGTTGTTAACACCCACCGAGAGGATTGGTATGAGATACCAATATGAGAAAGGAAGAGTCTAGGAGGATAGTTCTCCTCCGACCTCTCCTCACGGACGAGGGAGAACCCCCCGAAATGGAAAGTGATTAATCTTCCAAAAATGGGAAGTAATTAATTTTCCTGTCCTGTGGACAAAGAGAATTCTTGTTGGGAATCGAGAATTATCGAGGAACCCAAACCACGTCCGGCCCCACACCGGGTTTTGGTCGGTGTCAATATAAACGAACGTCCCCGGGCGTTCCAGACAGTTCCAAGGGGATTTGAGTTCCAGAGTTAGTTCGAGTTGAGTACGAGAGAGATGGGCTCGGAGAATAGCGCCTCGCAGGAGGTGACCAAATTCTACGCCTTTCGACTTAGTCTTCCTACCAAAAGCAAGTTTTATTGACGAACGACTTAAGATATCAGAACTCGCTTAAGAAACGCAAAAAGCGTCACGAATCCATAGAAACGGGCTGGGAGAGAAACGCACTCCTGTATTCAACAGACAGATAAAGATAATTGTTATTTCCCAACCTATTTGAACCTCTTGAGTTTGTTTTATTATTTCTTTTACCTACGTTTGTGCGGTATCACCTTTACCCCGGATTCAGCTTGCACTACGGCCCGACGCCTGATTGATTTCGTCTACCTAAGATCAAAATCACAACGTGGGTAGTTTAGACTGCAGATCAAAGCAGTTACTTCGATAACCAGACGTTGGAGGTGAGCTGGGAACGACAAAGCTGATATCGAACCGGGAACGACCAGATCGACCGGGACACAGGCTGGTGGCAGCGACAAAGAGTCAACCCCAAAACGCTGATGGAAGAACCCTTACAGTTTCGCGCCGCAACTGGGAGTTAACCACAGGCCGACGGCGCAGTGTCACATATTGGTGACGTGACCAGTGGACGTCAGATATTGGCGCTGCGACCACCGCGACCACACTAGTGGGCGTCCCATATTGGTGGCGTGGTAAACCAGGATTCGACCGCCAGTGGGTGTCACATATCGCTGCTGTGACGATCGGTGTGAGGCACATATTGGTGCCGCGACCAAGACATCCACCCTAAACCACGCCGGGTGTGTCACACACACACACACACACACACACACACACACACACACACACACACACACACGCACACACATATATACATATATATATATATATATATATATATATATTAAATAAAAATAAAGGTTCCATGTAATAAATTATTTCACCACAGCCCTTTTACAGGACCACGGATCATCAGACTTTACTTCCAAAGACATGGAACCTTAAAGTGGTCTATTTTTATTTTTATTTAAATTATTAAATTTGAATTACATTGAGCTCTCTGGATTTTATATCTGTGGATAGAGATATATAAGTATTGTATTTTATATATATATATATATATATATATATATATAGAGAGAGAGAGAGAGAGAGAGAGAGAGAGAGAGAGCGAGAGAGAGAGAGACAGACAGACTGAGACAGAGACAGAGAGAGAGAGAGGAATAGGAAAAGAAAGAAAAGTAGGTTTTATGGTTGTTCCCTTAAAGGTGACATTTAGATATTATCATCATTTGATGAGGAAGAATGAATTTCGGCTTTGAAATATTAAGCTGTTATAAACACTTACATAGCGAATGTACAAGTTATAAATTTGTTGCACAAGTTTAAACAGAATAAAACATTTTAAATTAACTGAATATTAATGTATTTTGTCGAAGCTCCTGATAAATTAACAAAATTATTAACTTCTCTTCCCTTAACACCTACAGCTTCCCGTCAAGATGTTAATAAGTCAATTCTTTAAAATATCTTGAGTGCAAGGCACAAACCTACTTAAAAATAATTTTTTGAAGATGCCTTGACTGAATAAACCGCCAGTCGTCATAAAGCTCTAATCTCCAAATAACAGCACACGAAATGGTGTCAACAACAATCTATCAGTATAATAGGCTACATGCATTTCTAGATTTTTTTGTCTGTAACTTTCTCATGCAATAATGAGGATGTGCGGGTGGTGTAAAAATAGCGGATCGCTATTAAAAAACCGGAGAGCCGAGTTCGAATTCCAGTCGGGTTCGTTAGATTCATTTACACGCAAATACACTTAGGAGAGGTTTGAGTCCTCCTTCTTCTCCCAGCTATGGGTCAAATAGTAAAACTTGTATCTGGAAAAATTAATGTTATTCTCAAAATCATGGAATGTCTGCACTCTTGCAATCACTAGTTTAGTATATGTGTGAACAATGTTTACAATCAAATTTGTGGGACTATCGTGCTTGTCTACCATGAAATTTCTACTAAAAGTCGCTAATGGCATTGCGTGAAACAGTATATGAAGAAAAAGGCCCATTGTTAATGCAATATTCAATCAAAAAAATTATACACTTACACAAAAATATCCTTAGGAAAGATTTGAGTCGTTCTTCCAGCTATGGGTCAAATAGTAGAACTTATATCTGGAAAATTATTACTTTTCTCAAAATATTGTTAATGCAATACTCAATCGAAGAAAATTGTTTTAAAAATATTTTTCGTCGTTAAATCATTTAAAGATGGTTGCTAAATCGGAACAAAAAAATCAATAAAGCTAAAAATATATAAAATGATCAAGCAAATTCTACTCTGGTACAAAAGCAGCTGTAACCAGAAGAATTACTGTTCCACTAAAACATTGAATAGACTATAGAGAATCAATGTCATCAGTTTGTAGCGGAATTACCAGTTGCTGAAGATGAAGATTTACCGATTTGATGTTAATTTAGGGGTGACACAGACAGTGATAGGTCAAAAGATAGCAATCAAACAGCAAATCAATAGTGTACATATAACAACAGTTTATTTTCTTAGCGAGACTAATTAAAAGTGATATAAATATAAATAAATGAACGTATGTATATAGAGATGCCACATTCCTCACGTAAACATATATATATATATATATTATGAAATGGACAAAGACCGACAATTATTTTAAGATATTTTTATGTTTATACATTCTTTTATAGATACAAATATTTAAGTAAATGCTTTGTTTAATAATTAACAGTATTAAACAACATTTACCGGCCTGAATGTCCGAGAAATTTTCATAGAAAATTTTCGTTCTCCGACAGGAATCGAACCTGTATCCTATACAGAGCCGTCATATACCCTGACGCGCCTTAACCGTTTCGGCCACTGGGGAGCGTTCGGTTAGCAAGGTCGATTTTACTGTCTTTAACCGAACGCTACTCTGTGGACGAAATAGAAGAAGCGAAAGAGTGAGGAAGAGCACGAGAGATAGGATGGAAGACAGCGCGACAGAGGGAGAGAAGGGAAGATCGCGGGGGAAGAGAGAGAAAGTGCGAAAGAAAGAGAGAGAGAGTGCGCGTCAGGAGGTTGTTCAGCTTGTATTCACTTCATCTATATTCGCTAATTTTAACCTTTATCGGGTCACGGTTTTCATTCACGTCTTCTTACTGAAACCACTGGAAATGCATAGCAGTCTGTGAGAGCAAGGCTCGAACCAGAAACGGAACTCTTGGACTCTCCACCGAACCCCTCGTTTTCACGATTAAAAAAAAAATCTTCATCATTGTCAGGATTTTGAAAACTTTCAACAACAGCAACAACTAAAATGGCTATCACATGTGACCCAAAGAGAAAGTAGTGACATAATCAAAATGTGGACAATCCACACTACTTCAAACAAAAGGTTAGGAAGGAAACTTCGATCAATACTAGAAAGAACGATAACAGCTACTGGACATGAGAAACCTATTTTCTTGAAAAATTATTTTAAGAGAAAGATTTTATAAATTTCAACCGAAAGTAATACAAGCTGTTCGTTCAATGAATACCAAATGTTTCCTTATAGGCAAACGGATAAAATTATCCTTACAATTTATGCGTTATGCCTTTTCAGGGCGGGAGTTATCATAGCTCAATAATACTGAATCTATTTCTGTTATTGGATCTATATATTATTTCGGCGTTGTTTGTAAGGAACTGTCTAATGTTACTACGACACTTAATGACGGAACCTCCCATCAATACAGGAAAGAGCGATAACAGTTGCTGGACTTGAGAAACCTATTTTCATTAAAGATTATTTTACGAGAAAGATTTTATAAATTTCAATCGACAGTAATAGAGACTACTCAGTCAATAAATACTGAATGTTATTAGGTTGGGGCAAAAAAATGTCGTTTTTTGACGTTCAACTTCATGTGAGAAAACGACATTATTTTTGCACCAACCTAATATCTTATTAAGAAACGCTTAACATTACGATTAAAATTAACGTTCAAACGGACCCCCAGTCAGTTCGGGTCAGTTCGGGTCATTTCGGACCAAAGGCCGGCTAGGTGCCGAATGCCTTTTACTGTACATGTCGAATAAGTGTTGCAGGCCGGTCTACGCGTTGAGAAATAATCAAGTTTGTCTCATGAAATGCCCACGGCCAACATGGCAGACCCGGAATATGAGTCCACGTAAAAAAATATAAAGAAACAATGAGCACCAATATATATGTGTACAAACAAATGATAAAGTATTAAAAAAATAAAGGGTTACATATACAAAAGAATATTGTTGCGTGTTAATGAACATGAATGAAGGAAACATTTAAGCTAATGAATTGTTGACGTATGTGTAGTTTGGTGTAGGAGAAAGTCCGAGAAAAAATGAAGTGAAAGGTGCGTACGTACGTGTGTGTGCGTGTGTGTGTGTGTGTATTGTTCATGCGTGTCCCAAAAAGAAGCGTTCTTCCGCGAGAAATTTACATGTTGATGAGTAAGGGGGAAAAGTGAGAAAAAGAGGGCGAGAAATAGCGCCGAGTATTTATAAACCAGAAAGCGTCCTCTAGCAGCTGTTTCGAAAATTAAGAGGAGGTAACCCGACGTAGACATTTTTTGTATTCGTGCTAAATTGTTATTTGTTTTACTTTTTAAAGACAAACAAACATGTTTCTAGGATTTTCATTATTATTTAATCGTGTCTATCCGATTCGTTTTTTTCTTTTTTCTAAATTTCTCCTAATACTTGGCTCAAAAGCCACTCATGAGTGCTAGTTACTGAATATTTGATATGAATGTAAGATGATGTCGAAGGAAGTGAAGATGATAAAGATGAGAGTGATAGACATCGTTTTTACCATGATGATAATTGATATACTACCTATCGCATAAAAGTAGGGACCTCCCCAAAAACCCGATGCCTAACATCATTGTCGGAATATCCAACTTAAGATTATGAGTTTTCATTCCTTCTTGCAGTAGGGTTAATGGGATTTATTAGAATGTCAGCGTTGTTTGACGCTCTGTAGAAAAGTTGACAGAGAAAAGGAAGAAGGGAAGAAGTGTAGTTATAGAGATAATAACCGCGATAATACAATACTTCCCTGGCAGAAATAATAATAATAATAATAATAATAATAATAATAATAATAACGACAACAAAAAAGGAATAAAATGAGGAATTAAAAATCTAATTTGTTACAACTTGATAATTCGTTGACTCTAATCAGTGATGTTTTTTGGGGAAACGAAGATCTTCAAGCGTGATTACACGCACGGAGATAGCGAGAGGAAGAGAGGAAAGAGGGAGGGGAAAAGAGAAGTGGGGAGAGGGAAGAGTGAGAGTGTTATGGTGCCAACGGCTGTACGTATGTAGAAGCCAGCACTCGAAGAAAACATTTTTTTTTGACTGATGGAAAGATAAAAGCAACCAGAAGAATGATTACCCTCAAGGTTTCAATATTTATGATTATACGTCAGATTTTATTATGCAATCAATGTTTTTATAATAAAATCAGTATTATCGAAACGATTTCTGGAAAATACCCAGAGAGAGAGAGAGAGAGTATGTGTGTGTGTGTGAGTGAGAGTATTCTTTGCTTTGGAAATGTCCAGCTTCCCAAAGAATACCACAATGCAGACAAAGGAATTCTAACTACCACACAGACAACACATCGGTTCTTGATAATAACTGCGAAAGTCGAAAGTACTTGAACAAAAATAACAAAATATAAACAATTTATTCACAACTTCGAGGATAATACTCAATAATTTATCAGAAGGTTAGAAAAGTACAATAAAAAAATAAAAAGCGGCTTTTTTTTTATTCAAACTCCTTTATATATATATATGTGTGTGTGTGTGTGTGTGTGTGTGTGTGTGTGTGTATACAGGGTGACCCAAAAAAACGGGATTCTTTGAAGTGCGTATTGCCAGACATGAGCAAGTGGCAACACTGCGAGACAGTGACCTTGAGCAAGTAGACATTTCGCCATTTTAGTAACGAGAATGAAATTCACAATATCCCAGCTGAGATGTTGCAGCAGTCAATGAGGAATCTCAACAGCAGATTTCAAGAATGCATTCGTACAGTAGGACGCCATCTACAGGACGTATTTTTTAAAAAATGAAAATTCCATCATTGTTTCTTAAATGGCATGTTTTAAGGTTTCAATTACTATGAATTAAATATTTTTCTTCCATCACTCTTGGTTTTATTGGATTGTTAAAAAGTTCCCGTTTTTTGAGTCACCCTATATATATATATATATATATATATATATATATATATATATATATATATATATATATATATATATAATATATATATATATATATATATATATATAAACAGAGATTTGTACCCAGAGAACTGATATATAGCCTTAAACAAAACAGACGTCATACCTTTTGGCTCAGGCGGTCCATGAGTCGGCGATTGGCCAACATCTGCTGGACAACCATGCTTGTGCCTGTGAATACGAAGACACGTGGTTTACAGTTTTACACGGTGCTCGCTCAACGCACCATCTTCGAGTTTCTGAAGCTGTTTTCATTAAGCGTCAACAGCCTAGCCTGTGTAGACAAAAGGAACATTTTTTACGTTCCTGGCGTCTGTTGGAGGATTTGTGAGTTCCCCTTTTTCTATTTTAAAGTCTTGTGAAACTACTTATTTTCACCCACCCCTGTTCAATTTTAATTTTGTGTAATTAAAATTTGTCTTTTAGTCGAGTTCCACCTTCCCCTCCTCATTTACTTCATTAAGTGTGCCTTTATATTCATTTATATTTAATATTGCCAACGAATACCTTTGAAAAAGCGTTGGCCGAAAGCTACCTTAGGTATGACGTCCGTTTTGTTTAAGGCTATACATATATATATATCCACAGACAGACTGTTTCGCTGTTTCACAGCTCATCAGTGTGGCTCGATGTCCGGTTGCCTCTCGCTAGGATCGAAACCCGACTGAATTTGCGTCAGTCGGAACTTCTCCCACTAAGCCGTCAGCGCACGGTACGGGATGAAGGTGAATTTTAGCGTGTTTATTTTTAGATTTAGATAAACACACAGTGACTGACAGTGA
Organism: Acanthosepion esculentum; assembly: GCA_964036315.1. Classification (NCBI taxonomy): domain Eukaryota; kingdom Metazoa; phylum Mollusca; class Cephalopoda; order Sepiida; family Sepiidae; genus Acanthosepion; species Acanthosepion esculentum. Next base: position 147,200,898 of record OZ038477.1, on the reverse strand, counting down.
CTCAATTCTGCCGAAGAGTCGTGCAATATTAGCTTAAATAGTCACTGTTTACTAATTCACACCTCAAACCAGAGGGCTCAACCGAAATTAATTTTTCAGGAGCTAATATTTTTGTCATCCAAATATATATATATATATATATATATATATATATATATATTGGTATCCGAGGAAAAAATTGGTAAAGAACTATAAACATCCAAACTCAGGGAAAACAATTGCCCAAAGCCTTAAATTTCCAGTCCAAAGGGGAAAAAAACAAGCTAGTAACTAAGTTAAAACGTAGTGTACTATGTAAAGCAAACGTAAACACTCTTTAGCATTTCAGCGAAACAGTCTTTCTGTGAATGACAATATATATGCTCCTGAAAAATTTATTTTGGTTGAGCTCTCTGGGGAGGAAGTGTGGGTTTGTAAACAGTGACTATTACGGCTAATAATTCGGTAAATCGAATCGAGTTCTCTCAGTCACTGTGTGTTTATCTAAAAATAAATACGTTTAAATTCACCTTCATTCCTGCCGTGTGCCAACGGCTTAGTGGTAGCATCCCCTACTGACGCCAATTCAGTCGGGTTTCGACCGTAGCCAGAGGCAACCGGACGTCTAGCCACACTGATGACCTGTGATACAGCGAAACAGTCTGTCTCACAGCATATACATATACATTTTTAGAAGAATCCTCAACAGAGTGCAGAAAACACTGGACGGCCGTTTCGTCCTTTTTGGGACTCCCTAGTAGTGCTCATCCACTACCGAGAATTGTACCCAGACCTTTACGATACAACCCTGGCGTCATATCAACAGGCCTCGGTGACGAAGAAGAAACTAACTAGATTCAATATAGCGCAGCTACTTGCTAAATTCCGGTGGTTATACTCATCCAAGTATACATAACCCACAGGATAGGACCGCAAGAGCAACGTCATCCCTCCAGAGCATTAGAAGCTGGATCGAGAAGTGATAGAAAGTTTTTAATGATTTGAATAATCTCTCATAGTCCTCGTGAATTGCAGAAAGCACGGGACGTTGCATGCACTGAACCCAGACCGTTACGATTCAACGCAATTGTCGCACCTACGAGCCACGGTGACGAAGAAGAAAATAACTTGACTGAATATAGCGCAGCTACTAAAATTCGTTCGATTCTCAGTAGTGAATGTGCACTGCAGAAGAATCCCCAAAAGGAGGAAACGACCGTACAGTGCTTTCTGAATTCTGTTGAAGATTCTTCTATAATCAAAAGACTACTATGAATTATATATATATATATATATATATATATATATATATATATATATATATATATATATATGTATATATATATATATATATATCGTTTAAAGTGATATATATATATATATATATATATATCACTTTAAACGATATTAATAGTGGATATTTTTATTTGAGTAGTCGCTCCGTTTATTTATTAAACACTATATTTAGTATATTTATTTACTTTCATAATGTTTTGACCACGGTTTTGGTGGGTCTACTATTTGCCCATAGCTGGGACCCTAACTGGTGCTACTACCCCAGGTCAGAGTGCACCTGGTAACAACGGCAATTAAGGGGTTGTTCCACTATGCTCAAAATTTCCCAATCAAAGGCCTTGCTTCAGGATATAGTTTATCATCACACCCAGGACAAGTGAAAGAAAAAACTGACCTAAAAATTCAAATTTCAATAGATTCGAGACTATTTTTGCAAAAAGTGCATTTATGTAATCGGATCTAGAGTCGACCAGATTGTTCAAGTGTCGATCTCTCTGCCTATAGCAGAGAGGAACCCGGGCGAGGTTTTGCCGAAGGGCAAATTTTCGTCTGGGGAGATAGACAGGCCCTGAACCCGTTTAAAACCGGGTCAAAGTGAATATTTTTGGCCGAGTCTACGGGCTCGGAAAACCCACGGTAAACTCGGCCTTGTGCCACATACATCCCTCGTGGCTGGGGGGGGGGCTGTTAAATATAACAGTCGAATAGATCTGTTCCAGCTGTGCTGGTCAAACTCTCTGCCTCCAGCCAGAGAGGATCCCCCAGACGAGGCTACATCGAAGAGCAGAGTCTCTTCTCGGGAAACGGCTACCCGACCCCGTTTTATACGGGGTCTATGAGAAATTTTTGGCCGAGCCTATGGAATCGGATCACCTCACATTAAACTCGGCCTTGTGCCACATCCTAGCTCGTGGGGAGGCTGGTAAATATTAACAGCCGAAAAGATTGAACTCTGGGTCAACCGACACCCACTCTATAGTTGTTTAATACTCTTCTGTTGTACTTACTGTTTAATATATGATATATATTTAACAATTGTTTTGTTATTTCTTTAACCATTTACTTGGTCACAACAGTAACCTACCTAAGAGAAAAGTCTGTTCCCAAAGCATAAAAATGGGTTCAGTTCGAAATTTCCAATAAGTTACGGGGATCGATATACAATTGATGAATCCCGGAGGAATAAACAATCGAAAAGCTGGGATAGCAACAAAGACGAGAGACAGCATATAAGTAGTTTAAATAATGTTAATTCTCATACCAAAGGTACAGACAGTCATTTTTTATTTCAACGTAACTTTATTTAAAGCTGCTTTTTTTGTTTCCCATTTGTTTTCTTCCATTCTCATATGCACATCTCTTCATGATAAACGGACAGCGGGTGGATTTACTATCTGGAGAGTCTGGTAGCAATTTTCTATAAAAACCTTTTTGGCAACTTGGGCAATAGTCAGTTATCTTAACATTTAACATCTTATTTCTCGATTTACATTCGAAAATACAAGCTTCTGTAAATAATTTATTGTTGGTTGTCCCATTTTTATGGCTTCTTACCTGTTACATCTTTTGTCAAAATCTTTTGTCTGTCTGAAACAGAACATTTGTTATCTTGTTTTTTATTGTTCCACGATATATTCAAATCTTTCATAATTATCAAGTCGCTATTCCCATCAATCAGAATCTTTATATGTCGACTCTTTTTTGAATTTATATCTTCCTTATGATTCATAATATTTTAATCATTTCCCGCCAAGCAAAACCATAAAGAAAGGAGTTACTGACGTTGAATGAAAATAAATTGAAGAAAACCGAAAAATTTACTGAAGTGATTTATTTTCAAATCAACGTTAGCAAATTGTGGCCATGTTTATAGTTGATGTTAAGGACTTTTATATATTTTTTATTAATAATACCGGCATTATTTTTAGCCTGTTTTACATGTGGATGAGGCTATTATAAAGGGTGTTCCAATAACTTGGACCGATTTTAAATGTGAATTAAGTTTAAGCGTCTAATGATTTTCTTTTTTCTTTTTCTTTCAGATTTAACAACTTATGTCTTTGGCAATTTCAACCATGGAAAGACTAACAATCAAACAACGTATTAAAGTTATGGAAGAAGCCTCTGACAGAAATGGACGTTCAAAAAGAAATTGAATTAGAATTTCCCAGGTCGCATCATCCCTCGAAACAGCGAAGTCAATTGTCCACCACGATCGTGCGACTTGACACCTTTAGATTTCTTCCTTTGAAGTCATCTCAAAAGTAAGGTCTATGCCAACAGGCCAACAACAACAGCTGAAGGATGAGATAATAAGGCATATTGGTGAGATCGAGGAGCAACTATGCAGAGACGTCTTCAAAAATTTTGACCATCGAGTAGAGGTGTACCGCCGAAGCCTTGACGTACATTTGGGCAATATTGCTATACGCACATAATTGCCATGACTTAAATAACATGATCCAATTGAGAAATAAATAAATTTTCACCAATAACATTAATTTATTTACAGCGGACTTTGATCCGTCTTAATGAAACACCCTTTATTTATATTATCAAAGAGTATGTTTCGTCTGGATTTTGGTAGGTCTCCATGTTTATTTAAATAAAACCTAATTGAGTTATGGCCAGAGAGATGTAATGTGAATCTTCGTACATTATTTACATTATTCGGACTAGTGTCCTCATCATTGTCGCCATATTTATCACAACGTTTCGGCCGTTCTACACTCCGGCCTTCTTCAGGTGGTTGGAATGTCGAACTGAACCCTTTATTTCGCTCACTGGGGTAGACTGTTCTAGTTCCACGTGCCATGTTTTAATGGATGTCAGTTATCAGTTATCTCCTGTTAATTTCCCTCTGAAAGTTCGCCACTACCTTAGCCGGGTATTGAACTCACACACTTTGGGTCCTGTCACTGGAACTAACCACACTTTGGGTCCTGTCACTGGAACTAACCAACGCCTTTATCCACTGTGCTTCGTGTTAGATATGTTGTAACCCAACCAATATAATTATTGATGTATTTGATTTGATTCCTTAAGGGAGATTCGAATTTGTAATTAATATTGATTCTTTGTAATTTCGATCGTGTAAGTGAATTATTGTTGTTGATGATAAGGTTTTCATTTTTCTATAGTAGATAATTTAATTTTCTTGTTTTTTGTCTAGTGGACAATTGTATATTTCTTTATAATGTTGCTAAGGAAAGATTCATCCTGCTTATTCTTACTAAGGAAAGATTCATCCTGCTTATTCTTACTAAGGAAAGATTCATCCTGCTTATTCTTACTAAGGAAAGATTCATCCTGATTATTCTTACTAAAGAAAGATTCATCCTGCTTATTCTTACTAAGGAAAGATTCATCCTGCTTATTCTTACTAAGGAAAGATTCATCCTGCTTATTCTTACTAAGGAAAGATTCATCCTGCTTATTCTTACTAAGGAAAGATTCATCCTGATTATTCTTACTAAAGAAAGATTCATCCTGCTTATTCTTACTAAGGAAAGATTCATCCTGCTTATTCTTACTAAGGAAAGATTCATCCTGCTTATTCTTACTAAGGAAAGATTCATCCTGCTTATTCTTACTAAAGAAAGATTCATCCTGCTTATTCTTACTAAGGAAAGATTCATCCTGCTTATTCTTACTAAGGAAAGATTCATCCTGCTTATTCTTACTAAGGAAAGATTCATCCTGCTTATTCTTACTAAGGAAAGATTCATCCTGCTTATTCTTACTAAGGAAAGATTCATCCTGCTTATTCTTACTAAGGAAAGATTCATCCTGCTTATTCTTACTAAGGAAAGATTCATCCTGCTTATTCTTACTAAGGAAAGATTCATCCTGCTTATTCTTACTAAAGAAAGATTCATCCTGCTTATTCTTACTAAGGAAAGATTCATCCTGCTTATTCTTACTAAGGAAAGATTCATCCTGCTTATTCTTACTAAGGAAAGATTCATCCTGCTTATTCTTACTAAGGAAAGATTCATCCTGCTTATTCTTACTAAGGAAAGATTCATCCTGCTTATTCTTACTAAGGAAAGATTCATCCTGCTTATTCTTACTAAGGAAAGATTCATCCTGCTTATTCTTACTAAGGAAAGATTCATCCTGATTATTCTTACTAAAGAAAGATTCATCCTGCTTATTCTTACTAAGGAAAGATTCATCCTGCTTATTCTTACTAAGGAAAGATTCATCCTGCTTATTCTTACCATGCATTTGATATTTATCGAAAATAATGTTAGAAAATTAGAACATATGAAAAATTAAATAAAAACTTAACCGGAGTAACTGGCTAGTCGTTATTAATGAAACTTTTATATATATATATATATATATATATATATATATATATATATATATATATATATATATATACATATATATATATGTATATATATATATATATATATATGTATATATATATATATATATATATATATATATATATACTAGCAGCATGGCCCGGCGTTGCCCGTGCTTGATTCAAAAATCGTACGACTCATACAGCAATCGCTATCACATGACTTAAAATATTTTTGCCCTTCCTTGCCTTTAAAGGAGTGCCCTTTGCCGTGCTGATGTTGCTACATGCCTTACTTCTTGCCTATCTCACACTGCGAATTTTTTTAAAGCTCTATACTAAACATTAAATCTGTTACGAAAAAGAACCAAACAAAATGAACACAAAACGATCATCTTTAAAAAAGGACTCGTAACTGGAAAAACCGAATGAAAAAAGAATGTTAACAACAAATACTTTTTCACACCTAACTCAGTTCTGCGGAATCAGAATCAACGTTGAGTTTAAGCAAGCGAATGAGCCAATTGGAGTAAAGTGCCATGTAGATGTAAATTCTTCCCACTTCTGACGAATGCAACTATCGATTTTTTTGCCTGCTAGCATGCTAGTTAACATTCGTGTCAGACATCTATTGGCTCTCACGCTGGCCAATAGCAAACTACATGAAAACTACCGTAGAAGCATGAAAAAATCGATTATTTCCACTCTCGATGCGATTTGGGAAATGCAAAGTCGGCATTATTGCGAACTTGGAGCATGTGCATGTAAATTTTGGTGCAAATCCGTCGAAAATTGCGGCCGTGCATTCGTTATACACACACACACACACACACACACACACACACATCCTGCCTTTTATATATAGAGATGTGTGTATGTGTCTGTTTAAGTATCATTTTTTTAATGGCTACTGCGATTTGAGTAGATGGTTTGTTTTTATTTATTTATTAAATAGTATATTTATTTATTTATATCAACCGGCCTGAATATTTCGAGAAACCTTGTTAGAAAACTATGCACTCTCCAGCGTATATTTCTAACAAGTTTTCTCGAAAGATTCAGGCCGGTTGATGTCAATAAATATTTATACTATTTAATAAATAAATAAAAACAGACCATCTACTCAAATAGCAGTATCCATTAAAAATAACTTTTAAACTAATACATTAGAAATATGTCGGATTAATAAATAAAAAAATCTATTCCTATATATATATATATATATATATATATATATATATATATATATATATATATATATATATATATATATATATATGTGTGTTATCGGAACTTACCCATAATAATAATGGACTATTCTGGACATCATAAATACTGCCCCTCAAGAGGATTCACAGTCAGTCAGAGTCAGAGACATAGTCAGAAGATTACTGTAAGACATTGGAATAGTGATACTTGTTGAGACAACATAGTTCACTCTAACCAAATCTGATAGTCATTACTAATACTTCTACTTCTTTGTACATATTTCTGTTTGTAATATATCTGTGTTATTCCGTACCTGTGTTCGAGTTATTCTTCATTGGTTCTACCTTGGACCATCACCGTGGTACAAGGAACTTGGACCATAACAATATATATATATGGTAGGAATAGAAATTAATTAAATCGTCTTTGTTAGTGTGTTTACGATAAACTCTATCTCTCTCTCTATTCATATATATATATATATACATATATATATATACATATATATATATATAGATAGAGAGAGAGAGATGTGTGTTTGTGTGTGTGTGAAAATGTCTGAATCGAAATCTTTCATAAAATATATTTCTTACCTCTGTCGCATTTAGTATGTGTTTAAGTAGAAGTGTTTAGTTCACACTTGAATGATTGGCGCAACGCAGTCTTACTAAACCATTTTTATCTAATTTTGTCTTCTATAATAATAAGCTAAATCAACGAGTATATCGCTTTTCATCGGTAAACATTTTCAATTGGCATAATCTCTCTCTGTTCGAACCTGGAAAGAGTAATTTTAAGTAGCAGGGCCCTCCCCTTTCGAAGTCCTTGCATGACATGATCTTTCAACTCAGATTTGATCAATATGAGATGCCGTAATTCCCTATGTATAATACGCATTTTTCTAGAAAATAATAAGCAAAATTAGGGGTGCGTATTATTCACAGCTACAAAAAAATCTTTAAAACTTTTCCGCTTGATAGGTTGATTTCAGTTGCGAAATGACTACTCACCAGAAACATACGACAATTTGACACTAACATTCGGCGATTACGACGCTCATAATGATGTCAAATACAATCATATGTACCTAACAGTACTTTGTAAAATAAAATAAAAATTATCATAAAACTAAATTAGAATAATATTATTCTATGTTTAAAACCATTTTTAAATAAGAGTAAGAAAGGCTGGCCGTAATGAAATTGGAGAAGTACAATTTATAGGGTTTGATTACCAAACAAGGGTTGCGTATTATGCGTGAGTAGAAGCATTTTCCAACACTTTCAGCACAATTTTAGGGTGCGTATTATCGATGAATACATATTATACATGAGGAATTACGGTATATACAAAAGTTTACAGCATTTTAGCAGGAGACTTTTTGATACCTTTTTTCCAAATTTTGTTTGTAGAAATACTTATTCAGCCGTGAAGACTCAGATTTTCTATGACCTTTACACAACCTTCCAATCAAATTGTATTCTGTTGGAACCGAACAATTCGGCATTTGATTTAACGAATTCTTCAAGAATGTTTCCAATGTTTTCAAATTAACCTCTGACCTCTGACCAGACAATCAGTGTCGCACAAAGGGAACTAATCCTTATTGCGATAGGAAAAGGGTAGGCGAAAACAAGGCTTGTCGGAATATGTATTTTCCAGCGTCATAAGTGTTTACTGCGTCAGGTTTATAACTTGAGAAAAAACGTTACTATGAAGCAAAATAGATATCTGATTTACATTCACAAAAAATAGGTTTTTTTGGGGGGGGTGCATTTGTGTCTCATTCAAATGACGTGAATCAATTATTCATATTTAATGTTTCAGCATATTTACGTGTTGCGCGTCATGTACCTGCCTGAGACATCTCAGACATTCACCAGTTTTCAGATTTGGTGATCACTAACGATTAAATCTAAAAAATCTCTTCATTAACGCGATACTGTCCACATTATTAAAACTGATTTAGAATTCTTCCATATAAACGGTTTTACGTTCTTTCTTTTACAAGGCATCACAGAACAAGATAGCGACGAGATGCATGATTGTGATGAAACCTGGAATGAAATTGAAAAAGCTATTGAAAAGGCTGTCAGTTGTATGGAAAGAAAGCAAGCATTCATCTATGACGATTGAAATAAGGCACGCTAATTAAATAAGTGTATTTCGTTTAAAACATTTCAAGAACAAAAGCAAAACAAAATGCAGAAAAAGTTGAGAATGACATTAGAAGAGAAAGAATCATCATGCAACAGCGATTAGAAAATCCTCGTTACATTATTTGTTTTGCATACGTGGCATACTTAATTTAATGAATTTTCATTAACATTACATTATTTATTTCTTTTTCCTTAAAATCAATTCCGTTATATTTCACTCGCCATTAGCTTATTTTGTTTACTATAAAACATTGAAAATAAATGTTAAAACTGATTTCAGTTCTTTTATTTTAATCTAAATATAACCTCTCATATCCGGACTTTGTAACCAATTCTTATATCCGGAATCACTCATATCCGGAAACCCTCATATCCGGACTTTGTAACCAATTCCTTATATCCGGAATACCTCATATCCGGATTTCCTCATATCCGGACATTGTAACCAATTCCTCATATATTCTACTGTATCACCTTGATACATACACTTAATAATTCTAATAATTGTCAAAGCTCTAAAGAATTGGTTCTCGACATGTTTCATACTGTCTACCTTCATGATAGTTGTTTGTGGTAAAAACGTATTTTACCATTTATTCGACCCCCGCTCGCATCCTAGCATTGAGATCACCACCCTTATTCCCTTTCTCCTCTGCGGTAGCGGAGATGATTGTCAAGGCCCAGACTACTCCTGAAGAGTTGTAAGCAGGAATCACAGAGTAGTGCGGTTGGTGGACGGATCTGGGCGGTTCGGGCCCTACCGGCATCACGTCGCAGCTCCTCTTCATGTTGACGGTTGCACACGAAAGTCTCTGTAACCCCCACCACCCCCGGATGGTCCTACGTCAGGAAGGCCAACTTGCAGCAACGGTTTCCCAGATTTCAGAATCGATGTTGGCCTGTGTCAGGGATGTCTTTAACTGGTCCTTGATACGACGTTTTAAGCCCCAGGGGGGAAATCTTGACGCTGGCGCGTTCTTCAAACAAGATGATACGTGGGGAGTCAAATGGGACGCAATCTCCGCACGTGACTCGCCCAGATTTACGATACATATGAATAACTATTGTAATTTATAAATTTAAAAACGATTTCATTTTATAAAGACGACCAGTTGAAAGCAAATAAATTATTTAAGCAAATGAACTTCTATAAAACATTTTCTATTAATATAATGTAGAACAGATATAAGACCGAAATCCAATTTGGTTTAAATGTTTTCTTTTACGGTATATCAACACCACAATAGGTTATTTAATGCCGACATGATTTTTATTGCTGGTAATATTTTTTCAAAAATGTATTGCTGGTAATAATGTTTTTTTTTCCAAAATGTATTGCTGGTAAAATTTTTTATAAAAAGTATTGCTGGTATTAAAACTATTTTTATACTTTCATATTGCTTTGACCCCTTTTGGGGCGAGTTAATTATTTTCCCATAGCTGGGACTCTGACAGGTAATACCTCCCGGGGTCAGGGTGGAACTGTGAACACCAGCGATTAAGAGGTGATTCCACGTTCCTCAAAACCTCAAAGGCCTTTCTGTCGGATGTAGTTTATCGTCTTACCCAGGACGGCCGAAATCCGTTCATAATAAACATTATATGATTACAACGGAGTGGTGAGTTCGATCCTCACTGGGTGTCCTACCCTTTCGGTCTTATGCCACATCCAAGTTACGCTTAGCAAATCACCATAATACACACGTTATTAATGATGTTTTAAGGGACAAAAATTACGATTATTTTTTATGCCTTTGGGTGATGCCGATCTGTAAGTATTTTCGATATCCGACTCCAGCGTTTGTAAGCCAGAGACGAAGATCACGTCAAGTTTGTTAAATGCTCTTGGTAATAAGTGAAACATAATGAAAAGCAGATTTAACAAGATATGAGAAAAGTAATAACATGCTTGCTTCCAAAGTAGTAGATATTTCTTAACGATGTCTCGCATTGTGACATATATTTTATTACCTATCTTTGAATCTTGCTTGATCTTCGGCGTTGAAAAGAAGCGTCCATATTGACAATATTAACTTCAAATAGAATCATCACTTATAGATTCATCTGTAGTAAGTCACTGAACCGAATTTGCATATCTTCACGCATGTTTTTTCTAATCTGCGACAAATGCAGCAAGATCATCATCATTCAGCTCCTTGATGATCGATGGAAGAAACTGTTTAATCTTCAACATTGTAGATTTTCCAATGAAAGTAGTAATGACTATTTTGCCTGATATTAGATTATAGTTTTCATCTTGGAAGGGGATGTTAAGAAAATGCAGTTTTTCAAATATACCTGATGAATAGAATCTATTCCATCTAGAATGTTCGTGAAAGAGTGAATCTTAAAGAGGATTTATTTAATAAAGATAACAATTTTTATTACAATATTGAGGGGTTTCATCCCGTGACCTGAAGGCCGTAGGAGCACCATGCAGTAGAAGTGGTGTTTCTTGGGCAAGATAGCCTGACGGAGCCCAACCCTCTCCAGACCGGATTTGAATTCAGAGTTTTTCCTTCTCCTAGACGGGTTGCCACTCAAGGTTATGGAACGATGTCTGTCCTGCTGGGAGAACAAGAGGATTCATACCTTTCCAAAGGGTATTAGCAAGTTAGTGAATGTAATGAATCCGACTGGAATTCGAACTCGGCTCTCTGATTCCTCAATCCGAGCCGCTATCCAATATTCCACCATGCCTCCCAAAGAGGTAATCTTGGAGAGAATTTGATTTAATAAGGATGAAAATTTTTATTACAATATTGAGTGTTTTTTTATCTCGTGAGCTTTAGGGTCGTGGGGGCACAATGTGTACCGCAGGCGCAATACAAGTGGCTTTCTTGAGCCTGACTTATTAGCACGTAAGTGAATGTAATGGATCCGACTGGAATTCGAACTCGGGTCACCGATTCCTCAATTATCTACCGTACCTCCCAATATTGACGGTACCATAGTGATATCCACCCATCTTCCGGTTCACACTCCTCACCGGTCTTTTAAAAAGGAGTAGAAGTTGATCCCTTTTTTCCTGTTTAGGATTGGGTCTCAGATTGTTTCTAAAGTCTACTTCAGCTCTATAATCTTATCTATGCGGACATATCTTAATACGCCAATGTCTCTATGTCATTTACGATACAACACATATATTGCGAATTGATTGAACTTAATGCTATTTTAACAACACTTCCATTCTTTTCGAAAACACCACATTGTTGTTGTAAACCACACAAGAAGAAGACAGATTAATTGGAGAAAATCTGTAACACACACACATTCAGACACGCACACACACTATATCTATAAAAACAGATGTCTGTCTACATGTGTGTGTATGCGCGTGTGAATTCTATTCATGTACGTCCACATTTCTCGACCGATTGCGATGAAATTGTACACACAAGTTGCAAATAAACCCAGGTAGGTCAAAACCCATTTTTCAATCTTCAGACACCCACGCGTTTGGCAGAAAAATCGATAAAACTGAAGGTGGGAACGACTTTTTCAAAAACCAAGGCAAAGTTACACGCAAACAAAGTTTTTACTAAATCAGCTGATGTTCTCTGCACTTAATGTAAAACATATCTCATGTTACGAGGTTTATGTGGGGTGTTTGATAGTTTTCAGTGCTGCTCGCTTCGCCGCAACACAATGCCCAAGAGCCACTTAAGGCAGAGCGTTACTGTGAGATGTTGTATGAGCGTCAGAAGAGTAGGCAAGAAGTGAATTTTATGAGATTATGTAGAAAAGATCATGATTAAGTCTAGACTTGAAGAGATTAACATTGTAGCGATCGGAAAAGCATCCTGTTGGGAGTCAGTTTTACAAAGTATCCGTTCTTAGGGAAGAATCTGAGTGGAACTTATTTATTACTAATGGAATACAAAGGGAATGACAATAGTTTCTCCCCGTGTACGTGGCATGGCTGGTGCCGTCTGCAGAGATCAGTAATGGCGCGACAAATGAAAATAGCTTGTCAGAAAACTAGCCAAGGAAATAACGATAATAGCGGCATACTTGCGACGTTTTGTCTGTGGCAAAGTGAGTTTAGGGTTGGAAATAATCCCCCATCAATAAGGACGCGTATACGCTTTTGAAGTCTATCTAAAAGTGAAGACTGGACAGTCAAGATATGGCAGCAAGACTCCATTTGGGTCAGTTCTGGCAAGAGGAGTTAGATATTTACTGAAGCGGTAAAAGAAACCGACCATTTCTACAGAAGCTTTAGCAATAGATCGTATATATGATCTCCAGTTGAGATATGGGGTGAGCTAGAGTCGCAACAATTGTTACACCTGAGAGAAGACATATCCATAATGATAGGTGAAAGTTTAGGATCTGCTACGTGAGAGTGGAATGATACTATTTTGGTTTTTGGACGTACAGCATTTTACAAGCCAGTCTCTCCTTCATTGGGCCACTAGGGCAAGGTCAGAAGAGAGGTCAGCCTCAGATTGTGGTTATCTAACATTATTCGTATAAACATTCACTAAAGATCGGAGTCTTTCAAAATAAGGCTAAGTTCAAGAAGAAAACCTTGTTGAACGCCGATATTATACTATATCTATATTTAATTCTCTCTCTTAGATTTTCTCTTATTGTTTTTTGTTGTAAAGTCCTAAGTCCTTCGTGTTACTACACAATGGGCTGACGTTTATTTTCTAAGCGTAGCTTAGATGTGGCGCAAGGCCGAAAATATGGAGCACCCTTGAGGATCGAACTCAATTTTCAGTCGTAACTGATCTAGCGAAAAGAGCGTGATAACCACTACAAAAGTCCGAGGTGCCTCTAACCAATGCTTCAGGGTAGCCCCCCTGCTCCTAATTGGAATCAACTTCCTGACCAGTCTATGACTAGTCGTTAACAACGACCTTCATGGAACTACCTGGTATGAAAGACTTGAGAATTAAGAAGGCATGTGAGGTCTTCAACAAGCTTCTTGCAGAGTAAAAATTCGAAAAGTTTAACGATTATACTAACGCGCCTAATGGATCAATATTGTGATAAGGATGAGCGCTCAGCCACATTTTTCAAAAGATGGCACACAGTTGACACCTTCCATAGAATTGTGAAACGTATTCCTTTGTGCGGATTTTTATCCGGATCGGTAGCATTTTTATAGTTAAGGCTTTTTATATGTCTCGAAAATTTTATCCGGATCGGTAGTCTCATTAAGTTAAGGTTTTTATATGTCTAGAAACTTTTATCCTGATTGATAACCTTCTTAAGGCTTTTTAAGTTAAGGCTTTTTAAGTCTGGAAAATTCTATCCGGATTGGTAGACTTCTTAAATGTAAGGCTTTTTATATGTCTGGAAAATTTTATCCGGATCGGTAGCCTTCTTATAGTTAATGATTTTTATATGTCAAGAAATTTTTATCCGGATTGGTAGCCTTCTTGTAATTAAGGCTTTTTATATGTCTGGAAAATTTTATCCAGATAAGTAGCCTTCTTTCAGTTAAATCTTTTATCCGGATCGGTAGCCCTCTTATAGTTGAGGCTATGTATATGTCTGGAAAATTCAATCTGGATCCGTAGCCTTCTTATAGTTAAGGCATTTTATATGCCTGCAAAAGTTTTCCAGATCGGTAGCATTCTTAAAGTTAAGGTTTTTATATGTCTGGAAAATTTTATGTGGATCGGTAGCCTTCTTTTAGTTAAAACTTTTTATATGTCTGGAAAATTGTATCCGGATAGATAGCCTTCTCATTGTAAAGACATTTTATATGTCTGGAAAATTTCATCCAGATCTGTAGCATTCTCATAGTTAAAGCTTTTTCCATGTCCGGATTTTTTATCCGTATCGATGGCCTTCTTATAGTTAAGGCTTTTTATATGTCTGGAAAATTGTATGCAGATCAGTAGCCTTCTTATAGTTAGGTCTTTTATATGTCTGGAAAATTTTATCTAGATTGGTAGCGTTCATATAGTAAACGCTTTTTATATGTCTCGAAATTTTTATACACATCAGTAGCCATCATTTTGTTAAGGTTTTTATATGTCTGAAAAATGTTATTCGGATCGATAGCTTTTTAATTGTAGAGGAATTTTATATGCCCGGATAATTTTATCAAGATTGGTAGCCTTCTTTTAGGTAAGGCATTTTATATGTTTATCCGGATCAGTAGCCTTCTTATACTTAAGGATTTTTATATGTCTGTAAAATTTTATGTGATCAGTAGCCTTCATTTAGTTAAAACTTTTTATATATCTGGAATATTTTATCTGGATTAGTAGCCTTCTTATAGTTAAGGCTTTCTATGTCTGGAAAATTCTATCCGAATCGGTAGCCTTCTTAAATTTATGGCTTTTTATATGTCTGGAAAATTTTATCCGGATCGGTAGCGTTCTTTTAGTTAAGGCTTTTTATTTGTCTGGAAAATTTTATCCGAATCGGTAGCCTTCTTAAATTAAGTGTTTTTATATGTCTGGAAAATTTTATCCGGATCTGTAGCCTTTTTATAGTTAAGGCTTTTTATATGTCTGGAAAATTTTATCTGGATCTGTAGCCTTTTTATAGTTAAGGCTTGTTATATGTCTGGAAAATTTTATCCGGATCTGTAGCCTTTTATAGTTAAGGCTGTTATATGTCTGGAAAATTTTATCCGGATCTGTAGCCTTTTTATAGTTAAGGCTTTTTATATGTCTGGAAAATTTTATCCGGATCTGTAGCCTTTTTATAGTTAAGGCTTGTTATATGTCTGGAAAATTTTATCCGGATCTGTAGCCATTTTATAGTTAAGGCTTTTTATATGTCTGGAAAATTTTATCTGGATCTGTAGCCTTTTTATAGTTAAGGCTTGTTATATGTCTGGAAAATTTTATCCGGATCTGTAGCCTTTTTATAGTTAAGGCTTGTTATATGTCTGGAAAATTTTATCCGGATCTGTAGCCTTTTTATAGTTAAGGCTTTTTATATGTCTGGAAAATTTTATCCGGATCTGTAGCCTTTTTATAGTTAAGGCTTGTTATATGTCTGGAAAATTTTATCCGGATCTGTAGCCTTTTTATAGTTAAGGCTTGTTATATGTCTGGAAAATTTTATCCGGATCTGTAGCCTTTTTATAGTTAAGGCTTGTTATATGTCTGGAAAATTTTATCTGGATCTGTAGCCTTTTTACAGTTAAGGCTTGTTATATGTCTGGAAAATTTTATCCGGATCTGTAGCCTTTTTATAGTTAAGGCTTTTTATATGTCTGGAAAATTTTATCCGGATCTGTAGCCTTTTTATAGTTAAGGCTTGTTATATGTCTGGAAAATTTTATCCGGATCTGTAGCCTTTTTATAGTTAAGGCTTGTTATATGTCTGGAAAATTTTATCCGGATCTGTAGCCTTTTTATAGTTAAGGCTTGTTATATGTCTGGAAAATTTTATCTGGATCTGTAGCCTTTTTATAGTTAAGGCTTGTTATATGTCTGGAAAATTTTATCCGGATCTGTAGCCTTTTTATAGTTAAGGCTTGTTATATGTCTGGAAAATTTTATCCGGATCTGTAGCCTTTTTATAGTTAAGGCTTGTTATATGTCTGGAAAATTTTATCCGGATCTGTAGCCTTTTTATAGTTAAGACTTTTTATATGTCTGGAAAATTTTATCCGGATCTGTAGCCTTTTTATAGTTAAGGCTTGTTATATGTCTGGAAAATTTTATCCGGATCTGCAGCCTTTTTATAGTTAAGGCTTTTTATATGTCTGGAAAATTTTATCCGGATCTGTAGCCTTTTTATAGTTAAGGCTTTTTATATGTCTGGAAAATTTTATCCGGATCTGTAGCCTTTTATAGTTAAGGCTGTTATATGTCTGGAAAATTTTATCCGGATCTGTAGCCTTTTTATAGTTAAGGCTTTTTATATGTCTGGAAAATTTTATCCGGATCTGTAGCCTTTTTATAGTTAAGGCTTTTTATATGTCTGGAAAATTTTATCTGGATCTGTAGCCTTTTCATAGTTAAGGCTTGTTATATGTCTGGAAAATTTTATCCGGATCTGTAGCCTTTTTATAGTTAAGGCTTGTTATATATCTGGAAAATTTTATCTGGATCTGTAGCCTTTTTATACTTAAGGCTTGTTATATGTCTGGAAAATTTTATCCGGATCTGTAGCCTTTTTATAGTTAAGGCTTGTTATATATCTGGAAAATTTTATCTGGATCTGTAGCCTTTTTATACTTAAGGCTTGTTATATGTCTGGAAAATTTTATCCGGATCTGTAGCCTTTTTATAGTTAAGGCTTTTTATATGTCTGGAAAATTTTATCTGGATCTGTAGCCTTTTTATAGTTAAGGCTTGTTATATGTCTGGAAAATTTTATCCGGATCTGTAGCCTTTTTATAGTTAAGGCTTGTTATATGTCTGGAAAATTTTATCCGGATCTGTAGCCTTTTTATAGTTAAGGCTTGTTATATGTCTGGAAAATTTTATCTGGATCTGTAGCCTTTTTATAGTTAAGGCTTGTTTTATGTCTGGAAAAATTTTATCCGGATCTGTAGCCTTTTTATAGTTAAGGCTTGTTATATGTCTGGAAAATTTTATCCGGATCTGTAGCCTTTTTATAGTTAAGGCTTGTTATATGTCTGGAAAATTTTATCCGGATCTGTAGCCTTTTTATAGTTAAGGCTTTTTATATGTCTGGAAAATTTTATCCGGATCTGTAGCCTTTTTATAGTTAAGGCTTGTTATATGTCTGGAAAATTTTATCCGGATCTGTAGCCTTTTTATAGTTAAGGCTTTTTATATGTCTGGAAAATTTTATCCGGATCTGTAGCCTTTTTATAGTTAAGGCTTTTTATATGTCTGGAAAATTTTATCCGGATCTGTAGCCTTTTTATAGTTAAGGCTTGTTATATGTCTGGAAAATTTTATCCGGATCTGTAGCCTTTTTATAGTTAAGGCTTGTTATATGTCTGGAAAATTTTATCTGGATCTGTAGCCTTTTTATAGTTAAGGCTTGTTATATGTCTGGAAAATTTTATCCGGATCTGTAGCCTTTTATAGTTAAGGCTGTTATATGTCTGGAAAATTTTATCCGGATCTGTAGCCTTTTTATAGTTAAGGCTTGTTATATGTCTGGAAAATTTTGTCCGGATCTGTAGCCTTTTTATAGTTAAGTCTTTTTATATGTCTGGAAAATATTATCCGGATCTGTAGCCTTTTTATAGTTAAGGCTTTTTATATGTCTGGAAAATTTTATCTGGATCTGTAGCCTTTTCATAGTTAAGGCTTGTTATATGTCTGGAAAATTTTATCCGGATCTGTAGCCTTTTTATAGTTAAGGCTTTTTATATGTCTGGAAAATTTTATCTGGATCTGTAGCCTTTTCATAGTTAAGGCTTGTTATATGTCTGGAAAATTTTATCCGGATCTGTAGCCTTTTTATAGTTAAGGCTTTTTATATGTCTGGAAAATTTTATCTGGATCTGTAGCCTTTTCATAGTTAAGGCTTGTTATATGTCTGGAAAATTTTATCCGGATCTGTAGCCTTTTTATAGTTAAGGCTTGTTATATATCTGGAAAATTTTATCTGGATCTGTAGCCTTTTTATACTTAAGGCTTGTTATATGTCTGGAAAATTTTATCCGGATCTGTAGCCTTTTTATAGTTAAGGCTTTTTATATGTCTGGAAAATTTTATCTGGATCTGTAGCCTTTTTATAGTTAAGGCTTGTTATATGTCTGGAAAATTTTATCCGGATCTGTAGCCTTTTTATAGTTAAGGCTTGTTATATGTCTGGAACATTTTATCCGGATCTGTAGCCTTTTTATAGTTAAGGCTTGTTATATGTCTGGAAAATTTTATCTGGATCTGTAGCCTTTTTATAGTTAAGGCTTGTTATATGTCTGGAAAATTTTATCCGGATCTGTAGCCTTTTTATAGTTAAGGCTTGTTATATGTCTGGAAAATTTTATCCGGATCTGTAGCCTTTTTATAGTTAAGGCTTGTTATATGTCTGGAAAATTTTATCCGGATCTGTAGCCTTTTTATAGTTAAGGCTTTTTATATGTCTGGAAAATTTTATCTGGATCTGTAGCCTTTTCATAGTTAAGGCTTGTTATATGTCTGGAAAATTTTATCCGGATCTGTAGCCTTTTTATAGTTAAGGCTTTTTATATGTCTGGAAAATTTTATCTGGATCTGTAGCCTTTTCATAGTTAAGGCTTGTTATATGTCTGGAAAATTTTATCCGGATCTGTAGCCTTTTTATAGTTAAGGCTTGTTATATATCTGGAAAATTTTATCTGGATCTGTAGCCTTTTTATACTTAAGGCTTGTTATATGTCTGGAAAATTTTATCCGGATCTGTAGCCTTTTTATAGTTAAGGCTTTTTATATGTCTGGAAAATTTTATCTGGATCTGTAGCCTTTTTATAGTTAAGGCTTGTTATATGTCTGGAAAATTTTATCCGGATCTGTAGCCTTTTTATAGTTAAGGCTTGTTATATGTCTGGAACATTTTATCCGGATCTGTAGCCTTTTTATAGTTAAGGCTTGTTATATGTCTGGAAAATTTTATCTGGATCTGTAGCCTTTTTATAGTTAAGGCTTGTTATATGTCTGGAAAATTTTATCCGGATCTGTAGCCTTTTTATAGTTAAGGCTTGTTATATGTCTGGAAAATTTTATCCGGATCTGTAGCCTTTTTATAGTTAAGGCTTGTTATATGTCTGGAAAATTTTATCCGGATCTGTAGCCTTTTTATAGTTAAGGCTTTTTATATGTCTGGAAAATTTTATCCGGATCTGTAGCCTTTTTATAGTTAAGGCTTGTTATATGTCTGGAAAATTTTATCCGGATCTGTAGCCTTTTTATAGTTAAGGCTTTTTATATGTCTGGAAAATTTTATCCGGATCTGTAGCCTTTTTATAGTTAAGGCTTTTTATATGTCTGGAAAATTTTATCCGGATCTGTAGCCTTTTTATAGTTAAGGCTTGTTATATGTCTGGAAAATTTTATCCGGATCTGTAGCCTTTTTATAGTTAAGGCTTGTTATATGTCTGGAAAATTTTATCTGGATCTGTAGCCTTTTTATAGTTAAGGCTTGTTATATGTCTGGAAAATTTTATCCGGATCTGTAGCCTTTTATAGTTAAGGCTGTTATATGTCTGGAAAATTTTATCCGGATCTGTAGCCTTTTTATAGTTAAGGCTTGTTATATGTCTGGAAAATTTTATCCGGATCTGTAGCCTTTTTATAGTTAAGTCTTTTTATATGTCTGGAAAATTTTATCCGGATCTGTAGCCTTTTTATAGTTAAGGCTTTTTATATGTCTGGAAAATTTTATCTGGATCTGTAGCCTTTTCATAGTTAAGGCTTGTTATATGTCTGGAAAATTTTATCCGGATCTGTAGCCTTTTTATAGTTAAGGCTTTTTATATGTCTGGAAAATTTTATCCGTATCTGTAGCCTTTTTATAGTTAAGGCTTGTTATATGTCTGGAAAATTTTATCCGGATCTGTAGCCTTTTTATAGTTAAGGCTTTTTATATGTCTGGAAAATTTTATCCGGATCTGTAGCCTTTTTATAGTTAAGGCTTTTTATATGTCTGGAAAATTTTATCCGGATCTGTAGCCTTTTTATAGTTAAGGCTTGTTATATGTCTGGAAAATTTTATCCGGATCTGTAGCCTTTTTATAGTTAAGGCTTGTTATATGTCTGGAAAATTTTATCTGGATCTGTAGCCTTTTTATAGTTAAGGCTTGTTATATGTCTGGAAAATTTTATCCGGATCTGTAGCCTTTTATAGTTAAGGCTGTTATATGTCTGGAAAATTTTATCCGGATCTGTAGCCTTTTTATAGTTAAGGCTTGTTATATGTCTGGAAAATTTTGTCCGGATCTGTAGCCTTTTTATAGTTAAGTCTTTTTATATGTCTGGAAAATTTTATCCGGATCTGTAGCCTTTTTATAGTTAAGGCTTTTTATATGTCTGGAAAATTTTATCTGGATCTGTAGCCTTTTCATAGTTAAGGCTTGTTATATGTCTGGAAAATTTTATCCGGATCTGTAGCCTTTTTATAGTTAAGGCTTTTTATATGTCTGGAAAATTTTATCTGGATCTGTAGCCTTTTCATAGTTAAGGCTTGTTATATGTCTGGAAAATTTTATCCGGATCTGTAGCCTTTTTATAGTTAAGGCTTTTTATATGTCTGGAAAATTTTATCTGGATCTGTAGCCTTTTCATAGTTAAGGCTTGTTATATGTCTGGAAAATTTTATCCGGATCTGTAGCCTTTTTATAGTTAAGGCTTGTTATATATCTGGAAAATTTTATCTGGATCTGTAGCCTTTTTATACTTAAGGCTTGTTATATGTCTGGAAAATTTTATCCGGATCTGTAGCCTTTTTATAGTTAAGGCTTTTTATATGTCTGGAAAATTTTATCTGGATCTGTAGCCTTTTTATAGTTAAGGCTTGTTATATGTCTGGAAAATTTTATCCGGATCTGTAGCCTTTTTATAGTTAAGGCTTGTTATATGTCTGGAACATTTTATCCGGATCTGTAGCCTTTTTATAGTTAAGGCTTGTTATATGTCTGGAAAATTTTATCTGGATCTGTAGCCTTTTTATAGTTAAGGCTTGTTATATGTCTGGAAAATTTTATCCGGATCTGTAGCCTTTTTATAGTTAAGGCTTGTTATATGTCTGGAAAATTTTATCCGGATCTGTAGCCTTTTTATAGTTAAGGCTTGTTATATGTCTGGAAAATTTTATCCGGATCTGTAGCCTTTTTATAGTTAAGGCTTTTTATATGTCTGGAAAATTTTATCTGGATCTGTAGCCTTTTCATAGTTAAGGCTTGTTATATGTCTGGAAAATTTTATCCGGATCTGTAGCCTTTTTATAGTTAAGGCTTTTTATATGTCTGGAAAATTTTATCTGGATCTGTAGCCTTTTCATAGTTAAAGCTTGTTATATGTCTGGAAAATTTTATCCGGATCTGTAGCCTTTTTATAGTTAAGGCTTGTTATATATCTGGAAAATTTTATCTGGATCTGTAGCCTTTTTATACTTAAGGCTTGTTATATGTCTGGAAAATTTTATCCGGATCTGTAGCCTTTTTATAGTTAAGGCTTTTTATATGTCTGGAAAATTTTATCTGGATCTGTAGCCTTTTTATAGTTAAGGCTTGTTATATGTCTGGAAAATTTTATCCGGATCTGTAGCCTTTTTATAGTTAAGGCTTGTTATATGTCTGGAACATTTTATCCGGATCTGTAGCCTTTTTATAGTTAAGGCTTGTTATATGTCTGGAAAATTTTATCTGGATCTGTAGCCTTTTTATAGTTAAGGCTTGTTATATGTCTGGAAAATTTTATCCGGATCTGTAGCCTTTTTATAGTTAAGGCTTGTTATATGTCTGGAAAATTTTATCCGGATCTGTAGCCTTTTTATAGTTAAGGCTTGTTATATGTCTGGAAAATTTTATCCGGATCTGTAGCCTTTTTATAGTTAAGGCTTTTTATATGTCTGGAAAATTTTATCCGGATCTGTAGCCTTTTTATAGTTAAGGCTTGTTATATGTCTGGAAAATTTTATCCGGATCTGTAGCCTTTTTATAGTTAAGGCTTTTTATATGTCTGGAAAATTTTATCCGGATCTGTAGCCTTTTTATAGTTAAGGCTTTTTATATGTCTGGAAAATTTTATCCGGATCTGTAGCCTTTTTATAGTTAAGGCTTGTTATATGTCTGGAAAATTTTATCCGGATCTGTAGCCTTTTTATAGTTAAGGCTTGTTATATGTCTGGAAAATTTTATCTGGATCTGTAGCCTTTTTATAGTTAAGGCTTGTTATATGTCTGGAAAATTTTATCCGGATCTGTAGCCTTTTATAGTTAAGGCTGTTATATGTCTGGAAAATTTTATCCGGATCTGTAGCCTTTTTATAGTTAAGGCTTGTTATATGTCTGGAAAATTTTATCCGGATCTGTAGCCTTTTTATAGTTAAGTCTTTTTATATGTCTGGAAAATTTTATCCGGATCTGTAGCCTTTTTATAGTTAAGGCTTTTTATATGTCTGGAAAATTTTATCTGGATCTGTAGCCTTTTCATAGTTAAGGCTTGTTATATGTCTGGAAAATTTTATCCGGATCTGTAGCCTTTTTATAGTTAAGGCTTTTTATATGTCTGGAAAATTTTATCCGTATCTGTAGCCTTTTTATAGTTAAGGCTTGTTATATGTCTGGAAAATTTTATCCGGATGTGTAGCCTTTTTATAGTTAAGGCTTGTTATATGTCTGGAAAATTTTATCCGGATCTGTAGCCTTTTTATAGTTAAGGCTTTTTATATGTCTGGAAAATTTTATCTGGATCTGTAGCCTTTTTATAGTTAAGGCTTGTTATATGTCTGGAAAATTTTATCTGGATCTGTAGCCTTTTTATAGTTAAGGCTTGTTATATGTCTGGAAAATTATATCCGGATCTGTAGCCTTTTTATAGTTAAGGCTTTTTATATGTCTGGAAAATTTTATCCGGATCTGTAGCCTTTTTATAGTTAAGGATTTTTATATGTCTGGAAAATTTTATCTGGATCTGTAGCCTTTTTATAGTTAAGGCTTGTTATATGTCTGGAAAATTTTATCTGGATCTGTAGCCTTTTATAGTTAAGGCTGTTATATGTCTGGAAAATTTTATCCGGATCTGTAGCCTTTTTATAGTTAAGGCTTGTTATATGTCTGGAAAATTTTATCCGGATCTGTAGCCTTTTTATAGTTAAGGCTTTTTATATGTCTGGAAAATTTTATCCGGATCTGTAGCCTTTTATAGTTAAGACTTGTTATATGTCTGGAAAATTTTATCTGGATCTGTAGCCTTTTTATAGTTAAGGCTTGTTATATGTCTGGAAAATTTTATCCCGATCTGTAGCCTTTTTATAGTTAAGGCTTGTTATATGTCTGGAAAATTTTATCCGGATCTGTAGCCTTTTTATAGTTAAGGCTTGTTATATGTCTGGAAAATTTTATCCGGATCTGTAGCCTTTTTATAGTTAAGGCTTGTTATATGTCTGGAAAATTTTATCCGGATCTATAGCCTTTTTATAGTTAAGGCTTTTTATATGTCTGGAAAATTTTATCTGGATCTTTAACCTTTTTATAGTTAAGGCTTGTTATATGTCTGGAAAATTTTATCCGGATCTGTAGCCTTTTTATAGTTAAGGCTTGTTATATGTCTGGAAAATTTTATCTGGATCTGTAGCCTTTTTATAGTTAAGGCTTGTTATATATTTGGAAAATTTTATCCGGATCTGTAGCCTTTTTATAGTTAAGGCTTTTTATATGTCTGGAAAATTTTATCCGGATCTGTAGCCTTTTTATAGTTAAGGCTTTTTATATGTCTGGAAAATTTTATCCGGATCTGTAGCCTTTTTATAGTTAAGGCTTTTTATATGTCTGGAAAATTTTATCCGGATCTGTAGCCTTTTTATAGTTAAGGCTTGTTATATGTCTGGAAAATTTTATCCGGATCTGTAGCCTTTTTATAGTTAAGGCTTGTTATATGTCTGGAAAATTTTATCCGGATCTGTAGCCTTTTTATAGTTAAGGCTTGTTATATGTCTGGAAAATTTTATCCGGATCTGTAGCCTTTTTATAGTTAAGGCTTGTTATATGTCTGGAAAATTTTATCCGGATCTGTAGCCTTTTTATAGTTAAGGCTTTTTATATGTCTGGAAAATTTTATCCGGATCTGTAGCCTTTTTATAGTTAAGGCTTGTTATATGTCTGGAAAATTTTATCCGGATCTGTAGCCTTTTTATAGTTAAGGCTTGTTATATGTCTGGAAAATTTTATCTGGATCTGTCGCCTTTTTACAGTTAAGGTTTGTTATATGTCTGGAAAATTTTATCCGGATCTGTAGCCTTTTTATAGTTAAGGCTTTTTATATGTCTGGAAAATTTTATCTGGATCTGTAGCCTTTATATAGTTAAGGCTTGTTATATGTCTGGAAAATTTTATCTGGATCTGTAGCCTTTTTATAGTTAAGGCTTGTTATATGTCTGGAAAATTTTATCCGGATCTGTAGCCTTTTTATAGTTAAGGCTTGTCATATGTCTGGAAAATTTTATCCGGATCTGTAGCCTTTTTATAGTTAAGGCTTGTTATATGTCTGGAAAATTTTATCCGGATCTGTAGCCTTTTTATAGTTAAGGTTTTTTATATGTCTGGAAAATTTTATCTGGATCTTTAACCTTTTTATAGTTAAGGCTTGTTATATGTCTGGAAAATTTTATCCGGATCTGTAGCCTTTTTATAGTTAAGGCTTGTTATATGTCTGGAAAATTTTATCTGGATCTGTAGCCTTTTTATAGTTAAGGCTTTTTATATGTCTGGAAAATTTTATCCGGATCTGTAGCCTTTTTATAGTTAAGGCTTGTTATATGTCTGGAAAATTTTATCCGCATCTGTAGCCTTTTTATAGTTAAGGCTTTTTATATGTCTGGAAAATTTTATCCGGATCTGTAGCCTTTTTATAGTTAAGGCTTTTTATATGTCTGGAAAATTTTATCCGGATCTGTAGCCTTTTTATAGTTAAGGCTTGTTATATGTCTGGAAAATTTTATCCGGATCTGTAGCCTTTTTATAGTTAAGGCTTGTTATATGTCTGGAAAATTTTATCCGGATCTGTAGCCTTTTTATAGTTAAGGCTTGTTCTCTGTCTGGAAAATTTTATCCGGATCTGTAGCCTTTTTATAGTTAAGGCTTGTTCTCTGTCTGGAAAATTTTATCCGGATCTGTAGCCTTTTTATAGTTAAGGCTTTTTATATGTCTGGAAAATTTTATCCGGATCTGTAGCCTTTTTATAGTTAAGGCTTGTTATATGTCTGGAAAATTTTATCCGGATCTGTAGCCTTTTTATAGTTAAGGCTTTGTATATGTCTGGAAAATTTTATCTGGATCTGTAGCCTTTTTATAGTTAAGGCTTGTTATATGTCTGGAAAATTTTATCCGGATCTGTAGCCTTTTTATAGTTAAGGCTGTTATATGTCTGGAAAATTTTATCCGGATCTGTAGCCTTTTTATAGTTAAGGCTTGTTATATATCTGGAAAATTTTATCCGGATCTGTAGCCTTTTTATAGTTAAGGCTTTTTATATGTCTGGAAAATTTTATCCGGATCTGTAGCCTTTTTATAGTTAAGGCTTGTTATATGTCTGGAAAATTTTATCCGGATCTGTAGCCTTTTTATAGTTAAGGCTTGTTATATGTCTGGAAAATTTTATCTGGATCTGTAGCCTTTTTACAGTTAAGGCTTGTTATATGTCTGGAAAATTTTATCCGGATCTGTAGCCTTTTTATAGTTAAGGCTTTTTATATGTCTGGAAAATTTTATCTGGATCTGTAGCCTTTTTATAGTTAAGGCTTGTTATATGTCTGGAAAATTTTATCCGGATCTGTAGCCTTTTTATAGTTAAGGCTTGTTATATGTCTGGAAAATTTTATCCGGATCTGTAGCCTTTTTATAGTTAAGGCTTGTTATATGTCTGGAAAATTTTATCTGGATCTGTAGCCTTTTTATAGTTAAGGCTTGTTATATGTCTGGAAAATTTTATCCGGATCTGTAGCCTTTTTATAGTTAAGGCTTTTTATATGTCTGGAAAATTTTATCTGGATCTGTAGCCTTTTTATAGTTAAGGCTTGTTATATGTCTGGAAAATTTTATCCGGATCTGTAGCCTTTTTATAGTTAAGGCTTTTTATATGTCTGGAAAATTTTATCTGGATCTGTAGCCTTTTTATAGTTAAGGCTTGTTATATGTCTGGAAAATTTTATCCGGATCTGTAGCCTTTTTATAGTTAAGGCTTTTTATATGTCTGGAAAATTTTATCTGGATCTGTAGCCTTTTTATAGTTAAGGCTTGTTATATGTCTGGAAAATTTTATCCGGATCTGTAGCCTTTTATAGTTAAGGCTGTTATATGTCTGGAAAATTTTATCCGGATCTGTAGCCTTTTTATAGTTAAGGCTTTTTATATGTCTGGAAAATTTTATCTGGATCTGTAGCCTTTTTATAGTTAAGGCTTGTTATATGTCTGGAAAATTTTTTCCGGATCTGTAGCCTTTTATAGTTAAGGCTGTTATATGTCTGGAAAATTTTATCCGGATCTGTAGCCTTTTTATAGTTAAGGCTTGTTATATGTCTGGAAAATTTTATCCGGATCTGTAGCCTTTTTATAGTTAAGGCTTGTTATATGTCTGGAAAATTTTATCCGGATCTGTAGCCTTTTTATAGTTAAGGCTTTTTATATGTCTGGAAAATTTTATCCGGATCTGTAGCCTTTTTATAGTTAAGGCTTGTTATATGTCTGGAAAATTTTATCCGGATCTGTAGCCTTTTTATAGTTAAGGCTTTTTATATGTCTGGAAAATTTTATCCGGATCTGTAGCCTTTTTATAGTTAAGGCTTGTTATATGTCTGGAAAATTTTATCCGGATCTGTAGCCTTTTTATAGTTAAGGCTTTTTATATGTCTGGAAAATTTTATCTGGATCTGTAGCCTTTTTATAGTTAAGGCTTGTTATATGTCTGGAAAATTTTATCCGGATCTGTAGCCTTTTATAGTTAAGGCTGTTATATGTCTGGAAAATTTTATCCGGATCTGTAGCCTTTTTATAGTTAAGGCTTGTTATATGTCTGGAAAATTTTATCCGGATCTGTAGCCTTTTTATAGTTAAGGCTTGTTATATGTCTGGAAAATTTTATCCGGATCTGTAGCCTTTTTATAGTTAAGGCTTGTTATATGTCTGGAAAATTTTATCCGGATCTGTAGCCTTTTTATAGTTAAGGCTTTTTATATGTCTGGAAAATTTTATCTGGATCTGTAGCCTTTTTATAGTTAATGCTTGTTATATGTCTGGAAAATTTTATCCGGATCTGTAGCCTTTTATAGTTAAGGCTGTTATATGTCTGGAAAATTTTATCCGGATCTGTAGCCTTTTTATAGTTAAGGCTTGTTATATGTCTGGAAAATTTTATCCGGATCTGTAGCCTTTTTATAGTTAAGGCTTTTTATATGTCTGGAAAATTTTATCCGGATCTGTAGCCTTTTTATAGTTAAGGCTTGTTATATGTCTGGAAAATTTTATCCGGATCTGTAGCCTTTTTATAGTTAAGGCTTTTTATATGTCTGGAAAATTTTATCTGGATCTGTAGCCTTTTTATAGTTAAGGCTTGTTATATGTCTGGAAAATTTTATCCGGATCTGTAGCCTTTTATAGTTAAGGCTGTTATATGTCTGGAAAATTTTATCCGGATCTGTAGCCTTTTTATAGTTAAGGCTTGTTATATGTCTGGAAAATTTTATCCGGATCTGTAGCCTTTTTATAGTTAAGGCTTTTTATATGTCTGGAAAATTTTATCTGGATCTGTAGCCTTTTTATAGTTAAGGCTTGTTATATGTCTGGAAATTTTTATCCGGATCTGTAGCCTTTTTATAGATAAGGCTTTTTATATGTCTGGAAAATTTTATCCGGATCTGTAGCCTTTTTATAGTTAAGGCTTGTTATATGTCTGGAAAATTTTATCCGGATCTGTAGCCTTTTTATAGTTAAGTCTTTTGAAATGTCTGGGAAATTTTATCCGGATCTGTAGCCTTTTTATAGTTAAGGCTTTTTATATGTCTGGAAAATTTTATCCGGATCTGTAGCCTTTTTATAGTTAAGGCTTGTTATATGTCTGGAAAATTTTATCCGGATCTGTAGCCTTTTTATAGTTAACGCTTGTTATATGTCTGGAAAATTTTATCCGAATCGGTAGCCTTCTTATTGTAAAGACTTTTTATATGTCTGGAAAATGTTATTAACGGGACTTTTCTTGCAATGATTGCGGGCTGTTCAGAATTCAACAAGAGGGCCTACTACGCTTTTCTTTGTGGTTGACATCGTAGTAAATAGTAATGAATGGTTATTATTTCTGTTGCACGTGGCGTGTACGAGGGCTGGCTGATTTTTCTTTGTTATTTTTTCTTTGGAATAAAACTGTCCATGACCGAGAGAATTTATTAAGAATTGGAGGATACAATGTTTTAAGCTGTATTCTATTTTCGATAAGACTTTATTATAGCCATCAAAACAAATATTTTTAAAGCAAAGTGCATGGAGAAATAGCTGTTCTTAATTAAATTATCAATTACTGACGGAGAAAAAAAGCAGTGTTGTATGATTATGTTATTGTTAATGATGTTGTTATGGTCCGTGTTGTGTTTGAATGCAACTGATAGTATGACCTTAGTTGAGATCAATCGATCATAATGTTTGATATTTTAGTTCTCTCTCTTCTATAAATTTAGAAATATAATTTTTATTTGTCCTTTCTCCTATTATTATTTTCATTTAAGCTGTCGCAATATCAGAATTAACCAAAGATCGATTTCATTTACATAAATGTCAATGCACTTGCAAATAACCGTCTGCTCTTTTCGATTTTCTTTTTTCCTAACCGACGGCCTTCGACCAAACAATATTTTCGTCTTAGCTTACAGCATGTTCCCAATTTGGCTTCTTTACGTCAGCGATTTTAATATGCCTCATGTAAGCCCACTTTCAAAAGTCCGTTGAATGAAAGCGGCCTTTCGTTAACCGTGCCGTTTAAATGGTTGGTTGGGTGAACACGATTCTTTGGAGCCGAGAACATTTAACCACAAAAGTGATGTATTGAATTGTTCTGTCAGCAGATAACGTTACTTCTTGCTCAGAAGTATATTTCGGATTTATTGAGCGCTTGTATATTTCATGAATGTTTGTCTAGATGTTTTTTTTTTCAATTTGCTATTAATTGTCTCCAGTTTCATATTTCTGATTAAATAAGCTTTTGAATTTGTTTCTCATGCTTTCTCTATTCTTTCCATATTTGATTCTCTCTCTTACATTATTTCTTACTTATTGTTTTTGTTATGAAGTCCTAGGTTCTTTGTGTTACTACACAAGGCTAATGGTTATTTCCTAAGGGTAGCTTAGATGTGGCACATGGCCGAAAGTATGGAACATCTAGTGAGGATTGAACTCAATTTTCAGTAGTAACTGATCTCGCAAAACAACCTTGCTAAGCATTACACCACGCCGAGGTGCCCCTAACCAATGCTTATGGGTAGCCCTCCTCCTCCTAATTGGAATCATTATATAGCCTAGGTATTCCGTTTATCTTTATCTTATTAGCTAATCTACATATCGCTATAGTTTTCCTTTCTCTTTCGCCCTTTGCCTCCCCCATACTCTCTTTCTCCCGCGTTTCTTTCTTTTTTTTCTGTTTATCTTTCTACTTATTTCTTTGTATCTCTCTCTATCTTTGGCTTCCATCTCTCACTATTTCTGTCTCTCTTTCCCTCTCTCTAACTAGCGTTGTCTCTTTCTTTCTCTTTCTCTCCTAATACGTTTATTTATCTCCCCTTCTCTCTCTCTCCGTTTATCTCTTTTTCTCTTCATCTCGTTCTCTTCGTCTTTTCCATTCTCAATAATCCAGCTATCATTCTATCACCTCTTTCCCTTTTTGTCTTTCTCACTCATTCGCTTCTTCTCTTTCTCTCTCGCGTTCTTTCTGTCTGTCTGTCACTTTCTATATCCCCCCCACACTCTGGCTCTTTTCCAGTTTCTAGTCAAGGTTGTACGTGTCTTCACCCGGGATTGTCATCTACTTTCTCTAGTCAAATGAAGAACATCTGTTGACTTATTTAAATATTTATGATTAAAAATGAAAGGTGAATGCGGAAAAATAATCGGTGAACAAACTTCAATAATATTTAACTGTGACAGTGGCTATTCATTAATAATCTCGGTAAAGGTAAAACTCATTTTACTCTCATTTTACTCCATCACTGCTTCAAATTGTTACGGTAGACAAGGATTTTTAAAAATGTCTTGTCTAGAAGAACAATTTTCATTTAATTTTCCACATTACTGCCTTACCGAATTGAAGGAAACTTATCCGAAATAAACCTTAGTGCACAATTCAGTTTTTAAAATTTTAATTATCATAATTTATGATATAGAAACCTTTTAAAATTCTACATTACTTTCATCCGGGTAGGTGATATTATTAAGAAAAAACTATATTTATTAAGCAGATATCCTCACGCACCAAGATTTTTTAAATAA
Organism: Acanthosepion esculentum; assembly: GCA_964036315.1. Taxonomy (NCBI): domain Eukaryota; kingdom Metazoa; phylum Mollusca; class Cephalopoda; order Sepiida; family Sepiidae; genus Acanthosepion; species Acanthosepion esculentum. The sequence continues at coordinate 147,169,872 of OZ038477.1, read as the reverse complement.
TTATTAATTTTTTTATGTATATAAAATATAACGTAACGTGACCAGTTTTGAAAGTATGGTCGATCATACACGATGTTATCAGAAAATAAGTACGATGAATACAGAAAATTTAAAGTCAACATTCCTAAAATTAGATGACTGAGAATATTTTTCAACATTTCTAAGATTACTGAGTACTTAAAAATTATATAAAAAAGTCACTCACGCCATTGCCTTTCGCCCGGTTCATACTCCTTCCCCGTCTGTTGAACATGAGTAGAAGTTTATCTCTTGTTTCTTGTTTAGAATTGAATTTCTAAAGTCTTCTCGTTATCTTTCACTCCTAGTAACGTCTTATCGTTATCGCCTTGTCTGGATTGAAAAAGAGGATAGGGCTGGTCTCTCCAATTTTTTTGTTGTCAAGCAGGAGAGAGATGCTGAGTTTATAAAAAAATAGCCTTCTCTCAATTATACGGATGTGTCAACCTGAAAAAAAGGCAAAATAATTGAGATTCTTAAACCATTTGATTTGTGCAAACGGTGCAATTTACATGTTCAAATGTTCAAGTTTCGAATTTGTTGTTTGCAAAGTTGCAACATTCCTCAAATATGGCATTAGGAGAAATTAAGGGCCTTCTTCATGGACGGAGAGAAATTTAAGCTAGGAGGCTCGATGGTTTCCAGTATTACTGATATGATCCACAGTTACAAAAAGATATCTTTACCAAGCGTGTTAATGGTGGTTTTGAACTCTTGGGGAGGTGCTGTTGGATATTGGGGAAAGATGACATCAGTTCATTAAATAGCGACTAAATACTGCAGGAGACATCCTCAGAATCTTTTATGTACCACATTCCTTCTGAATGTGAGCAATCATTACTCTCCCCAACTTCCTCACCCTTGTTACACTGGCCAATACGATTTTTGGAGCCAAGAAAAAACAAACCAATTTCTTAGCTAATTTGATGGTGCTGATTCCGAAAATGATCTTAGTTTTTCATGGTTAGCTACCGTTTTTGCTGTACTGAAATTGCTCATTTTTGGAAAAATTTACGATCTTGGCTGATTGCAAAATTTAGTTAATAAAGGTCATAGAAGCTCATCAATTTTCAAGAAGCCGAGCAATTTTTTCCAGCCACCTGAAATAAACTACTTTTTATAAGAAAAAAGTGTTTTTGAGTCAAATATTTTAAAATAGATGTACCGAAATTTTTAATATATCGCCAAAATTCAAATTAATTAATAAACTTCTCTCCTTCTCTATCATTTCTACCTCTCTCATTTCTACCTCTCTCAGCGTTTCCCCTTCTATTTCGCCTTTATTTGTCCTATTTTTTCTCTCACATTTCAAAATCCGTTTTCTCTCATACTACCACTTCTCTCCTTTGGTACCCCGTCATCTCTCTGTATCTGTCTTTTCTACGTCTCTCTTTTCTCTCTATTAGACGCTTCCCTCTTATTTCTCTTTTATTTTCCTTTTCTTCTCTCATATTTCAAAATCCGTTTTCTCTCATTCTACCACTTCTCTCCTTTGGTAACCCGTCTTCTCTCAGTCTCTGTCTTTTCTACCTCCCTCTACACTTTAGTACACCTGATAATTAAGGTGACATCAAAAACAATGAAACCCTAAAATCTTCTTTTTGATATTCATAAATTTATCCCATCACTTTTATCCCTTCACCATGGAAGGAAACTGTTATGGTCCAAGGTTAGGACCAAGGAAGAACAACACGAACACAAGAGTAGAAATAACAAAGATATATTACACAGAATAATAATACAAGATGTTGAAGGTGTTAGTATGACTGTCAGTCTGGTTTGGAGTGAACTACTATTGGCTCGACTCGATTCCGTCTCGTCTTGAGAGACGTAGTATTCATAGTGTCAGGAAGAGTTCACTCTGTCGTTATAGGTAAGGTCCCATAACAGAAACCAAGCACATTTAGAGCATTTTGATTTCCCAGTTGAAAAGAAACTCCAACTAAAGACATCCCAATTGAATGCACCTATTTCATTGTACATGATACTGCTGGAATATCAAAAGGGATTTTAATAACATGACAGACAATCAAGAAAAAGAAAATTTTTATCATAGTTCTTACGTTCACAAAAGTTTTCTTCCTGCTGATAGTTTATTAAATGATTTCATGAAAAATACTTGTTGGTCTTGGTATATTCAATCGTGTAATTTTTAAATAATTACGGTCTGATCGTTATTGCAAAAATAGTATTTTTCAATAAGCAGACCAATATTTGTTGGTTTAAATACGAATCGAGACGTTCCTACGATTTTATTTTGAGAAATATTGCCCTCGGTCAATATCATAATTGCAGAAAACAAATAAAAAATTCTTTTTATTCCAAAAATGAGGCATTCTTGTACAGCAAAACAGAAGCTACCCAGGAAAGAGTAAGGTCATTTTCAGATTCAGTGCCCTCAAATTAGCTAAAATGTTGTGTGGTGTCTCGACTCTATTTCAATTTTTTGTTGAATAGTTTTAAATAACACTATTCAACAATATTCCTCATTGACCTCACTCTACCCATTCAATAAGCAAAATTTACTCGGTAGATTTATTCGGTGTTTCCCTCTCAAGGCCTTTCTTCAATTTCTAATATAAGTGACATATATTCTAAACACACTTTCCTCATGATTTGTCCCAGAAATTTAAAATGTCTTTTTCTGCTTTTGAGTATAAGTGTTGTGTATGTGCTAGAAAAATACGAATAGTTAAAGATATTCGAATCGGCGGCCCACAGTTCCTGTTTCACCATGATACTTCTCTATTGACACTAGTTGATTTATGTAATAATTTCAACAAGAGAAAGATGTGAACTTTTCTTGTGTTCAGTCTGGATTTCTGAAGACGTATGCCGATGGATGTTAAGAAAGGCTTTTAAATGCAGTCATCAATTTAAAACGGCGCGGGCGATCAAAATTGTTACCTCAGAATGTGATAATGACGTGCCTGATGAAATCTTACATTGTTTTAGTCAAACCGTGAGAGATCAGATTTTCAAACTAATTAGCAATCGCGACGCAGAAAAAGAAAAAACATTAAATATTTTCTAGAAAACATCCATAAAAATGTCCAATAAAACAATAAAATTTGGTATGAAATGAATACTGCTGCACTTTTCACTAATTAACCTTTTATTGATATCTGTAATCTATATAGTTAATTTTACGTTTTTCAGAAAATATTTTTGTCTTCGAGGGCAATGTATATAATTATGATCAGATCAATATATATATATATATATATATATATATATATATATATGATCGAAATTTGACTGAGATTCCAACGGAATGCTAAATTTAGATTTAGAATTTAGAAAAATTTAGAAAAATTTTACTTTGACATGTTTTGCTAATTAGACAACGTCACCTGAAAAACGGATTTGATTTCAAGCAATTCACAACTAACGAGACAGAACGGGATTCATGTAATTCATACGACGGCTGAACGTTTTAAAAAATAACTGACTATTGTCCTCAACTTTGTTGCCATATTTATTACAACATTGTACGCTCCGTCCTTCTTCAGGTGGTTGGAATATCAAACTGAACCCTTTATTTCGCTCACTGGGGTAGACTGGTCCAAGTCCCACGTGCTATGTTTAATAGATGTCAGTTGTTAATACCCCTTTCCAAGTTTTCCACTGCCTTAACTGGGTATTGAACTCTAATAGGTCCTGTTACTGGATCTAACTAACGCCTTTATCCACTGTGCCATGTGTCCTTGAGGACATCTGTGTATGAATTTCTGGGTATTATAAACCTAATGTCTTCAGCAACAGTTTTTACCAGTGCTCATATAGCAACTTTTGTTGTTATTATTGCTTTTGTCTGGCACTCCTTATTATTGGTTCCCATATTGTATTCATTTCTATGCTTGGTCGGCTCAGGAGATTTTTGTTGCCTAGCATATGTACTGATTCCTTAAGTTTACGAATTTTCCAATGGTGTTCCTTGTCTATAATCTCAACCTGATCCCACAGAGGGCGGTGATCTCTCTTTTCTCACCATATGTGGCCAGCCACGCCTGATTTTTCCACTTCCCCTCGTGTTACAGATTTCTGGTGTTCTTGAAGCCTTACCGTAAGGGGGAAGTTTGTCTCCCCTTTATATTTCTTTCCGCAGCTGCACGGGATAGGGTACACACAGTCTTTAGTCATGTTCTCCTCTACGGGGGGGTCTTACTCGGGAGAGATATCTGCGAAATGTCGTTTTATTTTTAAATTTCAAATCAGTTTTTGCGTATATATTCATTTGTTTTAAAAAGCATTGTGCATCGCATTATTTAAACGCCAGTTTACTAAGAACGAGAGATCGACAGATGTTTGGTCATATATTAACCGCAAATAAAAGACTTTATAGGACTAACATGAATTACCATTTTTCTGAAGACGGTGATTGATCAGTGAGTGAAGTCAAAAGCTTTCCAAATTGTCTCTTACTATATTGACATATATAAACATATTTCTAAAGAATTAGTGAATTTTTTAATGCAACATATTTCTTATGGCGCCAAAGCTTATTTGTAGTGGATGCCCGGATGTGAGTAGATGTTTTTTTTATTTTAAGCGATATTTACTTTGTCTACAGATCAGCGTACTCGAGGAAACTTAATAAATAAAATGTGACCCCGCCAGGATTTGAACATGTGACCCTTTTCTAAAAGAATCAGTGTCTGATTCTTTTACCGTCGACTACAAAGAAACATCAGAATATAGTCACATTTTATTTTGTCTTTAAAGCACGTACTTCAAACAGTGTCATTGAAGAATTTGCTGACATATTTTGATATGAACTTTTGTCCATAGTTGAAAGAGACCTCAAAGTTTGTAAAGTATTTTTGATACACCATATATATATATATATATATATATATATATATATATATATATATATATATATATATATATATATATATAGGGAGAGAGAGAGAGAGCAAAGGATAGCGGCCTGGATTGAGAAATCGGAGAGACGATTTCGAATTACAGTCGAATCCATTGCATTCACTTATGTGCCAATACCCTTGGGAAAGGTATGAATCATTTTCTTCTTCCTCCCGCTATGGGTAAATAGCAGGACAGACTGGTTTCTGTCACTTGGATAGAAACTGGTCTAGGAGAAGGACAACAAAATGCGATGGGTCGTTTGGAGAGTTCGTGGTACCTAGTTTACCAGGTCTCTGTCTTCGGCCCTTCAAAAAGTTTGGATACTTCTTCACAAAAACTTCACCACTATAATCAAATCATATGTACTGGTGTCAGTTCCTAGGAATTGATCTGCTTGACCGTCATACGTCGAATTTGATGGACGAGAGAGTCGAACATAATATTAACTGTGAACATGGACATAATATCTTGACCGTGTTTTGAAACAAAAAAAATTAAAATCACTTTATAAAACATACATATAACGAACTATTTCTATTTCTAATTCTAACAGTTGAAATATAATCCTTTAAAATAGCTGAATGTATAGCCGAAAGCGCCCGGATAAAAAGAACATTCGGACAGTTTTTATATAATTTATCCTCTGAAAAGAACTTTATTAGATCGCACGAGAAATTATATAAAAAACTAAATAAAAGCACCTTGTCAGTCATTTTTAATGAAATGTGCATATATATATATATATATATATATATATATATATATGCTTCAGCGAATGTCAATGAGGTCTCAAGACAACCACGTGACATCGCCTCACACATTAAAGATAGATGTTATTTCAAATCGGCGATTACTTCATACAAAAAAAATCTTCGTAAGTAAAATCTGTGATAAATTAAACATAACAAAACATTGTTAAAACTGACTTTCTGGGGAAAGACATTGATACTTTTAATAAGACTGGAAGAAATAAGGTTAATAAATGATATCTTTAATTCAAGTAAAATTAAAATGCTATATTTCGGTATAAAAAGTGTGGTAAAAAATTCAATATATTTTTTTCATTTGTTAAAACCAAAAATACAGATTATGCAAAATAAAGTGGATCATTTGCTTTTATGGATAAAAATATTCATCAGAAAGATAATTAAATTAAGTGAAAAATGTTAAATTAACATCTAAATAACAATACCAACTTTCTTAAAAGACATTCTTTTAAATTAATTTCGCACAAAAAGTTTCTTTTTGCTATGAAAATATAGAATAATATAGCAAGTCGAAATGAAATAACATTAAATCTTACTTCAATTAAATAAGCTAAAATTATTCCAGATGTAAAATGCAAAAATTACAGCGAATCACTGCAAAGCGAAACTAAAAGTTTTCGCACCCTGTGGTACCACAAGACTTGATATCCGTTCTTGGCGTGAATTGCACGATAAATCGATAAAGAACTCTTTGGTCGGTACAAATAAAAAGTTATAAGTTTTTTACATATGTGTACCGAAAAACCCACGTTTACTGCATTGTATGCTTACTGGGATTAGTTCTGTACTAGTCTGTATAAAATGTATTCTTAGTCCATCGAGTCTTAGTAATCTCTTTTTAAGCTCTACTTACGAATTAGAATCTATTAGTAAAATATTTCGCGATAATGGCCATCTTCTAGCCGTGGTGTCATTAATGATATGATTTTACAGTTAAATAAGTTCACATTTTCTGATCAAAAAAATTCCAGCTTATCATGTGCTGTGTCCCTTCAGAACGTTGGCGATCATGGCTCTCCAAAATTTCCTGTTCTTCGTGGGTCTAAATAAAATTGTCTTTTTGTTATCTCTCCCAAACCTGTTCTGCCATCCATTTAAACAAGCTCACTAGTTTGGTTATGCACTGTTTTTCTCTGTCCCTCTTAATTTCAATTTGATTTCCCAAAGCCCTCTTCCCTCATTATATGCCCCAGAAATTCAAACTGTCACTTTCTGGCGTTAAGCAAAAGTTTCCATTTTGTTTCCATTTTCTTTGAAACTTTGCTATTGTTCGCATGTTTAGTCCATTATATTCTCAACATCTTTCTGTAGAGCCATATTTCTGTTGCTTCAAGACTCCTTCGTCTGGAAGGAGATTGTCCAGCATTCACTGCCATATAGAAGGACTTATATCACGTAACAGCTCAGTATTCTTGTTTTTGTTACTAACGTTATTTTTCTGTTTCCTAATATTTTGCTTAGCTTTTGGAAGGCATTTTTCGCTATCCCAATGCGCCTTCGGATTTCAATCTCGCATTGTCCGTCGTCTGTTAAGGCAATTCCCAGATATCTGTTGTACTTGTTTGATTATGTTATCTCCAATTTACAATTTGCACGTTGGCTTGTTCCTGTTGTGGATAACCATGGATTCTAGCTACTTGCAACTGATGTTTAATTCCTTCTGTTCGTTTTCTTTACTGTAGGATTCGTGTAGTTTCATTTCTGTGTCTGCTATCAACACTGTGTCGTCTGCATATCTAATGTTAAGATCGTGGCCGCCAATAATGAACCCTGGACTTCTAATTCTCTCAGAATCCCCTCGCTGTATAGGTTTAACAATTCCAGTGAGAAGACACATCCTTGTCTGACATACCTTTCTGTTTTTTAATGAATTGATCTCCTATTCATATATAAGGGGTTTCCTGCCATTATAGGTTCTAGATTATTTTAATATCCTTCCGAATTCTGTCAAGTTTACCAAGCTGTTCCAACAGCTTTTTTTAGGACAGACCTTAATAAACGGTTTCACATGCAAAAGATAGCCTATCTTTAAAATGTATTCTGTAATTTATTTAAATGTCAGTGTGAACTGACTACATAGGTAATAATACAAAACCTTTATAGAAGAGAATTGCTCGACATGTCCAGTTCAGATAATTTGCAAAAGCGTACCGTTACATCCAGGTCTTCAATCGCAAAACAAGGTCAGGAGTGTGCAGCCTCCTTCCGAGAGGGCATGTTCACAGTTTACAGGTTACATTCTAACTATCATTTAAAAGTCCTTGAAACTATTTTTTTATTAACCTTCCTGGTATAAACAGAAGAATGGTTGTGATTTGAATATTAAAAAGATAATATCCTCGTCTAAACATATTACTGATAGACGCTATTTTCTTTTACATGTTTCCTTTGTAGTCAGTTGTACACAAAAATGACTTTCTTCGATCGAGATCTGATTGATTGACGAGAGATAAGCGGTTATCTAATTTTGTTCTCTTTTCTTTTTATTTGTTGTTTCGATTTTCATCTTTTATTATGGTTGTTCTTTTCACTATAATTAAATGTTATTCTTTAATAATGCTCAACGCACGAGAGCCACTCAATGTAGAGAGTTACTATGTGGTGTTGTATGAGCGCAAGAAGTGAAGTTCTTGGGAGTTATGCAGGAAAGATAACGGCTTACTCTAGACTTGAAGAGGCCAAGATTTAATTAGTGAATAACAATCCAGAGTCGGAGACGTTAGAAGTATTTGGATGTAGACTTTAGAAGGAACAGGAAACCCCAATCCTAAATAGGAGATAAACCTCTACTTCTGTTCAAAATAATGGGAAGGATATGAACTGGGCGTTAAGCGAAACTATCTACTCCTATTTGGTGAGAAGAAAAAATAAAATAAAATAAATAAATAATAAAATAAACAAACAAATAAATAAATAAATAGAAAATAAAATTTCGGAGCTCAGACAAAGATATTAGTATTAGTTTTGAGTTGAAGTAGATTTTAGAGGAAGCCGGAAATCTAATCTCGAACGAGAAAAAAGGGATAAACCTCTACTCCTGTTTCAAAGACCGGGGAGAATTGTAAACCAGATTTAAATAATAATTTATTATATTGAAACTTGTTATACCTGATATTTTGCTTCATATTCTGTTGTATTTTACATCAGAGGTAATAATGCCAAAATTAAGGGTTAATTCTAATTCACACAAAAACCCTTACTGTTTGACAAAATGTCAGAATGAAAACAGGAAGCAGTTATTTGCATTTAAACCTATTTATTAAACGCCAATTCCATTTCAAGTTTTTTGTTACATGGTATGGTTTGTTTTGTTTTACGGCATACCAACCTCAATGGGTTATTTAATGGCGGCAAGATGTTTATTGCTGGGAATATTTTTCCAAAAAATGTATTGCTGGTATTAAAACCTATTTTGTTACTTTCATAGTGTTTTAATCACTTTTGGGAGGTTACCTATTTGCCCATAGTTGGGACCCTGACAGGCGCTACCACACCGGGTCAGGGTGGACCGGGAACACCAGCAATTAAGAGGTAGTTCCATGCTCCTCAAAACCTGATCAAAGGCCTTTCTGTTGGACGTAGTTTATCGTCTTACCGAAGACGCAGATGTATTTTATCGTGATACCCAGGACGATTTTTTGTTAAGAGTTTGTTTCACTGGGTCGGACGAAATTCAATATATTTTCATGCTTTTCCTGGTTCATGTTTAATTACATACGTGTGTATATCTTTATTCATTATTTTTATGCTGATATCTATCTTTAAAATCGTTTTTAGAGATGTTTTCCTCTGCCGTTTTCGCCTAAATATGTTTTCTTTTCTTCTTCCCGCGGAAAATTTTCGCCAGTTCGGCGCTACTTTCTTTCTTTAAACGAAATATCCTTTATTCTTAATACTTTACTTAACTTTTGGAAGGCATCTTTCGCTATCCAGATACGTCTTCGGATTTCGGTGTCACATTTTCCATCGTCTTTTACTACCGGGTGCGACATGTACATTTATTCATTATTCATTTTATCATAATATAAACATTTTTAGGTAGGAAGATTTACGGGTCGATTGCTATATTTATTGACAATATTTTCCAGATATTTGCAATTGAAAATGACACTACTAGCCTTCGCCATAGCACTTCTCTTCTCAAATGAAGTGTGGGATTACTTCCTCGCCCCTCTTCACTCAAATTGTAACACGATGTAATAGAATCTTCTGTCAGATCTGACACACTTGAGCGTGAGATAAGTGAAACGTCGCTCCCAATACGTGTCATATCGCAAAGTCTATAGGATTAATGCAAGGGCTTGATGGAAGCCGAGAAAACTTGCGAGAAAAATACACAGAAATGTCCCTCGCATCTGTTCTGCATCGAATTGACCATGTGATCTCTGTATTGAGTAAAAATATAGCGACTTCTTAATATGCCTGAAAACCGGGGAAGCATATCTTTCATTAATATTTGCTGTTACCCATTTTCACTTCTTCTTCAATAAACACCAAAAAGATTTCGAACCAGCAGAAGTAACACCAGTCCAAACTGACACACCAATTGGATTCGTTCGTTCAAAATACATTCCGACACCTTCTGAAATGTTTCTGGTAAATTAGTGTAACCCCCACCATTATCTTTTTGGGAGGGGTAACCACAGTGAAAAGCTTCTCGTTTTAACAAACGAAGACTGTCTGCTGTAGGTTGCATCGCCTCCAATATTTTCTTCCTTCTGCCAAGATGTTTTGGCCTGAAGGCACATGAGAACTTGTCTTTGAGTCGTACATGGTTTTAGTCCTAAATGCTCTTCCACAATCCTCCTTCGTAATCCATCCAAATTATCCAAGCTCTTTTGACCCATTCTTTATAATTCTTCGTGGATTAGCCTTAACCCTATTCTTAAACTTCAATGGCTCTCCTGGTACAAACTAAATGGCTTGTCCTGGAATTGGATTTGGCGAGGTTTGCTTCTCTTGAAACTTACCATACATTAAAAACAGTTTTTTCTGCAAGCATTCAACTATTTTATAACCTCACAATCTTATATATAAATTACAGTGTATGTATGTGTGTTTGCGTGTGTGTATTGTCCTAGCAAACCCTCTGCTCTTACTGGTTTCAATGATTCATAGCTCATTCAAAAGCCCTAGAGAAGTTAGGCGCAAGGATGGATTTTCGTTGAGCTCAGATTCAGGGTTACCAGATTATATAAGGTTAAAGATATATATTAATATATTATACTAGCCATTATTGTTGCTTTCGTGGTTCAAGGGGAGTAACTTATTTTGTATCGAAAATTGCAGTGCACGTTTTATTATAAACTAGCTTAAAATCCTCACTATCGGGCGGGATTTAATCTAGATGCTGTACAGGATCTTGGTTTGGCCATCATCACAATAGCTAGGGAGGAGTAGATGCGATAGGCATCAATAAACTACAGAAGAACTCAAAATTGATCGCTGCATCTGAGTATTGAATTAATGTTTATGCTTACCTTTTAAAAGTTCAACGATAATTCTTTTGCTGCCACTTAAAGACAATTTGATGTCCGTAGAACCTTATTTTCCGTACAAAACATTACTTTAATTTCAGAGATGACAGAACAGGGGACAATTTAGAAGATAAAATTAATATAGTGTAAAAATAATAATTAGTTATACATTCAATATTTGAATAGTTAGAGAAACACAATAATTAATTAAATAAAGCCTATATTATGGAATAAATGCGAAATTGGAGCTCAATTCTCCCACAAATATATTATTAAATAATAGCGATGTTTACTAGTTCCCCGACGATGACACAAGTTCTTTTTCAAGTGGGGACCCAAGCGCGTACACCCGGCCAAGGGACAAAAATTTCCCACAAACCACGTAACCGTCGGTTGCGCTGGCCTCGATGCGAGCACCGATCCCTACCTCTGGTGCAATTGGAGGGAGCGGCCTCGGACACCTGTTCCCCAGGTGCTGGGCACCTCTTCACTATAATTTTCCCAGTTGCCCCTCCGTCCTGAGACAGAGAACCACCCAAAGACAGAGACACAAAGGAGAGATGATAAGCCACCTTAGCCAATAAGGCACATAGAAATCTCAATATGTGTATTATCTAGGGAATATAACTCTGCAGGTTTAACTAATTTGCATATTGATTTTAAAAAGTTTATTTCATTAATTAATTGTCCTTAATTACTGTTCGAGGATTGTTTTGAGTTGCATATCAAAAATAGTTCTGTGTAGGAATATCATCTTATATAATGCAGACAAGCGTTTAAAATTTTCATTTTACTTGGACTTCAACAAGTTGGTATCTATTTGTAACACTTTCCTTAACTATAACAAGCCAATTTATGAATGAAATGTTCATTTAAAATTTTTGTTTCAAAGATTCCAAGTAGTGAATAGATTTTACTCTGTGAAGCGATATCGAACTCCTTAAGGCTGCTAGTTCTACATAACAACTTTTTTCAATGTGATAATTTGATCCTGTTTTCTTTGGACCGACATATTTAATGTAACCGAAAACAGTGAAACAAAAGGACGTTATGATCCCTTATGCAAAAGATGAAAATATTTTTACGAAAAGATATTTTTCATTTCATTTTTAAATATACGTCATTTTTATAATTAAATAATGTATATTTTTTATATTTACATAAGTAAATTTTAATTTTTAAGTAATGGATAAATATTTATGCCGGACATTCAACATTATCCACATAGATAAATTGATACACCTGCTTGATTGGGATGTTCCAAATTCAAACCTCTTTTAATGAATACCATTCTCTCTTCTTACAATTAATGGTTAGTCTTGTCTTTTCTTTTACTTTCGTTAGGAATTCTTGCAGTTTTTCTTCTAAGTCTGCCAGCAACAGTAACATCGACGTACCTTACTTTGTTAAGATTGTGCTGGCTGTTAAAACCCGGTACGTCACCTACACGCCATACGACCATCGTACAGGGTAAATAATTCCGGTGAGAAAATGCATCCTTATCTTACTTGAATATTTTTATGAACTTACTCAATTTCTTTTCTCTCCGGATGCGAGGGTTTTATTTTCTGTAATTTTTTTGCGAATTATTGTGTATTATCTCTTCCCACATAAATCGAATTTCCCATTGCGATATAAAATATTAAAAAAAAATTATCCTTTTCTGCACCAATCCGTTCGAAGTAAAGTTGAAATAAAGAAATACATATCTCCAAATGTCATATTTTAAATCAGATTTTGAATTAGCGAAATTTTGAGGCTTTTAATTATATGAGATTTACTCACTTTCATCCTCAACGAAAAACAATTTCTCCTTTTGTTATTTTCTTTCCTTTTCGCTTTCCTTTTTTATTTCGTTTTTTTTTTCATATTTTTGCTTTAGTGTCTTTCATGATCCCTCTCTTTATCTTTTCTTTTTATCTTCGTTCATTTCTTCCTTTCTTCCAGTTCACTTTCCGTTCTTCATCTTCTCTTTTTATCTTTTTTGTTTGTCTTCCTTCCTTCCTTCCTACCTTCTTTCCTTCCTTTCTTCCCTCCAATTCTCTTTGCGTTCTTCATCTTCTTTTTTATCTTTTATTTTTATCTTCCTTCCATCCTTCCTTCCTTCCTTCCTTCCTTCCATCCAACCTTCCTTCCTTCCTTCCTTCCTTCCTTCCTTCTAATTCTCTTTTTCGTTTTCTTAGTCATTCCTTTCTTTCTTTTCTTCTACTCCTTCTCCCTTCGTTCTTTATCTTCTCTTTTGATCTTTTCTTTTTACCTTCCTTACTTCTTCCTTTCTAATTCACTTTTTGTTCATCATCCTCTCTCTATCTTTTCTGGCTATCTTCCTTCCTTCCTTCCTTCTTTCCTCCATTATCTTCAAGCATTTCCTTTTTTTGTCCGATCTTCCCTAATTATTCCACTAATTTTGTAATAAAACTGCCCAAATTTCTTACAAATTTTCTTTTGGGTGTGTGCATCAACATTCTGTAATGGCTTATCCAAAGGAATAAAATTAATTATGACCGTCAATCCCAGCTGCTTCCACGGATTTCGGCTTTGTTTTTCTTTTTGGAAGCTCTAGCATTTTTAAGCAATTTCTGACTGGATCGCCAGCTGCATCGTAATACCTTTAAGGTAAGCCTTTCGACGCGCCAGATATATACAGAACTAAAAGACGGCAATAATTTCTGATACGCTCTCTCTCTCTCTCTTTCTCCCTCCCTCCCTCTTTATAGATGAATAGATAGATAGATAGATAGATAGATAGATAGATAAGGGAGTGCTTATAGTTGTTCCAACGAGAGAAAAGTGTATAATTTAAAGAGAAGAGAGAAACTGCAAACGTTTTTGCCTATAATGTGGAATTTTAAAAATATATGTTATACTTTATTTTCCATATTTTTTCTACACGTGCTTCCGGTCTCGAGAACTTCATCAGGCAAAAAATATTCAACCTTACAATATCCTCGGGCGATTTTTATCAAATGACCTCTATATTATTATTTTCAAAAATAAATAAATAAACGAACGACGTTTGGTGTAAAAAAAATAGCTGAGGAGGATGAGAAGAAGAAGAAGAAGAAGAAGAAGAAGAAGAAGAAGAAGAAGAAGAAGAAGAAGAAGAAGAAGAGGAGGAGGAGGAGGAGGAGGAGGAGGAGGAGGAGGAAGAAGAAGAAGAAGAAGAAGAAGAAGAAGAAGAAGAAGAAGAAGAAGAAGAAGAAGAAGAAGAAGGGCAAGGGTATTATAAATGTATCGGTGTGGGGTTAATTGAAATATACACTACTTTTTTTTATCCATCGTCATATGTGCTTAAGAATGTGTAGGCAAAGACTCAAGACTTCGGATTTCCTGGTTCAAAAGTCTTGAGTCCTTGCTTAAAATGGAGTGGACATTCAAATCATCACCAAGAGACAACAGTCTGTTTCATGTTAAACGCAGTCGTCAGGCCATGTGCGTTGTATATTTCCTCGTTTTTTGTTATATATATATATATACAGGTCAGTTATGCATTGTGGGTAGTTTATTGCATTGTGGGTAATCTATTGTATTATTCTAACGTTTATTTTGGTGGGCGTGGTTTCTTTATTATTTACTTACTTTATTTACTTATTTGTTTGGATTAATTTATATTACTTATTTTTGCTTATATATTTTCATTTTATTTGTTTTCATTTATTCTTGTTCGCTTTCAGTTTTTGATTTATAAGTAGCGTAGTAAATATTTGTTTTTGTGTCTGCATTTTGAGATTATTTCCGATCGTTTATTCAATAGTTTAAATGGCTGAGGTTCCAAGATTAGTGTATTAAAGCGGACACTGCTTTAGATATTGACGTCTTAGTCTCCCTCAAAATATCTCCAGTTCACTTTTCAAAACAGGTCACATTTAATTGCCTCGTCGCGTTACACTTCATCTCATCTACAAAGAATTTCTGGTACATCTTAACACAAGTACAATTCTACGAGCTTTTGTGAGCAGCGCTGTGTGCAAGATTTTGACACGTTTCTTGCCTTTTCGTAGAATCGCACTGCAAAAGCCGATTATTAGGTTTTATCATAGTTGTTGTCTGTACTTCTCCGAACGCCTAACACTATTTCGTTTGTTTACATTTGTATTATTAGCTATAATAATGTTGGAATTTCTTAGAAGAAAGATTGTCAATGATTACGAAATATCATTATCACAGTAAGTCGCTGGAGCTTTATTCTTGATTATTAATGAACTAGCAGCAAGGCCCGGCGTTGCCCGTGCTTGATTCAAATATCGTACGACTCATACAGCAATCGCTATCTCTTGACTTAAAATATTTTTGCTCTTCCTTGCCTTTAAATGAGTTCCCTTTGCCATGCTGATGTTGCTACTTGCCTTACTTCTTGCCTATCTCACACTGCGAATTTTTCTAAGCTCTATACTAAACATTAAATCTGTTACGAAAAAAGAACTAAACAAAATGAACACAAAACGATCAGCTTTTAAAAAGGTCTCGTAACTGGAAAAACCGAATGAAAAAAGAATGTTAACAACAAATAGTTTTTCACACCCAACCCAGTTCTGCGGAATCAGAATCAACGTTGAGTTTAAGCAAGCAAATGAGCCAATTGGAGTAAAGTGCCATGCAGATTTACATTTTTCCCACTTGTCACGAATGCAGCTATCGATTTTTTTGCATGCTAGCATGCTAGTTAACATTCGTGCCAGTCATCTGTCGGCTCTTACGCTGGCCAATAGAATCTTCCTGCCTAATCGTGGCAGCCAGCTCTCACTCTGGCCAGTAGAAAATGGCCGCAAACTACATGAAAACTGCCGTAGAAGCATGAAAAAATCGATTATTTCCACTATCGATGGGAGTTGCAAAGTCGGTCTTGACCTCTATGCTAATTTGGAGCATGTGCATGTAAATTTTCGTGCAAATCCGTCGAAAATTGCGGCCGTTCATTCGTTACACACACACACACACACACACACATCCTGCCTTTTATAGATAGAGATGGATGTTGCGATAGAAAGCAATAGAAATAATGGAAACTATTTTTATCAGAGTAAAAGTAAATGACGATGTTTCATCAAATAAATTCAATTAATCTTATTGCTAGGACAACTAGTGTATGTAAACAATTGTGAGAGGTGTATCTGGCGTTCGGGGAAAATAAAGATAAAACTCTTTATGGTGATATTTGAATTTTTGTAACTGCTTGGTTTCTATGTCCTAATCGTTAAGGCAAACTTCCAGAACAAAATGAATGCCAACTCGAATTTCGCCGGCTTATTTTCAAAATTTTCTCAGTGTTGTTTTGTGACGACAATAAGTACAGTGATAAAAAGCAACGAAACATTTACAAAAATCAATAATAATACACAAAACGAAACATTTACAAAAATCAATAATAATACACAAAACGAAACATTTACAAAAATCAATAATAATACACAAAATTTTCTCTAACAAATTAGAATCCTCTTTTATTTTGTAATTAGTTCTGCCTTTGCTTGCAAACGGAACCCGTGGAGTTGGCCAACTAAAATCATGGCATAAAAAAACCTGAACAAATTATAACACGTTATTATTTACAATAGAAAACTCATTATTATATTAAATGTTCATGACAAAATGTAATTCTTTTATATATGAATATTAATCAAACTGGGAAATGTTTTAATATAGGACGAAAAGTGTGGCACTGAAATCCGAAGGCGCATTGGGATAGCGAAAAATTCCTTCCAAAAGCTAAGCAAAGTATTAAGAAACGGGAAAATGTCGTTAGAAACAAAGAATACTGAACTGTTAGGTAATATCAGTCCTTCTATATGACAGTGAATCCTGAACAAACTCCTCGCAGACGAAGAAGAGACCTTGAAGCAACAGAAATGTTTTTCTACAGAAGGATGCTAAAAATGTTGCCGATTGAACATCGATAAGGTTTTAGAGAAAATGGAAAGAAAAAGGACACTTAATACTTAACATCAGAAAGAGACAGTTGAAATTTCTTGGAAACATGATGAGAAAAGAGGGTTTGGAA
Organism: Acanthosepion esculentum; assembly: GCA_964036315.1. Classification (NCBI taxonomy): domain Eukaryota; kingdom Metazoa; phylum Mollusca; class Cephalopoda; order Sepiida; family Sepiidae; genus Acanthosepion; species Acanthosepion esculentum. The sequence continues at coordinate 147,152,743 of OZ038477.1, read as the reverse complement.
AATCTGATACTGACAAGACAGATTGAAGGCAAGGTAGACGTAAGAAAACAAAACATAAACTACCGGCGCACTTCGCAAAATTTTCAAAGCGTATACATTTAAATGTTCTGAAATAAAACCAGAGATTAAACAAATATGAATTACATTATTTCACTGTTTCTATTCAAATATTTGTGCTGCGTATTTAGTGTGAAACCTGTGACTGGTGTTTTTTTTTTTCGCGATATCTTCAATGTTTAGTCGAATGTGCGATAATCAGACACTCATTTCTTCAGTTGAGCATAGTCTCCCTCGCTTCTTATTTGTCATATTATTTAGTGTTAAGAAGCCTAATTCACATGAATACGAAATAGAAAATTCCTACAAAACAACTTATATAACATTTTTAGGTAATGTGGTATAAAACGTTTAATATTTATTCAGTTATTAAAATACTAATCCTGTACCCTATTTACATTATTCGGACTATTGTCCTCATCTTTGTCGCCATATTTATTACAACGTTTCGGTCGTTGTACGCTCCGGCCTTCTTCAGGTGGTTGGAATGTCGAACTGAACCCTTTATTTCGCTCACTGGGGTAGACTGTTCTAGTTCCATGTGCCATGTTTAATGGATGTCAGTTATCAGTTATCTCCTGTTAATTCCCCTCTCCAGGTTCTCCACTGCCTTAACCAGGTATTGAACTCACACTCTTTGGATCCTGTCACTGGATCTAACTAACGCCTTTATCCACTGTGCCATGTGTCCTTGATAACTAATATCCATGAAACATGGCACGTGGAACTAGAACAGTCTACGCCAGTGAACGAAATAAAGGGTTCAGCTCGACATTGCAACCACCTGAAGAAGGCCGGAGCGTACAACGGCCGAAACGTTGTAATAAATGTGACGACAAAGATGAGGACAATATTCCGACTAATGTAAGTAGTGTACATAATACCTCATCTCAGAAATATACTAATCCTGTACCATCACTACACACACACCCACACACATATACGTATATGTATATATATATATATATATATATATATATATATACATATGTGTGTGTGTGTGTGTGTGTGTGTGTGTGTGTGTGTGTGTGTGTGCCGTGATAATATTTCACGGAACACTTAAGAGGATCGCGCGGCAGGGTTAAGAATAATTGATCTAAAACAACAACGTAGCCTGGGCTCCATTGCTACATATACCTGCTAGTATTTTAATGATATGGCATTGCTGGATGGAGGCCCCTTACCCCACTGAAGTCAACGACCCGGGTGGAGTGATTTCAGGATGGAAACAACGACCACGTCTCCATGTCCAAAGGGGAGATCGGATGTGGTTTGACATTGTGAGGGATGGCCTCCGCCAGGTTTACTTGCTCAAGAATGAATATGGAGAGGGAACAGGTCAGGCGCTAAGCTACGCTGTAACGCTACGACCACACCTGATTATGCGGCGGCTGTTGATGACAATGAAACTGCTAACCAAAGCATTTTATTATGGGACACGCAGTGTGGATCGAACTCACTACATGATAGTAATGATTAATCAGACTAGATTTAGTGTTTGAAAAAGTATTTGCTTCCTTCTTCGATGCGGTTTCAGGATTTCCAACACTAAAACTTTAAGTGTCTGTCGCACCTCAATCGTAAACGAACTGCTATAGTTCTGGAAATTCTTTCTCTTGCTAAAAATAATAGTGTATATTTGACCTTGCCCTGTAATCTGAGAAAACAATTTATTGAGTATAAATTGAAACAACGCCCAAACTTGATTTGGTTGTCTGTAAGATGATTGGTTCAATTTTCATTTGTAACTTCTACATTGTCATGGAGAAAATGGAGGGTCATATCAACGAAGAATCAAGCTGAGAAAGTCGTACCATTTTCATTTATACAAATACACAGTCCATTATCCCCAGTTGACTTAAACTGTGAATAGTATAGTATGTTTTCTTTGAGTTCTATGTAAGATTTTTAATGCGAATCAATGTTTTTCACAATAAAATTGCAATTAACCAACCCATATGGGCAAAACTTACAGAATATATTTAAGTTTTATTATATGCTTATATTTCAATGACGAATATATAGAGGGGATGTCAGCTTGTAATATTCGCTTTTAGAAGCATATCAGAAAGTATTGAAAATTAATTTTTTGCCGACTGTCATGCGAACATTTTCCAAATAAATCCCAAAAATGTAAGCTAAAGAAACCTATTTTATTAACATAATATTCTACAAAAGTGAATGAATTATCATTATGATAATTTACACATTAATAGGGATACCTTAACATTCTATAGCCTTCATCACGTCTCTAATCATTGATGTTATTAATTTATTTTTACAAATTTGCCATTAACATTCTTTAGAGCAGTTTGCATTGTAGCACACAGACCCCTTTTGCTAGAATATCACTTTCCATCCTTATATATATATATATATATATATATATATATATATATATATAAGTGAACACTGAAGTCAACACTTAGAGGCGACAGTCTGTTTCCTGCTAGACGCAATCTTCAGGCCGCCTGACGATTGCGTCTAGCAGGAAACAGCCTGTCGTCTCTAAGTGTTGACTTCAATGTTCACTGTTATATTTATACACGCTCTATCTCTGATATTGAGCACTTTATCCCATAAATATAGCACACCTTACGAGTATATTTCTTCATATTTAACGATATACCCAAATACTATATTTGAAATACTATTTGGGGGTAAGCCTAGAGCCATTCCATTAATTTGATATTTTAAAACATCTTTTGGCAAGGTGGGCAATATCAGCGTTGAAGAATATGAATAAGTATTGTGCTTTTTTTAAAAATACTCTTTAACTTAAAGCTCATTGGTTGTGTACAAGAGGAATAATTTTCTGCATTTATCATGATTCCATCATTCATCTTAACGGAACAAATAATACTACTGACTCCAACTTTATCCCATACCCAAATTATTCCACTTCACTCTATAGTCTTCTGAAACATGTTAATGGCTTCCATGAAAATCCCAAAATTCAGCACAGCCTTCAACTCAATCCACTATAACGCTACATTCATCAGTAAAAAGAGAAATCAGTTTTCATGTACTTCTTCCTATGCCTATCTTACACATTTTGCTTTGTACTGTTGATTGAAATGTGGTAGCTTGATTAACCAAAGTTTTTAATATTCGGCATTTTTTTTTTCAAGAAATTTAACTTTTTAATTAATATTAATGTAGTCGCTCTTTCTAGTAATGGTGGAAATTTCCTAGCAAACCTTAGGTTCTTAGAAGAGTGACAAGTTAATATCTTGATTATATCATTATTTTCTCTTTGAGTTACATGCACTGCTCATTTTTGTTGTTGCCGCTGGGAGTCTTCAAGTGGTAAGTTTATTGTTATTTGTTAAAATTCTTTTGTTTTGTTTTTTGTTTATTGCGGAGGGTTTTTTTTTAATTTTTTTTTGTTAGTCAGAACGCTGGAGTGTCTCGAACAAAACGTCAGAAATAAACAATAAAAATTGAAGTAACAGTACAAAATTCACTGTCAGATAATTAGCGTAAGACCAAAGAAAATACAGGGTGACCCCAAAAAATGGGAACTTTTTAACAATCCAATAAATCCAAGAGTGATGGAAGAAAAATATTTAATTCATAGTAATTGAAACCTTAAAACATGCCATTTAAGAAACAATGATGGAATTTTCATTTTTTTTAAATTACGTCCTGTGGATGGCGTCCTCCTGTACGAATGCACTCTTGAAATCTGCTGTTGAGATTCCTCATTGACTGCTGCAACATCTCAGCTGGGATACTGTGAATTTCGTTACTAAAATGGTGAAATGTTTACTTGCTCAAGTTCACTGTCTCGCAGTGTTGCCACTTACTCATGTCTGACAATACGCACTTCAAAAATTCCCGTTTTTTGGGATCACCATGTATATATATATATATATATATATATATATATATATATATATATATATATATATATATATATATATATATATTGCGTTGTTAGAATCAACCACTTATTTGAATAATGAAAATAAGAAAAGGAATTTTTTTTAAATTTTATCATTTAATAGGGAACTTTTGAATCCTGGGAAATTGCGCTAAATACTAACTTTTCAAAAGTTTAAGTGATTGTGTCTAACAACGCAAAATATACTTTTTCCCTCTTTATTTTCATTGGCCATAAGATTTTGGTCAGCACAGTGTCTACAGTGAAAGCAATGAATATTGTATATGTTTCTTTAGAATTAATAGATTATATACAATAGTTTATTTTAGTTCTTCAAATAATACTAAGAAGGTGAGAAGAAGCATCGTTCAGAATAAAGGGTTCCGTTCAAAATTCCAATCATCTGAAGAAGGCCGAAGCGTAAAACGGCCGAAGCGTAAAACGGCCGAAGCGTAAAACGGCCGAAGCGTAAAACGGCCGAAACGTTGCGGATATAGCAATCAACATGAGAATGACATTTATATTTTATACTGAGTTCAGTGATGCTCTCTGTCTATTATTTCAAACTCACCCCACAGACAGATCATGAAGAGGCATGGCACATGGAATTAGAACAATCTACTCCGGTGGACGAAATAAAGGGTTCGGTTAGAAATTCCAATCACCTGAAGAAGGTCGGAGCGTACAACGGCCGAAACGTTGGCAATGAAGACGAGGATAACAGTCCGAATAATGTAAATAATGCAAGTGATCATAATACCTCATGTCAGAGATATAGAGGCCGAAACGTTGTGGATAGGGCAATGAGGATAAGGATAATAGTTCAAATAATGCAAGTAATCATAATATCTCATCTCAGAGATATAGAGACCGAAAGGATGTGAATATGACAATGAAGATGAGATAACAGTCCGAATAATGTAAATAATGCACGTAATTCTAATACCTAATCTCAGAAATATAGACAGACATCGTTCAAAATACTGTGATAAAACAATCATATAAAATGGTCAGCTCATTTGACTGCTACCGAAAGTATCGGACTCGTTTTGCCCTGTTTAATCTTTACACGATTCAAATTAGACCGAAATTAATTCTTGCTCTCGTTTCTGAAGCTGCCTCGTCATCACTTTCCAGTTTTGCTAGTGTTCAAGATTGTTTACACGACCTTGTTGCGCATGACTTATTTTCCACCCGACAATCTCTTTCCTATATAGACGCAACGTCGCAAGCCTATCGCTACTCTATCGTTATTCCCATGGCAAATGTACAAGGCGACTTCATTCTTTAGTTCCACCAGTTCAAAAGTCTACAGCAAAGTCTCGCCACGGATCCGAATCACTCTCATTCGCTCTGTGTTGCAACTGTAAGCACGAATTTCTACAGCTTCGCCCTAGATATGACATTTTGTGAAACAGACTGCCGTGTGGTTGCATCCTCGAAGTCTGCTATATTATTTGTATTATTTAAACGCTGATCCTATTACTACAGTGTTTCGGGCTTCATCAGGGGGATTTCGAACAGAACGCTTATTTAATGTACGGCCCAGGGATTGAACACAAAATGGCATCGAATACCCACTAGTTCTTTCTGCCCCGTGTTACAATTCTTCATAGAGACCTTGGAGTTTTAAACCTAGCCTGCCTGCTGACAGGTGATGCTGCCGCTACTTTTCATACTTGACTGAACTCACCGAAGCTTTTCATTATTACAGCTGCTGCTTGCCGTTATTTGTCTTTATTTATTTATTAACAGCTCCTATATCGTTTCTATTTCTATGCTAGGCCTACTAAAAGGGTCCTCATAGCCTAGAATATGACTCTCCACTGTCACGTTCACTATTTTTACTTCACTTCATTACGGGCTGTTGACGACCCTTTTCCCTCCATACATGATCAGTCATCATTGATTTCAATGTCTAACTCCTGATTATGGCTTTTCGATGTTCCTCCAGTCTGACTTTTAGGGGGTTGCTAATTTCACTTTTACATGCTTTGCTACAAGTGCAAGGACTGTAGTACACAGAGTTCTTGCTCATGTTATCCCCTGTGTTAGGCATTACGCTGCAGAGATATCTCTGTAGAGTGGAACTCCTTCTGAATATTGTCCTGATGTTGTATGGACCACAGATGATCTTAATCTTTTCCATTAAGCCCTTGGCATAAAACAGTCAGACGTATGGCAGTTTTCTGGTCCTCCTCCTTGACCCTTCTTTCTCTGTCTGCAGACGCTGATGACATGCTTGCAGGTATTCTGTTACTGATGCTGTTCATTTCATGTTGGTATGTGTACGCGTCATGATTGTTTAGGCATCAGACGATTTCTTTGTTTAAACGGTATGGAGGGTGGAATTAAACCTGGAGTATTGTCCGGTGAAGGGCGCGTTGTATTGTCCGGTGAAGGGCGCGTTGTATTGCCTGGTGAAGGGCGAATTGCAATATACGACAATTTTAACCATTTCAAGTCAAGTGTCAATCACTGCCTATCCTCTAAATCCTCCAAATCTTAAATTTCTACATCTTCCTCTATATCTTAACATTCATTCATCTGCCTAGGAGTGGCTCTTGAGCCTCGTATCACAATTAACGATTACAGTTAACTCTGCTTGTCGACTCTCGGCCTTCGGGCAGAGAGGAACCCAGACGATGCCCTGCCGAAGGGCAGAAGCTTGTCTGGGGAAGTAGACAGCTATCCGACCCCGTATATACGGGATCTACGGGAAATTTGTGCCCCAGTCTACGGGTTCGGAACGCCTCACGTAAGAAACCGGCATTGTGGAGAGGTCTGAGGAGTTAACGATTACAGTTAATTCTGCTTGTCGACTCGCTGCCTTCGGGCGGAAAGAAACACAGACGAGGCTATGCCGAAGGGCAGTCTCGTCTGGGGAGGTAAACAGATACCCGACCCGTGTATACGTGGTCTGCGGGCAATTGTTGCTCGAGTCTACGGGTTCGGAACGTCCCACGTAAGAAACAACGCTTGTGGGGAGGTCTCGAGTAAATAGTGTGGAGTTAACGATTACTATTATCTCTGCTTGTCGTCTCTCGGCCACCAAGGGAAGAGGAACCCAGACGAGGCTATGTCGAAGGGCAGAGTTTTGCCTGGGGAGGTAGACAGCTACCCGACCCCGTGTATACCGTGTCTACGGCAATTTTTCCCGAGCATACGGGCTCGGAACGCCCCACATAAAAAAAAAACGATATTGTCCCACATCCCGACTTTTGAGGAGGTCTCGGATAAATAGCGAACATTTATAAAACAAAAATAGCCGTCCGAATATTTTACGGAATAATAATTCATCTCATAAATTTAGAGACGAGCAAAGAGGCTGGATCCCGCTTCGGTGAGATACAGTGTCCCACCCAATAAACACCTGTACCAAAATAAATAGAAAAATGACAATATCAGTGCTAGAGAGCGTAGTGGGTAAAAGAGTTGTGATAAAAACAGCCGAGGTGAATTACTTATAAACAAATACAAATCTCGCATCTCTAAACGGGATAAAGGAATTAAACGCAACGTAAAGAGTAAATTGTCTGCAGAATAAAGCCAACAATATAAATGGTGAAAATTGTGAAGGTTATGCAACATATCTAAAACGTCTTTCATAGCGTTCGGAGTTTTAAAAAAAAATGAAAAAAGTGCTCTTTCAAGCGACTAAGTCCTGTAGGTCTTAAAGAAGAAAATACTTCATATCTTGTAAATTAGCGCCACAAAATCACTAAGAAAGAGATTTCTCAATTAGCAAGACGTCCTGGGTATGACGATAAACTAAATCCGCGTCCTGGGTAAGACGGTAAACTACGTCCAAAGGCAAGGCCTCTGAACAGGAGGTTTTGAGGTGGGTGGAACCACCTCTTAATTGCTGGTGTTCTCAGATCCACTCTGACCCGGGGTTTTAACACCTATTAGGGTCTCAGCAATGGGAAAATAGTTACCCCACACCAAAAAAAAAGAACGGGGTCAAAACGTGTAAAAATAGGTTTTAATATCAGTAAAAACATTTTTGTAAAAAAATTATTACCAGCTATACATTTTTTTTTAAATATTACCAGCTATACATCTTTTTTTAAATATTACCAGATATACATCTTTTTTTAAATATTACCAGATATACATCTTTTTTTAAATATTACCAGATATACATCTTTTTGAAAAAAAATATTACCAGATATACATATTTGAAGGAAAATTATTAACAGAAATAGATTTTTGGAAAAAAAGATATTACCAACAATAAACAAAATTTGTCGGCATTAAATAACTCAGAACAAAACAAACAAAACAAACCAGAAATACTTTGTAAAAATTATTACCAGCAATAAATTTTTGAAGAAAAATTATTATCAGCAAAACATTATTACCAGTAATACATTTTTGAAAAAAAAATATTACCAGCAATAAAAGTTTTGTCAGCATTAAATAACCCATTGAGGTTGATTTGTCGTAAAACAAACCAAGCCAAACCAAATCATTTAACAAGCATCACCTCACTTGAATACTTCCAATAGCAGCAACAACTAAATGGTTAGCTCATGTAACTAGATGAAAAAATAATCATTTAACTGATCTGTTGGCGTTCTACAGTATTAAAAGCAAAAGGTTAGGAAGGAAACACGCTCAATACTCAAAAGTAATAAAAGATAGTGAACTTAAGATGTCTATTTTCTTCAAAGAGGTTTTATACATTTTACTCGCCTGTAACATTTAACTGTTCAGTCAATGATTGCCAAATGTTTCCTCTAAAGAAACGGCTAATTTCCAATACCATTTCGCCTATTTTTGAAAGAAATCTCAAGTTGTCTACATTGGTCAATAGTCTATTACCATTTGTTGTTTACATTTATGTTATATAAGAAATATTTGAACTGAAAGAGAGAGGAAAGGCTCAATAATATCTGACTCCAGAAGACGCTGAATAAAACTTTTAATAATTTTTGACACTATTATGGATTAGTTTTTTGTTTGTTTTTGTTTTTTTATAGCAAACTTGTTGTAGGAGGTATGAAAATAATTAAATACAGGATAGACTGCGGTAGGGATAGTGTTATCCAACACTACAAGATGCGGCAAAAACGAAACTATTAGATCAAAAACTTGAGTCATCTCCTTAAATAGTCTCGTCAGATCTCGGCTCTCACGCGGTGTCCATCTTGTTCAGAAATGTCTATACAGTGAGTGCTATATGCAACTGTTTTCTCATGTCAATCATTAAAAATGATTTCAAGCGACTGAAAACAGTAGAGGGGACCATCCTTCATCGAATTTGAGGGGCCGGTGCTGCAGAATCACGAACAAATACCTTTACCAAATAACAAACATTACATTAATTGAACACTTCAAACGGCTGCGACTAAAAATGCGGTGCCATGTATCGAGAAGCGAAAATAAGGATGAGATCAAAACGTTAACCTTTCACAGTGACTTAAAAGGTTTTGAAGGAAACTCACATCATACTAGAAAGTACAATAACTGTGCACATTAGAAGAAACTATATTCCTTAAAAACTGATTTATGAAAAAGGTTTTACAAATTTCAACCGACAGTAAGACTTGTTCGATCAATGAAGGCCAAATGATTCCATCTCAGGAAACAGTTAATCTGAATACAATGATAATTATTATCTACTAAGTCTAGCTTAGTTTTGACACGAGGCAGTGGGGTATCTAACGAGTCGAACACACTACGCAGTTATACTGGTTAAGCAGATTAGAACGTTAACCATTACCCACGTCCTATTTTGTCATTTTTCTTATGCTTAAGAGCAGTGGTTCTCAACTGAGGTCCATTTGGACCTGGGGCCCAATTAACAGTACTAGGGGTGCACACAAAAATAGCAAATTGGGGGTCCAGGGTAATATTTTAGTGGTCTATAGAAAAGTTTCACTTCAGAACGGTGGTTACAACTGAGAATTGAAATTTCTACAGTAATCTACGCCATATTAAAATATATCCCCCCTCCGAATTCCGTTGGCGAGAAGTAAGTTCCACTTAAACAGCTTCTTCCGACGAACCACTGCTCTGTGGAACAGATTCCCAAGATATATTCTCCCCGATATCCACAATTTTAACCAGTTCAAGTCTAGAGTTAACCTCCTATTCATATAAACCACTCCTTAACGTAATCCTCTCTCTCGAGTGGTCCAGGGCCTTGTAAAAAGTGGAAGTCAATGTAAAAAAATAAGAAAATCTAGCAGAAAATGAGATCAAGCTATGTTAGCGCCCCGTTTACTCCAGCAGATGTTTCGATTATAAAAGTTGAAAAGCTGTTTAGGATATATAAAGGAAAATTATATAAAGATTATAATTTATTATATAAATTAATTTAATATATTAATAATAAATAATATTAATTTAAAATATTAATAAAATGAATAATGCATTAATATATATATATATATATATATATATATATATATATATATATATATATATATTAAGACATTTTTATGTTGATACATTCTTTTTATAGATACAAATATTCAAGTAAATGCTCTGTTTATAATACACAGTATTAAACAACATTTAACGACATGAATGTCCGAGAAATTTTTATAGAAAATATTCATTCTCCGTTCAGGTTGGTAAATGTTGTTTAATACTGTTTATTATAAACAGAGCAGTTACTTAAATATGTGTATCTATAAAAAGAATGTATAAGCATAAAAATGTCTTAAAATAATTGTCGGACTTTGTCCATTTCATAATACATATATATATATATATATGTGTGTGTGTGTGTGTGTGTGTGTGTGTGTGTGTGTGTGTGTGTGTAGAGGGTGTCCATAATGTTCGTGTGCACTTTAAAAATTTATAACTTTATTTGTATTTGCGATAGAAATATGTAAAAAATGTTATAAAGTTTAATGTACCTAGTTTTAGTTATAGCTACAATAACTAATGTGATTTCATGCATTACTCTAAATCAGTTGGCAAATGTTTTACGTGAACTGCAAAATCGTATTACCCTTTGTATTGCTAATGATGGAGGACATGTGGAAACTTAAATAAAATTTCAATAAAACCTTAAAAAATTTAGATTTACCTCCATATATATATACGACTTAGTGGTCGAATCTCCGACAGACGCCAATTCAGTCGATTTTCGATCCTAGCTAGTGGCAACCGGACGTCTAGCCACACTGAAGAGCTGTGAAACAGCGAAACAGTCTGTCTGTAGATGACATTATATAGGCTCTTGAAGAAATTAATTTTGGTTGAGCTCTCTGGGAAGGAAGTGTGGGTTTGTAAACAGTGACTTTAAGGCTGGTATAGCAAGACTCTTCGGCAAAAGCGAATTGAGTCCTGTCAGTCACTTTGTGTTTATCTAAAATAAATAAATACGCTAAGATTCCCCTTCATCCCTGCTGTGCGCCAACGGTTTAGTGGTAAAATCTCCGACTGAATCCAATTCAATCGGGTTTCGATGCTAGCTAGAGGCAACTGGGCGTCTAGCCACACTGAAGAGCTGCGAAACAGTCTGTCTGTGAATGACATTATATATATATATATATATATATGTATGTATATATATATATATATATGTATATATAAAATATTAATATAGTAATAGACTCGACGTTGTGAGAAGGGGTGATCTTCAATTATCATTGATATCAATGGAGCCGAATATTAAAAAAAAAAACTCGCAGAACATCATCAACCACTGGATCTCAGTGAATAAATCTCCACATTTTAAAATTTCCTTTAAAATAGTTTACTACGAGTTATTTTATTCGGGTATATAAATCTTCCATAGAATTTAGTTAAATATAAGTTTATTTTCATTAAATTAATTTTACTTCAAAAAAATCCTATACCTTTACTATTTCTACGATACAATTCCTTAACTTATCTATGAGCAAAAACATCATAAGCTTTTTTTTTCATCGAATGGTTATGGAAATACTAAAAAAGAAATAAGATTAAAAGTGGTCCATGGTTAAAAAAAAAACTGAGAACTACTGCTTCAGAGTCTTAGTAACATGTTGTTTGCTGTTTGAAATCAGATAACCAAACAAATAGTTGGCTCAATTTGAATGCTGTTAATGCGCAAAATGTGAATGATGGCTTTCATCCACCATATTTTTTTGACAAGAGTTGAAAATCAGACACAAGAATTATATCAGGATATAAGTTTTCCAGAATATTCACTTATTTTTTTTATTTTGCTGACTGGGAAAGACAGTAAATTTTCCAATATACCCCATTGACAAAGAAGTAGATGTCATTCCACTCAAACGAATAATCTTTAGATTCAACAACTTTGCAAGCTTTTCTCACTGATGAAGGTTTCATCATTGCTGCCACTATCAATCAAAGCTTGATCTGTATAAGTGCCATTAACAAGGACTCTTGGCACACACAAAATGGAGAATAAACACAAGAGAAAGGCGTTTCTGGTCTAACAGATGCTAGAAAAAAGTAATTACTTATCTGAAATAGAAATAGTGACAGATGGGCTAAGGGGACATAGATTTTTTTTTTTTTTGAAGTGTCCAACCTTTTTACACTTTCAACAACAAGTTTCTTTAACTGGACAACGATCTGAACCGACATGATATTTTTTAGGTTCGGCAGCTACAGATGTGATCGAAACAATCAAATACAAATCAATGCATTGGAAGCAAGTAGCGTCCACTCCATGCAAGGAACCGGTTAAGAAACATCTCCCCAAAATTTAAAATATTTTTATGGAAGAATATTTTTTTAAATTTTTCTTATTTTTCTTATTTTGAATGTTTAAAAAATAATGAACGTTGACATGACATTTAGAGGTGATTTGAGTTTAGAAGCGTTTGTAAAAATAACGATTAATTTGCAGTCTAACACCCGCCCTCAATTCGAATTTAAAATTTCCAAAATACTTACATTTATGCGTAATTGTACATGCTCCATTCGAATCTGGCTTGATAAATTTGATAAAATCTACCATTTTGGAGTTATCGACGGTGAAATTTGGGATTCAATCGCGTCGTTGGCGGCAGCCATTACTCGAGTTGCTTGCATACATTTGCTGTGGAAGGCTAAACGCGGAAGACTACGGAAAGCTAAGCTCGGAACTGATCTTTCTTGTTCAAATGTGTCTCAATTACTGCGCACGAGAACTATTTACGTAGACAAGCCCACTTTGCGCAATGATACCTACACTGATAGCTATTCTGCAGGGAATGATCTATGCTTAGAAAAATCAAGGACACTTCGACGTGGTGTCATGGTTAGCAAGTTTGTCTCGCTAGATCAATTACGACTGAGTAGTGACTTAGAACCTCACTGGGTGTCCTATACTTTCAGCTGTGTGCCACAACAAAACTACACTTAGTAAATCATCACTATACACACACACACACACACAGAGCCATATATATAATATTATGAAGAAGTAATCAGTAAAGCTGATGTAATTAATGGCGAAATCACTACGCTAACAGATTTAAATAAAGCATTAACTTACTAACAATTCGTTGAATGACACGATACTTATGATTATATTTTCGTCTTGGAAGTTACCTAAAATAAAAATAGATTAATGCCTGATGATGAAAATGTGATGAATTCTGAAAGTACAAGCAGCGATGGAACATCTAATTCATCTTACTATTAAACATTTGGTCTAATGAGACGAAATCGAAGTATCGTTTTTGCGAAATAAAATATTACCATGAGTTTATAAAGTCTCCGTTTTCATAATTATATATATATATATATATATATATATATATATATATATATATATATATATATATATATATATATTGTATGGATATGAATATGTTAACTCTGTGACTGATATTGAACGCTTTCCACTAAGTACTGCGCTTATAAAATAATATATCTCTTCAGTAAAATGGATTGGAGCACTCCGGCTGATTGGCATTAGTTTACATTCGTAAAAAAACAATACATTAGATTTAGCTGCTTCACTCTGCCGAATGAAGATAGCTCAATATAGAAACTCTGACTCACTCTGGTTGGGTTTCGATTCGGGCTTGAGGCATTCAGATGTCTAGTCGCACTAAGGAGATGTGATACAGCGAAACAGTACTGTTTGCGAATGACATAATTTAGCTCTTGAAAATACATTTCAATTGAGCACTGTTGAATGACAAGTCAATTCTAAAAACAACAACCACCTGCGTTAATGCAAAGCTCATCAATAAAATGAATTGGCGCATTCCGGCTAGTCGGACTTAGGAGCTGTGATACAGTGAAACAGTACTGTCTACGAATTATATATATATATATATATAGATATATATAGATATATATATATATAAGTGAACATAGAAGTCAACACTTAGAGGCGACATTCTGTTTCATGCTAAATGCAATCATCGGGCCACCAATTCTGCCATCCACTTGCTTAAGCCCGCTAAGTCTGTCATGCGTTTCTTTCCCTTCTCCCGCTTTCCCTCTATCGGCCATGTGAGTATCAGATTTTCCAAGCCTTCCTTTCTCATTACATGTCCCAGAAATTTCAGCTGCCTCTTCCTGATGCATCTAGCATGAAACAGACTGTCGCCTCTAAGTGTTGACTTCTATGTTCACTTTTATATTTACACACGCTCTATCTCTGATATTGAGCACTTTATCCCATAAATGTAGCACACTTTAAGACTATATTTCTTCATATATATATATATATATATAAGCAGGTTAAGTACATAATAAATTCTTGAGAACGTGCATATCTTAACTCTTTATGTAAAACTTCCATTAGAGCTACGATTAAAATTTTCTAAGTACATTTTATTTAAAATCGGACACTCTGAGGAAACCGCTAGCTAATAATATTGTAGTTTAAAACAATCGATTTTTATAGTTTGTGTTTTTACATTTTCGAACATTTGTCACGTGATATTACTCGTTTCTTTCCAAAGGACTTTGCTGAAAACCTATTTGTAATGGTGAGGAAATGGTTCCTTTTTTTTCACTTTTTACTCATACCCATAAATCTTCAGTAAGCTGACAGCGATTCTAGTCGTGAAGTGAATATTTTGGGGGAGGATAACACCTCTAAATCTCACGAGAATGTCGATGGTTCAGCCAAATTGTACGTAAACCCGTAAGTGCATCTGATTTTCATTTTTGAAAAGTGCAACCCATAAAGCCATCTCGAAGTAAAAGATTTTACAAGTAACTCATTAAATATTGTGAAATGTTATGAATCTTTAAAAAAAAAATCAAGCTCTCCAAGTTCATTTATAAGCGGTATAAGGGTGCACAATCTTAACGCAATATAATCTTCCTACTTCAACTTCTCGTTTGGAGTAATGGATATCGACTTGGATTGATGACTCGGAGAGCTGAGTTCAAATTCCAGTCGAATCCATTGCATTCACTTACGTGCTAATACCGTTGGGAAAGGTATGAATCCTCTTCTCCCCCTCCCCTTCGGTAAATAACAAGACAGACCAAGTTCTGTAGCCTTGGATGGCAACTGGTCTACCACAGAAAGAAATAGCAACGTAATGCGGGAAAAAACCTGCCTCGTCAGCCATGTATCGAAAGATACATGATCGTGTAAGCCTGTATCACGCATGACACATATCTAACTGAATTTGAGTTTATCAGTTTCTAAAAGCTGAAAAAAAAATTAATATTTTATATAGAAAATTACGTTTAAATTATTTATCATTTTTTAGCATTTAAATTATTCACTGTTTTTTTAAAGATTTTAATAAAAAAAAATAGCAAATGTTTATCGATATAATATACAACAATACGATTCACTAATTGATCGCTTTACATCGATTCCGTGATCAGAATATTATAATTCAAGTCTATTTATTGTAGAATTTTACTCCCTTTCTTGGGCATTATTTTATTGGTTACCAACCAAATGCAGATAAGGTGAATATTCTTTTTTAATTCTGAGAAGTAATAGACAAATGCTACCGTTTTTGAATATAGTCTCTGTGATGTTGCCCGACATCTCGAAGTGACACGAGAACAATCGAAGGATTTGAGAACCTGGAGAAACCACTCTACCGTAACTTACTTCAAAGGCGGCCATAAACAATGTCAGCTTTGATAGATGTATAAATATTCTCAGATGGCGTATATATATTCATGGCTCTCCACTTCCTCCTATCCTTTTGTAGTTATCAATAAGTTTTGTCTTTTTGCTATTCTCCCAGGCCCACTTCTGCCATCCACTTGCTTAAGCCCGCTAAGTCTGTCATGCGTTTCTTTCCCCTTGTCCCTCTTTCCCTCTATCCGCCATGTGAGTATCAGATTTTCCAAGCCTTCCTTTCTCATTACGTGTCCCAGAAATCTCCGCTGCCTCTTCCCGATGTAAAGTATGAGTTTACTCTTTGTTTGCATCCTCCCCAAAACTTCATCGTTGCTCACATGTTTAGTCCATGTTATTCTTAGCATCCTCCGGTAGACCCATACCTCCGTTGCCTCCAGTCTCTTCTTCATCTTTTAGGAAACATTCGCTGCTGTAAAGGAGGACAGATATCACGTAGCAGTTCAGTACTCTTTTCTTTGTCACCAATGAAATCCCCCTATCTCGTAATACTCTGCCTAGCTTTTGGAATGCGAATATCTATATATACAGGTATTGGGACACCAGGTGGTGTAATCTTTAGCAAGCTTGCCTCGCTAGCTCAATTACGACTGAATAGAGACTTCGATACTCACTGGGTGCTCTACACTTTCAGACTTGTGTCACAAGTAAGCGACAGTTAGTAAATCAATATATATATATACAGGAACAGGCAATTGAGAGTGTGCGTAAGGTTGCCGGCCCAGAAACTGAAAATAGGATGCCGAGTTCAAATTCGGTTTCATTCCAATAGCACTAGTACCCCTCGGAAAGGCACAAATCCTTTTTCCTCCAGCTATGGGTTAAATAGCAGGGTAGACTTCGCTCATTCGTCTTTGTAGGGTGGCAAGTCTAAGAGAAGGACAGCGAATGTCATAAGAATTAGGCATGAAAGATTACTGTTGACTTATTTCCACGAATCCTATCTAAAACAAAATATATCAAAGACTTGCATATTAACTCACGAGGTAGTGTTTGACCCTTCCGAGCGCACGCATATAATTCATCGAATTCAATAAAAGAAAATGGCTGACTGTAACCGACAGAAGAAATTCTTATTGAATCGAAATGGCGCGGCATACCTAACTTTCTGATTGGCTTTTGAATTTTTTGCAGACGAACAAATCCCGAGGGAAAGAAAAGTGAAGAAAATTCAGGAAGCAGCTATCGTCAATGCCAGAAAATGTTTTGGTCAACTGGAGAATGATCATAATTTTTATAATTTTCTTTCCATTTAAACAATGCCATTTATTTATTTATTTATTCCAAGCTTCGCACTATTTTTTCTTGAAGGATTTATAACTAGCAAATTTACTGTCTGTTTTTAGTTAAGCAAATGAAAATACATTTGGCTGCTGGGGAAATAATATATCATTTGAAATGAGTTAAAACAGATGATGACGACTATGATGAAGATGAAATAAAATAAAATAATAATAATAAAAAAATTAAAGTTAATCTTATTGATCATGTATATTCGTATTTGATAAATCTCTAAGGTTATGTTTGACGTCTTTCTGGAATGTATCAAGCCATTTTGAAATTTCGAGAATCGGTTGCACGATTTTTAGTTTAACTTGAGCTAACCCGTCAAAAGGAACTATGCTAAACATGGCCGAAGGGAAAGTCATTTCGTGGCATAATTCAGTCTCGGCAATGAGAGTGATTTTGTTTGCTCTGTAGCATACGTAATCACAATGAATTTTGCATGTAGATTCTCCATGCGCCTTGTTCAAGCTTTTTGGCAAACATCGCGACAGTTAGGTTTGTCAGCCTCTAGTAGAACACGGCTTTTAGATTTTCTGATATTTCCTAAACCAAAAAGCGCTGCTGATCCGTCGTAGTGTCGATTAAGAAGCAGCAAGGTAATCCATGTCGATCTAAGAAGAAGACATTGCAGATCGTTTAAATATTGAGAAGGACACAGTGATCAATATGAGAGGTTTCAATGGAAATCTTTTGAAGACTAAATACGTATTGCATTAGGAGGACTGATTTCTTTCGTTAATATTAAACAACTTGATGCTCTAAAGAGAATCGGAAAGTTGAGTTCGAATTTCGGCCAGGATTGTTGCATTCATTTTGCATTTTTAGTTTAAGTCATCTCTTCGCCCTATCACAGCTAAGGATGTAATAGTAGGGTAGAATGAGATCTTTAGATCTGATATATATATTCTAAAGAAGTAATCTCTTTTTATTTATTAATCCGACAGATTTTATCACTTTAAAGGTTATTTTAATGGATACACATATTTGGGTAGATGCTTAGTTTTCTTGGGGGGGGTGGTGTATTATCAAAACTTGACGTCATGTGTAAAATGGTTTCAAAGAGTTTTTATACTTATTTTAATTATTTTATACTTCATGGACACGTGCCCGTGTGGTTAGAATGTTCGCATTCTGACCATGAGACCCGGAGCGACTTTCTGATGTTATCGAACTGAAGGGGGCCGATCCCAGCGTGCGGTTGACCCAAGCCGTGTGAGTGAAATTGGGTAGACAGAACCCCTTGTGGCCATTGATAGTTTTGCTAGCACAAAGTCACAAATCATCAAAGGTTTGAGCGTGCTGGCCTTGTTCCAATTGTTGTCACGCTAGATAGCACGCTCTTTCCCAGTAACTGTAACTAAGGTCTGCTCAGAATAGTTGCAGTATAAAACCACATGTGGGCTCTCTGGGTGTTGAATAAACACAACTGCAATAGGGATTGGATAGCCGCCCTCTTAGACGGGTATTCTCGAATAAGAGTGGCTAGCTATAATAATTATTTTATACCTATTGTAAAATGCCGTTTCCTATTGTGAAATATGTTTTACTTATTGCCGGTTGATCTATTTATATAATAATAGTTTGGAATAATATAAGTTTTGGCTGACCACATATGAAGAGAAAAGGGAGATCACCGCCCTCTATGGGATCAGGTTGAGATCATAGAAAAAGAACAGTATTAGAACATTCGTAAACATAAGGAATCAGTACATATGCTAGGCCACAAAAATCTCCTGAGCCGATCAAGCATAGAAATGAATACAATATTGGAACAAGTAATAAGGAGTGCCAGAGAAAAGCGATAATAACAAGATAAATTGCAATATGAGCTCTGGTAAAAACATGTATGATAACAGCAAAAAATTGCAACATGTGAGTGTGAGTTCAATACCCGGTTAAAGCAGTTGAGAACTCGGAGAGGGGAATTAACAGGAGATAACTGATAACTGACATCCATTAGACATGTCACGTGGAACTAGAACAGTCTGCCCCAGTGAGCGAAATAAAGGGTTCAGTTCGACATTCCAACCACCTGAAGAAATCCGGAGCGTACAATGACAGACAGGTTGTAATAAATATGGCGACAAAGACGAGGACAATAGTCCAAATAATGTAAATATGTACATAATATCTCATCTCAAAAATATAGACAGATACTGAAAGGCCGAAACGTTGTAATAAATATGGCGACAAAGATGAGGACAATGTCCGAATAATGTAAATAGTGTACATAATACCTCATCTCAGAAAAATAGACAGATACTGAAAGGCCGAAACGTTGTGATAAATATGGCGACAAAGATGAGGACAATAGTCCGAATAATGTAAATAGTGTACATAATACCTCATCTCAGAAATATACACAGATACTGAAAGGCCGAAACATTGTAATAAACATGGCGACAAAGATGAGGACAATAGTCCGAATAATGTAAATAGTGTACATAATACCTCATCTCAGAAATATACACAGATACTGAAAGGCCGAAACATTGTAATAAACATGGCGACAAAGATGAGGACAATAGTCCGACTAATGTAAATAGTGTACATAATACCTCATCTCAGAAATATAGACAGATAGTGAAAGGCCGAAACATTGTAATAAATATGGCGACAAAGATGAGGACAATAGTCCGAATAATGTAAATAGTGTACATAATACCTCATCTCAGAAATATAGACAGATACTGAAAGGCCGAAACATGGTAATAAACACGGCGACAAAGATGAGGACAATAGTCCGAATAATGTAAATAGTGTACATAATACCTCATCTCAGAAATATACACAGATACTGAAAGGCCGAAACATTGTAATAAACATAGCGACAAAGATGAGGACAATAGTCCGAATAATGTAAATAGTGTACATAATACCTCATCTCAGAAATATAGACAGATACTGAAAGGCCGAAACGTTGTAATAAATATAGCGACAAAGATGAGGACAATAGTCCGAATAATGTAAATAGTGTACATAATACCTCATCTCAGAAATATACACATATAGTGAAAGGCCGAAACATTGTAATAAATATGGCGACAAAGATGAGGACAATAGTCCGAATAATGTAAATAGTGTACATAATACCTCATCTCAGAAATATAGACAGATACTGAAGGGCCGAAACGTTGTAATAAATATGGCGACGAAGATGAGGACAATAGTCCGAATAATGTAAATAGTGAATATAAGTTTTTTTCTGAATGTGTATGTTGCGTAGTACTAAAGATATATCAATTGCTGTAATTTTATTGTTTGTAATGATTGATATGTGTACTAAGTGTACTAAATTTCCATAAGTGAAAAGTTAACCTACGGCACAGTGTTGTGACCAATGTAAGAATTTAGTGTATCTTTGTAATTACTGATATTGGAAATACAAATGATCCGAGATTTTATGAACATTGTATACCGAGGTGAGATTTTTGATGTTCAGAGTCACTGATAAAAATTAGGTTAAATTCATTTAAGAGTAAATAATAAAAGTGTTTATTGCGATCCTGAAATGATATGTGTACCAATGAGTTAGATATATTTTTATCTGGTTGTTTATAGTTTGGGTGTGGCATTAAAGTTTGTTTATATCAGGGTTATTGTCTGTGCCATTTTTTTCTAAAAATCTTTAAAACTCATTTTATTTGTTCGTCGACGATGTGGTTGGGGAGGTTTTTGCAGATAAGTAGTTTTATTCGGTTCTATTCGTTATGAAATAATATATGCGGGAGAAATATTTTGCTCATTTAATTATGCTTTTAACAGCTATTTTATATCTGTGAGGAAGTTCACTTTTGTAAGTAAGAAGACAAGAGGTTTTTACTTGTGATTTTTTTTTAAATACAGTGAAGTAGTAACATTATGACGATGTGCGCCCGGCGTGGCATTAACGAAAGCGATTCTATTATTAAATGTAAAAGAAAATTTTCCTAAAAGGTTTTTTTTATTTATTTATTTCGTCTATATTTTTGAATATGTAACCGATATATTAAACATAAGTCATAATTTGGGGTGACTTATTAAAATACTGTTTTTTTTTTTGCGTGAGTCACGAAGAAATTAGATGAAGTAGGCCCGAGAGCTGACCCTATAGTTATCATATTGATAATAAAATAAGTTATTGTGCCTCACGTGGGGGAAGCTTACGTAGAACTGTTGTTTTAATATTTGGAGATATGTCATAGGAAAGCTTACATGTGTTTTTTTTATTAATATATTTATTGTTTCAATAACAGGAACATCGATAATGTGATGTTTAATGTCCATTGTGGCTAGGGTACTTTTATTAGGTCTGTCTGATTGTTTGTTTGTTTGAGTGCAGTATTTCAACAAACACGTTAGTGGAATTAACATAATTTTGGTTTCGTAATTATGCTAGGATTACTTGGTTAAAATGCTAGATAAATCATATAAAGGGATTTGTGAAATAAAATATGGCGGCGAGCCTGGTTTGTGTGTTTTTTATTCCTATACAAATAACGTATTTTGGAGTTTGGTGGCTTCAAATTCAGTTGTAATAAGTGTAAATTTTTTAATGCGCTTTTCTGTCGAATATAGTTTCGCTTAGCATCACAGTCTGTCTTTGAAATAACAAAATGTTATATTTAACAATCTTCCGAATTGCAATGTTTTCTTTATGTTATATAGAAATAAAGTGTCGCTGCCTACACTTGAGTTTGAACACAAATCGCCAGTGGGCAAACATAGGCGATCCCATTATTGAATTAAGTACATCACGTGACCATAGAGGAAATACATATATGTAGAAAGTAGCGTGTCATTATTCCTAGTCTACCCTCTATTATTATGGGGACTGCTATTCTCTATTCTGTTCTCTATATTATTCCACTATACGGATTACTATTCGATCGAGTATTATCAAGCAAGTACTATTAATGCGAGTGATATTCGAAGGCGTCTGTCACCAGTATTGTTCAACGGCGTTACTATAGTTGTATCTGCGATTACAAAGTCTCTACTACAACGAGCATTACGAAAGTGACAACGAGTATTCGTTGACATTACAAATTTATTTCTAATTCCGGTGTAGACTTGTTTTATTTCTTTGGTTAAGAGCTTGGTTTGTTTGTTCTTATTAATTTATTCTTTATGCTTTCAGTAAAAGGTTCGTAATCCACGAAGAGTTGTTATGTAGTTGTCGTTTTCTAGTTGTGTAATATTTTTTAGAAAACTTCACTTTATACTTCTTTTTTGCTTTTCTTTCTTTTTAACATTTCTCTCCGGGCAAGACAATAAAAGCCAATAAGATGTAAAAGGTTGCTGAGACTGAAAGAAACAAAGACAATAAAATAACCTGAATTCAAGGAGACAGAAGATGATTAAATACATTGCGTTTAAATTTAAGAAAATCGTAAAAAGACAAAAGATCAGGAAACCGGAAGAGAGTTACACAAACGATAAGTCCGAGAGAAGAACCTATTAGCATGGAACTGTCAAAATTGGAGGAGAGATGGCAATTAGAACCCACATTAAGGAAATCCTCTGGAGAAGAAAACAGGAAAAGGCTATTATTTGTTAGAAATCAGAATGCATGGTTGACAGCAAAACAGACAGCCCAAGATGAGACCTACGTATTGGGGATGTCAAATCGAAAAAGAAATTCAACTATTTAGGCTGTTCATTAAATAAACGACGCAAAATGCAACTGCCCAAGAACATATGGCCCAGTGGATAAAAGCGTTGGTTAAGTAATCCAAAACGTGACTTGACCCAAAGTTCAATACCTGGCCACAGCAGAAGGAAGAAAAACTTGGAGAGTTGAGTTATTTAAGGTAATTAACTAAAACTGAGATATCCAAACAAAAAGGCATGGCACGTGGAATTACAGCAATCTTTCATCGTGGACTAAATAAAGGATTCTGTTTGAAATTCTAAAACATATCTCGTTTCAGAAAGGTAACAAAGAATTAAGACAGAATGAAAAAAGGGAAAGAATTGAACTGTTATGTAATAACGATATGGAGGCGAATGTTGTATAACCTCAAAGATGAAGAAGAGATTTTAAGCGATAACATGTACGGCGCATTAACGTGGGTGAAAAATAGCAGCTAGAAGGAAACTGATACTTAAAATTATAAAGACACACCTGAAATTTCTGACACACATGACGAGGAAAGGAGACTCGGAGAATTTAACACTCAATACTGAATATAAAAACCGGCATGACAGAGTGGGCCAATATCTGCACTGGAAAATTTGCAACTTCTACGGGAAGGTAACTGAAAGAAACTGGTATGAACACCACCCAGACCCGGTTACGGAGATAGGACCTGTTACAATTCTATGGGACTACACAATACACACTGACAGAACAATCAAAGCCAACCACCCAGAGATTGTTATTAAAGATCGCAAACAAAAAAAATGCTTCCTTATTGATATGGCAGTCCCTGCAGACTGCAATGTATCTTTGAAGATATTCGAAAAGCTGTCAAAATACAAGGACCTTGAAATAGAAATCTCAAAGATGTGGCACATGGGAACATCAACAATCCCTGTTGTAGTTGGAGCCTTAGGATTGGTTGGAAAAGATTCCAGTAGACTAATTGAAGGGATCCCTGGAAGTCCATACCTCAAAGAGATACAAAAAATGATTCTGACAAGTACAGCCCACACTTTACGAAGGACTTTATCTATGTAATTTTTTTTTTTTTTTTGCAGTGGAAAGTGTCATAACATTTCTAACCGTAGGTCCCTGGACGGGACCCGGAAAGAAATGTGTAAATGTCAGATATCAAAGAAAATAAAAACAATAATAATTATAACGGCAAGAGTAGCAAATTAACGACTTACAAATCAAAGCGAGTGGTAAATAGGCAAAATTTATTTGCAGCAACAAAAGACAGAAAGTTGTGGAGAGCCATAATCTTTCACGTCCGCAAAGGACATGGTGAAAAAAAAGAAAAATAAGTTTAGCAAGGTACACTGGTCGTTTATGTCGTCTGAGGGAGTATTGGTTTAGCAAATACCGCATCTTTACATATAAGGCTCCCAATGTACATTAAATAATATATTATTATTGCGCTAAACTAAATGCAAGCTTTGGTAGCATTTATGACATCTGGGTAAATATTACCAGATACCTCAACTTTGCTGATAAAACTCAGGATATACATTTATAAATACCGAAGTATGTCAGTAAATGCGAGACACACTCCCCACATATAGTGGCAGGAGAAATGTGGTTCTACAGAAGGATATTGAGAATTCCATGGAAGGAGCAAGTAA
Organism: Acanthosepion esculentum; assembly: GCA_964036315.1. Lineage (NCBI taxonomy): Eukaryota > Metazoa > Mollusca > Cephalopoda > Sepiida > Sepiidae > Acanthosepion > Acanthosepion esculentum. The sequence continues at coordinate 147,128,231 of OZ038477.1, read as the reverse complement.
ACAACAAGGAAGTCTTAAGGAAAATGGTAACAGAAAGAACATTTATATTCAGGATGAGAAAGAGACAGTTGAAATTTCTTGGACACGTAATGTGGAAGGAGGGATTGGAAAATTTAACACTCACACGGCATATCGGGGTCAAGAGAGACAGTGGAAAGCAGTGGATCATCTGCCTGACGATCTTGTGTGAATGAATAATGGAACCGGAGACGATTTTTTAAAATTATTTCATCCACAAGCAAGGCAATAAATCCACTAAGACGAAAGGGGTTACTAGACTGAAAGAGAATATGATAGAAAAAACTCTATTAAGGAGAGAGAAGAATAGAACAGGAATTAAGAAGACAGAAGATTAGCATTGCCTTTAAATTTATGAAGATCAAAGTTGACTGGAAAGCAAGTAGCCGGAATAGAGAAGTGCTCGAAAAGAAATATTTGGGTTCCTGATGGTAAATTATGGATTCTCAAATAATGGAAACTTTTCAAATTCAGTGCAATCGACAATTAAACAATTCTAAATCAAGAACATTGCGACAGATACTTTATACTAATAATTCTTTTATTTCATTAACTAAAGGTTTTTTCCTCCTTTTCTCAGACGTTTGCACAGTGCCTCAAATAAAAAGAATTATTCAACGCAGTTGTTTCGTATTTCCGTCTTTGCCAAGATAGGTGAGTTTTGTTTTTTGTTGTTTATTTTATCTGCTGTAATTACGTTTCTCCCCAGAGCGAGTTGATATATCATTGTCAGTGATTTCGTTGCAGGCGGCGTTGTTTCAGAACGGGAAATACGGGAAAAAATCAAATTTTCATCATCACTATTCTAGCAATTTTCGATTCATTTTTATTGGTGTCTGTTCTCACTTTCAATCAGTTCTTAGCTTTTCCTCTTCTTTTTTCAATTCCATTTTCCTCTTTTTCATCTCTTTACCTTTCTCTCTTTACCTTTCTCTTTTTACTTTAGAATTCTCTCTTCTCTTTACACTTCTCTCTTTCTCTTTCTCTCTTTACCTTTCTCTCTTTACCTTTCACGTTTTACTTTTCTATTTCCACTTTAGCATCCTCTCATCTCTTTTTATTCTTCTCTTTACCCCTCTCTCTTTATCTTACTCTCTTTCCCTTTCTCGTTTTATTTAGCATTCTCTATTCTCTTTTTCCTCTTCTCCTTACCTTTCTCTATTTACCAATCTCTCTTTGCATTCTCGTTTTACATTAGCATACTCTCTACTCTTTACCTTTCTCTCTTTATCTTTCCTCTTTACCTTACTCTATTTACCTTACTAGTTTTACTTTAGAATTCTGTGTTCTCATTACCTTTCTCTCTTTACATAAGAATTTTAACTTCTCTTTTTACATGTCTCTCTTTACATTTTTCGCTTTCCTTTTCTCGTTTTACGTTAGCATTCTCCCTTTTTTTACGTTTCTCTCTTTATCTTTCTCTCTTTACCTTTCTCTCTTTACCTTTCACGTTTTACTTTAGAATTCTCTCTTCTCTTTACCTTTCTCTTTTTATCTTTCTCTCTTTACTTTTCTCTCTTTACCTTTCACGTTTTATTTTAGCACTCTCTCTTTTCTTTACCTTTCTATCTACTCTTTACCTATCCCTCTTTTTCTAATCTATCTTTGCATTGTCCCTCTCCTTTTCTTCTTTCTCTTCCCTTTTTCTCTTTACCTACTCTCTTCCCTCAACCTTTCCTTTGTTTCTTTTCCTTTCCATCCTCTCTTTATCTATTTCTCTTCTCATCATCTTTTTGATTTACCCTTTTCTTTTCTTTTTACCTTTCTCTGCCTTTCTTTAGATTTCTTTTATCTCTTTCCTACTTTACATCCATTCCAAGTTTGATTCCTCATTTTCTTTCCTCCTCATACACCTTCTGCTCGTTCTTATTATTTTTATTTTCCTTTTCCTCCTTCCCCTTCTTTTCTTCTTCTCACCTTTCATATTATTATTCTCTTTGCTTCTTCTTCTTACGCTTCTTCTTCTTCTTCTTCTTCTTCTTCTTCTTCTTCTTCTTCTTCTTCTTCTTCTTCTTTCTCTTTTTCTTCCATTTCTCCCCTTACGTCTTCTTGAATCAGTCTCAAATACCCCCTAGATTTTCCATCCCCCGATTCTTCTTCTTTTTCTTCTTCCTATTCTTCTTCATCTTCCTCCATCTTGAATCAGACTCAAATGCCCCCACAGATATTCCATCCACCGATTCTTCTTCTTCTTCTTCTTCTTCTTCTTCTTCTTCTTCTTCTTCTTCTTCTTCTTCTTCTTCTTCTTCTTCTTCTTCTTCTTCTTCTATTGCTCTTATTCCTTCTTGAATCAGTCTCAAATGCCCCCATAGATTTTCCATCCACCGATTCCATTTCTTCTTCTTCTTCTTCTTCTTCTTCTTCTTCTTCTTCTTCTTCTTCTTCTTCTTCTTCTTCTTCTTCTTCTTCTCATTCCATTGCTCCTTTCCTTCTTCTTGAATCAGACTCAAATTCACCCACAGATTTTTCATTCCCCAATTCTTCTCCTTCTTCTTCCTCTTCTTCATCTTCTTCTATTGCTCCTCTTCCTTCTCCTTATATCAGTCTCATCACGTTTTATATTATTATTAGCCGATCTATTCTCCAACCATCAAATTAAATTGTGTGAATGATGGAATTTTCTTTCATCTTATTTCTCTTCGCTTCCTATCTTTCTGTTTTGTCTCTAGTCTTTCATCTTCCATCCACATCTATAATAAATGTTTTATAGATACACAGTTTTCAGATTATTTAAAACCCAACAAAGTGGGATGAGTGCATTGCCAAATGAGAAGTATTGACAAACTTGCACCTTCGAATATTACTCGTTTGATGTTGACAATTCCAAGTAAATAAGCACCTGCTACTCACACAGTTTCAATCTATTGATATTTTCAGTAATTTTTAATATAATTAGTGTCTTCAATCTTCCATAGTGAGGCACCGTGCTGTTCATTTTCTTAGAGACAGTGTATCGTATTCATTTTCAGTTCCTTATTAATATCTTATTAATTAACGACTAGCTACTTGAGCCCCTTAAACTTCTCCGACACCTCCAATCAAATAAGATCAGAAGCCCCTTCTGAGGTGTGCCTGGTGCACTATCAGGTTTCATTATTATCTTCTTTTTTTCGCCCGGCGTTCGTTTTTAACCGGAAACCTTGCAATATGGCTGTTTTTCCATCAAGTCGTACGTCAGATAGCACCTTTCACAGAATATTGGCAGGACCAACCAATGTAGACTTCAGGCGGGGGATACTAGATTTGATTTAGCAGTAGTGAAGATAACAATCGGCAGGTGTCTAATATGCTACTCGTTACCTTCTTAGTCCGACCATATCACCTCCAGTCACCCCCTCGGAGCTCCTTTCGATCGACTTCCAGCTATCGCATTTCATAATTTGTTTACATCATTGTAAGAATTTGTTGTTTGATATAGGGTTATTCCTTCCCTACTGAGTTTTATTCGTGACTAGCAGCAAGGCCCGGCGTTGCCCCTGCTTGATTCAAAAATCGTACGACTCATACAGCAATCGCTATCACTTGACTTAAAATACTTTTGCCCTTCCTTGCCATTAAAAGGACTGCGCTTTGCCGTGCTGATGTTGCTACATTCCTTACTTCTTACCTATCTCACACTGTGAATTTTGTCTAAGCTCTATACTAAACATTAAATCTGTTACGAAAAAAGAACTAAACAAAATGAACAAAAAACGATCAGCTTTAAAAAAGGACTCGTAACTGGAAAAACCGAATGAAAAAAGAATGTTAACAACATATACTTTTTCACACCCAACACAGTTCTGCAGAATCAGAATCAACGTTGAATTTAAGCAAGCGAATGAGCCAATTGGAGTAAAGTGCCATGCAGATTTAAATTTTTCCCACTTGTGACGAATGCAGCTATCGATGTTTTTGCATGCTAGCATGCTAGTTAACATTCGTGTCAATCAGCTGTCGGCTCTCACGCTGGCCAATAGAGTCTTCCTGTCTATTCGTGGCAGCCAGCTATAGGCTCTCACTCTGGCCAGTAGAAAATGGCCGCAAAATACATGAAAACTGCCGTAGAAGCATGAAAAATCGATTATTTCCACTATCGATGGGAGTTGGGAAATGCAAAGTCGTTATTGACCTTCCCTTCTTGGAGCATGTGCATGTAAATTTTGGTGCAAATCCATCGAAAAGGGCGGCCGTGCATTCGTCAGACACACACATCCTGCCTTTTATAGATAGAGATACAAACACAAGTAGGGTTGCCAATGAAGGCTAACCCTTTCGCCGGCGTAGACGTGTGTATACGTTTTTCCGTGAAAATCTTCGGACACAGATGGATATACACGTCAAAACATAAATTTCAAAAACAAGCTACAGCCGTCTTTATACATCGATTTTTTTATGCCCTCCTGTGCTTGAGCTAGTACAATTGTCAACTCATACGTCTGGTAGAGGTGTTACCCACCACTCGGGTACTTCAAGGTACCCCAGTTTCTTAGTTGCTATATTAAAACAAATAAAGAAATTCGTCTGAAAATAAACCTTTTTCTCAAAATAATAGGCGAGGAAGTGGTTAAAGAAAGTACTTCACCACATTAGCAAAACTAGGGGCTTCTGATGACTAGAAGGCTTACCACGCACTTGAACAGTAACCTAGGTGTGTCTACGTCCCGGAGCTGACATTATTATCATTATTATTATTATTATTATTATTATTATTATTGTGTTTTTAGGTTTGACTTTGCTTGTTTGTTTTACGACGGGTTGTCGCCAAGTTTTCAGCTAAAAGCTCAAGAGACTACATGTCAATAGATTATAATTATTGATAAAGTTGGTTGGATATGTAGCTGATAATTAATTTCAGCATCATTTGTCTTTATTACATGGTTTCATTGAAATGTATTTGATAGTTTAAACTTTCCTCAAAATACACAGATAAAATTTATGTTAAAATGTGTAAACACCCGTTGACACTTTTGTGATGTCAACAAATACTCGTTGTCACTTTCGTCATGCTCGTTGTAGTAGAGACTTTGTAATCGCAGATGCAACTATAATAACGCCGTTGAACAATACTGGTGTCAGACGCCTTCGAATATTACTAGCACTAATAGTACTTGCACGATAATATTCGCTCGAAAAGTAACCACCGTATAGAGAGCATTTAGATGCCACGCTAATTCCCATATATACATTTCATTTATCATCACGTGATCTATTTATTCAAAATGTGATCGCCTGTGTTTGCTCTCTGGTGATCCGTGTTCAAACTCCAGTGTCGGCAGTGATACTTTATTCCTAAATAACACCTTCCTTTTGAGATAACTTCCCCTGGAGTCTATGCTTCTTCAGCTTTGGTTCAATAGTTAGAAATTCTGTTGGCATTCTTTTTCTTTTGCCATAATCCCTTGAATTCAATAATCTCTGATAGCCTGGGTACGTTAAACGCGTCATACAGAATTCGCGTTGGTACCTTTTTTTCGGAATCTTTTTAAATCAGTGAATCTACGTTTTAACTGTTTAAAGTGTTACTTTTGTTCCTACCTTTATCCTTGTACCATGTATGTCATTTTGCAGGTCCATTTTTTTATTTTATAACGCCATCTTCCCAGAATTCCTTTCCGCGCTAATACATATCTTAAAATATACCTTATCTCCAGGTTTGAATTATCATCTTGCATTGTTATTTCTTAGTGTTCTTCCCTTACTTTCTGGTAATAACATATTGAAAACGGACTTAATCTTCCTGGCGAACATCAACTCTGCAGGCAACATTCCAGACACGGTGTTCGAGTTGGTATTATTCTGTAAACACTCATTAAATTGTAGTACGCTTTAGCACTTATGATTTGTAAATAGCCTTAATTTAATTTTATCATTTGACTGATATAAATTAAGGCAGAATTTTAAAAGATCTAAAGTGTTATAAATTATTCTAAATAAAATGATTGGATGTCCACGATCACACGTTGCCACTTTTGTAATATCAAAGAATACTCGTTGTCACTTTCGTAATTCTCGTTGTAGTAGAGACTATGTAATCGCAGATACAACTATAGTAACGGCATTGAACAATACTGATATTAGACGCTTTTGATGAGGTTGAAATAATAGATTTCTTTCGTTCTCTCTTTCTCTCTCCGTATACATATATATATATATATATATACATATATATGAGATATATATATATATATATATATATATATATATATATATATATATATATATATATATATATATATATATATATATATATATATGAGGTATATATATATATATATATAGATATATATATATATGAGGCGTGAAACTGACATTCTCGATTAAGTATTGATTCTTTTACCTACATCGTTCATATCTATAAATGCTCTATCAGCGACGCGGAGCATTCTTCTATAAATACAACATATTTTAAACAATATATTCCACTCGAGTTCATTACAGTCACTTACACGAAAATAATCTATTTATCTCAGTCTCTGTTCATTTCTATCTATCTATCTATCTATCTATCTATCTATCTATCTATCTATCTATCTATCTATCTATTTCAGTCTGGTTCTATCCTATGTATCACAGTCTGTTCAGATATATCTATCTATCTATCTATCTATCTATCTATCTATCTATATATATATATATATATATATATATATATATATATATATATATATATATATGACACTGACCTCAGTATAAAATATAGAGAACTATAAATTTACATTATTTACAACAGATTTATAAGTCCTTTAAAATTCTCTATATTTTATACTCAGGTCAGTGTTGCTCTTTCTCTATTACTTCAACCTCATCCCACAGAGACATCCGGAAGAGGTATGGCACGTGGAACTAGAACAATCTACCCCGGTGGACGAAATAAATGGTTCGGTTCAAAATTCCAGTCACTCGAAGAAGGTCTGAGTGTACAACGGCCGAAACGTTATGAATATGGCAATAAAGATGAGGATAAACGTCCGAATAATTTAAAATAATAACGATTTAAAGTCAGTCAATAAAGTGACTTGATCATTCGTAGGAGTTTAAGCTTCACTTTACTCCCACTATTACAGGCACAAATACAGAGAAAACCGGGGATTATCATAGATCAAGTTTGTTTTTTGTTTAATCCCCACGAGTTTTTTGATCCTCTTAAAGGATTTTAGGCACCAGTTCCCCTTCGACTGTAAATGATATTATACTGATAACTATGTTTACATCTACGAGTTATCAGGTTTCTATGGAGATGTCTTTTTACGGGGAAGCAATTAGAGCAGGGAACATGGTACGGTTGGTAAGCATTTCATTGTGAATCTTGAAGTAGGCGAATGGAATAGGGACGCTGAAAGAGGATCCAGTAATTTGGTCTTCACATCCCCCACACACTCATAGACAAGGAAATATATACACACGAAGCAAAACGCCTATCTCTTTCTTTTTTCTTTCTTTCTTTCTTTCTCTCTCTTTCTTTCTCTCTCTCTCTCTCTCTCTCTCTCAGTCTCTCTCTGTATACATACATATATATATATACGAGGGTCATTCAATAAATAAGGTGAATTTTTCGGTATAAGGACTTCTAATACAGATAGAAGTTTACTTTTTTTTAATTTTTCAACGTAGTCTTCCAGCACTGTGACACACTTTTCCCATTCGTGCACAAGCTTCCGTATTCCCTCAGCGTAAAAATCTTTGGACTGATGTCTCAGCCAGTCGCTCACAACACTTTTGACTTCATCGTCACTTTTAAACTTCGTGCCTCTCGTGAACGCTTTCAAGGGACCAAACAGGTGAAAGTCTGAAGGGGCAAAGTCTGGGCTGTAAGGGGGATGAGGGAGCAGTTCCCAGCCCAGCTCGATGATGGTCTGCGCCGTTTGGACTGCTGTGGGAGGCCTTGCGTTGTCATGATGCAAGATGACTCCTTCTGACTGATGACCCCTGCGTTTGTTCTTTATGTCTTTCAATGTCATCCACTGTCACCCTTCTGTCAGATTGAATGAAGTCATTGACTGATTCGATCACCTCAGGAGACCTCACTTCTGTAGGCCTCCCAGGCCTGTCTTCATCCTCAACACTGCTCCGTCCTTCTTTAAACAATTTATCCCACTTGTAGACATTTTTTGACTGAAACATGTGGCACCATACACAGTTCATTCTCCTATGAAATTCAACTGGATTGCACCCTTCAGCAACCAAACACTTGATAACTGACCGCTGTTCAATCCTGGAGCATGCTTCTTGGTCGGCCATCTTTGTTAATCGCCAAAATTCTCAAAGTTGTTTTTTAATCTGCAAAAGAAATTAAATCCATGTGAAAAAGAAGTAAAACAAACAAAAAAAAAAGAGTAAGCTTCTATCTGTATTCGAAGTCCTTATACCGAAAAATTCAACTTATTTATTGAATGACTCTCGTATATATATATATATATATATATATATATATATATATATATATATACATACATATATATATATATATATATATATATATATATATATATACATACACATATATATATATATATATATATATATACATATACATATATGAGGTATATATACATATATATATATCTGAGGTATATATATATATATATATATATGAGGCGTGAAACTGACATTTTCGATGAAGTACTGATTCTTATAACTACATCTATAAATGCTCTATCAGCGACGCGGAGCACTCTTCTATAAATACAGCATATTTTAAACAATATATTCCAGTCGAGTTCATTACAGTCACTTACACGAAAATATCCTATCTATCTATCTATCTATCTATCTATCTATCTATCTATCTATCTATCTATCTATCTATCTCTGTTCATATCTATCTGTCTATCTATCTACGTTCATGTCTATATTTCTATCTATCTATGTATTTATCTATCTCAGTCCATATGTATTTATCCTATTTATAATATCCCTCTCAATCTATTTGTTCATATCTAACTAGCTATCTCTCTGTTCACATCTATCTGTCTATCTATCTGTTCATATCTGTCTAGCTAACTATTTCTCTATCTCAGTCTGTCCACATCTATCTATCTATCTGTCTATCTATCTATCTCAGTCTGTTCGTATCTATCTATCTATCTATCTATATATATATATAGAGAGAGAGAGATAGATAGATAGATATCTTCTATGTATGTATGTATGTATTTATCTATCTATATATATATATATGTATATATATATATATATATATATGTATATATATATATGTGTGTATATATATATATATATATATATATATATATATAAAGAGATAGATAGATAGATAGATAGATAGATAGATAGATGTGTGTGTGTGTGTTAATGTGTATGTAATCCCTTTCTCATCTACATATACAAGGAAATGATTGTAAAATATATATATTACTAGAAGTACCTTTGGAAATTTCACGGTTTTCCTACTTAGAATTTTCTGATTAATCTTAATTCTTAAATTAACAGTTAAATAAGCTCGTGGCGTAAAAATTTCCTAATCGCATTGTTAAATACTTGATCTTAACAACTTTACCAAAATATTGTAATAACAAAACATGAATGTAGCTCGTTATTTAAAGAAGTAAGGGGGTACAAATGAAAAGATTTTAAATTGTCCAAAATCACGGAACCATACATTTCATTAAAAGATAAGATTTCTATCTTCCTTTCTTTCTTTCTGTCTTTCTTTCTTTCTTTTTTTTCTCATTGAAATCAAGTAGAGTCTCTGGTATGTCTTCAACAGGATCAAAACGGAATACTCCATTATTCATGAAGTATTGGTAGCTGATAACGTACGTGCTAACTAAGGAACGAATGGACCGACCGACAGAATTATAATAAGATATATATATATATATATATATATATATATATATATATATATATATATATATATATATATATATATGAGGAAGAATATGAAAAAACAATATCCGAATATGCAATGTTTCAATGTCGATGTCAGACGTTTCGGTCTAGTAGACCTTCTTCAGGACATAGTTATTAAAACATAATTAAACATTATTCAAGTCAACATGAAAAGACGATAGACATAAGAATAAATAAAAAACAAAATGACTGAATTTTAAGATCAGCGTTCCGTTTTGAAATGCGATCATGTCGGCGTCACGTGGGCGATGTTGTGAAAACGTATTCCTAAAAGCTTAGAAAATTCATAAAATTCATTCATCAGCGCAAAATGACACCTCGAATACTACTACTACAATTACGTCAGTGAAAGGCACACTTTCAGCTGCCCCTGATAATTTTTCGGTCGCATCTTTCTACCGAATAACCCTTTGACAGAACGTATCTCCAATAATTTAAATGCGCTAAAAATTAAAACTACTATTTTACCTACTAAAACTATTCGCAGTTTATTAAATAACACCAGCAACCAACATATTACATCCGATGCTTGCATCTACCAAATCCAACAACTCTGATTTAAAATATGTGGGCGAAACGTGTAGGTCCGTAAAATCTCGTGTTTTCGAACATAAACGAGATGTTCGTCTCATTTTTTTTTAACAATGCTTTGTTTGTACACATGACTAAATATGATCATAATTTCGACTTTGATTCTGTGATGGTTTTGAGATATATTCATAATAAACATCTTAGACGGATTTATGAGGCAGGCATAATATCTATCTCGCGCACGGTGAATACTAGACCCGGCTTCTTTAATATTTCCCCTTTTCTGGCAAGATTAATGCTGGACAAACGTACTTATAAACTTTAGTTTCAAGTAAAATTCTTTCTTTTATAATAAACTCTATTTTTAGGAATACGTTTTCACAACATCGCCCACGTGGCGCCGACGTGCTCGCATTGCAAAACGGAACGCTGATCTTAAAATTCAGTTATTTTGTTTTGATTATTCTTATGTCTATCGTCTTTTTATGTTGACTTGAATATCGTTTTATTATGTTTTAATAACTATGTCCTGAAGAAGGTCTACTAGACCGAAACGTCTGACGTCGACATTGAAACATTAAAACAGTAAACTTGCATATTCGGATTTTGTTTTTTCATATTTTTCCTCATACTGTCGGATCTATATCCATATGTTTGCTTATATATATATATATATATATATATATATATATATATATATATATATATATATATATATCAATGAGCTGCCTGTTATGCAGGTGATACTTTGTGGAAACTGGAATCGGCGTGCCGAGTTCAAGTTGCAGCCTAGTCGATTGCATTCACTTTCGCATAAATGACCTCAAGAAAGACATTAATCTAACTCTTCTCCTCCAGCTATGGGATAGATAGCAGGAAGGAATAGACTTTCTAACCTTGGGTAGCAATGAGTCTCAGAGAAAGAGAATTCTGAATCCCAAACTCTGGGGGAGGCACGGTGAACTCACTCTGCTGTCTAACCTAAATAAAGTGATGTCAGTACACAGATAATAATAATAATTATAATAATAATAATAATAATAACAATAATAATAATAATAATAATAACAATAATAATAAAGATAATAAAAAAAAGATGTCTGCGGAGTCCCACAATCGCGAACATGAAATTGAAATATTACATCAATATACAAAATAGAATTGAAAGAAAGCTACTTATATATCGTAATAAATTTGAATGGATTTTTGGGTTGATCATCAGTAATCAGCTCACAATCAATGACATTCTATTTACGCTCTTTACATTCGGACAATTGTAGCTATTATCACAATGTTTCGGCTGTTGTGCCTTCGGGTTTTCATCAGGTGTATATCAAATCCGAACTGAGCCCTTTATATAATCTACGCTGGTAAACCGTTCTCATTACACTTCTCCTGTCTTGAGATATCTCATCTAGTTCTAGTTTTATAGTACTGCTCAACATCTTTCCACTCTATTCCAAGAACACACTGCCCGGTCAAGGGATTGAACTCGCAATTACTATTTCACCAAATTCTCGAAACGACGCTCGCGAACATAGTCTAGTACTATAAAATAAGAACTAGATGCGAGACGAGAACAGTCTACCCTCTTAGATTAAATAAAGAGTTTACTTCTGAATTCCGTGTAGCTTAGCTGGATTGATATATTCCTGATGAAGACCGGAGCGCACAACAGCCGAAACGTTCTGATAACAATAACAAAAATGATTTTTATTATCATATTGTCAAGCGGTTTGTTACAAATAATAAATATGAAATTTAGTGAAATTTGCAAGGTTAGAAATGAGATATACAACGATAGCAATGGGATTTCTAGTTATTCGAGGATTGTAAAAAGTACACAGTTGGTCCAATTGTATGCAGATAAAGGGTGTTTCATTAAGACGGACCAAAGTCAGCAGTAAACAAATCAGTATTATTAGTGAAAATGTATTTATTTCTCTATTAGATCATGCCACTTAAGTCATGGCAATTATATGTAAAAAAATAATATCGCCCAAATATTCGCCAAGGCTTTGACGGCACACATTCACTCGATGGTCAAACTTTTTAGTTGTTTCTCGATCTCACCAACATTCCGTATTATCACATCCTTCAGCTGTTGAATTGTTGTTGGCATAGACCTTACTTTTCAGATGAGCCCCAAAGAATAAATCTAAAGGCGTTAAGTCGGACGATCGTGGTGGCCAATTGACTTCACTGTTTCGAGAGATAATGCGACCTGAGGACTGCTCATTCAATAAAGCCGTTGTTACATTGGCTGTGTGCCATGTGTCGCCGTCCTGTTGGAACCATGAATCTTCGACATCCATAGAATCCAATTCAAACTGAAACTGCCAAAGTCTTAATCATTAGACGCTTAAACCTAATTCACATTGAAAATCGGTTCAAGTTATTAGAACACCCATTCATATAAGAATGTAATCTTCGAAAAATAAGGAAAACGTAAACAGTTAAGGTAGGGTCTTTTTTTTATAGAGATTTTTATCTGCCGGAGAAAATTATAACTTGTTTTGAAAGCAAAAGTAAACCCTTTCTTCAGCTGTTGAAATGTTGTCTTTGTACGAACCAGTGTTTAAAATTAATATTCATTTTATCTCTCTTTCTTTCTCTCTCTCTCTGTTTCCCTCTCTCTCTCTCTCTCCCTTCCTCTTCCTTTGTCATTTTCTCTTTCGTTAATCAAATGCTATATATAGGCATAATAAATTCATCCAGTGTCAAATATGCTCTTTTTTCAATACGAACCGAGAAGGTCCCCGCATCGACCTCACAGTTTGCCGTCTTTGTTCTTGAAGAATTAAGTGATGAGAAAAAAAGCACCAAGTCCCCGACGTTATCAATTACGTGCCGCAAAAAAAAGAACTTTGCGAAATAGAGTAGGTCACAAACGTTCTCGCAGTTGACGGTGATGGCGGTGATGGCAGACATTATTTGGTGATGTTGAACGATATTTCTCGACCCGCTAATTATGACTTACAAGTGAGAAATAAAATTCTGTAGTAAGCAAAAAGCCGAAGAGATAAAGAGAAAAATGAAAGTAAGAACCGTTATGGAGTTAACTTTTACAAGATGTGTCTGGGTTCGTCCGATTTTATTTCATGGCAGCGTTTAGTAATCCAAGACAATTGTAGTAGAAACTTTACTCTGTTATTTCATACGATAATTCACAATGTAAACAAACTTCTTATCTCACGAAATAATTCATTTAAGAAAGAGAAATGAATCGTTTGAATTATTGTGTCTCCAGGTTCAGAAAATAACAATGGGCAATTAGCTCAACATAGGGTTATAATCATTTCGCCCCAAACAAGGCACTAAAGTCATTAAGGTACAAGGAATTGTGAAAAGAATAAATCCACTAAGGGACAAGAGAGTGTGAAAGAATAAGAAAAAGGAAAACATTATTAAGGAGCAAGAAAAATAAAAGAAGAGGAATCAAGAAGACAGTAGATAACGATTGACATTGCATTTAAATTTTTGAAGATCAAAGTTGACTGGAAAGCAAGAAGCCAGAAAAATGTTCCACGGGCGAGAAGTACGAGAGAAGAAACTAGTATCATAAAACTTACGGTCACATCGAGCCAATTAAACTGTAAATGATAAGACCTAGCTGCCAATCTAGTACTGCGCTTAAATTCATAAAGTCTAAGTACTACAGAAGTATGTTCATCAGAACAAATGCCATGAAATTATTTATAGAAAAGGCACAGGGAGGTTACCTTACCACGGTGGGAACGTGACTGAAGACGGGGTGCCAGATCAGGAACAATAATATTGTAGATTCTTCTTTTGATTTTATCAAGAATCTCTAAATATATAGCAGGAATACCAGAATCGGTGGCAGATTCATAAAGGAAAATGAAACACATCTTAGACAAGGTACTAACGGAAAGCAAGAAAAGACTATTGACAGTAATGCAGAATTCTCAGCAGAAGAGACGACAAATAATTGGTATATTTTAAAATGTATCAACTCATTTGCACTTTTGAAGAGATTTTTTTTGGTTAGAAATGTTATGGCAGAGCCAACTATGGGAGATAACCGTACGGAGTTATCGGCCTTGATCGGGGAGTTTGGCCTAAGGTAGACGAAAATAATGGCGGACACATAAAAACACGTGCAAATCACGGTTCTTATTCAATCCTCTTCCATCCGCTGGTTAAATGTCGGTATTACCAGAAATAAAGGTTTTCAATAATAAAAATATCTGATCTTCAACTTGATATTTATTTTTAAAGACGTGTTAAAATTCAGCCTAAAGTTAATTCTGAATTGGTTTTATCTGCTCAACTTTTTTTTTAACCCACTGACATCCTAATATTCAAACTACAGGAACTACATCATAAAAGTGCGTTTAGAATTTGTGAATTTAAGCGCTGTACTAGATTGCCAGTTAGGTCTCATCATTTTAAAGTTGAAATGGATAGATTTATAAATAAGTTCTATGCTAACAATTTCTTCTCTCGTAATTCAAACTTATGAAACTCTCTTCCCGCTCTTTCCCAGTCAAGTCTGATTCTCAAAAACATAAATACAATATCAATCGTTATCTTCTGTCTTCTTAATTATTGTTCTTTTATTAGGAGGAGTCACAATGGAGTTATAGATGGCGGCTCGGATTGAGGAATCGAAGAGCCGAGTTCGAATTCATTATATTCACTTACATGCTAATCCTCTTCTTCTCTTACCAGCTATGGGGAAATAGAAGGACAGACTGGGTTCTATAGCCTTGGATGGCAACTGGTCTACCGTAGAAAGAAATAACAACGTACTCCGGGAAAAAGAAATATGCCTCTTCCATCATGTATCGAAAGATACATGGTCGCCTAAGCGTGTATCACGGCACATAACTGACTGACTTTTTATACTCTCTCCTTAATAGTTTTTTTTATTCACATTCTCTAACATTCACTACCCCCTTGTGTCTTCGTGGCTTTATAGCTTTAAATGGGATCAAATGTTTAACAAAATATGTTTATTTTGACTAAATATACATTTATATATAGTACCGTGAAAAAATCTAATCATTCCCAGCTTGTGTGAATGTTTCCCATCGCGTTTTCTATATTGGCCCTGTTGGGGTTATTTCTGTACCTAATTATAAGTTCAAAATTTTACCGCAAACACCATCATTGCTACATCCACAGGGTTGAATCGACCTAATTTCCAAAGTATTCCAATGGTAGAACGATGTTCCACTCAGATAGCTTCTTCCCAATAATCGTGCACTTGATGGGACACATTTATATTGATCCTTTCCAGAATATTGCAATCTTAACCTCTTCAAGTTTAGGATTAATAGTCATCCTCATAATCTTTACTTCGCCCTCGTACGTTCCTATTACACATTTCACTCAGTAACATTCTACCTTGAGTAGCTCTTGAGCCATCTATTGGTGAATATTAGCATGAAAACAAGTTTCGTGGATTCTCAGTATAAAATGAACTCAAAAAGTAGTTACTTTTCGAGATCCACTTGTCGAACATTGCACTAAAGAACTGTCCGTGACCATAGAGTTAGCAGTACTAGATTGGCAGCTAGGTCCCCTAATTTCACAGTTGAAATGGCTAGATGTAACCTTAAATTCTCTCCTAACAGTTTCTTCTCTCGCTATTCTCGCTTGTGGAAATCTTTTCTGATCTTCCCATTTAAATTTATCTTCAAAAATTTAAATGCGATATCAATCCTCATCGTCCACCTTAATTATCTTTCTTCTTATATTCTCTAAAACTCAGTAACACATTGCGTTTTAGTGGCTTTATTGCCTTGGTTGGGATGAAATGATTGAAAATAAAAACTTATTTATCAGGAAAGTCAAGTGTATAAAATAAATGCCACCTTAATGGATATTTTGTAATATCATTATGTTCATTCGCATGCAGTAAATGTAATAAAAACTGGTTGATAGCTTTTGTTTATTCAAGGGTACGTAGGAGAGGAATAGATTTAGAAATAAGGACAATGGTTCCATATTACAAATCGTTTGAATACTTCCATCAATGTGGGAAGCAGTGCGCTCACCTTAAAGCGTAGTATTTGATGTTTATCCGTTATGAAATACAGCACCTAACGGATGGATATTTAGTCATATGTTTAACAACGCGTCGTGTCTCTTTTTTTCAAAACCATCTATGTTAACGAACAATATCGCTTTGTTCTTTGATCACGCCAACCCACACTCTTCTTTGTCAAGTCCTATTACTGAATACACTACATAACGTAAGTTTTGTTACCTTATGCAGCATAATATGAAGTGAACAATTATATTTTATGGTGAAAGGTTAGAAGCATATTATATTTACACATACTCTAGACAAAGAGGTTTGAAAAGCCATTTTATGTGGAACATTTTTCAAGGAACGCACTTATCTGAGGTAGAATCAACGTAAAATGCATATATACTAAATTCTGATCAAATATTTGATTTTATCAATTCGTAGGCAGAATATGCTACATCGTCCGTTTAGCCCTTTGGGCCCTGCGTTCCTGAACAATTTTAACCCTTCTGCCTGAGCTCCAGAGTCAAAATCCACAAAAAATTAGAATGTAATGTTTCACGATAGGTATAAAATTGTTACAGGTGTTTAACCACCGTTTAATCGCTAGCTGAGGATAAAGTCATTTTTCTCTACTGTTGGCTGGACATTATGTCATTTTTTCTCTCTCACCGGTAAAACTGTCGTCAGGGCTCAAACGATTAACGTGGCCGGTGGAATCAGCTCCCTGAGAGAATCTTTTGATTAATCCGGCAATATTTTGCCATGGGGTTGGGGTGCTGACCCTGTTAGCAATATCCGGGTTAAGGTTTCATTTTGCATTGCATCCTGCTTGAATCGAGAATATTGTGCTGCTTCCAACCCAATGACAAGAACACGGCCGATCTGCGGGGGGAGGGAATACGACGCCTAATTACAAAGACCAAGCAAGTTACGCTACGATACTTGCCATGTACCTAAAAAGATATACTTTTGACCTTAAGTACAATGATAAATATATCCGTCTTTATATATATATATATATATATATATATATATATATATATATATATATATATATATATATATATATATATAATGAAAGAACAGTAAGATATAAAATCCGGTGTTCTTATAAATAATTTTATTTTTACACAATAGTGCTCACTGTGTAGCGAAAAAAAAACATATTTTAAATCAATTAATTTATAATATATATATATATATATATATATATATATATATATATATATATATATATATACGTCCCTGTGCAAACTAATTGAAATAAAACAAATAATTCTATCATTATTTACTTTCTTTTCGTATTTTTCCGATAAAACATGACCCAGTGTACATGTTAGTACTTCGTATGTCAATTCCACGAAGTCGTTCGTTGCAGAATGACCACAGATTCTCGATTGGATTTAAATTAGGAGAGTTTCCTGCTCAGTCTATAGTACTTTGATTTTCTCACTGGTAAGGCTTGTGAATCGTTACAATTTTTTGTACGCTTTCTTGGAGTAACGTTCATCGCAGACAATGGCCGGATGACAACTAATCGACAGTCGAGACAATAGTGTCTAGGCGTGATTAGAATCTGATGCAATCACGGATCACGCAATACTTTTCAAGGCTAAAAATATTTAATCATTCACCCGAAAATAGATTCATTTTCCTGAACACCACTGCAAATGACCTAATCTGGGGGAAAATAGAAATCAATCACACTCTGTCAGTCCAGTGGATCTAAAACTGACCGTGTGTTGAAAGAAAGGAAACTAAACCGGTTGCTTCAATTTATTTGCACAAGGCTGTACATATACGATTGGACCTTGCTGCTGATCTCTCCTCTGACCTAATTCTCACACCTCCGTTGGAAAATAACTACTTTGCGAATTACTCTACCTAAAAAACAAAAAACTAGTACTGTTTTATTATCACTATTGAGAGTTTTCTCCAATAAGAACGAGTAGTGCTACTCGTAATGAGACTTCATTCTTTGAACCTATCTTATGCTTCAAGTTCACTCCAGGTCCCAAGAAGAACCCATATATACAATCCACAGAAAAAGATGTTGGCAAAAATGTTGGCTCATTTTATCGCCTCGGAAAGTATGTAACTCTATGTGTGATACTTTATCTTTATAAGAGTCTGCTTATACTCATCATCCTCATCATCATAAGGTCGCAGATTCTTCTTGGCTTCTCCTGATTCGTTACTTACAACCATTTCTGTCAGACATCGCTGTCGGCAGGTCCTCCAGCATCATCTCCAACTTGGCCAATATAGTTGTAATGAGGTCTTCCAACGGATCTTATGCCGCGCAATGGGTTTTCACTCACAAATTCTGACTCAGTTCCCCAGGAATAACCGGCTAGCCGAAGCCTTCTCTCTCTTAGAGAAACTGAGATAGGAGGAAGGTGTGCATACAGTCGTTTCTTTGCTGGATATTTCTTCCAGCTGATATCCAATGCAACTCGTAACATCCTTGTGTATGTTCCGTCAAGTGATGCTTCTTGATTCTGATTAGACTAAAAATGGAGTATTCTTACCATATCTAGGCTGTACTGACAATCCTGATTTTTATCCTTTATATAGTTAAATGTCCTTTAGGCTGCCTGGTCAAGAAACACCTATTCTTCACATTACAACCGCTTTATCACAGATGCAACTTTGCAAGACTGTCACTACCCAATTACTATTTCGATGGCAAATTGTTCTGATGGACACCATTCTTTAGTACTACCAAGTCCAGTTCTTTCACTTTCACTTTCACTTTCACTTTTACAGAGTCGAATTATCCTCATTTCCTTTGCATTCCAAATGTAACAAATATGTTCTACGCAGACAGAATTTCCAAAGAACTGTAACTTTGAAGAATACATTTCTGCGCGAATTCTTCTCTGATAACATTTAATCGCAGCCCCGTACCTTCTGAGAGACTCGTGCCTTGTATTAAGTGAAATTTAGAAATACAAAAACAAAGTTGTATTTTACACATCTTCAGTTTGGAAAAACAGATTCGCATTGATCACAATACTGGCAAGTTGAAAGAAATAAAAAGTGGATTTGTTCGTATTTAATGAAACCGGACTCATAAATAATTACATCGGTTACATAACTACATGCTTATCCAGACGTCTTACGTTACACCTATCTGATCACAGCTCCATTAGAACCCATTTAAACACACACACAAATTTACCAGACTCCATTAGAAATATACTAGTAGAAAACACAAATATATTAATTGCTTCCACCTGTAAAAAAGGTTAAAAATAATGGAGGCTTTAATAATAAAAAAGAAAAAGCCTACCCTCAACAATATTAACTACAAACAAAGCCACAACTTGCTAACCGTATTTGGAAATTAAAACACCCCTACTACACACCAAGACATACAAATAATGCACACACTCAATTAAGCTTAAAAATCAAATCATCCTTGATAATGGCTAAACGTATAGCCGAAAGCGCTCGGAAACATAAAACATTTGGACAGTGCTTACACACCCTTTGTCCAGCAAAGAATGCTTTATTTCGTACACAAGAAAAATTAAAGAAAAAACTTAACCGTAGTACCTCGTCTGTCGTTTTTAATGAAACTTGCATATATATATATATATATATATATATATATATATATATATATATATATATATATATATATATATATATATATATATATATATAGGTAATAATCCGTTGGTATACAATCCAAGTGAATCCTATTCGTACAATATAAAATATTAAATATTAAAACTGATTCACACATAGAGCTCAATGTTTTAATTAAACACAACAGGAATTAATATTACATTAAGTTAATGATCATTTTCAACTTGTAAATTGAAATAAAATTTACAGGAATTTTTCAAATCACTCAGTAGAGAATAAATTATTTAAATAAAAATATCCAGACAGAGAAAGTAAAGAAAGAAGGGAAGAAAAATTGAAAAAGGGAAAAGAGAAAAAAAGAAGCTAATAAAAACTAGGAAATAGTGTAAGTATGAATATGAGGGGTGGTCAGAGGAGAAAGGAAGAGAAAAAGGGAGAGAAAAAAGAGAGAAGAAATGACCTATTTATTTTATACACAGTAGCAATCAGAAGGTAGTTTAGACTTGAAGATAACCTTCTTAAATAAAAAATAATATCATATTAAATAAAGAGAGAAACCCATTTATATGAAAGGGATGATAATTCACAATTAAAGGTATATTAAAATAAAGAATATATCAGGAAAAATAATAATAAAAATAATATATTGAAATGATTATATTATCTTAGGATCAGCTATATTTAAATCAACATATTTTAAATTAAACCAATATTAAATAATTCACATCTAAAAGGAAAACAACAGTTAATATTTATCATCTAATATATTATATAATGAACCAATAACAGAAGGATTAAATAAAAATAAATTAAAATTAACTTAAAATTAGAAAAGAAAGTGAATGAAGAAGTTCCTTTAGAATAAAGTGAAAGAGCATTTAGAATAAATTTTATAAGATAACATATATAATAGAAATATATTAATTTAATTAATTAACAGTAAAAAGTTTTTAAAATAATATCTTAAATATTACATTAAAAAACACCAATAACTATTAATGTACTAATAAAAAATACATAAAATATATAAACTCCTGAAATATTATACTAAGATAATTTATCAAATACTACTTCATCAAACGAAATAACACATATATATCAGTAAAATACACTTCAATACTACATTTCAATATTATATATTAATATATACACCACATATTAATATATTAAAAAAGACCTATAATATTAATAAAATACTAAATACTTCATAAATAATCATACCAATTGATAAACATTTTTAAAATCATTATAAAGTTTATTTCAATTTATAAGGGGAAAATTATCATTAACCTAATGTAAACTTAATTCCTATTATTTGATATATATATATATATATATATATATATATATATATATATATATATATATATATTGTGTACAGTTCAAAAGTTAGGTAATTTTTTAAAACTGGCCCCCAAAAATAGTTGTTTTGTACTTTCAATAAAGAAAAATTATTATATATAGTTAAAAAAAATTGAGGCGGCATCATTTTTTATTTCAAATTTTATTATAACAAAAAGAAAACAAATTTTATGATTAGATTTTACTCTCGTCAAAATATCCTCCATTATCATGGATTATTGCAGCACACATTTTTTGGCATTCGTTGAGAAAAGGTTTCTCAAAGTATAAGTTTGATAATTGATTCCATTCTTTTTCAATGACTCTAAGAGCTCTTTTTCCATTTTTTTAACTCTTCTGTCACGTTCATACTATACTAATTATTCTGCGGGAGGCTTTTGAACTATATATATATATATATATATATATATATATATATATATATATATATATATATATATATATATATTGAGACAGAAAGAACGAGAGAAAAGGGACATTTTGACCATTTCACGTTCTTATATATATATATAAATATATATATAAATATATATATATATATATATATATATAGAGAGAGAGAGAGAGAGAGAGAGAGAGAGAGAGAGAGAGGAGACGCGGCCTAACGATTGCGTCTAGCATGAAACAATCTGTCGCCTCTAAATGTTCACTTTTATATTTACATACGCTCTATCTCCGATATTGAGCACTTCTTCCCATAAATATAACCCACCTTGAAACTATATTTCTTCATATATATGTGTGTGTGTTTGTGTGTGTGTGTGTGTGTGTGTATGAGTGTGTGTGAATAAATTACAGACAGTATGTTTGCTAATTTTTAACAAAATCCGTTCATATTCACGAATAGCCTTCCGTGTATTGATGCTAAAGGATGAGAGAAATGTGCAATAGCTGTTTAAATTTCTTTTATTTTCATTTCCTAAGTACTTTCGACCTTTTTCCAAGATCATCTTCAGGGGCGCAAGTAGTACAAAACTATATATTATTCATTAATACAAGAATGTATACAAAGTTGTGCGAATGTTATCCGTTACCATCATTTTTCCCTTATGATTTTAAATGCAAAACCGTTGACACTGTGATGTGCGTTCATTAGTATGTGAAAAAAATTAACCATTATAATATTATATAAGCTAAACTTATGCTCTATAAATTCGTTAATCTTTGCCGTCGTTGTCTGTTCGTTCCATAATCAAGGGATAAACTGTCGATCTTATATTTGGGGAAACCTATCTACTTTAAACAACTGTTCACATACTGTACATTCATAGAGCGATAAAACAAAAACACTACGGACACATTTTTTATTCACAAATTTTTAAAGCTGTGTTCATAACGCGTTTACGAGTAATAAACAGGCAAAGATTTATTCACTTATTAGATGACATTCTTTCGTTAACTTTTGACATGCGCATCGGAGATATTCTTAATGGCGACTGTAAAAGAAAAATCTAAAAGGAGCCTGTATTATGTGTATCGAAAACCAAATCTCGTTGTAATACGCATCTTATTTTAGTGTGAACTTACTGATACATTTCTTTCTATTGAAAATCGCGTTAAAAAATTAGACACGGGATTATCTAATCAGAATACAAAGAACATACTGAATAATTCTGGATGGCGATTTAATAATCTAACCGGATTCTATTAATAAGGTTGTGCGTAGCCAATATATATTTAAATATGTTTTCTTGCTGTGAGGATTTGGATTTGTTGTCTCCTTTCTTAACGACTCAACACAGAAAGCAAAAACAACTACTTTTTTCAGAAGTCATCTTGAATGGAACACCGATCTTTTTATCGACATATATGCATACTGTCCTGATATGGACTATATGTAATTCTGTCGTAGAAAGAATGTTGCTTCGATGAACTTTACTGTTATAACACAATATCTGTTACCAGCACCAAAGCTCAACATCTTCATTAAGAAAGCTAGCTTTAAATTCCCAAACACATTCCAACGACTGGAAGAAGTTGAAGCTCTATTTTTAAACTAATAAATACCTTTATTTTATTTTATTTTTTTTTTAATCATTTTACTCCGAAGCAAGGCGGAAATGCTATTAGTATGCCGGTGGTTAAGGGAAGTGAATGTGAGAGAAAAGACTGAGTATATGGAGGATTGAGGAAAAGAAAAGGGAGGACTGAGAAGAGGTCAAAAGATGAACGGGATTCAAGAAGATAGAAGATGGTGATTGACATTGCATTTAAATTTTTGAAGATTTTAGTCGTCAGGGAAGCAAGGAAAGGGAAGGGAGTTCGACAGATTGGAAGTGCGAGAAATGAAAATGTTGGAGTAGAAGTCGATAACCATGGTGAGCCTTCAAGTTTGAGACATCGATGTGGTTTAACGTGGAGAGGGATGGGCTTCGCCAGGTGTATGTGCTGAAGACATGCTCCGTATGAATAAAATATCTCTCGGGCCTTCACGACGGATTTTGGAGTTGGAAATGGTGATGGTGTTGATGATGACGATGATGATAATGATGATGTAACTATTTGATCACAATGTCAAGAAACATTATTTTAAATGACTTGTCCAATCTCAACGAAGATTCTATTGCAATAAATGTTTCAGGGATGACATTTAAGAAGAATAACTTCGTTAGCGTGTAATAAGCAATAAAATCTGTCGTAACTGGTGCAATTCAACTTCGACATTTGAAGTGGGAAATTAAAACGAAGTGCCTGATTGATATTTTATGCGACATTTTCTTTGTGATCTTTTGTTATGAAAGATTTTAAGGAATGAATAGATAAAACGGATACAAGTCATTAAATCTGTTAGGGCGAGAGCAGAAAGCTTTCAGTCCTGATAACGATAACCCCCGGCCGCATCAATTCATTATTTCTTTTATCTGACAATCATATTACTATTTTTAATCATTGCATCCAAAGCAAATCAATAAAGCCACTAAGACGCAAGTGGTTACTGAGTATTAGAGAATATGAGAAAAAAACACTATTAAGGAGAGAAGACAATAAAAAACACAATCTGTCTATATCCCTGAGATGAGGTATTATGATTACTTACATTATTTACATTATTCGGACTGTTATCCTCGTCTTCATTGCCATATTCACAACGTTTCAGCCTCTATATCCCTGAGATGGGGTATTATGATTACTTACATTATTTACATTATTCGGACTGTTATCCTCATCTTCATTGCCATATTTACAACGTTTCAGCCTATATATCACTGAGATAAGATATGATTACTTACATTATTTACATTATTCGGACTGTTATCCTCGTCTTCATTGCCATATTTACAACGTTTCAGCCTCTATATCCCTGAGATAAGATATTATAATTACTTACATTATTTACATTATTCGGACTGTTATCCTCATCTTCATTGCCATATTTACAACGTTTCAGCCTATATATCCCTGAGATAAGGTTTTATGATTACTTACATTATTTACATTATTCGGACTGTTATCCTTATCTTCATTGCCATATTTACAACGTTTCGGCTGTTGTACGCTCCGGATTTCTTTAGGTGATTGGAATTTCAATCCGAACCTTTTATTTCGTCCACCGGGGTAGATAGCTCTAGTTCCACGTGACATGCCTCTTCCGGACGTCTCAGTTATTTTCTTTGAGGACACATGGTCCAGTGGAGAAAGGCATTCGTTAAATCCAGTGACTAGACCCAAAGAGTTGTGAGTTTAACACCAGGCTACAGTGAACTAAAATACTTGGAGAGTCGAGTTAAAGGGAAATAACTGAGACCTCCGGAAGAGGTATGGCACGTGGAACTAGAACATTCTACCCCCGGTGGGCGAAACAAAAGGTTCGGTTCGATATTCTAATCACCTGAAGACGGTCGGAGCGTACAACGGCCGAAACGTTGTGAATATAGCAATGAAGATAAAGATAACAGTCCGAATAATGTAAATAATGCAAGTAATCGTGTCAACATTTTTTCTTTCTGATTTTTGGTAGATTACTATATATAATGTATATTTAGGCAGCGAAAGTTCAGTCAGATAAAATATATTTTGTTAATCATTTAATCCTAAGCAAGGCAATAAAGCCTCTATGACACAGGGGTAACTGGGTGTTAGAAGATACGAGAAAAACATTAAAGAGAGATACCAATAAAAGAAAAGGAATTAAGAAGACAGAAGATAACGAAAAAGTTCTAAGGATTATTAGGTGCAAAAATAACCCCAACAATGCCGGGATAGAAAGCATTCATATAAGCTAGGAATTATTTTAATTTATAAGATTAATGAGAACGTAGATTTTTACACGGTACTATATATAATGTATATTTAGGCAGCGAAAGTTCAGTCAAATAAAATATATTTCGTTAATCATTTAACCCTAAGCAAGGCAATAAAGCCTCTAAGACACAAGGGTCACTGAGTGTGAAATACGGGAAAAAAACACTATTAAGGAGGAAGACCAATAAAAAAACGAATTCAGAAGACAGGAGATAACGATTGACATTGCATTTTAATTTTGTGGAGATCAAAATTGACTGGAAAGCAAAAAGTCGGAAGTGAGTGCGAGAAAAAAGCTATTATTTCTTTAATCTCATTAATAATTAGCAAAGCAAAATATTAAGTATTTTTACATTGAATGCAACTAATTAATTATTACTATAGCAGCAACATTAATCTTAGATGAACACATAATGTAGTCAAAGCTTTTGATGAGTTGATCCAATTCATCACGGACGGCTTTCAATTTAGCAGCTAATTAATTAAACTAAATATTAAACTGATTTTTTTTTAATAAATATTATATTGCTTCTGCCAGAAGAAATTTACAAATTCATATAAATGATCTCTCTTGGATATTTCTAAGTTAATGAATGCTAAGTTGCTATAATCCGAATTGCGACATATTTTCGTTTATTTTCTAAGTTTGCT
Source organism: Acanthosepion esculentum (assembly GCA_964036315.1). NCBI lineage: Eukaryota > Metazoa > Mollusca > Cephalopoda > Sepiida > Sepiidae > Acanthosepion > Acanthosepion esculentum. The sequence continues at coordinate 147,101,974 of OZ038477.1, read as the reverse complement.
TTTATTGATGTAAACATTTGGCCGAGGAAAGTTGTTTAGTGTAATGGTGAACACGTTCATCCCGAAAAGTAATGATTTTTTGATTTCATTCTACACTGAGAATCCACGAAGCTCGTTTTCATACTAATATTTACCCAGTACATGGCTCAAGAGCTACTCAAGGTAGAGGGTTACTAAATGTGTAATAGCAACATAAGAGGAGGAAGTGAACATTATGAGGATAACTATAGACCCAAGACTTAAGGAGGTTAAGATTGTGGTTTTCTGGGAAGCATCCACGTGGGAGTTTGTTCTATCAAGTGCACCATTCTTGGGAAGAAGCTCTCTGAGTGGGACATCGTTCAACCAATGTAGGCAGTGAGGTCGATTCACTCCTGTGGATGCGGCATGGCAGGTCATTGCGGTGAAGTTTTGAACTTATAATTAGGTACAGAAATAGCCCCAGCAGTGCCACTATGGAAAGCACGATTCGAAACATTCATATAATAAGTGGGAATTATTTATAATTTATTAGTTTAATGAGACCAAAGATTTTTACACGGTACTATAGATAATGTATATTCGGACAGCGAAAGTTCAGTCTAATAAAATATATTTTGTTAATCATTTAAACCTAAGCAAGGCAATAAAGCCTCTAAGACACAAGGAGTTACTGAATGTGAGAGAATGAGAGTAAAAATACTATTAAGGAGAGAGCATAATAAAAGAATAATAAATAAGAAAACAGATGACGATTGTATTTATACTTTTGAGAAGCAAGAAGCGGGAAGAGAGTTTCACAATTGTGAATTGCGAGAGAAGAACTTGTTAGCCTACGGTTACATCTAGCAATTTCAATTGTAAAATGATGAGACCTAGCTGCCAATCCAGTACTGCGCTTAAATTCATAAAGTTTCGGGAAGTTCATCATAATAAATTATCAAGAAAAGAATTATAGAAAAGGTACAATGAAGCCTCGAAATGCTTGGTCAAGACCAATAAAATTACAAAATCTTCTTTGGATTTCATCAAGAATCTCTAAACAGGAGCACCAATCCAGATGTGGCAACAATATTCAAAGCCTGGACCAATTGTAGACTTATAAATATGTAAGATAAATTCTGACGAGAAAATTTGTTCAAGATAATACAGTGAACCTACTTTCTTAGCAGCAGACCATGATTCAATATAATCTTTCCACTTTTAGGATCTGTTGGAACTGCTTAGCAACCTTGATATATTTTGGGGAAGATATTAGAAAAATCAAGAACCTATACTGGCAGCAAACAGCCTGCATGCTCATAGAGAATGAGTTTAGAGGATATACAAAATAGAAAGGGGCGTAAGGCAAGGATGTGCCTTCTCACCGGACTTATTCAACCTATACAGCGAGGCAATTCTGAGAAAATTGGAAATCCTACCGGGATTCAGCATTGGCAGCCACAATCTTAACAACATAAGATACGCAGATGACACAGTACTGATAGCAGACACGGAAAAGAAATTACAAAGCCTACTACAGGAGGTGGCAAAGGAGACTGAGAAGAAGGGACTAAGCATAAACTACAAGAAAACAGAATGCATAGTCATCTGTAAAAGGATGAGCCCGAAATGCGATTTGCAGGTCGGGGACACTAAAACCAGGCAGGTGCGGAAGTTTAAATATCTGGGAGGTGTTTTGACTGAAGACGGCAAATGAGACGCTGAGATCCGTAGACGTATTGGGATGGCCAAAGACGCAATCGAAAAGCTGGGCAGAGTACTGCGAGACTGAAGGATTTCTTTGGTAACAAAGAAAAGAATACTGAACTGTTATGTAACATCTGTCATCCTTTACGGCAGCGAATGTGGGACGGCCTCAAAAGATGAAGAAGCGACTCGAGGCGACGGGGATATGTTTCTACAGAAGGATGCTAAGGATACCATGGAATGAGCGTGTGAGCAATGATGAGATTTTGGAGAGGATGAAAGCAAGGAGGAAGCTTATACTTAACATCAGGAAGAGGCAGCTGACATTTCTGAGACATGTAATGAGAAAGGAGGGCCTGGAGAATCTGATACTCATAGGACGAATACAGGGAAAAAGAGACAAGGGAAAGCAACGCATGGCATATCTGGCGGGCTTAAGCAAGTGGATGATAGAACGTAGGCAGAGGGTCGAAACTTATTGAGAGCTACAAATGATAGGGAGAAGTGGAGAGCCATTATCGCCTACGTCCTGAAGGGTCACGGCACATCAAAAGAAAAAGGATCAGCTGAAAACGTTACCCAACTATGAGTCACTTTTCTGAAGGGTAGTATCATATATGCTGATGGAAGACGAAAAGAATTCTCTCTTACGGTTAAAAGGGAGTAGTTTCGCTTTGGAGGCGTTAAAATTAACAAGTCCAGTTAATAACAAATTAAACTCCTACCTTTTCTCCTCGACGGCCTCTTTTCAAACATCTCTACCTTCGCTTTCCTGAATCCTTTCCCACTTAGTATTAGCACTTATGTTACTCGATCGAAAAACGTAAATTGATCTAGATCAGGCCGCATATCAAACAGGTAATACACTCTGATCCTAAGACTTCCATATAAGAAGGCAATATAATACTATAGATGATTTTGAAATAATTATATTTTCGCTTTAAGTAAAACCAAATGTAAGCGAAATAAGGACACTTTGCCAAATAAAAAATTACAGCCATAAAAATTTAAGAAACGGAAGTAAACAGCACGCTTGCGCAGAAGATTCTCTCATCGTAAAAGAGGCTTAAAATCTCAAGGGTTTATACGCTTGATATATTTTTCAATAAAGGAAATTAAAGACTGAATGGTGACTACTGAATAAAATTGTTTTATCTTTTCTTTTTCCTTTTTCTTCTTTGAATGATGAAATTCTCAATTAGCTGCATTCACTTTCGAAACCTCTGAAGGCAATTTTTAGCTTGAAGGCCATATAGCAAACACTTTGAGGCTGACAACAACTAAAATTGTTATGAGAATTTTAAAAAAAGAAAACATGAAATTAAAAAAAAATCATATGCTGCTTCAGCAAGTTTTACAAATAAAATAAATCTCTTTGTCCCAACATTAAAACTTTTTAGACATTTTCACAGCCTGCGTTCATTAGTTGACAATTGTTCTAAAATTCATTTGTCAAAGTAAAAAAAAAAAAAATTGAAATCAGATCTTTATCTTTTATGTGTCATGTCACGACAGGACGATCCCGAACATACTTCTCCACAACTTCCTGTCACTTCCTGCTGTCACAGATCTTGCTCTACCATCTATTCACGTAAATTCGTTGACTGTTTCAACATTCTGCACATTCTGTTGCATGTTAAAAACAAAAAAAAATTGAACAGGTAAGAACGTTAAGAGAGAAAATATTTTTACAAGAAAACATTTTTGTTGAATATTCAAAAATTAATTTCTACACATTTAGAACATTTTTCAACAAGTCTGTACAATTTGTTTTAACGAAAAAATCTTAAACGCAAATAATGCGATATTTTCACTCTATTTGAATAAGGCCAAGTACTTTGTCTTAGGTTTCTAAACATAGGAAGATGCGATGATATAATTTAACTGCATTTCTTATCATCTGGTTTTGGATTTGATTTAAAGATTAAGCGATAATCCATAGCTCGCTTTAAGACAGGTGATATTTGTCCTGCAACGTGTAACAAAAACGTCAAATGAACCATAGGATTTTGCAAAATATACCATCGTAAAACTGCAGCTATCAAGGGATGCCATTCACTAATCCATCATTTTGATACAGTCCGTATCCTTTATCTATTGGATAAATTCGCAGTCAGGAGCCTAATATTTCTTTTAGAGCTTTGTTTGTTTTGTGATTCGGTAATTTGTTTTAGATTACCCCACAGCTAAAAATCCAAAAGAATTAAGGTCTTCGAACATGCAGGCTGTGGGACTGGGCACTGCTACCTATTCATTTTTCTTGTTAGTTGCCAGTGCATCGCGAACAATGTGACTATAATTTACAGGAACCCCATCATGCATGAACTACTTGCGTCTTCGTATCAGCAGGGGTGCATCCTCTAGCAGTTCTGGAGGTTTGTTCATGCTGAAGTCACCATAGACCAAACATGTGAGTAACGACTAAGTTTTTAGAGAGAATGGAAACAAAGAGGGAACTTAACATCAGGAATAGGCAGTTGAAATTTCTGAGGTGCGTAATGAGGAAGGAGGGCTTGGAAAATCTGATACACCCAGGGTGGATAGAGCGAAAGAAGGACAGGGGAAAGCAAGGCGTGACATTCTTAATGGGCTTGAGAAAATAGTTAGCAGAACAGGATTTGGGAGAAATAACAAAAAGACAACACCTATTAAGAGTTACAAAGGACAGGGAGATGTGGAGGGCCATGATCGCCTCCATACAGAAGGAACACGATACATAAAAGAAAAAGAAGAAAATTCATGCTCTCTCTTGATAAACTATACTTTTCTTTCATTTCTGTTTGAAATTGTAAATATGTTATACGAAATTAGTGACTTTTAAGTAGCTTCCCTTTTATATTATTTCTGTTGATTTTATCATAACTGTAAGATCGTTATTAAATTCTACGACCATTAAGCATAGATCAGAAGTAAAACGTGACCTCCAAGATCATGTAAACTCATAAGACAACAATGCTTGGAAATCACTTTGACAAAGAACATTCTTAATTAGAATACAAAATTATCTAGAATGTATCATTTAAATATAGGGATCTTCCAAGCGTAACTTAGATATGGCACAGGGCCGAAAGTATGGGGCAGCTAGTGAGGATCGAACTCACTACTCAGTCGTAATTGTTCCAGCGAGACAAGCTTACTAACCATTAAACCGCCTCGAGGTGCCCATGTATCATTTAAATATAGTCATATAAAATTGGGTGTGAGTTGCGTTTATTTATCAAACAGTATTTATTTTCATCTGCCGGTCTGTATGTTCGAGAAATCTTATGAGAAAAATATGCGTTATATATATATATATATATATATATATATATATATATATATATATATATATATATATATATATATATATATATATATATATAATAGACTGTAAGCATTTACTTTGAATCCTGTCTTAAGAGTTGGTCTGATCGGTTCGATTAGGTCAGATTGGCAGCTAATCTATAAAATGAACAAAGTAACTAATAATAACAAAACAAAAGTCATTGAAACAAAGCAAGTTCAGTCGACCAATGATGACAATTCCAGAACAACGTAACTCTAAACAATTTTTTCTATCCTCTGCCAGCCGCTATGATAGAGAAAGCATTACCTCGAACCGTCGCCAGTGAGACACGCTGCAAGAGCCACTCCGTTTCGCGAGGCTCGTTCCTTAATCGAGACGCAATCGTGCCAATCCTCCGAAGGAACGCCATCGAACGAGGGCCAATAACCTCTGAAGTCTCCACTGCCACAGGAGTAAAAAAAAAAAACTATCACCAAGAGAAGAATATTTAGCTATTTTTTTTTATCTCTGCGTCTCGGGCAACGGACCTGATCGACCGCGGACCTGATCAAATTACCGACCGAAAATGTATCCGCACAGGTCGCATCCCAAATCAACGACTTACCCATTTTAAAAAGGAAGATGGTAATCTATAAAATGACCACCAAAAATCTGTTGTTATGCTAATTGTTCTGATATGACTTTTCTTTATTGTACCTAGACTTCACGAATTTAAGCACACTACTAGTTTGGCGCAAGGTATCTCCATTTTAAAGTTGAAATAGCTAAATGTAACCGTAAGTTCTATGCTGACAGTATCTTCTATCATACTTCTCACTCGTGGAACTCTCTTTTGACTTCTTGCAATCAAGTCAAGCTTGATCTTCAAAAATTTAAATGCAATATAATTTTTATGCTTTGTCTTCTTAACCTAACGTAAAAAACCCTGCCGGTTGCAGCTATGTCCTGATTTCCCGATGGTTCTGTCCGAAAAAGAAATCCACCCAATCTTCCTCCAGTGAACTGAAGGAACCACCACTATTCGCCACGTTGTGAATTCTTGATCGAACAGCAGTCTGCCCAGAACGGTCCGGCGGGAAGGAGAGGAAATGGCTGGGTATTACGCTGAAAGGAAATCACTATTCATGCAGAAAAAGTTCTTGTCGTAACCGCAAAGACATGAAAAAGAAAAAATAAGCAACTCTTTCGATTCCTGTACAAAGAGCCTTTTAAGGCCACTGTTTTTATGTCACTACCGAAGAATTTACACGAGTACAAAATGTCGTAACGAGGTTCACTCGCTTGGGGTCGCAAGTGACAGAGAGAGAGTTGGAAAAATTCTGCCTAAATAATTTCAGCTGATCTAAGGGAAGAAATTCGGGGATCTTCGTCGGAGCGTGTAATTATAGCAGTTTGCTTTCTCAGCTTTGTTGGCAAAATTAACTGGTTTCCTGCAGGGTCTATTTCTACTTCTGGGTTCGGATCGGACCTTTTTGGCACGTGACAACCAACCAACCAGACCAGCAAATTCCCACAAGTCGTCTCTTCCGCGTTCTTCGATCCGATCTGATCTGATCTCTGATCCTCTTGTCTAACTCAAGCGTGCAGGCCGCTTATATAGAGAGAGTCGGAGCTAAACAACTTCTAGGCACCACCCACGAATTTTAATATGCAAATCGCCTTGACCACCATGCAAGTTTTTCTGGTCTCCGAAACTCCGCGGGAAACCACTTCTCAATTGGTACTAAAAATGAATTCGGGCTCCCTGTCGGGTATTCCGTAGAAATCATCCACTTGAGTTTTGCCAAAACCACTTATCCCGTCTGGTTGAAGTCCGTGTGTTAGACCACCCAAAAGTCCAATTCGCCATTTATCATAAACTTTACTTTAACGAACCCGTCCCTTAATCACTCTGGAATTATTACATTTAATTAACTAATAACTCAACCCCAGAAACAAGAAAACAACAACAACTTATTTCTGGAATTACTCCGGAATCCCTTCTACCCAAGTAATTAGCACCTTCATCCTAATTCTTTAGCACTGTTGATTAATAAATCCACCTGGCGGGGGGGCTCTCTCTATGTCATATTAATTCCGATTCTTTTCTTGTTCTCTCTCCTTAATTATGTTTCTCTTTTTCTTATTCTTTCACACTCAGTAGCCCCTTGCATCTTAGTGGCTTTATTTCCTTGCTTGGGGTGAAATGATTAAAAAAATTAAAAATAAATAAATCAAAATTTCATCATTTGGTTGTTTCCACTTCTTTCATATGCCAAGACCCTGAAAAAGATAATGGCTCCCCACAACTCCCTCTCTTTTATTTCTCTAAATAATTTTGGAACTTACCATTTCACTTTATTCCTCGTTAAGTATGTTACTCACTGTTACTCTCTGCTTTCCTGGCTTCATGTCATATGAGCCTTAAATTCTCTAGGCCTTCTTTCCTCATCATGTTTTAGAAATGTGAACTACCTTCTTCTGTCTGTAAGCTCCCTTGTTATCCGTATTTTTCTTAAACCTTCCCTTCTGTTCATAGTGTTCTTAGTATTCATCGATAGAACCACATAAATGTCGTTGCATGTCTGATATTCATCTTTGAGGAAATTGTCCAGAACTCACAGCCATATGGAAAATTAATTCTTACATTGTAGTCCAACACTCATTTCTTTGTTGCTAACAATATTTTCTTATCTCTTAATACATTCGAAATTGGATATATTAGAGCTTCCTTACACGAACAAGCTTGTCACAGATTCTATAAAAATAGATTTTTAAAATTCTATTTCAGACGTTATGTATTAATATTCTATAGATTGCCTAACTCACACCAAAAAGGGCAAATTGTTGACATTATCTGAAGGTTGAATCTAATGAAGATGCAGCAGCAAAGTCAGAGAAGCATGATATTATTGTGGTGTTTCTTTGTCTCGCCAAGACAATTGGAAGGCAACATTACAGCCGGTGCTCCATGAGTGAATAAACTTGGTGATGAACACCTACAGCTTTGTATATGTACGTGTTTGGTAGCTATAAACGGACGAAAATTCAAGTAACCATATGTTACCATATATAGCAAGAAAAGATGAAGCGACAAAGGTCTATATTAATGTGTCAAAGAAACCGGCCACGGAAAAATAGCTATTTGATGTTTAGCAATGAAATAACCACGTTGTCTGAAAACGTGATAACCATAACTCTGGAATAAGACATCTTACGAAAGAAAAAGAAAGAAGCGGTTAAAACTTGGTCAAAAATGGTGTAACCAATTCTTTACTAGAATATTTTTCACACACAAACGCAAACATATATATATATATATATATATATATATATATATATATATATATATATATATATATTGTCATCCACAGACAGACTGTTTCTCTGTATCATAGCTCATCAGTGTGGCTAGACGTCCAGTTGCCTCTAACTACGATTGAAACCCGGCTGAATTGGTGCCAGTCGGAGAATCTACTCCTAAGTTAACAATGACACATTTCTAACAAAACATATTTCGGAGTACATCTTAACTTTCGTTGTCCTGTTATTACCTGAATGTAAAAAAGACATATCTATTTCCATACCTGAAGATGATTGTATGCACAATCGAAAGCTTGTAGTAAAAAAAAAGACCTTATACAACTGGAATTTATGAACAGGGATCATAACAATCATTTACAGGTTCGAGGTTAATGTATTTTATTAAAAATTGTTTGCGAGAGTGATTCTTGCCATTTATATTATTAACTTCACTATCTGCTTTTTGTATGAATGATTCATGTAATATATATATATATATATATATATATATATATATATATATATTACATGAATCACATGAAATATTCATTAAATTTCGTGTGATTAACGAATTAATGATATATATATATATATATATATATATATATATATATATATATATATATATATATATATATCATTAATTCGTTAATCACACCAAATTTTATGAATATTTCATGTGCTTTTATTCAGAAGTGATGGAATTGAAAGAATGTGCAATAATACCCATAACAATATTTTATTTTAACAAGAATACCAATAAAGATCAAATAATCATTTAACATAATTGTGTAACCTTTATTCTCGATTAATGCCTTTAATCGTTTTTTTTAGATTTCCTTAAAAGATTACTAACCACAGTGAAAGGCATTTTTCTATATTTCTCACTCCTACTTTTTTTTCAAATAGGCCAAAAAATTCACAATGGAATTTAGGTCAGAACTTTAGGCGGGGTACGCCGATAGCTTAATTCTGCCTTCATCTAAATACGTCGTAAAAATTCGTATCGTGTGTTTCGGATCATTGTCATGTTGAAACGTCCATTGACACCCCAAAGACTTCCTTCGTGCACTTTGTTTTATATTATTTTTTAAGAATACCCAAATACTGCTCGTTATCTATTACACTCGGTACTCGCACTTGTTCTCCTTCTCCAGAAGCAGCGAAGCATCTCCAAAGAATAATATGCTCCCGGCAATGGGCTTAATTGTAAAGAAAATATACTTTTGGTTTGTAAGTTCAGTTAAACTTGCTCTATTCGATTTCTTCCATACATACCAGCATCAAATATTTGTAGTTTTTCTAGCCATACAAGAGATTTTCAATATTCATTCCTATATTTCAGTGGATCCAAGAATAAGCTAATCTCCTTTTTAGGTGTTTAACCTTAAGTAAGTCAGTTTTCCTTAGACGACAAACTTGAAGTCCTGGTTGATGAAGGCCTCTAGTGAGTGTCTTCATTGATACATTCATTATTGCTGTTTCTTCATCAATGTTCTTCGTTCTTAAATGAAGAGTCTTTAAAACATAGAGACGTTTTCCTTTCCATTCTCGCATAAATTAACTGTTTATTGACTATGAGTTTCGTTGTACTTCTTGACAATGGCCAGAATTGTCGAAAGTCCTGTACGTTCATTACTTGTACGCATGAAATATCTTCATTCAAGGCTTCTTGTCATGTTCAGCAGTCTTGGACATTATCGCGGTTACCTGCTACTCAAATATTGTCTTCTTTAGAACCTTCTAGAATCTAATAGAATCAGGTCTGTTCTATTTCATTTACAAAGGGCGCTTGTATAAAATTTCAAATAAAGGAAAAAGTAAAGTAGAATTGGCATTAAGCATTATTATAAGGGGGTCTGTGAATAATATGGAACTGCAACAATTTTAGACAAACCAATATGAATATTATAGATCGAAACACCTGAAAAATTCGCGAGTTCTTCAAAACTAAATTCTGAATAAACTATCCATGGTATATTCAGTAAGTACTTTCAAATATTCGCATGTAATCGGAAAACATGGAAATATTCAGTTATGTCAAATAATTCAGACACTATAGATAGATAGATAGATAGATAGATAGATAGATAGATAATATAAATATAAGTAATAATACTCGTCTGGAAAAACCTTAGGTGTATTGGTTTGTAAATGAACAAACTAATGCCCAAGGTAATATAAGGGACAAAAAAAGAAAGAACTAAGAACATGTAATTGAGGCGAAAACAATCGTCCAGAATCCAATCTCAGAGTCCAAAGAAAAGTAGAGCAAATCTAATGAACCTAAAGAGCCAGGTAAATCTACCTAGGTTTCACATATGCGGATCGTCAGGGTGCACCGCGTAGGTGAAACCTAGGTAGGTTTACCTGGCTCTTTAGGTTCATAGATAGATAGATAGATAGATAGATAGATAGATAGATAGATAGATAGGGGTTAGACAAAATAATGTGAACAGCTTGCAAAAATATAATTTTTTTTTTCAATTCCGGTATGTCCGGCTATTTATAAGCATCAAATCGGCATAAAAGGTAACTGCTCAACACCTTAATCCTTCCTTTCCTACTTAATTAAGTCATTATTTATCTTCAGATAAGATAGTTACATACTAAAATGCGCGACCTTTTTCAAAGAGGACTAATAGTGGGTTCTTGATTAGTAGGAGCATCTGTGACGAAAACCTCTGGATTATTGAATGTGTGACTTGCTGCAGTCTCCACAGTTATGACAGCTTACATAAACAAGGAAAAACATCCTCAGCAAAGAGTAATAGTAGACGCAAAATTGTTGATCAAGTTGATCAAAAGAGACCGACGAGATTTGAAACGAATCGTGGTGTAATAGAGACAGGTTGACGCACATACCCACACGAATGCACACACGCAAATATAACGTTTATTGATTGAAAATGGAAAACACGATCTTCCGTGAAGTTACAAACTGTGTCAGCGCTATTAATAGGAAAGAATCTAGAACAATGATATATGAAACCTAAGACGGCTGATGGATAAAGAGTGAATTTCAAATCGGGTTGGCGAAGACTTGTTTATAAAAAAAATGCAAAGGGCAGGAGGCGATGTTTAATTTGGATCATTAAAAAGCAAATAGATGAAAATAATATTTTTGATAAAAACATATTGAAGTAAATTGGACCGGGGAGGTAAGATGAGTGTATGTTTAACGCTAGCGAAATCTAATCTAAACCTAAGTTGTATCCACTGAATTTGGTCATCGAAAAGACAATTGGAATGAACGAATTAATTTTATCCACTAAGAGATTTGAAATAGATCTGTGTAAACAACAGAAACTTTGTAAATACACGTGATTATGGCGACACTCGTGTTAAGCGCGTGAACAACCTAGCTTATAACCTTCGGTTGCTATATAAACGCGAGATATGCTGACTTGGAGAGTTACGTTGGGAGTGACGTCGGTGAAGCATAGTCGGGGTAGAGAGACTGTCGTCGCAGTGAGTCGGTCCAGTGACGAGTCAGAGATAAGGACTTCAAGAAATATCATCGTCGTTGTAGCAGTCGCATTGAAAAGCCGCTGAAACTAACGTTTTTCATTTACGACAACAAACTGAAAAGCTACACCTCCACGTAGGGCTGCAATTACGAGCCACACATCCTCCCAAGTCGATTGGAACGAGTTCATCACACACACACCTCTCTCTGTTGGAAAATTGGTAGAGGAGTAGTCCTCTTTTCTTATGTTAATTGCTTTTCTATCCTTTTTGTAATCTTGTCTATTGTTGTTGTTTCCTTATATAAAAGACATCAATATTTTATCCATTGTTGTTTGACTTCTACAGATATTATTTCCTTTTTTTTCGCCACATTCTAATTTTCCTGCCGCCCACCCTCACAGCCGTCCCTACATCCCCAATCGACCGTGAGCGTATGGACAATAATAACCCCCCACCACGCCTACTGGATCTAAAATTTAACACAACGTGGCAGCAGGCGGAACTTGGCCAGTGACCGGTCAAACAATCTACGGGTACTCAGGGAGCGTGCGGCCAGCTACCCCTGAGTTCGGTTCAGACCGAGTGGACGCCTCAACCCAAAGAGGAAGACGCTGGAGGTTGAGGAGCTGAAGGGACGGAGTGGTAGAGTGGCAAAAAATTATCAAACTGCTGCAGCAAAAGCGGTACCAGAACTCATTACTCATCTAACCAATGCAGTTTCTACATGCACAGTACATGCACAGTACATGCACATTACGTTAGGAGCTCCACAAAGCTTATATCTGCAGAAGGGCTGCGATTCTTAAACCTCTGATCATAAAGTCGAACAAGTTGCGAAAAAAATAATGTGAGGATCACGAAAATTGGACATGCGAAGAATGGAAAAACGTTAATTGGTCTGATGAGTCTTTTTTCACGTGATATCCTACAAAAGGGTGGGTTTATGGCTGGAGAACACCTCCTCGTGAAGCCTAAGATCTGGATTGTATAGTCCCGACAGTCAAACATGAAGGTGGCTCAGTAATGAATTGGGCGGCAATTGTCTGGTATTCTTCTGCTCCTAATATCAAACTTAATGGTAGAATTGATACAGAGAAATATCTCGACATTCTCCATGACAATGTCCTTACAATGGCTGCCATACTGTTGCCAGAAAGTACCATATTCCAAGATGACGATGCACACATACACACTGTAAAAAAGTGAAGTAATATGTTTGACGGGCATCATAACATCATCAAACATTTTCTATGACCAGCACAATCAGCTGATCTCAACAGAATTGGACGAGGATAAGGATTTCTAGAGCAGAGGGTAAGAAACAGATTTCCTCCCGACAAAAGCACATTCTGTATGGTAGCAGGGGCTATTGTCGAGAAAATCAGGCAAGGGAATGATATATTTACTTACTGAAGTGCCTATATATATATATATATATATATATATATATATATATATATATATATATTCATATATATAAAAGTGAACATAAAAGTCAACACTTGGAGGCGACAGTCTGTTTCATGCTAGATGCAATCGCCAGGCCACGAGTGCTGTTACTTTTCCAGGCTATTTTATAAATAGCATCTAGCATGAAACAGACTGTCGCCTCTAAGTGTTGACTTCTATGTTCACTTTTATAATTACACACGCTCTATCTCTGATATTGAGCACTTTATCCCATAAATATAGCACACCTTAATACTATATTTCTTCGTTCATATATATATATATATATATATATATATATATATATATATATATATATATATATATATATATATAATTTCACCCCAAGCAAGGTAGGAATGCCACTAGAATACAGGGCGTTAGAGAGAGTGAAAGTGAGAGAAAAGACTGGGTATGGGGGGAATGTACAAAAGGATAAAAGATTGCGATTGATGTTGCATTTAAATTTATGAAGACTGTAGTTATCAGGGAAGCAAGTAAATGGAAGTGAATTCCACAGACCGTAAGTATGAGAAAATAAGCTCTTGCAGTAGAAGTGGCGGTTATATTTAAGTATTTCAACAATAAAAGGGTGGGACCTAGATGCCAATCTAGTAGAACGCTTAAATTTATGAAATCGGTGCAGCAGGGGAAATAAGCACACCAGAGCAGTTGCCATGAAAATATTTGTAGAAAAGACCGAGGGAAGCCTCATCATGTCTGTGAGAAAGTGACTGAAGTCGAGATGCCAAGTCAGGATCTATTACATAGCAGATCCTTCTTTGGATCTTTCCAAAAACCTCGAAATGAACCGCAGAGGCAACAGACTAGATATGGCAACAGTATTAAATGCACGGACGAATGGTAAATTTGTAAATGTACAAGATGGACTCTGACAAGAAAAAACTTCTGGCACGAAACAATGAACCAACATTCCTTGCAGTAGATGCAGCTAATGATTCAATGCCATTGTTCCACTTTAAGTCAGTTCAAAACGTGAATCCAAGACGCAGAGAGACCCTCCCCTGGAGTCGAGCACCAGCTATGCTGATGGCGACAGGGACGTTTCTCTATGGGTGTTAAATGACAGCAGTTTAAATCTGGAGGAATTAAAATTTACAAGCCATATCTAGTTCCAGTTAGACACGGATTCGGGGACATTTACAAGAGCGTCGACCAAGTTAACTTACCCAGCAGTAAAATTGACACAGGAGTAAATGAGAAAGAGGAAGGTTAAGAGAGAGAGAGAGAGAGAACTTCATTACAGAAACATGTTAACAACAAAAATGATGACAAACTCGGAAAATATATTAATAGACGACAATTAAAGATATTAATAAAAAGATATCGATAAAGACAATAGTCCGAATAATATGTGGAATAATGAAATGACTTCATCTGAGAAGATGAGGAAACATTTAGAGAAACGTTGTGTTAATAACAACAAAGATGAAGACGATAGTCCGAATAATATGCGGAATAATGAAAAGACTTCATCTGAGAAGATGAGAAAACATTTAGAGAAACGTTGTGTTAATAACAACAAAGATGAAGACGATAGTCCGAATAATATGTGGAATAATGAAAAGACTTCATCTGAGAAGATGAGAAAACATTTAGAGAAACGTTGTGTTAATAACAACAAAGATGAAGACGATAGTCCGAATAATATGTGGAATAATGAAAAGACTTCATCTGAGAAGATGAGAAAACATTTAGAGAAACGTTGTGTTAATAACAACAAAGATGAAGACAATAGTCCGAATAATATGTGGAATAATGAAAAGACTTCATCTAAGAAGATGAGAAAACATTTAGAGAAACGTTGTGTTAATAACAACAAAGATGAAGACAATAGTCCGAATAATATGTGGAATAATGAAAAGACTTCATCTAAGAAGATGAGAAAACATTTAGAGAAACGTTGTGTTAATAACAACAAAGATGAAGACAATAGTCCGAATAATATGTGGAATAATGAAAAGACTTCATCTAAGAAGATGAGAAAACATTTAGAGAAACGTTGTGTTAATAACAACAAAGATGAAGACAATAGTCCGAATAATATGTGGAATAATGAAAAGACTTCATCTGAGAAGATGAGAAAACATTTAGAGAAACGTTGTGTTAATAACAACAAAGATGAAGACAATAGTCCGAATAATATGTGGAATAATGAAAAGACTTCATCTGAGAAGATGAGAAAACATTTAGAGAAACGTTGTGTTAATAACAACAAAGATGAAGACAATAGTCCGAATAATATGTGGAATAATGAAAAGACTTCATCTGAGAAGATGAGAAAACATTTAGAGAAACGTTGTGTTAATAACAACAAAGATGAAGACAATAGACCGAATAATATGTGGAATAATGAAAAGACTTCATCTGAGAAGATCAGAAAACATTTAGAGAAACGTTGTGTTAATAACAACAAAGATGAAGACAATAGTCCGAATAATATGTGGAATAATGAAAAGACTTCATCTTAGTAGATGAGAAAACATTTAGAGAAACGTTGTGTTAATAACAACAAAGATGAAGACAATAGTCCGAATAATATGTGGAATAATGAAAAGACTCCATCTGAGAAGATGAGAAAACATTTAGAGAAACGTTGTGTTCATAACACCAAAGATGAATACAATAGTCCGAATAATATGTGGAATAATGAAATACTTCATCTGAGAAGATGAGAAAACATTTAGAGAAACGTTGTGTTAATAACAACAAAGATGAAGACAATAGTCCGAATAATATGTGGAATAATGAAAAGACTTCATCTAAGAAGATGAGAAAACATTTAGAGAAACGTTGTGTTAATAACAACAAAGATGAAGACAATAGTCCGGATAATATGTGGGATAATGAAAAGACTTCATCTAATATTAGAAAATATTATGAGAAGCCTGTATCAATAATAATAAGTATATTGTGTTTAGTTTTGTAAATGCGTTGTGTACTGAAATACCTTAATCTCCTAAAGTGAAATTTTAACTCTTTACATATTAATTTGGCAATTTCTTATTGCTCACCTCTGACGTCGAATGAAACGACCTGACATGAACGTTTTCATACATCAGACTCTGAAATCTTTTGAATGATTAATCGTGGGACTTTGAATGTAACATTACTGATCCCCCGAGTGTCGGTTACGCGATGCATGCCAGCCTCCTTATATTTCAAATCTGTCCTCCGCAAAATAGCTTTCTTTCTTTTTTTTGGCCTTCCAAATGATCTTTATTTTCTGTGTTGCTGTTGAACCCGCCGTTCGACAACACTGCATCAAAAACTTTACGATCATTAATATTCAATTGGTTCACATTCCTTATATAATGTCTATAACGTTTTTCTCGTGGTAGCTGCTTACTATGAAGCCAGAGATTGCTTTCGGCTGCCTCGGCAGAAATATGGATGCGGTTCACTTGTAATAGCCGAAATTCTCATTTTTAAAGTATTTTTTTATTGGTGCAGGGTATATAATAATATTGATGATAAAATTATTCGATACAGCATATTAGAATCAATGACTGAAATAGATAGATAGATAGATAGATAGAAACACACTAATAGATAGATAGATAGATAAATAGATAGATAGATAGAAACGCACTGTAATTGATAGATAGATAGATAGATAGATAGATAGATAGATAGATAGATAGATAGATAGGAATGAATAGATTGCTATGCGTATATATGTTCATATATATATAGACACATTGATAGATAGTATTGTAGCATACCTATGGACAATAATGTTATGTCCCCATTCACATAAATACAGTAGTAAACACTGTATGTTGGTCTGCAGTTGGAGATTCGTCTCCAAGTGTGCTGGTTAAACTGCCTGCCTCCGTCCAAAGCGGATCCCCAGACGAGGGACAGAATCTTGTCTTGGCAAACAGTTATCCGACCTCGTTTTATGCGGGGTCTACAGGAAAGTTTTGGCCTAGCCTACGGGCTTGGATTCCACACATTAAATTCTGCCTTTTGCCATATCTGACCGCGTGAATCGGTTGGTAGATATCCTGCAGTTGGAGATTCATTGTGGAATTCACTTGACTCACTTCTAGCAGTTGACTACTACTTCTACGCGCCGCTAGCAAATCTTATATGTGTTGTTCTTGTCCTAAGTAGTATCGTTTATTACCAACTTTCGTGTGACCATTCTATTCAGTAGCCTTTCCTAGGTTACAACATAAAAATAGAACATACTGCTTTTGCATATATATGTACGTATATATATATATATAGATAGATAGATAGATTGTCGCAGATAAATGACCTTAAAAAGTGCAGCAACGTCTGAAATATATCGATATTAATCACATTTAACCTGGCCGAAAAAAATGGAGTGCTCTTGACATATCTGGGCGGAAGCTGCTTATATCTCACAGCCCAGCCTTGATAGAGTGCAAAAACGTCCCTTAGCCCTTTTGGGTAACGAATTATTCTCCACCTTCTCTCCCACAGGTGGGCGTGGCAAGCTTTTCGCTGCTCTATCGCTATTTCCATTGAAAGTGCTCAGACGAACTTCATTCCTTGGTCCCACCCATTCAAATATTCACGACAAGGACACGCCATGCCACTTACATCGTAGCAAACCACCCACATTCCCCCCGTAATCCATCGGTGAGCAATAAGTTCCACTGGAACAGCTTCCCGCGAACCACTGCTCTGTGGAACCTACTCCCAATAGGATGCTTCCTTTGTCACTATAACTTTCAACTGTTCAAGCCTCTAACCGTTATATTCCACTCCTATCCGCACAATTGTCACCCTAAAGTAATCTTCTGCCTCGAGTACCTCCCGGGCCTTGTAAAGGGTGAATCTTACTGTAGAAAAAAAACGGGTGTGGCGGGTATGTGTATGGGTATAAAAGCGTGTTTGTGAGTGTCTCTTGATATCTGTATATAGCTTCAGTTGTGCATTTTCCTTACTGTTTGGGTTATTCATGTGTCTTTGTTCCCATAGAACAGTCTACCCCGTTGATTAAATAAAGGACTCTGTTCAGAATTTCACGTAGATCGATATACAGAGAGGAAGGCCGGAGGGTACAACGGCCGAAATGTTATGAAAACAACAACTATGAGGTCAATCGTCCGAATATCAATAGTGTAGATAATAACTCCTCCTTATTCCTCCAGAATAAACACATCTTTAATTATTCCAGTGTTAATCTGACTGAGATTGAACAGATGCTTCTCTCTCGTGGACTTCTCATTTCAAAGATTAGCAAGGAACTGATTTTTTCTGAGTTTGAACTTATGTTATCTCAGTTAAATCAACAGATTCTTTTCTCTCTTGATAAGTTTTCTGCAATTAAAGCTAGATTGGTTGATTTATGTCTCGAATATTACTCGCTGACTGTTCATTTTCGGACTATTAAATTTAGAAATGACATTTACATAACCAAGCCTGACAAGCGTCCCGATGTAGTTATTTTAAACAATCAAGTCTACAGTGACAAGATTTAAATGATTCCTCTAAGTTCAAGAAAAGTTTTTCCAGCTAGTAAAGGGTGACCCCAAAAAACGGGAATTTTTGAAGTGCGTATTGCCAGACATGAGCAAGTGACAACACTGCGAGCCAATGACCTTGAGCAAGTAAACATTTTGCCATTTTAGTAACGAGAATGAAATTCACGGTATCCCAGCTGAGATGTTGCAGCAGTCAATGAGGAATCTCAACAGCAGATTTCAAGAATGCATTCGTACAGGAGGACGCCATCTACAGGACGTAATTTAAAAAAAATGAAAATTCCATCATTGTTTCTTAAATGTCATGTTTTAAGGTTTCAATTACTATGAATTAAATATTTTTCTTCCATCACTGTTGGTTTTATTAGATTGTTAAAATTTTCCCGTTTTTTGGGGTCACCCTGTACATGTGATAATACTAGTAAGGTGGAGGCGAGAACTCAGAGATGGTTGCTTTCAGTTTATAAGAGTAATTTAACTTTTAAAGATGTGTATAATAGATTTAGACCTGTTGGTTCTCAACGGCCAAGAATGTATGGATTACCCAAAGTGTATAAGACTGATGTACCACTCAGACCTATCTTATCAGTGATAGGATGTGTACAGTACAAATTGGCAAAATGGTTGGCTGAATTGGTCTAGCCAATATCCTATCTTCCATGATATGCAGCCTTATGGAGCTCACGACGAACAGTTTTAGTAGAAATTGGACTATTCAGGTGATTATTCAACTCAGCAGTCACTTTGGCCGCATTTGTCTGATGATTTTTTGCCACATTGCGTTTCAATGCACATCAATCCCTGTCAGTAAGTTTGCAAGTCCGGCCCGAATTGCTACGGTTGCTTGATGTCTTGCCCTATTTCTCAAATTGCATCAGTATTCTTGATATGGTAGCTCTTGAAAAACCGAAGAGTTTAGCAATCTTAGTGATCTAGGCTCCTGTCATGCGAGCTCCAACAATTTGTCCTTTTTCGAACTCGGAGAGGTCACACATTTAGCTTAAATTTTACTAAATTCTAAAAATAAATAAGACAAAGACAGTAAATTAGATAAATAAACGTATTTATAATAGATATAACCTGCAATTACGAAGTTTTAGTTAAATGTCTTAATATAATAGATCTTTGAAATATAGTAATGGATTTTGCAACTGTTCCAATTATTTTGTCCAACCCCCTGTATATATTTCTTGCACTTAATTTAAATATGGAATTCAGCGCTCCTAAAATAATACCAGAATGAAGCTAATTAAAACGTTTCTCTAATATGCTCACAACGTTCTTCTTCTATATGCCTTGTCCTTTCAGGACGTAAGCGACTATGGCTCTCCACAATTTCCTATCCTTCGTAGCTCTTAAAAATATTGTCTTTTCGTTATCTCTCTTAAACCTTTTTCCGCCATTCATTCACTCAAGGTCACTAGGTAGGCTATGCGTTGTTTTCTTCTGTCCCACTTGTATTCAATCTCTCCTATGAGTATCAGATTTTCCAAGCCCTCTTTCCTCATTATGTTCCCTAGAAATTTCAACTGCGTCTTCCTGATGTTAAGTATGTTTTCATTTTGTTTCCATTTTCTCTAAAACTTCGTTGATCACATGTTCATGGTATTCTCAGTATCCTTCTGTAGAGCCACATTTCTGTTGCTTGAAGTCTCTTCTTCTGTGAGGAGATTGCCCAGTATTCACTGTCATATAGGAGGACTGATATTACATAACAGTTCAGTACTCTTTCATGTTTTTCTTACAATTTTTTTCTGTTTTTTTAATATTTTGCTTAAGTTTGGGAAGGCATCTTTCGCTATCCCAATACGCTTTCGGGTTTCAGTGTAACAATTTCCGTCCTGTGTTAAAACATTTCCTAGATATTCAAATCATTGTACTCGTATGATTTTAATATCCCCAATTTGTAATTTTCATGTTGCGCTGTCCCTTTTGCTATCAACCATGACTTCTGTCTTGTTGCAGTGCGTATATCGGAGATTGTTAAAACTAGCAAAAGCGTGAAGTTTTGAAAGTTTTTCCACAAAGTTGATTTGTGGATGTACTTAAAACAGATAAATATAATAACAAGTGAAAAAGACAGACCTTTTAAGTTGTATTTAATAAATATTAAATGTTATGTAGCTCCCCTGTGTATTTTCGATAAATAAATTCATGTTCATTATTCTGATGAACCTTCCTCTTCTGTACCTAGATTTTATGAATTTAAAGGCAGTACTAGATTGGCGGTAAGGTCTCATCATTTTCCCTTGAAATAAGTAGATGTAATTGTAAGTTCTACGCAAACAGCTTCTTTTCTCACACTTCTCGTTTGTGGAACTCACTTCCGACTTTTTGCTTTCCAGTCAATTTTGATCTCCACAAAATTAAAATACAATGTCAATCGTTATCTCGTGTCTTCTTAATTCGTTTTCTTTTATTGGTCTTCCTCCTTAATAGTGTTTTTCCCCGTATCTCACAGTCAGTGACCCTTGTGTCTTAGACGCTTTAATGCCTTGCTTAGGGTTAAATGATTAACGAAATATATTTTATTTGACTGAACTTTCGCTGCCTAAATATACATTATATATAGTACCGTGTAAAAATCTATGGTCTCATTAAACTTATAAATAATTCCCAGCTTATATGAATGTTTAACATCGCGCTTTCCATACTGGCACTGCTGGGGCTATTTCTGTACCTAATTATAAGTTCAAAACTTTACCGCAAAGATCCGTCATGCCGCATCCACAGAGTTGAATCGACCTCACTGCCTACATTGATTGAACGATGTCCCACTCAGAGAGCTTCTTCCCAAGAATCGTGCACTTGGTAGAACAAACTCCCACGTGGATGCTTCCCAGAAAACCACAATCTTAACCTCTTTAAGTCTTGGGTCTATAGTTATCTTCATAATGTTCACTTCCTCCTCTTATGTTGCTATTACGCATTTAGTAACTCTCTACCTTGAGTAGCTCTTGAGCCATGTACTGGGTAAATATTAGTATGAAAACGAGCTTCGTGCATTCTCAGTGTAGAATGAAATCAAAAAATCATTATTTTTCGGGATGAACGTGTTCACCATTACACTAAACAACTTTCCTCAGCCAAATGTTTACATCAATAAAAGCAAACTTAGAAAATAAACGAAAATATGTCGCATTTTGGATTCTAGCAACGAAGCATTCATTAACTTAGACATATCCAAGAGAGATCATTTATATGAATTTGTAAATTTCTTCTGGCATAAGCAATATAATATTTATAAAAAAAATCAGTTTAATATTTAGTTTAATTAATTAGCTGCTAAATTGAAATCCGTCCGTGATGAATTGGATCAACTCGTCAAAAGCTTTGACTACATTATGTGTTCATCTAAGATTAATGTTGCTGCTATAGTAATAATTAATTAGTTGCATTCAATGTAAAAATACTTAATATTTTGCTTTGCTAATTATTAATGAGATTAAAGAAATAAATTGATATGAATCAGTCTTGAAAATCTCATTACCTTATATAAGAATTATTTGACCCGCCACTTCGTAAATCACTTGTTGAGTTAAACGCGTTGCTTTCAGACACAGTTAATTTAATATAACGAAACATACTTTGTTGTTTTAGGACTTGAAAGAAAGGATTTTTGCTGGACCATAATACGCGTTTTAGCTTGCGATAATGAATGAATTTTATATTGTTAATAAAACGCATGTTATGCAATAACATTACACTACATCTAATGCGCCGGTCTGATAGATAAACTGTGTATTCTATAACATACCAACACACACACATATATATGGTAAAAATATAGAGTTGCGGTATATTGGATTTAGAGGTTAAATTGCTCTATTTCATATGGAGAACGTATGTAAGCATATGAGTAGACATTCAGGACAACATTGAGTGGTGACATTCATTTTCATACTTTAACGTAATCTTCAAGCGATGTATGTTGGGTCTTTGGCTCGATTATTTATATATGCTGGTCATTATTGCTTTATGAGTAGAAGGTCTATTGCATTATCCTAACGGATAATGGGTGGGCAGTAACGGTCACATTTCAAATTATTCTAGAGTCTATGGAAAAGAAATAATCGTGGACCCGAATGTCATCGTGGATCCGAATACGTCACAGTACGAGTGCTGAAAAAAATCATTTGAGCAACGTGCCCCGCTTACGTTTTAGTTATCGTTTAATGAGATGATATCAAATGCAATTGCAGCGAAAAGCGAAATTAAAGTTAAACCTTTTATAAAGAATTGATTTTTAAACCTTTCACTTTGTTCTATATTTAAATTTAACTTTAAATGAGTTATTTATTTAAATTTTAATCGTGTGTATCTACAGTAATTACTACCTGTTACTTCAGGTAGAGTTACGGTATATTGGATTTAGAGGTTAAATTGATCTATTTCAGATATAGAGCGTATGTAAGCATATAGAAGGTGTTGACATTCATTTTCATACTTTAACGTCATCTTCAAGCGATGTATGTTGGGTCTTTGGCTCGATTATTTATATATGCTGGTCATTATTGCTTTATGAGTAGAAGGTCTATTGCATTATCCTAACGGATAATGGGTGGGCAGTAACGGTCATATTTCAAATTATTCTAGAGGCTATGGAATAGAAATAATCGTGGACCCGAATGACATTATTTGTAGCTATTTTATAGGGTTGTTTGTTAACATTTTTATTCATTCCTCGCCTAGAAGACGCCTTTCGGGCGAACTTTAGCCTTGCCCTGCAAAGTGCTTTTGGTCATTCGGCTTTCTACTTACGTAAAAATTATAAGAATTTAGAAATAATAAAATTATTTTATCTCTATTGGACACATTATTTCGGCATAATCTTTCTTCGTATACGCAACTGATCCCCGTAGTTTGTTTACATTTATTTTGCGCACAATTTTTATTTTCTTTTAAAATCCCCATTTCTTTATGATCCCTTCATATAAAATCACTCGTAAAAGACATCAGGGAACCTGAACTATGTAATATTTCGAATACGTCACAGTACGAGTAATGAAAAAAAATCATATGAGCAACGTGCTGTACCCCGCTTAAGTTTTAGTTATCGTTTAATGAGATGATATCAAATGCAATTTCAGCGAAAAGCGAAATTAAAGTTAAATTTTTTATAAAGAATTGATTTTTTTAAACCTTTCACTTTGTTCTATATTTAAATTTAACTTTAAATGAGTTATTTATTTAAATTTT
>OZ038477.1:147008133-147075633 GCA_964036315.1 Acanthosepion esculentum | reverse complement strand
CTGGTCAATTTAATCCATGTCCTATACATGCATATATATATATATATATATATATATATATATATATATATATATATATATATATATATATATATATATGAATGATGGACTTTCTCTCGTCGTTTTCGACGTATGCGTTTCTTTCAGTTCAGTTTTTAAGTTTATGTTTCTTATGAGACAAAAATCCTGTACGGGATTTGCAAACAAATCCAACGGAAGCGCTTACTGAAGGGTTGGCCGTCATATGGGTTGATGTATTAACCTGAGATTTAGCGTTAATTCCTAAATATCTCAGATGGTCGATATACCAGGTGTAACAGCAAAATTATCTAAATCGCGTTACACCATCGGATAATTGCCCATCCCACAAAATGTTTAATTTCTAAAAAAAAAAAACCCACTAACTTAATTGAGTTTCTTTTTTCCAGGTTTTCAGATAAGATGTTTAGCCATCTTGTCATCTTTTGCCGTAAGAATCAATGAAAAATTCTTTGAGTTATTCAGCTAGAAATAGAACAGGTTAAAATTGTTTTGTGTCATCCCCACTATGTCTTCCCAAATGAGCAATGGTGAGAGGTAAAAGATCATTCAGGCTTTCAGTAATCGTACCAACATTCATATATTCCAGGCATACGTAGTTTAATGTATTATCATTTTTCCTTTATGGACATATTTGTTTGAGGAGGCAGGTTTAAATTGGTGGCAGGAGGGGTTGAATGAGCTATATACCTATCGAAATGGATAAGGTGATTGAGAGAATGGAAGACGAACGATAGGCAAACAAAATTAGGAGAGGAAAAGAGAAATAAAGAAGAAAAGAGATACATGTATTCACATCTATCTTAATAAAGAGACTTATGACAATAACAGTGATGATGGGCATGCTGACCTATTTATCAAATGTATCCACAGAAAAGGGGAAGAGGAAGAGAGAAACAAAAGGGAAGAACAAAGACAGAAAGTAGAAAAAAATATAGAAATTAGACGGGGAAAAAAGAAAAAGGAAAACATACATGCCGGTTACAGACAAAAACATGTCTACAATCAGATTATGACACTTGAACATTAATATTTTTAAAATAATAATAATAATAATAATAACCCAACAACAAGTCATTCTTAACAAAACAGTAACATTGGACTAAGAGAAAAAAGTTGAGGTAAAGAAATTTAAAAAAAAAGATGTAGGGAAATTATTTTCAAAAACTTTTATATAAATACACAAACACACACACACATATATACATACATATATATATATATTCTGTGAATGACATAATTTAGCTCTTGAAAATACATTTCAATTGAGCACTGTTGAGTGATAAGCTAATTCTATAAACAACAGCCACCTGCACTAATGCAAAGCTCTTCAGTAAAATGAATGGAGCACTTTGGCTGATTGGCATTTGTTTACATTTGTAAAAACAATACGCTAGATTTAGTTGTGTAACTCTACCGAGTGAAAATAGCTCTGGCTGACACCAAATTAGTTGTGTTTCAATCCTGGCTTGAGGCATTCGGAAGTCTAGTCGCACTGAGGAGCTGTGATACAGCGAAACAGTACTCTCTGTGAATGACATAATTATATATATATATATATATATATATATATATATATATATATATATATATATATTTGTGTATTTAGGCAGCAATCCTTCTTTCAAGCACATTTCATTAAAAACGACTGACAAGGTGCTTTTATTTAGTTTTTTATATAATTTCTCATGCGATCTAATAAATTTTTATATAATTTATCCTCTGAAAAGAAAAACTTTATTAGATCGCACAAGAAATTATATAAAAAACTAAATAAAAGCACCTTGTCAGTCGTTTTTAATGAAATATATATATATATATATATATATATATATATATATATATATATATATATACACTCACACGCACACACGTACGCATATACATACATATATGTATATTTAATTTTTCAATAAGAATTACATTTTTTTAAATTTTGTAATTGTTATGGTCCAAATTCCTTGTACTACGGTGATGGTCCAAGGTTAGAACCAATGAAGAAATAACTCGAACACAGGTATGGGATAACAAGGATATATTACAAACAGAAATATGTACAAAAGAAGTAGAAGTATTATTAATGACTATCAGATTTGGTTAGAGTGAACTATGTTGTCTCGACAAGTATCACTATTCCAATGTTCTTACAATTATCTCTCCTCCCTCTTGAGAGGCGCAGTATTCATAATGTCCGGAATAGTCCATTATTATTATTATGGATAAGTCCCTTAACACCCCACTTCCGAAGCTTTTGCGTAGCTGGGGTTTTTAATATTTTTTTCTCTTTGGATCTATTACCAAAGGTTCTGTGAACTGCCTTTTTCTGGACGATTTTCGTGGTTCTGGCGTTGTTTGCGACCTTTTTATATCAAATGTATCGAAAATCGTATCCATCACTTCTTCCTGGGGTGGACCGTTAGCATCCTCTAACAGTCTCTTTCTTATTTGGTTTACGTGTCTTTTATGTGAGAATTTTTGTCCCTGTACTATGTAAACCATATTCCCGATTCTTTTTTCAATTGTACCTTGCTCCCAGTAAGATGTATTGTTTTTATATGCTTAAAAAAACTTTTTTCTCCTGGGTGGAATTTTCTTTTTGGTACGCACGACAGTGTTATTTGCTTCGTTTGTTTTGGTAGCAATTTATCAACTACTGATCTGATTTTTCTGGCGAACATCACTTCTGCGGGTGATAATGCCGATGGCGTAGCATTATTTGGCGTAATTCGATATACCTGTAAAAATTGTTGTAATGCTTTTTCCTTAAGCACATCATATGCTTTCCTTAAGGCTCTTTTGAGTGTATCAACAAATCTCTCCGCTTGCCCATTTGATCTTGGGTGATATGGCGGGAATTTGATATATCTGATTTGAAAAATTTTGCAAAACTCTTGGAAGTCCGCTGATGTGAATTGCGTTCCATTATCTGTGACTAGACAATCCACTACTCCGAAACGAACAAACAGCTCGTGGAGGCAATTTATGGTAGTTTCCGAAGTAGGATTTTTGCAACGAAAAACCTCCGGCCATTTGCTATAACTATCCACTATGATCAAATAGTAGAAACCATCTATTGAACCTGCATAATCTCCGTGTATTCTTGACCACGGACGATCTGTCTCTGGCCATGGCTTATGGATGATGGGCGGTGTTTGGGCTGCTAATGAACAACCCTTGCATTTTTCCACCATCTGTGTAATATCCTGGTCCATGTTTTTCCAATATACATAGCATCGCATCAGCGATTTCATTCTATTTTTACCTGGGTGGCCCCTGTGGAAATCCTTTAGGATTCGCATTTGTAGTGTTTTGGGAATTACTACCCTTTCGTTATAAAGTAGCACATTATCGCATAAGGAAAAGCTGTCCGATATTTGCTTATTTTTTCTGCTATTTTTGCTTTTGTTTCTTTTATGAATTCATTATTTATTGCTTCATTTTTTATCACTTGTAGTGTGACGGGGAGGTTTCGAACTGTACAACATAGTACTGTCCTGATATCTTCTTCATGTCGTAGGGCTGCGATTATAGAATCTTACAATGGCTCTGTTTTCGTTGGTATAAGTCTCGACAGACCATCTGCATGCCCGATGTTTTTCGTTGGTAGATACTCCAATCTGAAATTGGAGTTCAGTAGAATTGGCAGTGTAACCGATTGCAGTGTAAACCGGTAGACATTTTTTCGAACCTAATATTGTTAATAACGGCTTTTGATCCGTCTGTAGAGTAAAACAGTCTACCATAGATATATCTATGAAATCTTGTGACTGCGAAAATAATTACGAGTTCTTCTTTCTCTATTTGTGAGTAATTTTTCTCTGCTGGGAGAGATTTCTAGAAGCATGCGCAATGGGTTTTATTGTCCCATCCGGCATTTTATGCAGTATACACGCCCCGACTCCATAGGCGCTCGCGTTACTTGCTACAACTATTTCTAATTTTGGATCGTAGTGTGCCAAAAATAAATCCGAAGTTAACGTCTTAATTATTTTGTCAAACGTTTTCTGGCATTCATCTGTCCACTCCCAAACTTTTTCTTTCTTCAGCAGTTCGTTCAGTGGCGCGCGAAGTTTATGCATGTGAGGAATGAATTCCTGGTAGTAATTCAATAAGCCTAGGAAACTTTGTAATTCTGTTATGTTCGTTGGAACTGGCATTTTTGTTATTGCCGTTGCCATTTCAGGGTCTGGTCGTCTTCCTTCTTGATCGATGATATGGCCCAGATATTTTATTTCCTTCATAAAAGACTGTTTTCTTTTACATTGAACCCATAGCTTTGTATTCTCCTGAACATCTCTTGTACGCGTTCCCAGTGTTGTTTAACACTTTCGCTATTAATCAATACGTCATCCAGGTATGCAATCGTGTACTCTAGTCCGGCGAGCATAGTATCCATTGTCTGTTGGAATATAGCCGGCGCGACCTTAATCCCAAATGGTAACTTTTTATAATCCTTGTGTGTGTGTGTTTATGCACAGTAATTTTGAACTTTCCTCGTCGACTAGAATTTGTAGATACGCTTCACTTATCAATTTTTGAGAAAAATTTTCCGCCGTTTAATTTTGTGAATAATTCTTCTGGACTGGGTAGAGGATAGTGCTAGTCTTTTATCGCTGCGTTCAAACCCGTTGAGAAATCAGCGCATACTCGAATCTACCCCGTGGGTGCGCGCCATTGACTGTATTCTACTTTTGTCAATATGCCAGTGTATTCGAGTCTAGCCAATTCGTAATCTATTTCTTCTATTGAAGCAAATGGTACGCTCCTTTTTTCTTGAAGATACGTTGAACGTTTTCTTTTATTTTTATATTTGCTGCCATTTTTTTACATCTTCCGAGACCTGCTGAAAATACTTCGGGGAAACTCTCTTTTAGTTTCTCTTTTAATTTATCTGTCTCGGTCGATAAACCTTTTACATTTTGGCAGTACGTACTTATTGGTAAATCCCAAAGTTCGATTTTTTGCATCCAGTCCGTTCCGAATAAGTTTTCTGTATTTCTTAACACATACATTTTTAATTTTTTGGTCATTCCATTAAATGTCACATTTGTAATCACTTCACCCTCAATTTTATTTTTCTCCCAGCTACCGATCTAGCAATTTTATCGGTTCTTAACATGGTAGGTTTGTTCAGTTTTCTCCATGTTTGTACGTTAATAATAGTTAAGTCCGAGCCGGAATCCAACTGTAGTCTGACTTTTCTGTTTTGCATTTCTACTTGCACGTATTTTCTTATGTTAATCTCATCCGCTTGGCCAGTCCTCGTGATTCTTATTCTGCTTTTGCTTTCTCTTCTAGTCCAACAATGAGAACTTTTATGTCCTACGTTTTTGCATGATAGACAAGTTTTAAAACGGTATCGACAGTCTTTATACCAATGCCAAGTCCCACAGCGATAGCATTTACTGGGTGGTAGTTTTTTCTGATATTGACTTTTTGAAGTAGAAAAATTTGTTTTACCTGTTTTTTGGGGGGGTGGGGGTTGAGGAGAGAAAGTTAGTTTGTCTTCGTCCTTTACGGATGTGCGCGATGCCAGCTTCTTATATATCTTTTGAGTCTTTCTTTACACTTATGCATCTCTGACAGTCTTCAGCCAGTTTTGGAAGTGTCAAATCTTGTTCACTCTCCAATTTTGTAAGGATTCTGCGTCTAATTTCCGCGTCTTTGGTTGAAACCAGGCCCTGGACGTATATTAAGCATTTGAAATTGTCCGGGATGAGTTCCGATAACTTAAAGTCATCACAATATTTGTTTACAGTGAAAGCGAAAGTTATGTAATCTTCGCTGTCCTTTTTTGTTAGGTTCAGATATTTCCATCTTTTGTGGAATAGTGAGGTATTAGGGCTGAAAAGTTCTGTTAACAGTTTTATGGCTTCTTTGAAAGTTAACTTTTCAGACAATTTATGAGGCACCCATTTTATAAGTTTCAGAACTTTTCCAAGCTGTTGAAGATGACGATAAACAGTTGTATGGTGTGAACTGAGAACCACTACCAATTCCTCAACTGATAAAGCAGGATTTTCTTCAAGGGCTGCTTCAAGAAGCTTTTCATCAAACTCTTCGGCTGCTGAGTTTCCTTTCTTGAACTCATAAAGCATTATGTGCCTCAAATGATTCTTGGGTACTTCCATGTTAACAGGGTTTTAATCAAACAAAATTTAATTTTATTGTTCTCTGAAATAAAATTTGATCAGTTTAAATGCATCTAAACATAAAAGACATTATAAAATACTCTTTAAATTTCGTTCATTTTAACAAAAAGTTAAAATTCGGACAGAACTTATGGGATGACCTAATATATATATATTATATATTCTTAATCTATTTTTTCTATTGAAGCAAACGGTACGCTCTATTACATATTACTCTTATGTAGCGAAGGAATCATATTTAAAAAATAATAATTATAATATACATAAACACACACACACACACACACACACATATACATATATATATATATATATATATATATATATATATATATATATATATATATATGTATATATATATATATATATATATATATATATATATATGTATATATATATATATATATATGTATATATATATATATATATATGTATATATATAACCGCGTGGCTAAAGGAAGGTGGTTTCTCCTACAAAGTGAGACATTGGTTCGAATTCTGTCGGTAGGCACATTTTTATTGAGTTTTCTGAAGGCTGCAGGCCGGTAGACGAAATAATGTTTAAAATAAAGAGAGGTGTCTACTTAAATACACGGAAAATAATGTTTGAAGAAACAAAAATATGTTTGACGAAAAATAAATCTCTTATACATGTGTGTGTGCGTGCGTGTGTGTGCGTGTGTGTGCGTGCATGTGCGCGCGTGTTTTTGTGTGTGCGTGTGTGTGTGTATGCATGCGTGTGTGTGTGTGTGCGCGCGCGCACGTGTGTGTGTGGAATTGGTTCAGATCTAATGCTTATCTACTGCATCTTCTGTTATTCCATGAATATTCAACAAAGAAAATCTTCGAATTGATCAATATTGCTACGCGATTCATTGCAGAAATTTTTTTGGAAAGCATCTAATTCTTGGGAATAATACCGCTACTTAGGCTTTTCGATGAGAATAATGTTCCTAAAAGGAAAACAGTTTGTTAATAGAATGTGACTTGCAAATATGTCATTGTTAGGATTTGTTCTACATTAGAAAACAGCAGGATTCTGATTGGCTAAAATGATTCAATCTACGTCGTCCATTGAATTATAACAAAAACAAGGTCAAATTTAACAATACGACTTTAGAATTTGAATACGCTTGATACTAAAATTCAACAGCCCTCTTTCAGTTGTCGCTCACAGATGTTGACAGTTAAAATATTTGGATTATTTAATAAAAATATTTGGAGCAGAACGCCCCCCCCCCCAGCAAAAAAACTAAGACGGTGGGAGAGACGCTTTGAAACAGTGTGTCATTAAATTGTTGAACGAACCGTAGATTTATAAATAAATAAAACTTTTGTTTATAAATTGGATTTGCGTGTTATCAAAGCGGGAAAAATAGTAAAACTGTGAATGTAAATGACATTCAGCTTTAGAAAATGGATCCCATCCTCAATCTCTAACCACGATGGACATTTTTAATATCTCACCAAGCAACTTAAAATAGATTCTCGAATGAAGCTGTTCGACACCGTGAGACTCTTATAATTTTCATTCTGACAATATTTTTTTTAATTTTTTGTTGAATGGAATTAAAGCCCCTAAGACGCAAAGGTGAGAAAGAACAAGAAAACAGAAACATCACACTAAGGAGCGAGAACAAAAAATTGTAACCAGGAGGCCAGCAGAAAGCCACTGACATTGCATTTACATCTTTGAAGATTAAAGTTGACTGAAAAGTATGGAGTCGGGAACGAGGCCCACATGAAAATAAAGTGTTAGCATAGGCTTACGGTTCTACCCAGCCAACTGGACTGCAATCTGATCCGGATTTGTCGCCAGTCTAGTACTGCACTTAAATTCATAAAGTCTAGGTAGCATAGCGAAGACAATTAACAATTACCTTAACAATTACCTTGAAAGTATTTGTAGAAAAGTTACAGTGATGCAACTTTACAACGGTGGGAAAGAGACCGAAGCCGAGCTGCCAGATCAAGATCAATAATATTGCTGATTCTTCGTTGTATTTTATCAAGGATTTCCAAATATATAGCAGGATCATCGGACTATATGTGGTAGCAATATTCTCAACATGGACGATTGATAGACATGGATATGTAACATAGATTCTGGAGAGAAAATTTATCTCGCAAGACACAGTAAACCAAATATTCCCAACTTGGGTTGCATCTCCCACCAGTGGGGCATGTTAATATTTTGGTGAGGTACGCGTAGTATATGCACCCTTTGGCTTACTATACCAACAGAATAAGGGGGCTAGTTGAGAATGAGTTATTAACAGTGAATTGTTTTCTAGTGAGCTCAAATTCCATTTTGCATTATTATTTCATGATTAAAATGATCAAAGTATATTACAGAATAAGCTTTCATTCAGATATTTTATATTTCTGCCTTCTATTATATGTTTTGAAACTATATATATTTAACTGTCTTTTTTATTAAATTTTCTCTTTCATGGACGCCATGGTCTTTGGAGCATTTTTTAGAGACCAAGTTAATGTCTTTTTAAGCTTTCTTCACGTGAATTGCAGTAAAAATTTTAAAATGTAAGAATTAAATATTACAGGGGGGCACAAGAATATTAGACATATCAAAGTGTGGCATGGCCCCAAATCGGCTGGGAACCACTGTAGTAAACCAACTTTCTTATGATCTGATAATACACGAAAAGCTATTCCCCTGGAGGTTAGCATCAGCCATGCTGAAAGAAGGTAGAGAGAGGTCTCTCAAATGATTAATACGGAACTTTTTCGTTTTGAAATCGTTAAAATTAACAAGCCATTCTTTGCCCCATTTAACAACAGACTGATGTCGTTTATGACATCGGCTGACAAACTGACCATAACAAAATGAACTTACTGTCAAGACAGAAGTAAATGGATGTGTTATCAGTATCGATATCAAATTGACAGCTGATACGGTCGGGAAGATCGTTATTGAAAATTAAAATCAGAGTATGACCAAAAATAGAGCATTTATTAACGCAACATTTCTCTAAAAGACTTTTCATTATTCCATATATTATTCGGACTATTGCCTTCATCTTTGTTGTTATTAACACAACGTTTCTCTAAATGTTTTCTCATCTTCTCAGATAAAGTCTTTTCATTATTCCACATATTATTCGGACTATTGTCTTCATCTTTGTTGTTATTAACACAAGGTTTCTCTAAATGTTTTCTCATCTTCTCAGATGAAGTCTTTTCATTATTCCACATATTATTCGGACTATTGTCTTCATCTTTGTTGTTATTAACACAACGTTTCTCTAAATGTTTTCTCATCTTCTCAGATGAAGTCTTTTCATTATTCCACATATTATTCGGGCTATTGTCTTCATCTTTGTTGTTATTAACACAACGTTTCTCTAAATGTTTTCTCATCTTCTCAGATAAAGTCTTTTCATTATTCCACATATTATTCGGGCTATTGTCTTCATCTTTGTTGTTATTAACACAACGTTTCTCTAAATGTTTTCTCATCTTCTCAGATGAAGTCTTTTCATTATTCCACATATTATTCGGACTATTGTCTTCATCTTTGTTGTTATTAACACGTTTCTCTAAATGTTTTCTCATCTTCTCAGATGAAGTCTTTTCATTATTCCACATATTATTCGGACTATTGTCTTCATCTTTGTTGTTATTAACACAACGTTTCTCTAAATGTTTTCTCATCTTCTCAGATAAAGTCTTTTCATTATTCCACATATTATTCGGACTATTGTCTTCATCTTTGTTGTTATTAACACAACGTTTCTCTAAATGTTTTCTCATCTTCTCAGATAAAGTCTTTTCATTATTCCACATATTATTCGGACTATTGTCTTCATCTTTGTTGTTATTAACACAACGTTTCTCTAAATGTTTTCTCATCTTCTCAGATGAAGTCTTTTCATTATTCCACATATTATTCGGACTATTGTCTTCATCTTTGTTGTTATTAACACAACGTTTCTCTAAATGTTTTCTCATCTTCTCAGATGAAGTCTTTTCATTATTCCACATATTATTCGGACTATTGTCTTCATCTTTGTTGTTATTAACACAACGTTTCTCTAAATGTTTTCTCATCTTCTCAGATGAAGACTTTTCATTATTCCACATATTATTCGGACTATTGTCTTCATCTTTGTTGTTATTAACACAACGTTTCTCTAAATGTTTTCTCATCTTCTCAGATGAAGTCTTTTCATTATTCCACATATTATTCGGACTATTGTCTTCATCTTTGTTGTTATTAACACAACGTTTCTCTAAATGTTTTCTCATCTTCTCAGATAAAGTCTTTTCATTATTCCACATATTATTCGGACTATTGTCTTCATCTTTGTTGTTATTAACACAACGTTTCTCTAAATGTTTTCTCATCTTCTTAGATGAAGTCTTTTCATTATTCCACATATCATTCAGACTATTGTCTTCATCTTTGTTGTTATTAACACAACGTTTCTCTAAATGTTTTCTCATCTTCTCAGATGAAGTCTTTTCATTATTCCACATATTATTCGGACTATTGTCTTCATTTTTGTTGTTATTAACACAACGTTTCTCTAAATGTTTTCTCATCTTCTCAGATGAAGTCTTTTCATTATTCCACATATTATTCGGACTATTGCCTTCATCTTTGTTGTTATTAACACAACGTTTCTCTAAATGTTTTCTCATCTTCTTAGATGAAGTCTTTTCATTATTCCACATATTATTCGGACTATTGTCTTCATCTTTGTTGTTATTAACACAACGTTTCTCTAAATGTTTTCTCATATTCTTAGATGAAGTCTTTTCATTATTCCACATATTATTCGGACTATTGTCTTCATCTTTGTTGTTATTAACACAACGTTTCTCTAAATGTTTTCTCATCTTCTCAGATGAAGTCTTTTCATTATTCCACATATTATTCGGACTATTGTCTTCATCTTTGTTGTTATTAACACAACGTTTCTCTAAATGTTTTCTCATCTTCTCAGATGAATTCTTTTCATTATTCCACATATTATTCGGACTATTGTCTTCATCTTTGTTGTTATTAACACAAGGTTTCTCTAAATGTTTTCTCATCTTCTCAGATGAAGTCTTTTCATTATTCCACATATTATTCGGACTATTGTCTTCATCTTTGTTGTTATTAACACAACGTTTCTCTAAATGTTTTCTCATCTTCTTAGATGAAGTCTTTTCATTATTCCACATATTATTCGGACTATTGTCTTCATCTTTGTTGTTATTAACACAACGTTTCTCTAAATGTTTTCTCATCTTCTCAGATGAAGTCTTTTCATTATTCCACATATTATTCGGACTATTGTCTTCATCTTTGTTGTTATTAACACAACGTTTCTCTAAATGTTTTCTCATCTTCTTAGATGAAGTCTTTTCATTATTCCACATATTATTCGGACTATTGTCTTCATCTTTGTTGTTATTAACACAAGGTTTCTCTAAATGTTTTCTCATCTTCTCAGATGAAGTCTTTTCATTATTCCACATATTATTCGGACTATTGTCTTCATCTTTGTTGTTATTAACACAACGTTTCTCTAAATGTTTTCTCATCTTCTTAGATGAAGTCTTTTCATTATTCCACATATTATTCGGACTATTGTCTTCATCTTTGTTGTTATTAACACAAGGTTTCTCTAAATGTTTTCTCATCTTCTCAGATGAAGTCTTTTCATTATTCCACATATTATTCCGACTATTGTCTTCATCTTTGTTGTTATTAACACAACGTTTCTCTAAATGTTTTCTCATCTTCTTAGATGAAGTCTTTTCATTATTCCACATATTATTCGGACTATTGTCTTCATCTTTGTTGTTATTAACACAACGTTTCTCTAAATGCTTTCTCATCTTCTCAGATGAAGTCTTTTCATTATTCCACATATTATTCCGACTATTGTCTTCATCTTTGTTGTTATTAACACAACGTTTCTCTAAATGTTTTCTCATCTTCTTAGATGAAGTCTTTTCATTATTCCACATATTATTCGGACTATTGTCTTCATCTTTGTTGTTATTAACACAAGGTTTCTCTAAATGTTTTCTCATCTTCTCAGATGAAGTCTTTTCATTATTCCACATATTATTCGGACTATTGTCTTCATCTTTGTTGTTATTAACACAACGTTTCTCTAAATGTTTTCTCATCTTCTTAGATGAAGTCTTTTCATTATTCCACATATTATTCGGACTATTGTCTTCATCTTTGTTGTTATTAACACAACGTTTCTCTAAATGTTTTCTCATCTTCTCAGATGAAGTCTTTTCATTATTCCACATATTATTCGGACTATTGTCTTCATCTTTGTTGTTATTAACACAACGTTTCTCTAAATGTTTTCTCATCTTCTCAGATCAAGTCTTTTCATTATTCCACATATTATTCGGACTATTGTCTTCATCTTTGTTGTTATTAACACAAGGTTTCTCTAAATGTTTTCTCATCTTCTCAGATCAAGTCTTTTCATTATTCCACATATTATTCGGACTATTGTCTTCATCTTTGTTGTTATTAACACAACGTTTCTCTAAATGTTTTCTCATCTTCTCAGATGAAGTCTTTTCATTATTCCACATATTATTCGGACTATTGTCTTCATCTTTGTTGTTATTAACACAACGTTTCTCTAAATGTTTTCTCATCTTCTCAGATCAAGTCTTTTCATTATTCCACATATTATTCGGACTATTGTCTTCATCTTTGTTGTTATTAACACAACGTTTCTCTAAATGATTTCTCATCTTCTCAGATGAAGTCTTTTCATTATTCCACATATTATTCGGACTATTGCCTTCATCTTTGTTGTTATTAACAAAACGTTTCTCTAAATGTTTTCTCATCTTCTCAGATGAAGTCTTTTCATTATTCCACATATTATTCGGACTATTGTCTTCATCTTTGTTGTTATTAACACAACGTTTCTCTAAATGTTTTCTCATCTTCTCAGATGAAGTCTTTTCATTATTCCACATATTATTCGGACTATTGTCTTCATCTTTGTTGTTATTACACAACGTTTCTCTAAATGTTTTCTCATCTTCTCGGATGAAGTCTTTTCATTATTCCACATATTATTCGGACTATTGTCTTCATCTTTGTTGTTATTACACAACGTTTCTCTAAATGTTTTCTCATCTTCTCGGATGAAGTCTTTTCATTATTCCACATATTATTCGGACTATTGTCTTCATCTTTGTTGTTATTAACACAAGGTTTCTCTAAATGTTTTCTCATCTCCTCAGATGAAGTCTTTTCATTATTCCACATATTATTCGGATTATTGTCTTCATCTTTGTTGTTATTAACACAACGTTTCTCTAAATGTTTTCTCATCTTCTCAGATGAAGTCTTTTCATTATTCCACATATTATTCGGACTATTGCCTTCATCTTTGTTGTTATTAACACAAGGTTTCTCCAAATGTTTTCTCATCTCCTCAGATGAAGTCTTTTCATTATTCCACATATTATTCGGATTATCGTCTTCATCTTTGTTGTTATTAACACAACGTTTCTCTAAATGTTTTCTCATCTTCTCAGATGAAGTCTTTTCATTATTCCACATATTATTCGGCCTATTGTCTTCATCTTTGTTGTTATTAACACAACGTTTCTCTAAATGTTTTCTCATCTTCTCAGCTGAAGTCTTTTCATTATTGC
This sequence comes from Acanthosepion esculentum, assembly GCA_964036315.1. Lineage (NCBI taxonomy): Eukaryota > Metazoa > Mollusca > Cephalopoda > Sepiida > Sepiidae > Acanthosepion > Acanthosepion esculentum. Next base: position 147,061,780 of record OZ038477.1, on the reverse strand, counting down.
ACATATTATTCGGACTATTGTCTTCATCTTTGTTGTTATTAACACAACGTTTCTCTAAATGTTTTCTCATCTTCTCAGATGAAGTCTTTTCATTATTCCACATATTATTCGGCCTATTGTCTTCATCTTTGTTGTTATTAACACAAAGTTTCTCTAAATGTTTTCTCATCTTCTCAGATGAAGTCTTTTCATTATTCCACATATTATTCGGACTATTGTCTTCATCTTTGTTGTTATTAACACAACGTTTCTCTAAATGTTTTCTCATCTTCTAAGATGAAGTCTTTTCATTATTCTACATATTATTCGGATTATTGTCTTCATCTTTGTTGTTATTAACACAACGTTTCTCTAAATGTTTTCTCATCTTCTAAGATGAAGTCTTTTCATTATTCCACATATTATTCGGACTATTGTCTTCATTTTTGTTGTTATTAACACAACGTTTCTCTAAATGTATTCTCATCTTCTCCATTGAAGTCTTTTCATTATTCCACATATTATTCGGACTATTGTCTTCATCTTTGTTGTTATTAACACAACGTTTCTCTAAATGTTTTCTCATCTTCTCAGATGAAGTCTTTTCATTATTCCACATAATATTCGGACTATTGTCTTCATCTTTGTTGTTATTAACACAACGCTTCTCTAAATGTTTTCTCATCTTCTCAGATGAAGGCTTTTCATTATTCCACATATTATTCGGACTATTGTCTTCATCTTTGTTGTTATTAACACAACGCTTCTGTAAATGTTTTCTCATCTTCTCAGATGAAGTCTTTTCATTATTCCACATATTATTCGGACTATTGTCTTCATCTTTGTTGTTATTAACACAACGCTTCTCTAAATGTTTTCTCATCTTCTCAGATGAAGTCTTTTCATTATTCCACATATTATTCGGACTATTGTCTTCGTCTTTGTTGTTATTAACACAAGGTTTCTCTAAATGTTTTCTCATCTTCTCAGATGAAGTCTTTTCATTATTCCACATATTATTCGAACTATTGTCTTCATCTTTGTTGTTATTAACACAACGTTTCTCTAAATGTTTTCTCATCTTCTCAGATGAAGTCTTTTCATTATTCCACATATTATTCGGACTATAGTCTTCATCTTTGTTGTTATTAACACAACGTTTCTCTAAATGTTTTCTCATCTTCTCCATTGAAGTCTTTTCATTATTCCACATATTATTCGGACTATTGTCATCATCTTTGTACTTATTAACACATCGTTTCTCTAAATGTTTTCTCATCTTCTCAGATGAAGTCTTTTCATTATTCCACATATTATTCGGACTATTGTCTTCATCTTTGTTGTTATTAACACAACGTTTCTCTAAATGTTTTCTCATCTTCTCAGATGAAGTCTTTTCATTATTCCACATATTATTCGGACTATTGTCTTCATCTTTGTTGTTATTAACACAAGGTTTCTCCAAATGTTTTCTCATCTCCTCAGATGAAGTCTTTTCATTATTCCACATATTATTCGGATTATCGTCTTCATCTTTGTTGTTATTAACACAACGTTTCTCTAAATGTTTTCTCATCTTCTCAGATGAAGTCTTTTCATTATTCCACATATTATTCGGACTATTGTCTTCATCTTTGTTGTTATTAACACAACGTTTCTCTAAATGCTTTCTCATCTTCTCAGATGAAGTCTTTTCATTATTCCACATATTATTCGGCCTATTGTCTTCATCTTTGTTGTTATTAACACAACGTTTCTCTAAATGTTTTCTCATCTTCTCAGATGAAGTCTTTTCATTATTCCACATATTATTCGGACTATTGTCTTCATCTTTGTTGTTATTAACACAACGTTTCTCTAAATGTTTTCTCATCTTCTCAGATGAAGTCTTTTCATTATTCCACATATTATTCGGCCTATTGTCTTCATCTTTGTTGTTATTAACACAACGTTTCTCTAAATGTTTTCTCATCTTCTCAGATGAAGTCTTTTCATTATTCCACATATTATTCGGACTATTGTCTTCATCTTTGTTGTTATTAACACAACGTTTCTCTAAATATTTTCTCATCTTCTAAGATGAAGTCTTTTCATTATTCTACATATTATTCGGATTATTGTCTTCATCTTTGTTGTTATTAACACAAGGTTTCTCTAAATGTTTTCTCATCTTCTCAGATGAAGTCTTTTCATTATTCCACATATTATTCGGATTATTGTCTTCATCTTTGTTTTTATTAACACAACGCTTCTCTAAATGTTTTCTCATCTTCTAAGATGAAGTCTTTTCATTATTCCACATATTATTCGGACTATTGTCTTCATCTTTGTTGTTGTTAACACAACGTTTCTCTAAATGTTTTCTCATCTTCTCAGAGGAAGTCTTTTCATTATTCCACATATTATTCGGATTATTGTCTTCATCTTTGTTTTTATTAACACAACGCTTCTCTAAATGTTTTCTCATCTTCTAAGATGAAGTCTTTTCATTATTCCACATATTATTCGGACTATTGTCTTCATCTTTGTTGTTATTAACACAACGTTTCTCTAAATGTATTCTCATCTTCTCCATTGAAGTCTTTTCATTATTCCACATATTATTCGGACTATTGTCTTCATCTTTGTTGTTATTAACACAACGTTTCTCTAAATGTTTTCTCATCTTCTCAGATGAAGTCTTTTCATTATTCCACATATTATTCGGACTATTGTCTTCATCTTTGTTGTTATTAACACAACGTTTCTCTAAATGTTTTCTCATCTTCTCAGATGAAGTCTTTTCATTATTCCACATATTATTCGGACTATTGTCTTCATCTTTGTTGTTATTAACACAAGGTTTCTGTAAATGTTTTCTCATCTTCTCAGATGAAGTCTTTTCATTATTCCACATATTATTCGGACTATTGTCTTCATCTTTGTTGTTATTAACACAAGGTTTCTCTAAATGTTTTCTCATCTTCTCAGATGAAGTCTTTTCATTATTCCACATATTATTCGGACTATTGTGTTCATCTTTGTTGTTATTAACACAACGTTTCTCTAAATGTTTTCTCATCTTCTCAGATGAAGTCTTTTCATTATTCCACATATTATTCGGACTATTGTCTTCATCTTTGTTGTTATTAACACAACGTTTCTCTAAATGTTTTCTCATCTTCTAAGATGAAGTCTTTTCATTATTCCACATATTATTCGGACTATTGTCTTCATCTTTGTTGTTATTAACACAACGTTTCTCTAAATGTTTTCTCATCTTCTCAGATGAAGTCTTTTCATTATTCCACATATTATTCGGACTATTGTCTTCATCTTTGTTCTTATTAACACAACGTTTCTCTAAATGTTTTCTCATCTTCTCAATTGAAGTCTTTTCATTATTCCACATATTATTCGGACTATTGTCTTCATCTTTGTTGTTATTAACACAACGTTTCTCTAAATATTTTCTCATCTTCTCAGATGAAGTCTTTTCATTATTCCACATATTATTCGGCCTATTGTCTTCATCTTTGTTGTTATTAACACAACGTTTCTCTAAATGTTTTCTCATCTTCTCAGATGAAGTCTTTTCATTATTCCACATATTATTCGGACTATTGTGTTCATCTTTGTTGTTATTAACACAACGTTTCTCTAAATGTTTTCTCATCTTCTCAGATGAAGTCTTTTCATTATTCCACATATTATTCGGACTATTGTCTTCATCTTTGTTGTTATTAACACAAGGTTTCTCTAAATGTTTTCTCATCTTCTCAGATGAAGTCTTTTCATTATTCCACATATTATTCGGACTATTGTGTTCATCTTTGTTGTTATTAACACAACGTTTCTCTAAATGTTTTCTCATCTTCTCAGATGAAGTCTTTTTATTATTCCACATATTATTCGGACTATTGTCTTCATCTTTGTTGTTATTAACACAACGTTTCTCTAAATGTTTTCTCATCTTCTCAGATGAAGTCTTTTCATTATTCCACATATTATTCGGACTATTGTGTTCATCTTTGTTGTTATTAACACAACGTTTCTCTAAATGTTTTCTCATCTTCTCAGATGAAGTCTTTTCATTATTCCACATATTATTCGGACTATTGTCTTCATCTTTGTTGTTATTAACACAAGGTTTCTCTAAATGTTTTCTCATCTTCTCAGATGAAGTCTTTTCATTATTCCACATATTATTCGGACTATTGTGTTCATCTTTGTTGTTATTAACACAACGTTTCTCTAAATGTTTTCTCATCTTCTCAGATGAAGTCTTTTTATTATTCCACATATTATTCGGACTATTGTCTTCATCTTTGTTGTTATTAACACAACGTTTCTCTAAATGTTTTCTCATCTTCTCAGATGAAGTCTTTTCATTATTCCACATATTATTCGGACTATTGTCTTCATCTTTGTTGTTATTAACACAACGTTTCTCTAAATGTTTTCTCATCTTCTCAGATGAAGTCTTTTCATTATTCCACATATTATTCGGACTATTGTCTTCATCTTTGTTGTTATTAACACAAGGTTTCTCTAAATGTTTTCTCATCTCCTGAGATGAAGTCTTTTCATTATTCCACATATTATTCGGATTATTGTCTTCATCTTTGTTGTTATTAACACAACGTTTCTCTAAATGTTTTCTCATCTTCTCAGATGAAGTCTTTTCATTATTCCACATATTATTCGGACTATTGTCTTCATCTTTGTTGTTATTAACACAACGTTTCTCTAAATGTTTTCTCATCTTCTCAGATGAAGTCTTTTCATTATTCCACATATTATTCGGCCTATTGTCTTCATCTTTGTTGTTATTAACACAACGTTTCTCTAAATGTTTTCTCATCTTCTCAGATGAAGTCTTTTCATTATTCCACATATTATTCGGACTATTGTGTTCATCGTTGTTGTTATTAACACAACGTTTCTCTAAATGTTTTCTCATCTTCTCAGATGAAGTCTTTTCATTATTCCACATATTATTCGGCCTATTGTCTTCATCTTTGTTGTTATTAACACAACGTTTCTCTAAATGTTTTCTCATCTTCTCAGATGAAGACTTTTCATTATTCCACATATTATTTGACTATTGTCTTCATCTTTGTTGTTATTAACACAACGTTTCTCTAAATGTTTTCTCATCTTCTCAGATGAAGTCTTTTCATTATTCCACATATTATTCGGCCTATTGTCTTCATCTTTGTTGTTATTAACACAACGTTTCTCTAAATGTTTTCTCATCTTCTCAGATGAAGTCTTTTCATTATTCCACATATTATTCGGACTATTGTCTTCATCTTTGTTGTTATTAACACAACGTTTCTCTAAATGTTTTCTCATCTTCTCAGATGAAGTCTTTTCATTATTCCACATATTATTCGGACTATTGTCTTCATCTTTGTTGTTATTAACACAACGTTTCTCTAAATATTTTCTCATCTTCTCAGATGAAGTCTTTTCATTATTCCACATATTATTCGGACTATTGTCTTCATCTTTGTTGTTATTAACACAACGTTTCTGTAAATGTTTTCTCATCTTCTCAGATGAAGTCTTTTCATTATTCCACATATTATTCGGACTATTGTCTTCATCTTTGTTGTTATTAACACAACGTTTCTCTAAATGTTTTCTCATCTTCTCAGATGAAGTCTTTTCATTATTCCACATATTATTCGGACTATTGTCTTCATCTTTGTTGTTATTAACACAACGTTTCTCTAAATATTTTCTCATCTTCTCAGATGAAGTCTTTTCATTATTCCACATATTATTCGGACTATTGTCTTCATCTTTGTTGTTATTAACACAACGTTTCTGTAAATGTTTTCTCATCTTCTCAGATGAAGTCTTTTCATTATTCCACATATTATTCGGCCTATTGTCTTCATCTTTGTTGTTATTAACACAACGTTTCTCTAAATGTTTTCTCATCTTCTCAGATGAAGTCTTTTCATTATTCCACATATTATTCGGACTATTGTCTTCATCTTTGTTGTTATTAACACAACGTTTCTCTAAATATTTTCTCATCTTCTGAGATGAAGTCTTTTCATTATTCTACATATTATTCGGATTATTGTCTTCATCTTTGTTGTTATTAACACAACGCTTCTCTAAATATTTTCTCATCTTCTAAGATGAAGTCTTTTCATTATTCCACATATTATTCGGACTATTGTCTTCATCTTTGTTCTTATTAACACAACGTTTCTCTAAATGTTTTCTCATCTTCTCAATTGAAGTCTTTTCATTATTCCACATATTATTCGAACTATTGTCTTCATCTTTGTTGTTATTAACACAACGTTTCTCTAAATGTTTTCTCATCTTCTCAGATGAAGTCTTTTCATTATTCCACATATTATTCGGACTATTGTCTTCATCTTTGTTGTTATTAACACAAGGTTTCTCTAAATGTTTTCTCATCTTCTCAGATGAAGTCTTTTCATTATTCCACATATTATTCGGACTATTGTGTTCATCTTTGTTGTTATTAACACAACGTTTCTCTAAATGTTTTCTCATCTTCTCAGATGAAGTCTTTTCATTATTCCACATATTATTCGGACTATTGTCTTCATCTTTGTTGTTATTAACACAACGTTTCTCTAAATGTTTTCTCATCTTCTCAGATGAAGTCTTTTGATTATTCCACATATTATTCGGACTATTGTCTTCATCTTTGTTGTTATTAACACAACGTTTCTCTAAATGTTTTCTCATCTTCTCAGATGAAGTCTTTTCATTATTCCACATATTATTCGGACTATTGTCTTCATCTTTGTTGTTATTAACACAAGGTTTCTCTAAATGTTTTCTCATCTCCTGAGATGAAGTCTTTTCATTATTCCACATATTATTCGGATTATTGTCTTCATCTTTGTTGTTATTAACACAACGTTTCTCTAAATGTTTTCTCATCTTCTCAGATGAAGTCTTTTCATTATTCCACACATTATTCGGACTGTTGTCTTCATCTTTGTTGTTATTAACACAACGTTTCTCTAAATATTTTCTCATCTTCTCAGATGAAGTCTTTTCATTATTCCACATATTATTCGGCCTATTGTCTTCATCTTTGTTGTTATTAACACAACGTTTCTCTAAATGTTTTCTCATCTTCTCAGATGAAGTCTTTTCATTATTCCACATATTATTCGGACTATTGTGTTCATCGTTGTTGTTATTAACACAACGTTTCTCTAAATGTTTTCTCATCTTCTCAGATGAAGTCTTTTCATTATTCCACATATTATTCGGCCTATTGTCTTCATCTTTGTTGTTATTAACACAACGTTTCTCTAAATGTTTTCTCATCTTCTCAGATGAAGTCTTTTCATTATTCCACATATTATTCGGACTATTGTCTTCATCTTTGTTGTTATTAACACAACGTTTCTCTAAATGTTTTCTCATCTTCTCAGATGAAGTCTTTTCATTATTCCACATATTATTCGGCCTATTGTCTTCATCTTTGTTGTTATTAACACAACGTTTCTCTAAATGTTTTCTCATCTTCTCAGATGAAGTCTTTTCATTATTCCACATATTATTCGGCCTATTGTCTTCATCTTTGTTGTTATTAACACAACGTTTCTCTAAATGTTTTCTCATCTTCTCAGATGAAGTCTTTTCATTATTCCACATATTATTCGGACTACTGTCTTCATCTTTCTTGTTATTAACACAACGTTTCTCTAAATGTTTTCTCATCTTCTAAGATGAAGTCTTTTCATTATTCTACATATTATTCGGACTATTGTCTTCATCTTTGTTGTTATTAACACAACGTTTCTCTAAATGTTTTCTCATCTTCTCAGATGAAGTCTTTTCATTATTCCACATATTATTCGGACTATTGTCTTCATCTTTGTTGTTATTAACACAACGTTTCTCTAAATATTTTCTCATCTTCTCAGATGAAGTCTTTTCATTATTCCACATATTATTCGGACTATTGTCTTCATCTTTGTTGTTATTAACACAAGGTTTCTCCAAATGTTTTCTCATCTCCTCAGATGAAGTCTTTTCATTATTCCACATATTATTCGGATTATCGTCTTCATCTTTGTTGTTATTAACACAACGTTTCTCTAAATGTTTTCTCATCTTCTCAGATGAAGTCTTTTCATTATTCCACATATTATTCGGACTATTGTCTTCATCTTTGTTGTTATTAACACAACGTTTCTCTAAATATTTTCTCATCTTCTCAGATGAAGTCTTTTCATTATTCCACATATTATTCGGCCTATTGTCTTCATCTTTGTTGTTATTAACACAACGTTTCTGTAAATGTTTTCTCATCTTCTCAGATGAAGTCTTTTCATTATTCCACATATTATTCGGCCTATTGTCTTCATCTTTGTTGTTATTAACACAACGTTTCTCTAAATGTTTTCTCATCTTCTCAGATGAAGTCTTTTCATTATTCCACATATTATTCGGCCTATTGTCTTCATCTTTGTTGTTATTAACACAACCTTTCTCTAAATGTTTTCTCATCTTCTCAGATGAAGTCTTTTCATTATTCCACATATTATTCGGACTATTGTCTTCCTCTTTGATGTTATTAATACAACGTTTCTCTAAATGTTTTCTCATCTTCTCAGATGAAGTCTTTTCATTATTCCGCATATTATTCGGCCTATTGTCTTCATCTTTGTTGTTATTAACACAACCTTTCTCTAAATGTTTTCTCATCTTCTCAGATGAAGTCTTTTCATTATTCCACATATTATTCGGACTATTGTCTTCATCTTTGTTGTTATTAACACAACGTTTCTCTAAATGTTTTCTCATCTTCTCAGATGAAGTCTTTTCATTATTCCACATATTATTCGGACTATTGTCTTCATCTTTGTTGTTATTAACACAACGTTTCTCTAAATGTTTTCTCATCTTCTCAGATGAAGTCTTTTCATTATTCCACATATTATTCGGACTATTGTCTTCATCTTTGTTGTTATTAACACAACGTTTCTCTAAATGTTTTCTCATCTTCTCAGATGAAGTCTTTTCATTATTCCACATATTATTCGGACTATTGTGTTCATCTTTGTTGTTATTAACACAACGTTTCTCTAAATGTTTTCTCATCTTCTCGGATGAAGTCTTTTCATTATTCCACATATTATTCGGACTATTGTGTTCATCTTTGTTGTTATTAACACAACGTTTCTCTAAATGTTTCCTCATCTTCTCAGATGAAGTCTTTTCATTATTCCACATATTATTCGGACTATTGTCTTCATCTTTGTTGTTATTAACACAACGTTTCTCTAAATGTTTTCTCATCTTCTCAGATGAAGTCTTTTCATTATTCCACATATTATTCGGACTATTGTCTTCATCTTTGTTGTTATTAACACAACGTTTCTCTAAATGTTTTCTCATCTTCTCAGGTGAAGTCTTTTCATTATTCCACATATTATTCGGACTATTGTGTTCATCTTTGTTGTTATTAACACAACGTTTCTCTAAATGTTTTCTCATCTTCTCAGATGAAGTCTTTTCATTATTCCACATATTATTCGGACTATTGTGTTCATCTTTGTTGTTATTAACACAACGTTTCTCTAAATGTTTTCTCATCTTCTCGGATGAAGTCTTTTCATTATTCCACATATTATTCGGACTATTGTCTTCATCTTTGTTGTTATTAACACAACGTTTCTCTAAATGTTTTCTCATCTTCTCAGATGAAGTCTTTTCATTATTCCACATATTATTCGGCCTATTGTCTTCATCTTTGTTGTTATTAACACAACGTTTCTCTAAATGTTTTCTCATCTTCTCAGATGAAGTCTTTTCATTATTCCACATATTATTCGGATTATTGTCTTCATCTTTGTTGTTATTAACACAACGCTTCTCTAAATGTTTTCTCATCTTCTAAGATGAAGTCTTTTCATTATTCCACATATTATTCGGACTATTGTCTTCATCTTTGTTGTTATTAACACAACGTTTCTCTAAATGTTTTCTCATCTTCTCAGATGAAGTCTTTTCATTATTCCACATATTATTCGAACTATTGTCTTCATCTTTGTTGTTATTAACACAACGTTTCTCTAAATGTTTTCTCATCTTCTCAGATGAAGTCTTTTCATTATTCCACATATTATTCGGATTATTGTCTTCATCTTTGTTGTTATTAACACAACGCTTCTCTAAATGTTTTCTCATCTTCTAAGATTAAGTCTTTTCATTATTCCACATTTTATTCGGACTATTGTCTTCATCTTTGTTGTTATTAACACAACGTTTCTCTAAATGTTTTCTCATCTTCTCAGATGAAGTCTTTTCATTATTCCACATATTATTCGGACTATTGTCTTCATCTTTGTTGTTATTAACACAACGTTTCTCTAAATGTTTCCTCATCTTCTCCGATGAAGTCTTTTCATTATTCCACATATTATTCGGACTATTGTCTTCATCTTTGTTGTTATTAACACAACGTTTCTCTAAATGTTTTCTCATCTTCTCAGATGAAGTCTCTTCATTATTCCACATATTATTCGGACTATTGTCTTCATCTTTGTTGTTATTAACACAAGGTTTCTGTAAATGTTTTCTCATCTTCTCAGATGAAGTCTTTTCATTATTCCACATATTATTCGGACTATTGTCTTCATCTTTGTTGTTATTAACACAACGTTTCTCTAAATATTTTCTCATCTTCTCAGATGAAGTCTTTTCATTATTCCACATATTATTCGGACTATTGTCTTCATCTTTGTTGTTATTAACACAACGTTTCTCTAAATGTTTTCTCATCTTCTCAGATGAAGTCTTTTCATTATTCCACATATTATTCGGATTATTGTCTTCATCTTTGTTGTTATTAACACAACGCTTCTCTAAATGTTTTCTCATCTTCTAAGATTAAGTCTTTTCATTATTCCACATTTTATTCGGACTATTGTCTTCATCTTTGTTGTTATTAACACAACGTTTCTCTAAATGTTTTCTCATCTTCTCAGATGAAGTCTTTTCATTATTCCACATATTATTCGGACTATTGTCTTCATCTTTGTTGTTATTAACACAACGTTTCTCTAAATGTTTCCTCATCTTCTCCGATGAAGTCTTTTCATTATTCCACATATTATTCGGACTATTGTCTTCATCTTTGTTGTTATTAACACAACGTTTCTCTAAATGTTTTCTCATCTTCTCAGATGAAGTCTCTTCATTATTCCACATATTATTCGGACTATTGTCTTCATCTTTGTTGTTATTAACACAAGGTTTCTGTAAATGTTTTCTCATCTTCTCAGATGAAGTCTTTTCATTATTCCACATATTATTCGGACTATTGTCTTCATCTTTGTTGTTATTAACACAACGTTTCTCTAAATATTTTCTCATCTTCTCAGATGAAGTCTTTTCATTATTCCACATATTATTCGGACTATTGTCTTCATCTTTGTTGTTATTAACACAACGTTTCTGTAAATGTTTTCTCATCTTCTCAGATGAAGTCTTTTCATTATTCCACATATTATTCGGACTATTGTCTTCATCTTTGTTGTTATTAACACAACGTTTCTGTAAATGTTTTCTCATCTTCTCAGATGAAGTCTTTTCATTATTCCACATATTCGGCCTATTGTCTTCATCTTTGTTGTTATTAACACAACGTTTCTCTAAATGTTTTCTCATCTTCTCAGATGAAGTCTTTTCATTATTCCACATATTATTCGGACTATTGTCTTCCTCTTTGATGTTATTAATACAACGTTTCTCTAAATGTTTTCTCATCTTCTCAGATGAAGTCTTTTCATTATTCCACATATTATTCGGACTATTGTCTTCATCTTTGTTGTTATTAACACAAGGTTTCTCTAAATGTTTCCTCATCTTCTCAGATGAAGTCTTTTCATTATTCCACATGTTATTCGGACTATTGTCTTCATCTTTGTTGTTATTAACACAACGTTTCTCTAAATGTTTTCTCATCTTCTCAGATGAAGTCTTTTCATTATTCCACATATTATTCGGACTATTGTCTTCCTCTTTGATGTTATTAATACAACGTTTCTCTAAATGTTTTCTCATCTTCTCAGATGAAGTCTTTTCATTATTCCACATATTATTCGGACTATTGTCTTCATCTTTGTTGTTATTAACACAACCTTTCTCTAAATGTTTTCTCATCTTCTCTGATGAAGTCTTTTTATTATTCCGCATATTATTCGGCCTATTGTCTTCATCTTTGTTGTTATTAACACAACCTTTCTCTAAATGTTTTCTCATCTTCTCAGATGAAGTCTTTTCATTATCCCACATATTATTCGGACTATTGTCTTCATCTTTGTTGTTATTAACACAACGTTTCTCTAAATGTTTTCTCATCTTCTCAGATGAAGTCTTTTCATTATTCCACATATTATTCGGACTATTGTCTTCCTCTTTGATGTTATTAATACAACGTTTCTCTAAATGTTTTCTCATCTTCTCAGATGAAGTCTTTTCATTATTCCGCATATTATTCGGCCTATTGTCTTCATCTTTGTTGTTATTAACACAACCTTTCTCTAAATGTTTTCTCATCTTCTCAGATGAAGTCTTTTCATTATCCCACATATTATTCGGACTATTGTCTTCATCTTTGTTGTTATTAACACAACGTTTCTCTAAATGTTTTCTCATCTTCTCAGATGAAGTCTTTTCATTATTCCACATATTATTCGGACTATTGTCTTCATCTTTGTTGTTATTAACACAACGTTTCTCTAAATGTTTTCTCATCTTCTCAGATGAAGTCTTTTCATTATTCCACATATTATTCGGATTATTGTGTTCATCTTTGTTGTTATTAACACAACGTTTCTCTAAATGTTTTCTCATCTTCTCTGATGAAGTCTTTTCATTATTCCACATATTATTCGGACTATTGTCTTCATCTTTGTTGTTATTAACACAACGTTTCTCTAAATGTTTTCTCATCTTCTCAGATGAAGTCTTTTCATTATTCCACATATTATTCGGACTATTGTCTTCATCTTTGTTGTTATTAACACAACGTTTCTCTAAATGTTTTCTCATCTTCTCAGATGAAGTCTTTTCATTATTCCACATATTATTCGGACTATCGTCTTCATCTTTGTTGTTATTAACACAACGTTTCTCTAAATGTTTTCTCATCTTCTCAGATGAAGTCTTTTCATTATTCCACATATTATTCGGACTATTGTCTTCATCTTTGTTGTTATTAACACAACGTTTCTCTAAATGTTTTCTCATCTTCTCAGATGAAGTCTTTTCATTATTCCACATATTATTCGGATTATTGTCTTCATCTTTGTTGTTATTAACACAACGCTTCTCTAAATGTTTTCTCATCTTCTAAGATGAAGTCTTTTCATTATTCCACATATTATTCGGACTATTGTCTTCATCTTTGTTGTTATTAACACAACGTTTCTCTAAATGTTTTCTCATCTTCTCAGATGAAGTCTTTTCATTATTCCACATATTATTCGGACTATTGTCTTCATCTTTGTTGTTATTAACACAACGTTTCTCTAAATGTTTTCTCATCTTCTCAGATGAAGTCTTTTCATTATTCCACATATTATTCGGATTATTGTGTTCATCTTTGTTGTTATTAACACAACGTTTCTCTAAATGTTTTCTCATCTTCTCTGATGAAGTCTTTTCATTATTCCACATATTATTCGGACTATTGTTTTCATCTTTGTTGTTATTAACACAACGTTTCTCTAAATGTTTTCTCATCTTCTCAGATGAAGTCTTTTCATTATTCCACATATTATTCGGACTATTGTCTTCATCTTTGTTGTTATTAACACAACGTTTCTCTAAATGTTTTCTCATCTTCTCAGATGAAGTCTTTTCATTATTCCACATATTATTCGGACTATTGTCTTCATCCTTGTTGTTATTAACACAAGGTTTCTCTAAATGTTTTCTCATCTTTTCTGATGAAGTCTTTTCCTTATTCCACATATTATTCGGACTATTGTCTTCATCTTTGTTGTTATTAACACAACGTTTCTCTAAATGTTTTCTCATCTTCTCAGATGAAGTCTTTACATTATTCCACATATTATTCGGACTATTGTCTTCATCTTTGTTGTTATTAACACAACGTTTCTCTAAATGTTTTCTCATCTTCTCAGAGGAAGTCATTTCATTATTCCACATATTATTCGGACTATTGTCTTCATCTTTGTTGTTATTAACACAACGTTTCTCTAAATGTTTTCTCATCTTCTCAGATGAAGTCTTCTCATTATTCCACATATTATTCGGACTATTGTCTTCATCTTTGTTGTTATTAACACAACGTTTCTCTAAATGTTTTCTCATCTTCGCAGCTGAAGTCTTTTCATTATTCCACATATTATTCGGACTATTGTCTTCATCTTTGTTGTTATTAACACAAGGTTTCTCTAAATGTTTTCTCATCTTTTCTGATGAAGTCTTTTCCTTATTCCACATATTATTCGGACTATTGTCTTCATCTTTGTTGTTATTAACACAACGTTTCTCTAAATGTTTTCTCATCTTCTCAGATGAAGTCTTTACATTATTCCACATATTATTCGGACTATTGTCTTCATCTTTGTTGTTATTAACACAACGTTTCTCTAAATGTTTTCTCATCTTCGCAGCTGAAGTCTTTTCATTATTCCACATATTATTCGGACTATTGTCTTCATCCTTGTTGTTATTAACACAAGGTTTCTCTAAATGTTTTCTCATCTTTTCTGATGAAGTCTTTTCCTTATTCCACATATTATTCGGACTATTGTCTTCATCTTTGTTGTTATTAACACAACGTTTCTCTAAATGTTTTCTCATCTTCTCAGATGAAGTCTTTACATTATTCCACATATTATTCGGACTATTGTCTTCATCTTTGTTGTTATTAACACAACGTTTCTCTAAATGTTTTCTCATCTTCTCAGAGGAAGTCATTTCATTATTCCACATATTATTCGGACTATTGTCTTCATCTTTGTTGTTATTAACACAACGTTTCTCTAAATGTTTTCTCATCTTCTCAGATGAAGTCTTCTCATTATTCCACATATTATTCGGACTATTGTCTTCATCTTTGTTGTTATTAACACAACGTTTCTCTAAATGTTTTCTCATCTTCTCAGATGAAGTCTTTTCATTATTCCACATATTATTCGGACTATCGTCTTCATCTTTGTTGTTATTAACACAACGTTTCTCTAAATGTTTTCTCATCTTCTCAGATGAAGTCTTTTCATTATTCCACATATTATTCGGACTATTGTCTTCATCTTTGTTGTTATTAACACAACGTTTCTCTAAATGTTTTCTCATCTTCTCAGATGAAGTCTTTTCATTATTCCACATATTATTCGGATTATTGTCTTCATCTTTGTTGTTATTAACACAACGCTTCTCTAAATGTTTTCTCATCTTCTAAGATGAAGTCTTTTCATTATTCCACATATTATTCGGACTATTGTCTTCATCTTTGTTGTTATTAACACAACGTTTCTCTAAATGTTTTCTCATCTTCGCAGCTGAAGTCTTTTCATTATTCCACATATTATTCGGACTATTGTCTTCATCTTTGTTGTTATTAACACAACGTTTCTCTAAATGTTTTCTCATCTTCTCAGAGGAAGTCATTTCATTATTCCACATATTATTCGGACTATTGTCTTCATCTTTGTTGTTATTAACACAACGTTTCTCTAAATGTTTTCTCATCTTCTCAGAGGAAGTCATTTCATTATTCCACATATTATTCGGACTATCGTCTTCATCTTTGTTGTTATTAACACAACGTTTCTCTAAATGTTTTCTCATCTTCTCAGATGAAGTCTTTTCATTATTCCACATATTATTCGGACTATTGTCTTCATCTTTGTTGTTATTAACACAACGTTTCTCTAAATGTTTTCTCATCTTCTCAGATGAAGTCTTTTCATTATTCCACATATTATTCGGATTATTGTCTTCATCTTTGTTGTTATTAACACAACGCTTCTCTAAATGTTTTCTCATCTTCTAAGATGAAGTCTTTTCATTATTCCACATATTATTCGGACTATTGTCTTCATCTTTGTTGTTATTAACACAACGTTTCTGTAAATATTTTCTCATCTTCTCAGATGAAGTCTTTTCATTATTCCACATATTATTCGGACTATTGTCTTCATCTTTGTTGTTATTGACACAACGTTTCTCTAAAGGTTTTCTCATCTTCTCAGATGAAGTCTTTTCATTATCCCACATATTATTCGGACTATTGTCTTCATCTTTGTTGTTATTAACACAACGTTTCTCTAAATGTTTTCTCATCTTCTCAGATGAAGTCTTTTCATTATTCCACATATTATTCGGCCTATTGTCTTCATCTTTGTTGTTATTAACACAACGTTTCTCTAAATGTTTTCTCACCTTCTCAGATGAAGTCTTTTCATTATTCCACATATTATTCGGACTATTGTCTTCATCTTTGTTGTTATTAACATAACGTTTCTCTAAATGTTTTTCTCATCTTCTCAGATGAAGTCTTTTCATTATTCCACATATTATTCGGACTATTGTCTTCATCTTTGTTGTTATTAACACAACGTTTCTCTAAATGTTTTCTCATCTTCTCAGATGAAGTCTTTTCATTATTCCACATATTATTCGGACTATTGTCTTCATCTTTGTTGTTATTAACACAACGTTTCTCTAAATGTTTTCTCATCTTCTCAGATGAAGTCTTTTCATTATTCCACATATTATTCGGCCTTTTGTCTTCATCTTTGTTGTTATTAACACAACGTTTCTCTAAATGTTTTCTCATCTTCTCAGATGAAGTCTTTTCATTATTCCACATATTATTCGGACTATTGTCTTCATCTTTGTTGTTATTAACACAACGTTTCTCTAAATGTTTTCTCATCTTCTCAGATGAAGTCTTTTCATTATTCCACATATTATTCGTCTTATTGTCTTCATCTTTGTTGTTATTAACACAACGTTTCTCTAAATGTTTTCTCATCTCCTCAGATGAAGTCTTTTCATTATTCCACATATTATTCGGACTATTGTCTTCATCTTTGTTGTTATTAACACAACGTTTCTCTAAATGTTTTCTCATCTTCTCAGATGAAGTCTTTTCATTATTCCACATATTATTCGGACTATTGTCTTCATCTTTGTTGTTATTAACACAACGTTTCTCTAAATGTTTTCTCATCTTCTCAGGTGAAGTCTTTTCATTATTCCACATATTATTCGGACTATTGTCTTCATCTTTGTTGTTATTAACACAACGTTTCTCTAAATGTTTTCTCATCTTCTCAGGTGAAGTCTTTTCATTATTCCACATATTATTCGGACTATTGTCTTCATCTTTGTTGTTATTAACACAACGTTTCTCTAAATGTTTTCTCATCTTCTCAGATGAAGTCTTTTCATTATTCCACATATTATTCGGACTATTGTCTTCATCTTTGTTGTTATTAACACAACGTTTCTCTAAATGTTTTCTCACCTTCTCAGATGAAGTCTTTTCATTATTCCACATATTATTCGGACTATTGTCTTCATCTTTGTTGTTATTAACACAACGTTTCTCTAAATGTTTTCTCATCTTCTCAGATGAAGTCTTTTCATTATTCCACATATTATTCGGACTATTGTCTTCATCTTTGTTGTTATTAACACAACGTTTCTCTAAATGTTTTCTCATCTTCTCAGATGAAGTCTTTTCATTATTCCACATATTATTCGGACTATTGTCTTCATCTTTGTTGTTATTAACACAACGTTTCTCTAAATGTTTTCTCATCTTCTCAGATGAAGTCTTTTCATTATTCCACATATTATTCGGCCTTTTGTCTTCATCTTTGTTGTTATTAACACAACGTTTCTCTAAATGTTTTCTCATCTTCTCAGATGAAGTCTTTTCATTATTCCACATATTATTCGGACTATTGTCTTCATCTTTGTTGTTATTAACACAACGTTTCTCTAAATGTTTTCTCATCTTCTCAGATGAAGTCTTTTCATTATTCCACATATTATTCGGACTATTGTCTTCATCTTTGTTGTTATTAACACAACATTTCTCTAAATGTTTTCTCATCTTCTCAGGTGAAGTCTTTTCATTATTCCACATATTATTCGGACTATTGTCTTCATCTTTGTTGTTATTAACACAACGTTTCTCTAAATGTTTTCTCATCTTCTCAGGTGAAGTCTTTTCATTATTCCACATATTATTCGGACTATTGTCTTCATCTTTGTTGTTATTAACACAACATTTCTCTAAATGTTTTCTCATCTTCTCAGATGAAGTCTTTTCATTTTTCCATATATTATTCGGACTATTGTCTTCATCTTTGTTGTTAGTAATTCAACGTTTCTCTAAATGTTTTCTCATCTTCTCAGATGAAGTCTTTTCATTATTCCACATATTATTCGGACTATTGTCTTCCTCTTTGATGTTATTAATACAACGTTTCTCTAAATGTTTTCTCATCTTCTCAGATGAAGTCTTTTCATTATTCCGCATATTATTCGGCCTATTGTCTTCATCTTTGTTGTTATTAACACAACCTTTCTCTAAATGTTTTCTCATCTTCTCAGATGCAGTCTTTTCATTATCCCACATATTATTCGGACTATTGTCTTCATCTTTGTTGTTATTAACACAACGTTTCTCTAAATGTTTTCTCATCTTCTCAGATGAAGTCTTTTCATTATTCCACATATTATTCGGACTATTGTCTTCATCTTTGTTGTTATTAACACAACGTTTCTCTAAATGTTTTCTCACCTTCTCAGATGAAGTCTTTTCATTATTCCACATATTATTCGGACTATTGTCTTCATCTTTGTTGTTATTAACACAACGTTTCTCTAAATGTTTTCTCATCTTCTCAGATGAAGTCTTTTCATTATTCCACATATTATTCGGACTATTGTCTTCATCTTTGTTGTTATTAACACAACGTTTCTCTAAATGTTTTCTCATCTTCTCAGATGAAGTCTTTTCATTATTCCACATATTATTCGGACTATTGTCTTCATCTTTGTTGTTATTAACACAACGTTTCTCTAAATGTTTTCTCATCTTCTCAGATGAAGTCTTTTCATTATTCCACATATTATTCGGCCTTTTGTCTTCATCTTTGTTGTTATTAACACAACGTTTCTCTAAATGTTTTCTCATCTTCTCAGATGAAGTCTTTTCATTATTCCACATATTATTCGGACTATTGTCTTCATCTTTGTTGTTATTAACACAACGTTTCTCTAAATGTTTTCTCACCTTCTCAGATGAAGTCTTTTCATTATTCCACATATTATTCGGACTATTGTCTTCATCTTTGTTGTTATTAACACAACGTTTCTCTAAATGTTTTCTCATCTTCTCAGATGAAGTCTTTTCATTATTCCACATATTATTCGGACTATTGTCTTCATCTTTGTTGTTATTAACACAACGTTTCTCTAAATGTTTTCTCACCTTCTCAGATGAAGTCTTTTCATTATTCCACATATTATTCGGACTATTGTCTTCATCTTTGTTGTTATTAACACAACGTTTCTCTAAATGTTTTCTCATCTTCTCAGATGAAGTCTTTTCATTATTCCACATATTATTCGGACTATTGTCTTCATCTTTGTTGTTATTAACACAACGTTTCTCTAAATGTTTTCTCATCTTCTCAGATGAAGTCTTTTCATTATTCCACATATTATTCGGACTATTGTCTTCATCTTTGTTGTTATTAACACAACGTTTCTCTAAATGTTTTCTCATCTTCTCAGATGAAGTCTTTTCATTATTCCACATATTATTCGGCCTTTTGTCTTCATCTTTGTTGTTATTAACACAACGTTTCTCTAAATGTTTTCTCATCTTCTCAGATGAAGTCTTTTCATTATTCCACATATTATTCGGACTATTGTCTTCATCTTTGTTGTTATTAACACAACGTTTCTCTAAATATTTTCTCATCTTCTCAGATGAAGTCTTTTCATTATTCCACATATTATTCGGCTTATTGTCTTCATCTTTGTTGTTATTAACACAACGTTTCTCTAAATGTTTTCTCATCTCCTCAGATGAAGTCTTTTCATTATTCCACATATTATTCGGACTATTGTCTTCATCTTTGTTGTTATTAACACAACGTTTCTCTAAATGTTTTCTCATCTTCTCAGATGAAGTCTTTTCATTATTCCACATATTATTCGGACTATTGTCTTCATCTTTGTTGTTATTAACACAACATTTCTCTAAATGTTTTCTCATCTTCTCAGGTGAAGTCTTTTCATTATTCCACATATTATTCGGACTATTGTCTTCATCTTTGTTGTTATTAACACAACATTTCTCTAAATGTTTTCTCATCTTCTCAGGTGAAGTCTTTTCATTATTCCACATATTATTCGGACTATTGTCTTCATCTTTGTTGTTATTAACACAACGTTTCTCTAAATGTTTTCTCATCTTCTCAGGTGAAGTCTATTCATTATTCCACATATTATTCGGACTATTGTCTTCATCTTTGTTGTTATTAACACAACATTTCTCTAAATGTTTTCTCATCTTCTCAGATGAAGTCTTTTCATTTTTCCATATATTATTCGGACTATTGTCTTCATCTTTGTTGTTATTAATTCAACGTTTCTCTAAATGTTTTCTCATCTTCTCAGATGAAGTCTTTTCATTATTCCACATATTATTCGGACTATTGTCTTCATCTTTGTTGTTATTAACACAACGTTTCTCTAAATGTTTTCTCATCTTCTAAGATGAAGTCTTTTCATTATTCTACATATTATTCGGATTATTGTCTTCATCTTTGTTGTTATTAACACAACGTTTCTCTAAATGTTTTCTCATCTTCTCAGATGAAGTCTTTTCATTATTCCACATATTATTCGGACTATTGTCTTCATCTTTGTTGTTATTAACACAACGTTTCTCTAAATGTTTTCTCATCTTCTCAGATGAAGTCTTTTCATTATTCCACATATTATTCGGACTATTGTCTTCATCTTTGTTGTTATTAACACAACGTTTCTCTAAATGTTTTCTCATCTTCTCAGATGAAGTCTTTTCATTATTCCACATATTATTCGGACTATTGTCTTCATCTTTGTTGTTATTAACACAACGTTTCTCTAAATGTTTTCTCATCTTCTCAGATGAAGTCTTTTCATTATTCCACATATTATTCGGACTATTGTCTTCATCTTTGTTGTTATTAACACGACGTTTCTCTAAATGTTTTCTCATCTTCTCAGATGAAGTCTTTTCATTATTCCACATATTATTCGGACTATTGTCTTCATCTTTGTTGTTATTAACACAACGTTTCTCTAAATGTTTTCTCCTCTTCTCAGATGAAGTCTTTTCATTTTTCCATATATTATTCGGACTATTGTCTTCATCTTTGTTGTTATTAATTCAACGTTTCTCTAAATGTTTTCTCATCTTCTCAGATGAAGTCTTTTCATTATTCCACATATTATTCGGACTATTGTCTTCATCTTTGTTGTTATTAACACAACGTTTCTCTAAATGTTTTCTCATCTTCTAAGATGAAGTCTATTCATTATTCTACATATTATTCGGATTATTGTCTTCATCTTTGTTGTTGTTAACACAACGTTTCTCTAAATGTTTTCTCATCTTCTCAGATGAAGTCTTTTCATTATTCCACATATTATTCGGACTATTGTCTTCATCTTTGTTGTTATTAACATAACGTTTCTCTAAATGTTTTCTCATCTTCTCAGATGAAGTCTTTTCATTATTCCACATATTATTCGGACTATTGTCTTCATCTTTGTTGTTATTAACACAACGTTTCTCTAAATGTTTTCTCATCTTCTCAGATGAAGTCTTTTCATTATTCCACATATTATTCGGACTATTGTCTTCATCTTTGTTGTTATTAACACAACGTTTCTCTAAATGTTTTCTCATCTTCTCAGATGAAGTCTTTTCATTATTCCACATATTATTCGGACTATTGTCTTCATCTTTGTTGTTATTAACACAACGTTTTTCTAAATGTTTTCTCATCTTCTCAGATGAAGTCTTTTCATTATTCCACATATTATTCGGACTATTGTCTTCATCTTTGTTGTTATTAACACAACGTTTCTCTAAATGTTTTCTCATCTTCTCAGATGAAGTCTTTTCATTATTCCACATATTATTCGGACTATTGTCTTCATCTTTGTTGTTATTAACACAACGTTTCTCTAAATGTTTTCTCCTCTTCTCAGATGAAGTCTTTTCATTATTCCACATATTATTCGGACTATTGTCTTCATCTTTATTGTTATTAACACAACGTTTCTCTAAATGTTTTCTCATCTTCTCTGATGAAGTCTTTTCATTATTCCACATATTATTCGGACTATTGTCTTCATCTTTATTGTTATTAACACAACGTTTCTCTAAATGTTTTCTCATCTTCTCTGATGAAGTCTTTTCATTATTCCACATATTATTCGGACTATTGTCTTCATCTTTGTTGTTATTAACACAATGTTACTCTAAATGTTTTCTCATCTTCTCAGATGAAGTCTTTTCATTATTCCACATATTATTCGGACTATTGTCTTCATCTTTCTTGTTATTAACACAACGTTTCTCTAAATGTTTTCTCATCTTCTCAGATGATGTCTTTTCATTATTCCACATATTATTCGGACTATTGTCTTCATCTTTATTGTTATTAACACAATGTTTCTCTAAATGTTTTCTCATCTTCTCAGATGAAGTCTTTTCATCATTCCACATATTATTCGGACTATTGTCTTCATCTTTGTTGTTATTAACATAACGTTTCTCTAAATGTTTTCTCATCTTCTCAGATGAAGTCTTTTCATTATTCCACATATTATTCGGACTATTGTCTTCATCTTTGTTGTTATTAACACAACGTTTCTCTAAATGTTTTCTCATCTTCTCAGATGAAGTCTTTTCATTATTCCACATATTATTCGGACTATTGTCTTCATCTTTGTTGTTATTAACACAACGTTTCTCTAAATGTTTTCTCATCTTCTCAGGTGAAGTCTTTTCATTATTCCACATATTATTCGGACTATTGTGTTCATCTTTGTTGTTATTAACACAACGTTTCTCTAAATGTTTTCTCATCTTCTCAGATGAAGTCTTTTCATTATTCCACATATTATTCGGACTATTGTGTTCATCTTTGTTGTTATTAACACAACGTTTCTCTAAATGTTTTCTCATCTCCTCGGATGAAGTCTTTTCATTATTCCACATATTATTCGGACTATTGTCTTCATCTTTGTTGTTATTAACACAACGTTTCTCTAAATGTTTTCTCATCTTCTCAGATGAAGTCTTTTCATTATTCCACATATTATTCGGCCTATTGTCTTCATCTTTGTTGTTATTAACACAACGTTTCTCTAAATGTTTTCTCATCTTCTCAGATGAAGTCTTTTCATTATTCCACATATTATTCGGCCTTTTGTCTTCATCTTTGTTGTTATTAACACAACGTTTCTCTAAATGTTTTCTCATCTTCTCAGATGAAGTCTTTTCATTATTCCACATATTATTCGGACTATTGTCTTCATCTTTGTTGTTATTAACACAACGTTTCTCTAAATATTTTCTCATCTTCTCAGATGAAGTCTTTTCATTATTCCACATATTATTCGGCTTATTGTCTTCATCTTTGTTGTTATTAACACAACGTTTCTCTAAATGTTTTCTCATCTCCTCAGATGAAGTCTTTTCATTATTCCACATATTATTCGGACTATTGTCTTCATCTTTGTTGTTATTAACACAACGTTTCTCTAAATGTTTTCTCATCTTCTCAGATGAAGTCTTTTCATTATTCCACATATTATTCGGACTATTGTCTTCATCTTTGTTGTTATTAACACAACATTTCTCTAAATGTTTTCTCATCTTCTCAGGTGAAGTCTTTTCATTATTCCACATATTATTCGGACTATTGTCTTCATCTTTGTTGTTATTAACACAACATTTCTCTAAATGTTTTCTCATCTTCTCAGGTGAAGTCTTTTCATTATTCCACATATTATTCGGACTATTGTCTTCATCTTTGTTGTTATTAACACAACGTTTCTCTAAATGTTTTCTCATCTTCTCAGGTGAAGTCTATTCATTATTCCACATATTATTCGGACTATTGTCTTCATCTTTGTTGTTATTAACACAACATTTCTCTAAATGTTTTCTCATCTTCTCAGATGAAGTCTTTTCATTTTTCCATATATTATTCGGACTATTGTCTTCATCTTTGTTGTTATTAATTCAACGTTTCTCTAAATGTTTTCTCATCTTCTCAGATGAAGTCTTTTCATTATTCCACATATTATTCGGACTATTGTCTTCATCTTTGTTGTTATTAACACAACGTTTCTCTAAATGTTTTCTCATCTTCTAAGATGAAGTCTTTTCATTATTCTACATATTATTCGGATTATTGTCTTCATCTTTGTTGTTATTAACACAACGTTTCTCTAAATGTTTTCTCATCTTCTCAGATGAAGTCTTTTCATTATTCCACATATTATTCGGACTATTGTCTTCATCTTTGTTGTTATTAACACAACGTTTCTCTAAATGTTTTCTCATCTTCTCAGATGAAGTCTTTTCATTATTCCACATATTATTCGGACTATTGTCTTCATCTTTGTTGTTATTAACACAACGTTTCTCTAAATGTTTTCTCATCTTCTCAGATGAAGTCTTTTCATTATTCCACATATTATTCGGACTATTGTCTTCATCTTTGTTGTTATTAACACAACGTTTCTCTAAATGTTTTCTCATCTTCTCAGATGAAGTCTTTTCATTATTCCACATATTATTCGGACTATTGTCTTCATCTTTGTTGTTATTAACACGACGTTTCTCTAAATGTTTTCTCATCTTCTCAGATGAAGTCTTTTCATTATTCCACATATTATTCGGACTATTGTCTTCATCTTTGTTGTTATTAACACAACGTTTCTCTAAATGTTTTCTCCTCTTCTCAGATGAAGTCTTTTCATTTTTCCATATATTATTCGGACTATTGTCTTCATCTTTGTTGTTATTAATTCAACGTTTCTCTAAATGTTTTCTCATCTTCTCAGATGAAGTCTTTTCATTATTCCACATATTATTCGGACTATTGTCTTCATCTTTGTTGTTATTAACACAACGTTTCTCTAAATGTTTTCTCATCTTCTAAGATGAAGTCTATTCATTATTCTACATATTATTCGGATTATTGTCTTCATCTTTGTTGTTGTTAACACAACGTTTCTCTAAATGTTTTCTCATCTTCTCAGATGAAGTCTTTTCATTATTCCACATATTATTCGGACTATTGTCTTCATCTTTGTTGTTATTAACATAACGTTTCTCTAAATGTTTTCTCATCTTCTCAGATGAAGTCTTTTCATTATTCCACATATTATTCGGACTATTGTCTTCATCTTTGTTGTTATTAACACAACGTTTCTCTAAATGTTTTCTCATCTTCTCAGATGAAGTCTTTTCATTATTCCACATATTATTCGGACTATTGTCTTCATCTTTGTTGTTATTAACACAACGTTTCTCTAAATGTTTTCTCATCTTCTCAGATGAAGTCTTTTCATTATTCCACATATTATTCGGACTATTGTCTTCATCTTTGTTGTTATTAACACAACGTTTTTCTAAATGTTTTCTCATCTTCTCAGATGAAGTCTTTTCATTATTCCACATATTATTCGGACTATTGTCTTCATCTTTGTTGTTATTAACACAACGTTTCTCTAAATGTTTTCTCATCTTCTCAGATGAAGTCTTTTCATTATTCCACATATTATTCGGACTATTGTCTTCATCTTTGTTGTTATTAACACAACGTTTCTCTAAATGTTTTCTCCTCTTCTCAGATGAAGTCTTTTCATTATTCCACATATTATTCGGACTATTGTCTTCATCTTTATTGTTATTAACACAACGTTTCTCTAAATGTTTTCTCATCTTCTCTGATGAAGTCTTTTCATTATTCCACATATTATTCGGACTATTGTCTTCATCTTTATTGTTATTAACACAACGTTTCTCTAAATGTTTTCTCATCTTCTCTGATGAAGTCTTTTCATTATTCCACATATTATTCGGACTATTGTCTTCATCTTTGTTGTTATTAACACAATGTTACTCTAAATGTTTTCTCATCTTCTCAGATGAAGTCTTTTCATTATTCCACATATTATTCGGACTATTGTCTTCATCTTTCTTGTTATTAACACAACGTTTCTCTAAATGTTTTCTCATCTTCTCAGATGATGTCTTTTCATTATTCCACATATTATTCGGACTATTGTCTTCATCTTTATTGTTATTAACACAATGTTTCTCTAAATGTTTTCTCATCTTCTCAGATGAAGTCTTTTCATCATTCCACATATTATTCGGACTATTGTCTTCATCTTTGTTGTTATTAACATAACGTTTCTCTAAATGTTTTCTCATCTTCTCAGATGAAGTCTTTTCATTATTCCACATATTATTCGGACTATTGTCTTCATCTTTGTTGTTATTAACACAACGTTTCTCTAAATGTTTTCTCATCTTCTCAGATGAAGTCTTTTCATTATTCCACATATTATTCGGACTATTGTCTTCATCTTTGTTGTTATTAACACAACGTTTCTCTAAATGTTTTCTCATCTTCTCAGGTGAAGTCTTTTCATTATTCCACATATTATTCGGACTATTGTGTTCATCTTTGTTGTTATTAACACAACGTTTCTCTAAATGTTTTCTCATCTTCTCAGATGAAGTCTTTTCATTATTCCACATATTATTCGGACTATTGTGTTCATCTTTGTTGTTATTAACACAACGTTTCTCTAAATGTTTTCTCATCTCCTCGGATGAAGTCTTTTCATTATTCCACATATTATTCGGACTATTGTCTTCATCTTTGTTGTTATTAACACAACGTTTCTCTAAATGTTTTCTCATCTTCTCAGATGAAGTCTTTTCATTATTCCACATATTATTCGGCCTATTGTCTTCATCTTTGTTGTTATTAACACAACGTTTCTCTAAATGTTTTCTCATCTTCTCAGATGAAGTCTTTTCATTATTCCACATATTATTCGGATTATTGTCTTCATCTTTGTTGTAATTAACACAACGCTTCTCTAAATGTTTTCTCATCTTCTAAGATGAAGTCTTTTCATTATTCCACATATTATTCGGACTATTGTCTTCATCTTTGTTGTTATTAACACAACGTTTCTCTAAATGTTTTCTCATCTTCTCAGATGAAGTCTTTTCATTATTCCACATATTATTCGGACTATTGTCTTCATCTTTGTTGTTATTAACACAACGTTTCTCTAAATGTTTTCTCATCTTCTCAGATGAAGTCTTTTCATTATTCCACATATTATTCGGATTATTGTCTTCATCTTTGTTGTTATTAACACAACGCTTCTCTAAATGTTTTCTCATCTTCTAAGATTAAGTCTTTTCATTATTCCACATTTTATTCGGACTATTGTCTTCATCTTTGTTGTTATTAACACAACGTTTCTCTAAATGTTTTCTCATCTTCTCAGATGAAGTCTTTTCATTATTCCACATATTATTCGGACTATTGTCTTCATCTTTGTTGTTATTAACACAACGTTTCTCTAAATGTTTTCTCATCTTCTCAGATGAAGTCTTTTCATTATTCCACATATTATTCGGCCTATTGTCTTCATCTTTGTTGTTATTAACACAACGTTTCTCTAAATGTTTTCTCATCTTCTCAGATGAAGTCTCTTCATTATTCCACATATTATTCGGACTATTGTCTTCATCTTTGTTGTTATTAACACAAGGTTTCTGTAAATGTTTTCTCATCTTCTCAGATGAAGTCTTTTCATTATTCCACATATTATTCGGACTATTGTCTTCATCTTTGTTGTTATTAACACAACGTTTCTCTAAATATTTTCTCATCTTCTCAGATGAAGTCTTTTCATTATTCCACATATTATTCGGACTATTGTCTTCATCTTTGTTGTTATTAACACAACGTTTCTGTAAATGTTTTCTCATCTTCTCAGATGAAGTCTTTTCATTATTCCACATATTATTCGGACTATTGTCTTCATCTTTGTTGTTATTAACACAACGTTTCTGTAAATGTTTTCTCATCTTCTCAGATGAAGTCTTTTCATTATTCCACATATTCGGCCTATTGTCTTCATCTTTGTTGTTATTAACACAACGTTTCTCTAAATGTTTTCTCATCTTCTCAGATGAAGTCTTTTCATTATTCCACATATTTGGCCTATTGTCTTCATCTTTGTTGTTATTAACACAACGTTTCTCTAAATGTTTTCTCATCTTCTCAGATGAAGTCTTTTCATTATTCCACATATTATTCGGACTATTGTCTTCCTCTTTGATGTTATTAATACAACGTTTCTCTAAATGTTTTCTCATCTTCTCAGATGAAGTCTTTTCATTATTCCGCATATTATTCGGCCTATTGTCTTCATCTTTGTTGTTATTAACACAACCTTTCTCTAAATGTTTTCTCATCTTCTCAGATGAAGTCTTTTCATTATCCCACATATTATTCGGACTATTGTCTTCATCTTTGTTGTTATTAACACAACGTTTCTCTAAATGTTTTCTCATCTTCTCAGATGAAGTCTTTTCATTATTCCACATATTATTCGGACTATTGTCTTCATCTTTGTTGTTATTAACACAACGTTTCTCTAAATGTTTTCTCATCTTCTCAGATGAAGTCTTTTCATTATTCCACATATTATTCGGATTATTGTGTTCATCTTTGTTGTTATTAACACAACGTTTCTCTAAATGTTTTCTCATCTTCTCTGATGAAGTCTTTTCATTATTCCACATATTATTCGGACTATTGTCTTCATCTTTGTTGTTATTAACACAACGTTTCTCTAAATGTTTTCTCATCTTCTCAGATGAAGTCTTTTCATTATTCCACATATTATTCGGACTATTGTCTTCATCTTTGTTGTTATTAACACAACGTTTCTCTAAATGTTTTCTCATCTTCTCAGATGAAGTCTTCTCATTATTCCACATATTATTCGGACTATTGTGTTCATCTTTGTTGTTATTAACACAACGTTTCTCTAATGTTTTCTCATCTTCTCGGATGAAGTCTTTTCATTATTCCACATATTATTCGGACTATTGTCTTCATCTTTGTTGTTATTAACACAACGTTTCTCTAAATGTTTTCTCATGTTCTCAGATGAAGTCTTTTCATTATTCCACATATTATTCGGCCTATTGTCTTCATCTTTGTTGTTATTAACACAACGTTTCTCTAAATGTTTTCTCATCTTCTCCGATGAAGTCTTTTCATCATTCCACATATTATTCGGATTATTGTCTTCATCTTTGTTGTTATTAACACAACGCTTCTCTAAATGTTTTCTCATCTTCTAAGATGAAGTCTTTTCATTATTCCACATATTATTCGGACTATCGTCTTCATCTTTGTTGTTATTAACACAACGTTTCTCTAAATGTTTTCTCATCTTCTCAGATGAAGTCTTTTCATTATTCCACATATTATTCGGACTATTGTCTTCATCTTTGTTGTTATTAACACAACGTTTCTCTAAATGTTTTCTCATCTTCTCAGATGAAGTCTTTTCATTATTCCACATATTATTCGGATTATTGTCTTCATCTTTGTTGTTATTAACACAACGCTTCTCTAAATGTTTTCTCATCTTCTAAGATGAAGTCTTTTCATTATTCCACATATTATTCGGACTATTGTCTTCATCTTTGTTGTTATTAACACAACGTTTCTCTAAATGTTTTCTCATCTTCTCAGATGAAGTCTTTTCATTATTCCACATATTATTCGGACTATTGTCTTCATCTTTGTTGTTATTAACACAACGTTTCTCTAAATGTTTTCTCATCTTCTCAGATGAAGTCTTTTCATTATTCCACATATTATTCGGCCTATTGTCTTCATCTTTGTTGTTATTAACACAACGTTTCTCTAAATGTTTTCTCATCTTCTCAGATGAAGTCTCTTCATTATTCCACATATTATTCGGACTATTGTCTTCATCTTTGTTGTTATTAACACAACGTTTCTCTAAATATTTTCTCATCTTCTCAGATGAAGTCTTTTCATTATTCCACATATTATTCGGACTATTGTCTTCATCTTTGTTGTTATTAACACAACGTTTCTGTAAATGTTTTCTCATCTTCTCAGATGATGTCTTTTCATTATTCCACATATTATTCGGACTATTGTCTTCATCTTTATTGTTATTAACACAATGTTTCTCTAAATGTTTTCTCATCTTCTCAGATGAAGTCTTTTCATCATTCCACATATTATTCGGACTATTGTCTTCATCTTTGTTGTTATTAACATAACGTTTCTCTAAATGTTTTCTCATCTTCTCAGATGAAGTCTTTTCATTATTCCACATATTATTCGGACTATTGTCTTCATCTTTGTTGTTATTAACACAACGTTTCTCTAAATGTTTTCTCATCTTCTCAGATGAAGTCTTTTCATTATTCCACATATTATTCGGACTATTGTCTTCATCTTTGTTGTTATTAACACAACGTTTCTCTAAATGTTTTCTCATCTTCTCAGGTGAAGTCTTTTCATTATTCCACATATTATTCGGACTATTGTGTTCATCTTTGTTGTTATTAACACAACGTTTCTCTAAATGTTTTCTCATCTTCTCAGATGAAGTCTTTTCATTATTCCACATATTATTCGGACTATTGTGTTCATCTTTGTTGTTATTAACACAACGTTTCTCTAAATGTTTTCTCATCTTCTCGGATGAAGTCTTTTCATTATTCCACATATTATTCGGACTATTGTCTTCATCTTTGTTGTTATTAACACAACGTTTCTCTAAATGTTTTCTCATCTTCTCAGATGAAGTCTTTTCATTATTTCACATATTATTCGGCCTATTGTCTTCATCTTTGTTGTTATTAACACAACGTTTCTCTAAATGTTTTCTCATCTTCTCAGATGAAGTCTTTTCATTATTCCACATATTATTCGGATTATTGTCTTCATCTTTGTTGTTATTAACACAACGCTTCTCTAAATGTTTTCTCATCTTCTAAGATGAAGTCTTTTCATTATTCCACATATTATTCGGACTATTGTCTTCATCTTTGTTGTTATTAACACAACGTTTCTCTAAATGTTTTCTCATCTTCTCAGATGAAGTCTTTTCATTATTCCACATATTATTCGGACTATTGTCTTCATCTTTGTTGTTATTAACACAACGTTTCTCTAAATGTTTTCTCATCTTCTCAGATGAAGTCTTTTCATTATTCCACATATTATTCGGATTATTGTCTTCATCTTTGTTGTTATTAACACAACGCTTCTCTAAATGTTTTCTCATCTTCTAAGATTAAGTCTTTTCATTATTCCACATTTTATTCGGACTATTGTCTTCATCTTTGTTGTTATTAACACAACGTTTCTCTAAATGTTTTCTCATCTTCTCAGATGAAATCTTTTCATTATTCCACATATTATTCGGACTATTGTCTTCATCTTTGTTGTTATTAACACAACGTTTCTCTAAATGTTTTCTCATCTTCTCAGATGAAGTCTTTTCATTATTCCACATATTATTCGGCCTATTGTCTTCATCTTTGTTGTTATTAACACAACGTTTCTCTAAATGTTTTCTCATCTTCTCAGATGAAGTCTCTTCATTATTCCACATATTATTCGGACTATTGTCTTCATCTTTGTTGTTATTAACACAAGGTTTCTGTAAATGTTTTCTCATCTTCTCAGATGAAGTCTTTTCATTATTCCACATATTATTCGGACTATTGTCTTCATCTTTGTTGTTATTAACACAACGTTTCTCTAAATATTTTCTCATCTTCTCAGATGAAGTCTTTTCATTATTCCACATATTATTCGGACTATTGTCTTCATCTTTGTTGTTATTAACACAACGTTTCTGTAAATGTTTTCTCATCTTCTCAGATGAAGTCTTTTCATTATTCCACATATTATTCGGACTATTGTCTTCATCTTTGTTGTTATTAACACAACGTTTCTGTAAATGTTTTCTCATCTTCTCAGATGAAGTCTTTTCATTATTCCACATATTCGGCCTATTGTCTTCATCTTTGTTGTTATTAACACAACGTTTCTCTAAATGTTTTCTCATCTTCTCAGATGAAGTCTTTTCATTATTCCACATATTATTTGGCCTATTGTCTTCATCTTTGTTGTTATTAACACAACGTTTCTCTAAATGTTTTCTCATCTTCTCAGATGAAGTCTTTTCATTATTCCACATATTATTCGGACTATTGTCTTCCTCTTTGATGTTATTAATACAACGTTTCTCTAAATGTTTTCTCATCTTCTCAGATGAAGTCTTTTCATTATTCCGCATATTATTCGGCCTATTGTCTTCATCTTTGTTGTTATTAACACAACCTTTCTCTAAATGTTTTCTCATCTTCTCAGATGAAGTCTTTTCATTATCCCACATATTATTCGGACTATTGTCTTCATCTTTGTTGTTATTAACACAACGTTTCTCTAAATGTTTTCTCATCTTCTCAGATGAAGTCTTTTCATTATTCCACATATTATTCGGACTATTGTCTTCATCTTTGTTGTTATTAACACAACGTTTCTCTAAATGTTTTCTCATCTTCTCAGATGAAGTCTTTTCATTATTCCACATATTATTCGGATTATTGTGTTCATCTTTGTTGTTATTAACACAACGTTTCTCTAAATGTTTTCTCATCTTCTCTGATGAAGTCTTTTCATTATTCCACATATTATTCGGACTATTGTCTTCATCTTTGTTGTTATTAACACAACGTTTCTCTAAATGTTTTCTCATCTTCTCAGATGAAGTCTTTTCATTATTCCACATATTATTCGGACTATTGTCTTCATCTTTGTTGTTATTAACACAACGTTTCTCTAACTGTTTTCTCATCTTCTCAGATGAAGTCTTCTCATTATTCCACATATTATTCGGACTATTGTGTTCATCTTTGTTGTTATTAACACAACGTTTCTCTAATGTTTTCTCATCTTCTCGGATGAAGTCTTTTCATTATTCCACATATTATTCGGACTATTGTCTTCATCTTTGTTGTTATTAACACAACGTTTCTCTAAATGTTTTCTCATGTTCTCAGATGAAGTCTTTTCATTATTCCACATATTATTCGGCCTATTGTCTTCATCTTTGTTGTTATTAACACAACGTTTCTCTAAATGTTTTCTCATCTTCTCAGATGAAGTCTTTTCATCATTCCACATATTATTCGGATGATTGTCTTCATCTTTGTTGTTATTAACACAACGTTTCTCTAAATGTTTTCTCATCTTCGCAGCTGAAGTCTTTTCATTATTCCACATATTATTCGGACTATTGTCTTCATCTTTGTTGTTATTAACACAACGTTTCTCTAAATGTTTTCTCATCTTCTAAGATGAAGTCTTTTCATTATTCCACATATTATTCGGACTATCGTCTTCATCTTTGTTGTTATTAACACAACGTTTCTCTAAATGTTTTCTCATCTTCTCAGATGAAGTCTTTTCATTATTCCACATATTATTCGGACTATTGTCTTCATCTTTGTTGTTATTAACACAACGTTTCTCTAAATGTTTCCTCATCTTCTCAGATGAAGTCTTTTCATTATTCCACATATTATTCGGATTATTGTCTTCATCTTTGTTGTTATTAACACAACGCTTCTCTAAATGTTTTCTCATCTTCTAAGATGAAGTCTTTTCATTATTCCACATATTATTCGGACTATTGTCTTCATCTTTGTTGTTATTAACACAACGTTTCTCTAAATGTTTTCTCATCTTCTCAGATGAAGTCTTTTCATTATTCCACATATTATTCGGACTATTGTCTTCATCTTTGTTGTTATTAACACAACGTTTCTCTAAATGTTTTCTCATCTTCTCAGATGAAGTCTTTTCATTATTCCACATATTATTCGGCCTATTGTCTTCATCTTTGTTGTTATTAACACAACGTTTCTCTAAATGTTTTCTCATCTTCTCAGATGAAGTCTCTTCATTATTCCACATATTATTCGGACTATTGTCTTCATCTTTGTTGTTATTAACACAACGTTTCTGTAAATGTTTTCTCATCTTCTCAGATGAAGTCTTTTCATTATTCCACATATTATTCGGACTATTGTCTTCATCTTTGTTGTTATTAACACAACGTTTCTGTAAATGTTTTCTCATCTTCTCAGATGAAGTCTTTTCATTATTCCACATATTCGGCCTATTGTCTTCATCTTTGTTGTTATTAACACAACGTTTCTCTAAATGTTTTCTCATCTTCTCAGATGAAGTCTTTTCATTATTCCACATATTATTCGGACTATTGTCTTCATCTTTGTTGTTATTAACACAACGTTTCTGTAAATGTTTTCTCATCTTCTCAGATGAAGTCTTTTCATTATTCCACATATTCGGCCTATTGTCTTCATCTTTGTTGTTATTAACACAACGTTTCTCTAAATGTTTTCTCATCTTCTCAGATGAAGTCTTTTCATTATTCCACATATTATTCGGACTATTGTCTTCATCTTTGTTGTTATTAACACAACGTTTCTGTAAATGTTTTCTCATCTTCTCAGATGAAGTCTTTTCATTATTCCACATATTCGGCCTATTGTCTTCATCTTTGTTGTTATTAACACAACGTTTCTCTAAATGTTTTCTCATCTTCTCAGATGAAGTCTTTTCATTATTCCACATATTATTCGGACTATTGTCTTCATCTTTGTTGTTATTAACACAACGTTTCTCTAAATGTTTTCTCATCTTCTCAGATGAAGTCTTTTCATTATTCCACATATTATTCGGCCTATTGTCTTCATCTTTGTTGTTATTAACACAACGTTTCTCTAAATGTTTTCTCATCTTCTCAGATGAAGTCTTTTCATTATTCCACATATTATTCGGACTATTGTCTTCCTCTTTGATGTTATTAATACAACGTTTCTCTAAATGTTTTCTCATCTTCTCAGATGAAGTCTTTTCATTATTCCGCATATTATTCGGCCTATTGTCTTCATCTTTGTTGTTATTAACACAACCTTTCTCTAAATGTTTTCTCATCTTCTCAGATGAAGTCTTTTCATTATCCCACATATTATTCGGACTATTGTCTTCATCTTTGTTGTTATTAACACAACGTTTCTCTAAATGTTTTCTCACCTTCTCAGATGAAGTCTTTTCATTATTCCACATATTATTCGGACTATTGTCTTCATCTTTGTTGTTATTAACATAACGTTTCTCTAAATGTTTTTCTCATCTTCTCAGATGAAGTCTTTTCATTATTCCACATATTATTCGGACTATTGTCTTCATCTTTGTTGTTATTAACACAACGTTTCTCTAAATGTTTTCTCATCTTCTCAGATGAAGTCTTTTCATTATTCCACATATTATTCGGACTATTGTCTTCATCTTTGTTGTTATTAACACAACGTTTCTCTAAATGTTTTCTCATCTTCTCAGATGAAGTCTTTTCATTATTCCACATATTATTCGGCCTTTTGTCTTCATCTTTGTTGTTATTAACACAACGTTTCTCTAAATGTTTTCTCATCTTCTCAGATGAAGTCTTTTCATTATTCCACATATTATTCGGACTATTGTCTTCATCTTTGTTGTTATTAACACAACGTTTCTCTAAATGTTTTCTCATCTTCTCAGATGAAGTCTTTTCATTATTCCACATATTATTCGGCTTATTGTCTTCATCTTTGTTGTTATTAACACAACGTTTCTCTAAATGTTTTCTCATCTCCTCAGATGAAGTCTTTTCATTATTCCACATATTATTCGGACTATTGTCTTCATCTTTGTTGTTATTAACACAACGTTTCTCTAAATGTTTTCTCATCTTCTCAGATGAAGTCTTTTCATTATTCCACATATTATTCGGACTATTGTCTTCATCTTTGTTGTTATTAACACAACATTTCTCTAAATGTTTTCTCATCTTCTCAGGTGAAGTCTTTTCATTATTCCACATATTATTCGGACTATTGTCTTCATCTTTGTTGTTATTAACACAACGTTTCTCTAAATGTTTTCTCATCTTCTCAGGTGAAGTCTTTTCATTATTCCACATATTATTCGGACTATTGTCTTCATCTTTGTTGTTATTAACACAACATTTCTCTAAATGTTTTCTCATCTTCTCAGATGAAGTCTTTTCATTTTTCCATATATTATTCGGACTATTGTCTTCATCTTTGTTGTTATTAATTCAACGTTTCTCTAAATGTTTTCTCATCTTCTCAGATGAAGTCTTTTCATTATTCCACATATTATTCGGACTATTGTCTTCATCTTTGTTGTTATTAACACAACGTTTCTCTAAATGTTTTCTCATCTTCTAAGATGAAGTCTTTTCATTATTCTACATATTATTCGGATTATTGTCTTCATCTTTGTTGTTATTAACACAACGTTTCTCTAAATGTTTTCTCATCTTCTCAGATGAAGTCTTTTCATTATTCCACATATTATTCGGACTATTGTCTTCATCTTTGTTGTTATTAACACAACGTTTCTCTAAATGTTTTCTCATCTTCTCAGATGAAGTCTTTTCATTATTCCACATATTATTCGGACTATTGTCTTCATCTTTGTTGTTATTAACACAACATTTCTCTAAATGTTTTCTCATCTTCTCAGGTGAAGTCTTTTCATTATTCCACATATTATTCGGACTATTGTCTTCATCTTTGTTGTTATTAACACAACGTTTCTCTAAATGTTTTCTCATCTTCTCAGGTGAAGTCTTTTCATTATTCCACATATTATTCGGACTATTGTCTTCATCTTTGTTGTTATTAACACAACATTTCTCTAAATGTTTTCTCATCTTCTCAGATGAAGTCTTTTCATTTTTCCATATATTATTCGGACTATTGTCTTCATCTTTGTTGTTATTAATTCAACGTTTCTCTAAATGTTTTCTCATCTTCTCAGATGAAGTCTTTTCATTATT
Organism: Acanthosepion esculentum; assembly: GCA_964036315.1. Classification (NCBI taxonomy): domain Eukaryota; kingdom Metazoa; phylum Mollusca; class Cephalopoda; order Sepiida; family Sepiidae; genus Acanthosepion; species Acanthosepion esculentum. The sequence continues at coordinate 147,024,679 of OZ038477.1, read as the reverse complement.
CCACATATTATTCGGACTATTGTCTTCATCTTTGTTGTTATTAACACAACGTTTCTCTAAATGTTTTCTCATCTTCTAAGATGAAGTCTTTTCATTATTCTACATATTATTCGGATTATTGTCTTCATCTTTGTTGTTATTAACACAACGTTTCTCTAAATGTTTTCTCATCTTCTCAGATGAAGTCTTTTCATTATTCCACATATTATTCGGACTATTGTCTTCATCTTTGTTGTTATTAACACAACGTTTCTCTAAATGTTTTCTCATCTTCTCAGATGAAGTCTTTTCATTATTCCACATATTATTCGGACTATTGTCTTCATCTTTGTTGTTATTAACACAACGTTTCTCTAAATGTTTTCTCATCTTCTCAGATGAAGTCTTTTCATTATTCCACATATTATTCGGACTATTGTCTTCATCTTTGTTGTTATTAACACAACGTTTCTCTAAATGTTTTCTCATCTTCTCAGATGAAGTCTTTTCATTATTCCACATATTATTCGGACTATTGTCTTCATCTTTGTTGTTATTAACACGACGTTTCTCTAAATGTTTTCTCATCTTCTCAGATGAAGTCTTTTCATTATTCCACATATTATTCGGACTATTGTCTTCATCTTTGTTGTTATTAACACAACGTTTCTCTAAATGTTTTCTCCTCTTCTCAGATGAAGTCTTTTCATTTTTCCATATATTATTCGGACTATTGTCTTCATCTTTGTTGTTATTAATTCAACGTTTCTCTAAATGTTTTCTCATCTTCTCAGATGAAGTCTTTTCATTATTCCACATATTATTCGGACTATTGTCTTCATCTTTGTTGTTATTAACACAACGTTTCTCTAAATGTTTTCTCATCTTCTAAGATGAAGTCTTTTCATTATTCTACATATTATTCGGATTATTGTCTTCATCTTTGTTGTTATTAACACAACGTTTCTCTAAATGTTTTCTCATCTTCTCAGATGAAGTCTTTTCATTATTCCACATATTATTCGGACTATTGTCTTCATCTTTGTTGTTATTAACATAACGTTTCTCTAAATGTTTTCTCATCTTCTCAGATGAAGTCTTTTCATTATTCCACATATTATTCGGACTATTGTCTTCATCTTTGTTGTTATTAACACAACGTTTCTCTAAATGTTTTCTCATCTTCTCAGATGAAGTCTTTTCATTATTCCACATATTATTCGGACTATTGTCTTCATCTTTGTTGTTATTAACACAACGTTTCTCTAAATGTTTTCTCATCTTCTCAGATGAAGTCTTTTCATTATTCCACATATTATTCGGACTATTGTCTTCATCTTTGTTGTTATTAACACAACGTTTTTCTAAATGTTTTCTCATCTTCTCAGATGAAGTCTTTTCATTATTCCACATATTATTCGGACTATTGTCTTCATCTTTGTTGTTATTAACACAACGTTTCTCTAAATGTTTTCTCATCTTCTCAGATGAAGTCTTTTCATTATTCCACATATTATTCGGACTATTGTCTTCATCTTTGTTGTTATTAACACGACGTTTCTCTAAATGTTTTCTCATCTTCTCAGATGAAGTCTTTTCATTATTCCACATATTATTCGGACTATTGTCTTCATCTTTGTTGTTATTAACACAACGTTTCTCTAAATGTTTTCTCCTCTTCTCAGATGAAGTCTTTTCATTATTCCACATATTATTCGGACTATTGTCTTCATCTTTATTGTTATTAACACAACGTTTCTCTAAATGTTTTCTCATCTTCTCTGATGAAGTCTTTTCATTATTCCACATATTATTCGGACTATTGTCTTCATCTTTATTGTTATTAACACAACGTTTCTCTAAATGTTTTCTCATCTTCTCTGATGAAGTCTTTTCATTATTCCACATATTATTCGGACTATTGTCTTCATCTTTGTTGTTATTAACACAATGTTACTCTAAATGTTTTCTCATCTTCTCAGATGAAGTCTTTTCATTATTCCACATATTATTCGGACTATTGTCTTCATCTTTCTTGTTATTAACACAACGTTTCTCTAAATGTTTTCTCATCTTCTCAGATGATGTCTTTTCATTATTCCACATATTATTCGGACTATTGTCTTCATCTTTATTGTTATTAACACAATGTTTCTCTAAATGTTTTCTCATCTTCTCAGATGAAGTCTTTTCATCATTCCACATATTATTCGGACTATTGTCTTCATCTTTGTTGTTATTAACATAACGTTTCTCTAAATGTTTTCTCATCTTCTCAGATGAAGTCTTTTCATTATTCCACATATTATTCGGACTATTGTCTTCATCTTTGTTGTTATTAACACAACGTTTCTCTAAATGTTTTCTCATCTTCTCAGATGAAGTCTTTTCATTATTCCACATATTATTCGGACTATTGTCTTCATCTTTGTTGTTATTAACACAACGTTTCTCTAATTGTTTTCTCATCTTCTCAGATGAAGTCTTTTCATTATTCCACATATTATTCGGACTATTGTCTTCATCTTTGTTGTTATTAACACAACGTTTCTCTAAATGTTTTCTCCTCTTCTCAGATGAAGTCTTTTCATTTTTCCATATATTATTCGGACTATTGTCTTCATCTTTGTTGTTATTAATTCAACGTTTCTCTAAATGTTTTCTCATCTTCTCAGATGAAGTCTTTTCATTATTCCACATATTATTCGGACTATTGTCTTCATCTTTGTTGTTATTAACACAACGTTTCTCTAAATGTTTTCTCATCTTCTAAGATGAAGTCTTTTCATTATTCTACATATTATTCGGATTATTGTCTTCATCTTTGTTGTTATTAACACAACGTTTCTCTAAATGTTTTCTCATCTTCTCAGATGAAGTCTTTTCATTATTCCACATATTATTCGGACTATTGTCTTCATCTTTGTTGTTATTAACATAACGTTTCTCTAAATGTTTTCTCATCTTCTCAGATGAAGTCTTTTCATTATTCCACATATTATTCGGACTATTGTCTTCATCTTTGTTGTTATTAACACAACGTTTCTCTAAATGTTTTCTCATCTTCTCAGATGAAGTCTTTTCATTATTCCACATATTATTCGGACTATTGTCTTCATCTTTGTTGTTATTAACACAACGTTTCTCTAAATGTTTTCTCATCTTCTCAGATGAAGTCTTTTCATTATTCCACATATTATTCGGACTATTGTCTTCATCTTTGTTGTTATTAACACGACGTTTCTCTAAATGTTTTCTCATCTTCTCAGATGAAGTCTTTTCATTATTCCACATATTATTCGGACTATTGTCTTCATCTTTGTTGTTATTAACACAACGTTTCTCTAAATGTTTTCTCCTCTTCTCAGATGAAGTCTTTTCATTATTCCACATATTATTCGGACTATTGTCTTCATCTTTATTGTTATTAACACAACGTTTCTCTAAATGTTTTCTCATCTTCTCTGATGAAGTCTTTTCATTATTCCACATATTATTCGGACTATTGTCTTCATCTTTATTGTTATTAACACAACGTTTCTCTAAATGTTTTCTCATCTTCTCTGATGAAGTCTTTTCATTATTCCACATATTATTCGGACTATTGTCTTCATCTTTGTTGTTATTAACACAATGTTTCTCTAAATGTTTTCTCATCTTCTCAGATGAAGTCTTTTCATTATTCCACATATTATTCGGACTATTGTCTTCATCTTTCTTGTTATTAACACAACGTTTCTCTAAATGTTTTCTCATCTTCTCAGATGATGTCTTTTCATTATTCCACATATTATTCGGACTATTGTCTTCATCTTTATTGTTATTAACACAATGTTTCTCTAAATGTTTTCTCATCTTCTCAGATGAAGTCTTTTCATCATTCCACATATTATTCGGACTATTGTCTTCATCTTTGTTGTTATTAACATAACGTTTCTCTAAATGTTTTCTCATCTTCTCAGATGAAGTCTTTTCATTATTCCACATATTATTCGGACTATTGTCTTCATCTTTGTTGTTATTAACACAACGTTTCTCTAAATGTTTTCTCATCTTCTCCGATGAAGTCTTTTCATTATTCCACATATTATTCGGACTATTGTTTTCATCTTTGTTGTTATTAACACAACGTTTCTCTAAATGTTTTCTCATCTTCTCAGATGAAGTCTTTTCATTATTCCACATATTATTCGGACTATTGTCTTCATCTTTGTTGTTATTAACACAACGTTTCTCTAAATGTTTTCTCATCTTCTCAGATGAAGTCTTTTCATTATTCCACATATTATTCGGACTATTGTCTTCATCTTTGTTGTTATTAACACAACGTTTCTCTAAATGTTTTCTCATCTTCTCAGATGAAGTCTTTTCATTATTCCACATATTATTCGGACTATTGTCTTCATCTTTGTTGTTATTAACACGACGTTTCTCTAAATGTTTTCTCATCTTCTCAGATGAAGTCTTTTCATTATTCCATATATTATTCGGACTATTGTCTTCATCTTTGTTGTTATTAACACAACGTTTCTCTAAATGTTTTCTCATCTTCTCAGATGAAGTCTTTTCATTATTCCACATATTATTCGGACTATTGTCTTCATCTTTGTTGTTATTAACACAACGTTTCTCTAAATGTTTTCTCATCTTCTCAGATGAAGTCTTTTCATTATTCCACATATTATTCGGACTATTGTCTTCATCTTTGTTGTTATTAACACAACGTTTCTCTAAATGTTTTCCCATCTTCTCTGATGAAGTCTTTTCATTATTCCACATATTATTCGGACTATTGTCTTCATCTTTGTTGTTATTAACACAAGGTTTCTCTAAATGTTTTCTCCTCTTCTCAGATGAAGTCTTTTCATTATTCCACATATTATTCGGACTATTGTCTTCATCTTTATTGTTATTAACACAACGTTTCTCTAAATGTTTTCTCATCTTCTCTGATGAAGTCTTTTCATTATTCCACATATTATTCGGACTATTGTCTTCATCTTTGTTGTTATTAACACAACGTTTCTCTAAATGTTTTCTCATCTTCTCAGATGAAGTCTTTTCATTATTCCACATATTATTCGGACTATTGTCTTCATCTTTGTTGTTATTAACACAACGTTTCTCTAAATGTTTTCTCATCTTCTCAGATGAAGTCTTTTCATTATTCCACATATTATTCGGACTATTGTCTTCATCTTTGTTGTTATTAACACAACGTTTCTCTAAATGTTTTCTCATCTTCTCAGATGAAGTCTTTTCATTATTCCACATATTATTCGGACTATTGTCTTCATCTTTGTTGTTATTAACACAACGTTTCTCTAAATGTTTTCTCATCTTCTCAGATGAAGTCTTTTCATTATTCCACATATTATTCGGACTATTGTCTTCATCTTTGTTGTTATTAACACGACGTTTCTCTAAATGTTTTCTCATCTTCTCAGATGAAGTCTTTTCATTATTCCACATATTATTCGGACTATTGTCTTCATCTTTGTTGTTATTAACACAACGTTTCTCTAAATGTTTTCTCCTCTTCTCAGATGAAGTCTTTTCATTATTCCACATATTATTCGGACTATTGTCTTCATCTTTATTGTTATTAACACAACGTTTCTCTAAATGTTTTCTCATCTTCTCTGATGAAGTCTTTTCATTATTCCACATATTATTCGGACTATTGTCTTCATCTTTATTGTTATTAACACAACGTTTCTCTAAATGTTTTCTCATCTTCTCTGATGAAGTCTTTTCATTATTCCACATATTATTCGGACTATTGTCTTCATCTTTGTTGTTATTAACACAATGTTTCTCTAAATGTTTTCTCATCTTCTCAGATGAAGTCTTTTCATTATTCCACATATTATTCGGACTATTGTCTTCATCTTTCTTGTTATTAACACAACGTTTCTCTAAATGTTTTCTCATCTTCTCAGATGATGTCTTTTCATTATTCCACATATTATTCGGACTATTGTCTTCATCTTTATTGTTATTAACACAATGTTTCTCTAAATGTTTTCTCATCTTCTCAGATGAAGTCTTTTCATCATTCCACATATTATTCGGACTATTGTCTTCATCTTTGTTGTTATTAACATAACGTTTCTCTAAATGTTTTCTCATCTTCTCAGATGAAGTCTTTTCATTATTCCACATATTATTCGGACTATTGTCTTCATCTTTGTTGTTATTAACACAACGTTTCTCTAAATGTTTTCTCATCTTCTCAGATGAAGTCTTTTCATTATTCCACATATTATTCGGACTATTGTTTTCATCTTTGTTGTTATTAACACAACGTTTCTCTAAATGTTTTCTCATCTTCTCAGATGAAGTCTTTTCATTATTCCACATATTATTCGGACTATTGTCTTCATCTTTGTTGTTATTAACACAACGTTTCTCTAAATGTTTTCTCATCTTCTCAGATGAAGTCTTTTCATTATTCCACATATTATTCGGACTATTGTCTTCATCTTTGTTGTTATTAACACAACGTTTCTCTAAATGTTTTCTCATCTTCTCAGATGAAGTCTTTTCATTATTCCACATATTATTCGGACTATTGTCTTCATCTTTGTTGTTATTAACACGACGTTTCTCTAAATGTTTTCTCATCTTCTCAGATGAAGTCTTTTCATTATTCCATATATTATTCGGACTATTGTCTTCATCTTTGTTGTTATTAACACAACGTTTCTCTAAATGTTTTCTCATCTTCTCAGATGAAGTCTTTTCATTATTCCACATATTATTCGGACTATTGTCTTCATCTTTGTTGTTATTAACACAACGTTTCTCTAAATGTTTTCTCATCTTCTCAGATGAAGTCTTTTCATTATTCCACATATTATTCGGACTATTGTCTTCATCTTTGTTGTTATTAACACAACGTTTCTCTAAATGTTTTCCCATCTTCTCTGATGAAGTCTTTTCATTATTCCACATATTATTCGGACTATTGTCTTCATCTTTGTTGTTATTAACACAAGGTTTCTCTAAATGTTTTCTCCTCTTCTCAGATGAAGTCTTTTCATTATTCCACATATTATTCGGACTATTGTCTTCATCTTTATTGTTATTAACACAACGTTTCTCTAAATGTTTTCTCATCTTCTCTGATGAAGTCTTTTCATTATTCCACATATTATTCGGACTATTGTCTTCATCTTTATTGTTATTAACACAACGTTTCTCTAAATGTTTTCTCATCTTCTCTGATGAAGTCTTTTCATTATTCCACATATTATTCGGACTATTGTCTTCATCTTTGTTGTTATTAACACAATGTTTCTCTAAATGTTTTCTCATCTTCTCAGATGAAGTCTTTTCATTATTCCACATATTATTCGGACTATTGTCTTCATCTTTCTTGTTATTAACACAACGTTTCTCTAAATGTTTTCTCATCTTCTCAGATGAAGTCTTTTCATTATTCCACATATTATTCGGACTATTGTCTTCATCTTTATTGTTATTAACACAATGTTTCTCTAAATGTTTTCTCATCTTCTCTGATGAAGTCTTTTCATTATTCCACATATTATTCGGACTATTGTCTTCATCTTTGTTGTTATTAACACAATGTTTCTCTAAATGTTTTCTCATCTTCTCAGATGAAGTCTTTTCATTATTCCACATATTATTCGGACTATTGTCTTCATCTTTGTTGTTATTAACACAACGTTTCTCTAAATGTTTTCTCATCTTCTCAGATGAAGTCTTTTCATTATTCCACATATTATTCGGACTATTGTCTTCATCTTTATTGTTATTAACACAATGTTTCTCTAAATGTTTTCTCGTCTTCTCTGATGAAGTCTTTTCATTATTCCACATATTATTCGGACTATTGTCTTCATCTTTGTTGTTATTAACACAACGTTTCTCTAAATGTTTTCTCATCTTCTCAGATGAAGTCTTTTCATTATTCCAGATATTATTCGGACTATTGTCTTCATCTTTGTTGTTATTAACACAACGTTTCTCTAAATGTTTTCTCATCTTCTCAGATGAAGTCTTTTCATTATTCCACATATTATTCGGACTATTGTCTTCATCTTTGTTGTTATTAACACAACGTTTCTCTAAATGTTTTCTCATCTTCTCAGATGAAGTCTTTTCATTATTCCACATATTATTCGGACTATTGTCTTAATCTTTGTTGTTATTAACACAACGTTTCTCTAAATGTTTTCTCATCTTCTCTGATGAAGTCTTTTCATTATTCCACATATTATTCGGACTATTGTCTTCATCTTTGTTGTTATTAACACAACGTTTCTTTAAATGTTTTCTCATGATCTCAGATGAAGTCTTTTCATTATTCCACATATTATTCGGACTATTGTCTTCATCTTTGTTGTTATTAACACAATGTTTCTCTAAATGTTTTCTCATCTTCTCTGATGAAGTCTTTTCATTATTCCACATATTATTCGGACTATTGTCTCCATCTTTATTGTTATTAACACAATGTTTCTCTAAATGTTTTCTCATCTTCTCTGATGAAGTCTTTTCATTATTCCACATATTATTCGGACTATTGTCTTCATCTTTGTTGTTATTAACACAACGTTTCTCTAAATGTTTTCTCATCTTCTCTGATGAAGTCTTTTCATTATTCCACATATTATTCGGACTATTGTCTTCATCTTTGTTGTTATTAACACAACGTTTCTTTAAATGTTTTCTCATGATCTCAGATGAAGTCTTTTCATTATTCCACATATTATTCGGACTATTGTCTTCATCTTTGTTGTTATTAACACAACGTTTCTCTAAATGTTTTCTCATCTTCTCAGATGAAGTCTTTTCATTATTCCACATATTATTCGGATTATTGTCTTCATCTTTGTTGTTATTAACACAACGTTTCTCTAAATGTTTTCTCATCTTCTCAGATGAAGTCTTTTCATTATTCCACATATTATTCGGACTATTGTCTTCATCTTTGTTGTTATTAACACAACGTTTCTCTAAATGTTTTCTCATCTTCTCAGATGAAGTCTTTTCATTATTCCACATATTATTCGGACTATTGTCTTCATCTTTGTTGTTATTAACACAACGTTTCTCTAAATGTTTTCTCATCTTCTCAGATGAAGTCTTTTCATTATTCCACATATTATTCGGACTATTGTCTTCATCTTTGTTGTTATTAACACAACGTTTCTCTAAATGTTTTCTCATCTTCTCAGATGAAGTCTTTTCATTATTCCACATATTATTCGGACTATTGTCTTCATCTTTGTTGTTATTAACACAACGTTTCTCTAAATGTTTCCCATCTTCTCAGATGAAGTCTTTTCATTATTCCACATATTATTCGGCCTATATAAATCTTTTCTCATCTCCTCCAAAGAACACTTTTCATTATTTTTTTATATTATTCAAACTTTTGCCTTCATATTTTTTTTTATAATAACTTTTCCTCTTTTTTACCGTCCGGTCTTTATCAGGTGATTATTGTTCAGTTAAGGAATTTTGATCTGAGCCCTTTATTTAATGTACGCTTTAGCCGTTAAATAGATTGTACGCTATATCTCATATCGAAAATATTCTTTATTTTTACGATCTAAATTAACAATTGTTGTGTCAATCAGATATGATAACGTAATATTTAAAGCCTTTATGCAAATATCTTAGTTTCGTTACGATACACATGTCCTAATTTACGCTAAAATTACCTATACATTTATAAATCTAGTTTCGTACAGAAAAATGTCGACCTGGAGAGATGTTATTGTTAGGTCGGTTAGGTCAGCTCAATATACGTTACCGCGGGCGTCTATCCCTTTTGGTTGTATTCTCTGATACCCGACCACTAGCGCCTCTGGCATTGCTTATTCCATCCCACTCAATAAACCTAACCGGCTTGTTTCCGATTCAAAAAACGAAATAAAATACCAGAGAGCTCATTAAAATTTATATTATGCCTGATTTATAAATACTCTGGAACATTTAAAGATATTTCATAATAAAAAAAGACATATGTACGCTATCATGGCTTTTCACAGATCCCTTTTTTTAATTATCTGTTAAATGCCATGACTTCTTGGAAAAGATTGTTGAATGTTCCCCCGTTGTTTTCCTCGCAGTGTTCAATACAACGTCATCCTCTCGCTCGACTCTCATAAAAACCCAGTGAATCTAGCGAGTCCAATCGTCCCTGCTTTTTAACCGATAGTGGAACAAGAGATGGGTTCATGCCTTTTCATGCGAAAGTTACAGTTACAGTGGAGTAATTGATACGCGACTCAGATTAAGGAATCCGAGAGCCGAGTTCTAATTCAAGTCGAGTTCATTACATTCATTTATGTTCTTATACTCTTTGGAATGGTATGAATCTCTCCCTCCCACCTATGGGTAAATGGCGGGACAGATTGGGCCTCTTAAGCTTGATTGGCAGCAAGTCTAGGAGAAGGAAAATTCTGAAATCAAACTAGCCTGGAACTACTGGGATCTCACTATACTAAATTGCATATACATGTGCCGGGGACCGCTTGTGAATCTAAATTCCTACTGAAGCTCCTACTCTGTATTTGCATGTTTTTTCGTGATGCGGCAGATTCGTTTCACTGAGCCGTCACACAGGATCTCGGGTGAAGTTAGTAAGTGTGCGAAAGTCAAGACAACTAAGTTTGTCTGAATCTGAACTTGTTTCGCCAATTCTATTTTCTGCGTCTATAACCGTTACGTGACTTGAACATACATTTTTTTTCATCTGTTTAAAAGTTTGCAGTGAAATCTGTTTCCAACTGTATCTTCCGTCTCCAGTTTTCGATTGGTTTTGTTTTACGGCATATCAATCTCAATGGGTTATTTAATGCCGACAAGATTTTTATTGCTAAAAATGTATTGCTGGTAATATTTTTTCCTTCAAAAATGTATTGCTGGCAATATTTTTACAAAAATGTATTGCCAGTATTAAAAACTATTTTTACACTTTCATAGTGTTTTGATCCCAGTTTGGGGGATAACCATTTGTCCATAGCTCGGACCCTAACAGGAGCTACCATTCCGAGTCAGGGTGGACCTGGGAACACCAGCAATTAATAGGTGGTTCCACGCTCCTCAAAGCCTCCTGATCAAAAGCTTGCTGCTGGGCGTATTTTATCGTCTTACCCAGGACGCGGATGTAGTTTATCGTCATACCCAGGATGGCTCATTTTTCAAAAAGGAATTTTAGATTCATTTAAAAACACCTGATATAAAAATAGATATATATATATTTACTTTATATTAGGTTATCTTTTCCCCATATGATGTAAGTTCTATTCCGTTTGACATCCTCACGTTTACTCGACTAAACGAAGGTTGGTTAATACCGAAGGATATACGATTATACGATTGCACGCTAGAATCATAGCGTTGCATTCTGTGACGTCTCTGATTCCTCACACTACTCTATAAAACAGTATGACCGAAAAAGACCATTTCTTTTTATTATTCGTTTTATTAGGAGAATGGTCGCAGCTTGGATTCTAAAAGGCAACAGAAGGAATAACGTCATAGGAACGCAATGTTGACTAAGAGTCCCTCCACGGTTAGTCTTAGCCTGTCTCTAACCCTGGATGCGGGAGGCGTATCAACGCATCAGAATTCTGGCGGTCCTCTGTCGAATTCGCGCCGTTTTGGCCGTATATTCAAAATCAGACAAAGGCAATCCATCAGAATACCCCGCCCACGATGCACTTTGGCCAGTGGCTGACCATTCTGCTCCTGGTTTCCGCATTCTATAGCAATAGACCATTACTAATGTTGTAGGTTCGATACACAGTAACTGCTGCAAACTAGTGGCCTTGTGCCAAACTAACTGAAATATATTTTTCTCCGTTGCTTATTGTTTTTTTTTATTATAAGCACGGTCGGGAACTGGGCTTTCCCATCAAAAGCGTTCGATTTCATCAATGGCTGAGATAGCTGCGTATATTCCACAGGTCAGTGATCGAGTTCAGCTTAAAGCCAAGATTTCGAATACTGATTCTCGAAGTATCCAAGGTACTCTCAACTTATAAGATTGGCGCTACGTAATCTTAATTTACTGGCCTTTTTTGCCCTGCCGAATCAATTGAAACAGAAAGAACACGTATACTTAACATCTGAAAGACATAGTTGAAATTTCTGGGGAACATAATGAGGAAAGAGGGTTTAGAAAATTTGAAACCCACAGGTCATATTGAAGTCAAGGGGGGCAGAAGAATGCAACATATAACCCCCCCTTCTAATGAGCTTTTTTAGATGGATCACTAGAGAGGGATTAGGAGCGATAGCAAAAATACAGAATTTACTAATAGATAGAAAGGACAGAAAATTGTGGAGAGCTATGATCGCTGATGTCCTGAAGAGTCACGGCTAGAAGAAGAAGAAGAAGAAGAAGAAGAAGAAGAAGAAGAAGAAGAAGAAGAATCTGTATCAATCTCCAAGCGGTTTACCGTTGAACTGTTTAAGCAAGTATTACACATTTCTCTTACGAACAGCTGATCCCCGATGTTGCTATTATAACAAGCCGTATCTGTAGATTTAAAAATGACGGCTGCTGCTGCTGCTGCTGCTGCTGCTGCTGCTGCTAGCATAACTGCTACTAAAATCATTAAGTTCATCTTACGTTCTTACACTACGCACTGAACAACGTTGAATGAAGTCGATGAGAATGTGGACTTTTAAAAGTGGGTGTGATACTAAGGGAATTGGTTCTTGGAGGGCTTTTAGAGAAAGAGGCTGAAATGGAAGAAAGAAAGAAAAATGACTGAAGAAAAAGAATAACAAATAAAAAAAGAGATGGGTACCGCCTAAAATTCGCTAAAAAAACCAGATACATGATGAAATAAATGCAGAAAATATAAAAAAACTAAAAATTATCGTCAAAATCTTTGTGTTGTTATAAAGAACAAATTTTATGTAAAAAAAAATTTTATTTTTTATCCTTTTTAGAACCTTTGGAAATATTGGTTAAAAATCTCTTTTTTCAGATGTCAACTCAGAACCATGAATTTGTACGGAGAATTTCATCGTCTTTTTTTGCAGTGAAAAATACCTTGATTTGAAAGTGTTGCAACAATCAGATAACTGACGGATTTTAATGAAACTTTCAACTTTAATTCAAATATTAATTCAATTATTTTGGAAATGTTACTTCTTTTTAGAAAATCTTTGTAAAAATATTTTTTTTACATCTGTTACCTCCGCCCCAACGCATTTAATTTTATAAAATTCTATTTTTGTAACGCTTAATGTTTAGTAAGCGGAGAAATTAAATAATGAGGTTTTTAGTTTGTTTGTTTTTTGTTTTGTTTTGTTTTTTGTTTTTTGTTTTGTTTTGTCAAACAAGACCACCGGTTAGAAAAAATCTGAATCGTAAAATAAAGATGCAATAAAACTGAGACATTATTTAATTAAAAAATACTTTTAATTGCTTTTATGAATAAAATATACTATGGACATTATATTCAAAGAATTTTCCTTCGATAAATAATGAAGTTTTACTATAAATTTTTCAATTTTTTTAAATTATAATTAGAATATTTTATAAAGTTTTAAATCTTGCATTAATTTGTATCGGTCAAGTGATGTTTGTATAAATTAAGACTGTATTTACTAATCAAAATATGGAAAAGCTCCCTACAATTCAATGACCCCCCACCAGTATTTTAAAAAGAATTTTGAATTTATTTCATGCATGTATACACGTATCGGTTTTTGTAAATACGGACGTCCATACAAGGCATTATCAGAAAAATAAGAGCGGTAACTATAGTTAATTTAGAATTTATTGATAATTTTCTAACATTTCCTCAACAAGTTTCTTCGTGAATATGGCTAGAAAACCTGAGTATCTAAAATTCAATAAAACATTTTCTGGATTTTTATGATTACTGCTTAGTTAAATAAAAAAGTTATAAAAAGGCGTTAACGTTGTATTCGACAAGTAATTTTTACAGTTATGTACCGTCTATTTAAATTTTACTAAACATCAGACAGTCGATAAATGTATAAACATCTCATAAAACATACACTCTCGTTTTATAAAATGCTTTTCAGCAATATTTTAAATTAAAAGCTAGTAAGTTTTCTTTCAATTCAGATTAGTAAAATTTAAAATCGGATACCCCTTCTGAAATAACTTTTCAGAAAAGTACATTTTATTTTTTAACTATTTTTTTAATAAAGGGAATTATGTTGTGTTGATAGATTTGTCAATATGGACGATTTCATAGATTTTACTGATAATTAGAAAAAAATGATACCAATGAATTTAAATTCAGTTTGAAATATAACAATGTTTTTGCTTATTGAAAATATTAAATTTACCCCATTAGCTTGAAATTAAAACTAAAATAAAAGCTTCAAGAAAGATTTCTCATTTTTTTAAAATGCATCTATCTTTTGATATCACTTTTATGGACGTACCTACGAAGAGACGATTAAGAAGGAAACATTCTTATTTGGTTCAATTAGGAGGAATACTGTTGAAGTGAAATGAAATATATTATTTTCATTACGAATAATTTTTACTAGCTTCTTTTTTATGTTGCTTTTTATCACCTTTTTAAAAGACATATATCCCCCCGCCATCGGGTGCTAAATTAATACGGCTCCCCCCTCAGTTTTATTGCGATTACTAACAATGGGGAGACAATGTGATAGGAAGCGGCTGTTGGAAAAATAGAGGAAAGATGAGTTTTGAGAGTGATTCACGAAGAAGAAGAATGAAGGAGTTATAAATACGTGCACCAAGAGAAGAAGAAGAAGAAGAAGAAGAAGAAGAAGAAGAAGAACAAGAAGAACAAGAAGAAGAAGAAGAACAAGAAGAACAAGAAGAACAAGAAGAACAAGAACAAGAACAAGAACAAGTACACCGAGAAAGAAGACGAATAAAAAGAATAAGAGGAGAAGAATGAAGGAGTGATAAATACGTGCAGCAAGAGAGGAGGAGGAGGAGGAGAAGAAGAAGAAAAAGAAGAAGAAGAAGAAGACCAAGAGAGAAGACGAAGAAAAAGAAGAAAAGGAGAAGAATGAAGGAGTGATAAACACGTATACCGAGAAAGAAAAAGAAGGAAAAAAATGAAAGAACGATAAATAAGTACACAAAAGATTGAATAGAAGGGTGATAAATGAATAGAAGGAAGCTGAAGAAGAAGAAAAATGAAGAAGAAGAAGAAGAAGAAGAAGAAGAAGAAGAAGAAGAAGAATGAAAGAACGATAAATACACAAAAGATTGAATAAAGGAGTGATAAATGTATAGAACGAAGAAGAAGAAGAAGAAGAAGAAGAAGAAGAAGAAGAAGAAGAAGAAGAAGAAGAAGAAGAAGAAAAAGATGAAGAAGAAGAAGAAGAAGAAGAGGAGGAGGAGGAGGAAGAATGGAGTGACATGTAATAAGACAAAAGATTGAACGAAGAAGAAAAAGAAGAAGAAATAATAAGGAAGACTAAGAAAGGATCAGTAAAGGCTTAGAAGGAAGTAAAAGGAATGTAAAATTGTATGAAGAAAGAGCAGCTGAAAGAAAGAAAAGGAAGAAAGAAGAAAAGGAAGAAAGAAGAAAAGAGAAAGCAAATGGAAAGAAAATCATTTTTATTTTTCCAGAAAAGAGAAAGCAAAAATTAAAGCTACGATAAGGGTTTTGTTTCGTAGTTCTTAGTTTAGTCTGGCACAAGGTCGTAGGTATCGATCGAGGTCGTAGATATGGAACTCATTTCAATATTACAAGACTAACATGGCGTCTTACTCTACGGTAGTGTACCTTAGTTTGGAACAATTTCCCGTGTACGAGACACACAGACACTCGAACTCACCAAACTAACAATCATCTGCTGACTACCTTACCACGTATTGCTACAAACCAGGCTTCAGTTTTTACATTGAACTCAGATATCCAAAGAAGGCCCGGAAAATTTTCTAGGTTCTCCGAAAATATATTGAAGACATGCATTCACATTGTGTGTGAGCCTTAAACATGAAATTATTGTGAATAACCGTGTGACTAATGGCGCAGGGATGAGGAAACCTGGGAGCAAGTAAAATTAAGATGAAAGAAAATACTTGTCAAAAGTTAATGTTTGACAATGCTTCGTCTTCATAAAGAAAGGTTTGGTGAAAGAGAAAGAAAAGGACAATTTGAAAGAAACGAATATTAAAAAGAGTGAAAGGAAGAAATAAAGACGCACAGAAAATCGAAAAAAAAAAAACAACTTTAATTTGATGTGAATACTTCCGTGACTATCGAAGATTTTTTATATTATAGAAGGTAAAAAAAATTAAGAAAGTTGTAAATAGCCTTTTGAATAAACTGATATCCTTTCGCCAAATTATGAACAATTTATAACCTAATAGATCCTTTCTAAAAAGAAAAAGGAAAGATTTTTATTTAACGTGCCAATCATTTGTCTACATACAAAGGAGTGTCATCTGAAACGACGCTATTTATTTCATGCGAAAGTAAAAAGAAATTTTTAATGCATTTTTTAAAATGACAATAATAAACATATGGGTTCCCACGTTTTGTATGCACTTTTTCTCCCCTACTTAACTGTAAATTTGTAAAGCTTTAAAGCGATT
>OZ038477.1:146998133-147003133 GCA_964036315.1 Acanthosepion esculentum | reverse complement strand
TGTATATGTATATATATAACTGTGTCTATCTATCTCTATCTCTCTATCTACCTATCTATAACTGTGCCTATCTATTTATGTACCTCTTTCTCTCTTTCTATATATATATATATATATATATATATATATATATATATATATATACATATATATATAACTGTGTCTATCTATCTATCTCTATCTCTCTATTTATCTATCTATAACTCTATCTCTCTATCTAGCTAGCTAGCTAGCTATGCATCTATCTCTCTTTAACTGTGCCTGTCTGTCTATCTATAACAGTGTCTGTCTATATATCTATTTATCTCAGTTATTCCTTATCTAGCTATCTCTCTCCATGTGTTCATTATCTATCATAGTATGTTTATATCTATCTCAGTTTGTTCATATCTATCTATCTATCTATCTATAACTGTCTGTCTGTCTATCTATCTATCTATCTATCACTGTGCCTGTCTGTCTATCTATCTATCTATCTATCTATCTATCTATCTCTGTGCCTGTCTTTCTATCTATCTATCTATCTATCTGTTTATTATATATATATTCAGATATATAGTATCCGAATCTCTTACCTTCCCGTCGCCACGGTTTCATATGATAGACAACGGTGGGTCCTTGTACAATAATCATTGCAAAAATATATTTACAAACTCACACGTGAAAATCTTTTCGTAGTAGCAAAAATATCAATTCTATATATGTAGTCATTTTCCCGCCTTGAGAAAAATAATATTTTATAAAATAATATCGATGTATTTCAAAAACTTGTATTTGAAAAGTTTTGGCATCTTGCGATATATAAAGCTGATCAATATGGACTAAATTTAGTTTTATCTGACTACAAGTATAGGGTATCCACTTGGAATTGAACTGAATAAAGCTTGTTACTGATGTACACCGACCCACCAGTCCCCAACTGGTATAGACCGATACTTATTAGGCTTAGTTTATTTGACGCAAACTAAACGTAAATAACGAAAGTTTATCTTTTACAGTTGTGACGTTAATCAAATTTGAGCACACTAGTATATATATATATATATATATATATATATATATATATATATATATATATATATATATATATATATATATATATATATATATAAAGGCTGAGACCGACACCTGCACACGCGTATCGCCGTAGAGTTACGCGCACTCTCAGGAAAATAATCAGAATGGTCCGTCCAGGAACGCACATGCACCTGCTAAGAAGCGTCTAGGGTGTCAGAGAATGTTTCCCGCCATTCAAATGCCGACAATGCTAAAGATAAAAAAAGAAAGAGAAGATACAATCTCTTAACTCAGAAAGAGAGAAAAAAACACAAACAAACGTGACTTTCTTTTGAATTAAAACAACTGTAAGAAGAAGAAAAAAAAAACGGGAGGAGTAAGAAAAGAAAAAAAAATGCGTAAGTGAAAAGGCGGTTATTTGTTAATACGGGCATCACTTCTCCAACGAACGACTACAACATCGAACAGTACAAACTGGCAGCATTTGTCGTGATCATTGTCATCAGCGTGTTAACGACAGCGTCACCATCTCTCCGACACTATGATACTTGTGCTAAATGCATCTTTCTCTATTCCTTATCATCGCCAACGGAGCCGAGTAAACTGAGAGGGAGATGGGACAGGTATTGAAATCAAGAAGAACAATCGTCTGCTTCTAACGGAAAGCTCGCAGTCCACATCTCCCTTTTTTCTCTAACGTTCTCTCTTTCCGTTTACAGAAACAGACCCGTACAGATCTTCACCGCAACTTAAAGCTAGATCATAGGACACTAACAATTTTCGGATTATTATTATTGTTGTCGTTATTATTATTATTATTATTATTATTATTATTATTATTATTATTATTATGTAGTTCAGTTTTATTCGTATTTAATTTTTTTATGCACATTAGTAAATTAAAATCAATATTTAAACATTTTCTTCGGTTACTTAAACCGAAACAGAATTTATTTATTTTCTTAAAAATTAACAACTACCTAGATATATTTTCCGACACACATAAACACACTCACAAACACACACACACACACGCACATGCACATACACAGGCACATGCACACACACAATCAAATGTGTGAATTCAGATAAATATATTTATGTAAATATCGTTTCTAGAGTAAAAAAAATTTGTTTTTTTCATCCATCTTAATCTTATCGATTAACTTTGGATTCCGTATTTTACAAGTTCATATTATTTTTCCAATCCAGTGTTTTTCCTTCTGACATTAATGAAACTCACCAACCCAGCAATATTATTTATGAAGAAATCTTGAAATAATTATTTGAATATTTCGCCTGTTTAAAAAAAAAAAAAAGAAAAAAGAAGAGTGATTTCTGTTCAAAAGCAACACAAAAACATATAAAACCGGAATAAGTAAAATCGTAAAAAAATAAAATTTCACCAAACTTCATTTCAATCAGAAACTGCGGAAGAAAAAAGCTACAAATTGTGGACTTTTTCCTTGGAGTATTCACATTGTTTATGTGGGGGAAAAAACCGCGAGAATAGAACCTTAAAGAAGTAAATTCTAAAAAGATCAAGTAAGTTGCCTTTCCTTTCTTATTTATTTTCTTATTTATTTGCTAAGTTATTTCAATTTATACCTTTACCGAATCTTACATATTATTATTATTACTGTGGTTGTTGTTGTTATTACTGTTGTTGTTGTTATTATTATTATTATTATTATTATTATTATTATTATTATTTCCTTGGATTTCTAATGTATACACATTCCCTTCCGGGTCCCAACCAGAGACCTAAGGTCAGAAATCGCTTCATGCATTTTCCACTCATCATTTTTGTAAAAAAAAAAAACTACGATCACACACATTATTATTATTATAATTATTATTATCATTATTATTATTATTATTTGTCCTTTCTTCATGGATAATGCATGATTTTGTTGATTCGCGTGCGAATTACGTCCACCAATTTTTAGGGAACAGGAATGAGTGGAATTCTCTTAAAAACAACGGCCAGTAAATTACTGCTTTACAAGACTTTCAAGAGTTTGGTGATCAAGAGAAATACAAAAAAATATTATTACTTATGTCAAGAATTTCATTTATTTACATTACAATGTATTTCTCACACGCATCAAATTTGTATATGTCCGCGTGTGTGTGTGCCTGTGAATGTGTATGAGAGTGTGTGTACGTACGCACGAGATGCGAGTGCGAGATGCTTTCTTGCTACAAACCACAATAATATTTACCGGCGAGTGCACATCTATCTATCTATCTATCTATCTATCTATCTATCTATCTATCTATCTATCTATCTCAATCTGTTCTTATCTATCTCAGGCTGTTTATATCTATCTCAGGCTGTTTATATTTATCTATCTATCTATCTATCTCAGTCTATTACTATCTACCTATCTTTCCATCTATCCATATATATATATATGTATATATATAATATCTGGATAAAATAAATGAAACAAAATTGGGTGTTTTTTTTATGAAAGTATTTATTTCTGTGTTTTTGTATATATTTATTTATTTAATATTTCAGACCACCTAGGTCTTTCCTCAGAAATCAAATGAGATATATATGTATATATTATATATATATATATATATATATATATATATATATATATATATATATATATATATATATATGAATATCTATCTATACATTCATGCATATCTATATTTATATATATATATGATATATATTTATATATTATCTATATATATATATAAATATGTGTCTGCAAGTGTGTATGTGTGTGTGTGTGTGTGTGTGTGTGTGTGTGTGTGTGTGTCTGAGTGTGTCCGCACGCGTGTGAGAATAAAGACAAAAAGAAAAACTTATCTTAACCACATTGTTTCGTCCTCTGATGGACTTTATCAAGGCAAATGTATGGATTTTATTTAGCGGCAAGTATTTATAATCAAAAGTAAAAATGTCGCTAGATGTCAAAAGTTTTAATTCTACGTGCACCCATAAATATTCATCGGGCTAGATGAAAAGTCTCCTGTAAATTACGGAGGAGTTTTAAGAATGATCCAAGTAAATTACTTTCTATTTTTATAAGTGTAACAATAATTAGATCAAATATTGTGGTTGAATTTATTTCTATGTATGACAAACCAATTTGATAAATTGCGTATGGAATCCTTTTTTCGTGTTCATAGATATTTTTTTTTAATTTAAAGATCTTTTACTTCTTATATAGATCTGTATATTCTTGTAATTATATATATATATATATATATATATATATATATATATATATATATATTTATATTTATATATATATATATATATATTTGTGTATTTAGGCAGCAATCCTTCTTTCATGCACATTTCATTAAAAACGACTGACAAGGTGCTTTTATTTAGTTTTTTATATAATTTCTCGTGCGATCTAATAATGTTTTTCTTTTCAGATGATAAATTATATAAAAACTGTCCGAATGTTCTTTTTATCCGAGCGCTTTCGGCTATACATTTAGCCATTTTCAAGGATTATAATTCAACTGTTAGAATTAGAAATATATATAAATATATATATATATATATATATATATATATATATATGTATATATATATATATATATATATATATATATATATATATATATATATATATATATATATTTGTATGAGTTGGGATCAAATACCGATCGAATATGGATCGGTTTCCGACCGAATGATAAGATAATGAACAAATAGGGAACGTTTATTAATCTAACATGTTTCGCTTTAATTAAAGCATCATCAGAGAATGCGATATGGAATGCACAAGTAATACATATATATACATATATATATATATATATATATATATATATATATATATATATTACTTGTGCATTCCAGTGAATAAGGATATTGAACTCTTGGGCATGATTCTAATCTTACAAGGAATATCTTGTGAATTTCTTTTAATTTTTCTTGCGACTTTACAAGTTTTCTCTTTAAAGAATGAGCGCGAGAAAATTATCCAACGCGCTGATTT
>OZ038477.1:146980633-146993133 GCA_964036315.1 Acanthosepion esculentum | reverse complement strand
ATAAAAGTCATCATGTGCAATTGCGTTAAATATCAAATAATTTAAGTGAATTTGCAATGTAAATTATTTTGGTTTGATTATTTAATATTTCAGATCACTAATTCAATACATATATATACATATATATATATACATATATATATATTGAATTAAAGGTTATATATATAT
This sequence comes from Acanthosepion esculentum, assembly GCA_964036315.1. Taxonomy (NCBI): domain Eukaryota; kingdom Metazoa; phylum Mollusca; class Cephalopoda; order Sepiida; family Sepiidae; genus Acanthosepion; species Acanthosepion esculentum. The sequence continues at coordinate 146,992,965 of OZ038477.1, read as the reverse complement.
ATATATATATATATATATATATATATATATATATATATATATATATATTGTTGCACACTGATAGCTGTGTGGCCATGTTTGCACAGTAACAGCAGCTAGAAAACTGGTGCGACCAAGCTCAGACTTCGGTCACGTGACCGCAATAGTCCCAACTATAAACACGCATGAGCAGAAGGCTGTGGGACAAACCTAAACATATGTTATGGCGAAAGTATGGATAATTATTTACCTACCCTCAGATATATATATATATATATATATATATATATATATATATATATATATATATACAGAAATATAGTCTTAAAGTGTGCTATATTTATGGGGTAAAGTGCTCAATATCAGAGATAGAGCGTGTGAATATAAAAGTGGACATGGAAGTCAGCACTTAGAGGCGACAGTCTGTTTCATGCTAGTGCAATCGTCAGGCGACTAGTCGCCTGACGATTGCACTAGCATGAAACAGACTGTCGCCACTAAGTGCTGACTTCCATGTCCACTTTTATATATATATATATATATATATATATATATATATATATATATATATATATATATATATATATTGTGTGTGTGTGTGCGTGCGTGTGTGTGTAAATATATATGTATCTATATATATTACATATAATGACTGAAGAAATGGCGGGGAACGTTTAATAATAATATCATAAAAATAATAATATTTAATAATGATAATAATAATACAAATATTTAATAATTATTTCACGTTCAAAGATATAATATATTTATATATATAATGATTGAAAATAGGATCTGAAATATTCAATAATAAAACGCAAATTCACCACACACATACACATACACACACACATATAACACACACACACACACATATATATATATATATGTGTATATATATATATATATGTATATATATATATATATATATATATCTATTTCATGCTCGAAAAGACATAAGACTTTATCGTGACCAGAAAGATCATAAGAAATTACTGAAAGCAAAGGATAACATTACTGACACAAATTAAGATTAACTAACCCACTCATGCGCATACACACACACGCACATATTAATATATATATATATATATATATATATATATATATATATAAATTCTCTCTCTCTCTCTCTATCTATATATATATATATATATATATATATATATATATATATATATATATATATATATATATATATATATATACTCACACACCTAATCCAACGGGCTTGACCAACCAGAAAGAAAACAAGAACAATCGGCATACACACTGCGAAATCAGAGTTTCCAGAATAGTTTCACGTGCAAAGCGACCATCAGATGGTAAAGAACGATCGTCTGAGAATCGATAGACGAGACGGAGGCTTGCTTCGAACTGTCTGGGGATCAATTTGTGTATGAAGCTAACATTTCACGGCCGATTTAGTCATGGAATTCGATCCCGCTCTTTCTTTGCAGTTTGTCATTTTCTTGTCTGGACCATTGAGCATTGTCTGTTGTCGCTGAGATGATGCCAGCTGTGCTTGCTTACGTTTTGCTTAATCAAACCCGGTTGATTTCATAATATATATACGTGCTACAGGTCAAAGGTTTGAGGCTACCCCTGATAATTTCTTTTTAATTGGCCCAAAAAGTAGGGGTTTTTTTTTGTACATTAAATAATCATTATACATGGTTTAAAAAAAAAAACGAGACATAATTTTTTTTTATTAGAAATGTTATTTAAAAAAAAAGCATTTTTAGGATTAAATTTTGCTCTCGTCAAAATATCCTCCTTTGGCCTTGATTACTGCAGCACATATTTTTGGCATTCATTGCATAAATTTCTCAAAGTATAAGTTTCATAATTAATCTATTCTTTTTGCAATGACTCCAAGAGCTCTTTTTCAACTTTGTTTTCGTCTAGCGGTCTGAATATTCGATTACACTTATTAATGAATAATGTCACCATTGGTAGGATTCGTCTCACTTTGCAGGAGAAACCGTCGTTAGATCCGACGTGCTTTTAACCGACTCGGCTCTGAATTCTCGAATATTCGATCTAGTAGACAAAAATAATCATACTTTAAAAAAAACGGAGTGGTGTGTGTGTGTATGTATGTATGTATGTGTGTGTGTGTTTATATTAATGTGTGTATGTGTCTTTAATGATGTCGTCTGCTTTAAATAATTTCTTGTAATTCATCTGACTTTCGAGATATTCGTAAAATGGCATCTAGCAAATACTGTCCTTTTACATTTGCTTTCCTTCCTTGTTCATTTTCAAGAAATATATTTTAAAAGCAGTCGATTAAATAAATTTTATTTGCTTTCATTCTTTTTTTCAATGCATATTTTCTTAAAGTCTGTAGATTCAAATTATTGCACAACAGTACTCGTATAAATTCTCAATAATTTTAATATTCTGCTCTCTTCGTTAGCAGCTGTGCTCCCATCTATTGATAGGTCACCAAAGACATTTTAGCAAGTGTTGCTGAATGTCAATGCGCACAATTTTCTCTGCATGGGACAATTCAATGATACACATCTTTTTAAGCACTTTTATGTCAAACGCCATTTTGTCATATTACTGCCCCCACTGCTGTCTGTAAGAAAGCAAAAGATTTATGACTAATAGTCTGGTAGCTTCAAAGTTATTTGGCATAGCACCACGACATATTAGATAGTCATTCGATTACTGGGAGTGAAAGAGAATGAGAGGTGTGCAGTAAGGAAAATAAAAGAACGGTTGTCTGGACGACAAAAGATAGTAATTGGCGTTGCATTTAAATTTTTGAAGATTTTAGGTGGCAGGGAAGCCATAAAATGTCGGAAGGGAGTTCCATAAACGAAAAGATCGAGTGAAGAAAGTATTAAAATAGAACATACGGTTGAATCTTGTTAATTCAACATTAAAACACGGAGGCTTAATGATTAATCCTCTTTAAGTGTCGTGTCCCCTTATGGTCCTCCACAACTTCCTGTCATTTGTAACTCTCAATAAACATTGTCTTTTGGCTATTTCTCCTAAACCCTGGTCAGCCATCCATTTCCACAAGCGCATCAAGTATATTTGCCTCTGCACCCTTAATCTGCCCTGTGAGTATCAGATTTTCTAATCCCTCCTTCCTCATTACGTTCCCCGGAAACTTCAACTGTATCTTCCTGATATTAAGTATGTTTCCTTTTTATTTCCTTTTTCTCTAAAACCTCGTCGTTGCACATATATTCAGTCCATGGTATCCTCAGCATCTTTCTGTAGAGCCACATCTCTCTTTCTTCAAGTCTCTTCTTCATTTCACGTAACATTTCTATACACGTTTCTTTGTTTCTAACGAAGTTTTCTTTCTTCTGTTTCTTAATACTTTGCTTAGCTTCTGGGAGTCATCTTCCGCTATCCCAATGAACCTTCAGCGTCGGATTTTCCGTCCTCTGTTAAAACATTTCCCAGATATTTCCATTGCTGTATTTGTTTGATTTTGGTATCGATGATAAATTGTAATTTGCATTTTGGACACATCCTTTTGCTAACAATCATGCAGTCTGTCTTCTTTCAATTTATGTTGAGTCCTTTCTTCAAACTTTCTTTCATTACATCCTGTAGAAGCTTTTGTAGTTTGCTTTCCGTGTTTGCTTATTGCCAGTCCAGTAACAAGCCTCAATTCATGCAATCGATGCACCACTTTTTAGGACAGTATAATAAAATAGGACCTATTACTTTCGGAGCGAACTTCGTAGGTACATAGCAAATGGTACTTTTTATTGTTTTTTTTATCAAATATAGTTTCAGAATCCTGAATTTGATTCACGACAAGGATCTTCAGGACAATGGCCAACATTTCTTGTTCGCTACCATTTCTCTTGTAGGATTATTTGAATGCTTCTATCTGGCTTATTTAGTTACCTTTATACTGAAAGAAAACCTGGACGCGCGAAATTATTTTTGAGAAGTATTTTTTCTGCGTTTGTGTTCATCCTTTGCAAAAAAGCCCTAATAAAAACATATTTTTATAAACCTTTGTAAATAGATTCATATTAGCATGCACTTGTGTTCTTGGTTTTGGTATTGAGAAGGAAGAAATTCCACTACTTAGGCAAGACTGCCGATGGCAGAAGAGGCCATGGAAAGACAGGCATTTCCTGCGACAAAGGTTCCAGGAGGACATTTGATGAATATAAAAGGATGAATGGTTATTGAAATTCGGGTTTTACGTCTCTGATTACTCCTGTTCTGATTGTACATAGATAGATAGATAGATAGATAGATAGATAGATAGATAGATAGATAGATAAGAATATAATACGATAGATAATAAACAGAAAGAGATAGATAGATAGATAGATAGATAGATAGATAGATAGATAGATAGATAGATAGATAGATAGATAATAAACAGAAAGATATAGATAGATAGATAGATAGATAGATAGATAGATAGATAGATAGATAGATAAGAATATAATACGATAGATAATAAACAGAAAGAGATAGATAGATAGATAGATAGATAGATAGATAGATAATAAACAGAAAGAGATAGATAGATAGATAGATAGATAGATAGATAGATAGATAGATAGGAATATAATACAATAGATAGATAGATAGATAGATAGATAGATAGATAGATAGATAGATAGGAATATAATACAATAGATAATAGATAGATAGATAAATAGATAGATAGATAGATAGATAGATAGATAGATAGATAGATAGATAGATAGAGAATTCGATAGATAATAAACATAGATAGATAGATAGACAGATAGATAATTCGATAGATAATAAACAGAAAAAGATAGATAGATAGATAGATAGATAGATAGATAGATAGATAGATAGATAGATATCAAAAGACTGTTATGTAGATTTATTTTTACATGAAAGTTCAACCTGTACAAGTCCCGGGGGCCACTTGAGGTAGAGGGATGCGTTTAGAAGCAATTTGTGCGTATAAGTGGAGATAATGGTTAAGTTGAACAGGTTTAGATTCTAGTGTTCGAAGAAACTTCCTCTTGGGAGTCAGTTCAGCAGAGGAGTGGTTCGCGGGAAGAAGCTGTTCGAGTGGAAATTAATTTTCACCGATGAAATGCGGAGAAAATGTGGGTGGTTTTCTATTATGTAAGTAGCATGGCGGGTCCTTGCTGTGAAGATTTCAACTGGCGGAACCGGAGAATGTAGTTCGTCCGAGCAATTTTCGTGGGAGTAGAGATGCATCAGTGCATAGATAGATAGATAGATAGATAGATAGATAGATAGATAGATAGATAGATAGATAGATAGATAGATAGATAGAAAACGAATAGACTGGGATAGATAGATAGATAGATAGATAGATAGATAGATAGATAGATAGATAGATAGATAGATAGATAGATAGATAGATAGAAAACGAATAGACTGGGATAGATAGATAGATAGATAGATAGATAGATAGATAGATAGATAGATAGATAGAAAACGAATAGACTTGGATAGATAGATAGATAGATAGATAGATAGATAGATAGATAGATAGATAGATAGATAGATGGATGGATGGATGGATAGATAGATAGATAGATAGATAGATAGATAGATAGATAGATAGATAGATAGATAGATAGAAATCCAATAGACTGGGATAGATAGATAGATAGATAGATAGATAGATAGATAGATAGATAGATAGATAGATAGATAGATAGAAAACGAACAGACTGAGATAGATAGATAGATAGATAGATAGATAGATAGATAGATAGAAAATGAATAGACTGGGATAGATAGATAGATAGATAGATAGATAGATAGATAGATAGATATATAGATAGATAGATAGATAGATAGATAGATAGATAGATAGATAGATAGATAGATAGATCCCATTGTACATATTTACAATTATTAATATCCCATCATAAATTGAAGTTTAAACTGAAATGGCATTTTTTAAAAATATTTTAAAGATTTCAGGGTCAAATGAAAAAATGTTAATCTTTTCTTGTTCAGTTGAAGACTTTAAAAACAGGAGATTTAATTACGCCATATCTATATATCTATCTGTCTGTCTGTCTGTCTCAGCCCTTTTCTTTATCTGTCTACCTATCTATCGATCATAGTCAGTTCAGTATCTGTATATCTATCTATCTTAGTCTGTTCATTATCTATCTATATATCTATCTGTATCTCTGTCTCCCTCTATGTGTTTATCTCTCTCTCTCTCTCTCTCTCTCTCTATCTATATATATATATATATATATATATATATATATATATATATATATATATATATATATTATTTAAGGCTCAATGAATAATATTCCATGGTAACCATGGAATATTAGTGTTTGAGCCTTTAATATTATATTCTTGCTCTGCCCTGGACATTGAGTTCTACCTGGATTCTATCCTCTTGGAAAATATATGTGGTCAATACATATATATATATATATATATATAAATATACATATATGCGAATATATATATATATATATATATATATATATATATATATATATATATATATATATATATATATATATATATATATATATATATATATATATATATATATATATATGCGAATTTACCTGTCTCTCGCATTATTATCAAGCATGGCCACTTATCTCACTGAAATTGTTAGTAGGCTATTCTATTCTCGTTAAGCCATTTGCCACGGTAATCCGTTTTATTCCCACGGGAAAGTCTATTTTTTATCCGCCTCTACCAGACCCATATAGGATTAGTGTTTGGTAGATTTGTGTACTAGTTAATGATCTTCTGTCTTCTTGAGAAGATGTGGAAAAATGGATCAAACAATCCTTCCACTGTGATTGCGAATTCCCGCATTAATCCGATATGGAAAAGGAAGGTCATGAGACACCGAACAACATATGAGGTTCCCTTATTTCAAATTGGCTCATGACACACGACTATACGGAAAGATAGGATAACTGGTTACGGGTCGAGTATCTCTCTTTAGTTGCTTGCTGGTTGGTTTATAAACATTGATATAAGCAAAACTATGCAGTCCTGACGTGCAATTAATACATGTGATTAGAGCAGTTTGCAAATATATTACTGTAACCGTCTGTAGGCAAACTATGCTGTTGAATTTATTACGGAAAACTTGTAACGAGTCGCGTTCACTATTCGCACAAATTCCCTTAACTCTTTTCTTGTTCAGTTGAAGATTTCAAAAACAGGGCAATTAATCACGCCATATCTATCTATCTATCTATCTATCTATCTATCTATCTATCTATCTATCTATCTATCTATCTATCTATCTATCTATCTCTGTTCGTAATTTATCTATCTATCTATCGTCTATTCAGTATCTATCTGCCTCAGCCTAGTTTTTATCTATCTATCTATCTATATATATATCTATCTATCTATCTATCTCAATCTATTCATTATCTATCTATCTATTCTTCTATATAGTCAAAGGAGACGCAGGTTTAATAAGATAAATATTCGGTAGACGAAAATAATTAAACTTGTTTTAATAAATAAACGGAGCGTTTATTCGAATATGGATATCCACTAAAAAATAATATTTAATTAATAAAATCTGTTAGATTAGTAAATAAAAAGTATCCATCGCTTCTTTAGAATTTGCAAAGTAAACTCTAAGAATAAAAAAGCCTTGTCACTAAGATGCCGACGTATATACCACAAGAACAAAATGGTCTAATTTATAACTGAAATACTTGCTTATTTTGTATAAGCACAAAGTTTTCGGTATTCCAACCCAAGTAAAATGCAACAATTTAAAAAATGTGTAAAAAATAGCTCTGAACCCAGACTATTACTATTTTAATTAGTTTTATCATCATTGGGGGGGCCTCTGTCGCTTTGTAAAGGTAAATTACTTTTCTTTTTTTTTTTTTTTTGTTTTAGTTTTTTGCATACTAATCTATTTATAGTAAATATGAAATTTGCTGACCTTGAGAGAGAAGGAGAAGAGAGGACGCCGAATTGTTTATTTATTTTCTTGGAATTCTAAACGGGTGCTTTTTGCTGCTTTAAAATCAATCTATGCTATTCCCGCTTGAGAATCGGCGAGATTCTTCCATTTCATCCCCCGACTGTTGTCCAGCGGTTTTTAGCGAAAAAAATCCGCTTCATTTTATTTACCGAATTTTGTATCCGAACGTTACAGTATCAATTGGCCACCTTCTTGTTATCGAATGCCAGCATCCTCTTCCTTGTCCCAAACAACGCGAAAGAGGAGGTTGGCAACAGAGCAAGCGGGAGAGAGAGCAAGCGGGAGAGAGAGAAAACAAGGAAGTGAAGGAGAGAGAGAGAGAGAAAAGAATATGGGACAAAGACTAAATAATCAAGTTAGATAAAAATGTTGAGAAGAAAATTCTCTTAACCAAATCTGGCCAGAGATTTAAACTTTAAAAGATCATTTAAAATGGAAAAAAGAGCCCTCGAAAGGGTTATGGATGCTGTCCAGAAAATAGTCGGCTGCTAACTGCCGTCCTTGGAGGCCATTTCGAATTCTCGTTGTCGTAGAAGAGAAGAAAAAATAATGAAAAAAGACAGCACAAATTCCGGGTAGCACTTGTTTGAAGTGTTAGCCACAGAGCGACGTTTTACTTCTATTAGCTCTTGGAGAAACCCGTCGAGGGACAGCTTTTATCCTTAGGCCCTGCGTAATATGAATACTGCCGCACGCTAACAATTTTCAACGTATTTTAAACGTTGTTACTTTTCTTCATTTGATACTCTGCGCGCTCGAACGTATGTGTGAGAGAGAGAGTGTGTGTGTGTGTTTTGTGTGTGTGTGTATGTGATTGTTTCGTTTGTGCGTGCGTGCGTGAACAATGAACAGTGACAAGAACAATAAAAGATACATAAAGAAATGAAATATCTCTGTATTTCTAGAACGAAATATTTTAATCTTTACAAGAGTCAGCTTAGGACACAAAATAGAATGCTGCTCTGTCTATATCTCTGAGATGAGGTATTATGAGTTGAGTTAAAGGGAAATAACTGAGACATCCGGAAGAGGCATGGCACGTGGAACTAGAATGCTGATATCATATCCAGGCGCTAAATAATACCCCGTTGTACACCTTTGATAGACTCTGCAGTAGGACGGGTTGACTTTTCACTTCATTTAGAAAATCATCATTAGACTCTGTGCGAAAGTAGGTTTTCATGTGATAAGAAGTGGCACCAATAATTAGATTTTGGTAGATTTTAACAATTTCTGAGGATTTAGCTGATTGAAATGTACAGAAATAACTAATTTCCCCAAGACTTTGCTTACAAACTGATTACAAAATTTTACTATTTCAAGATTAAATCCAAATAAAGTAGAAACCATTTGCATTAGATACATGGAATGGAAAATATATTAAAACCAGAATTCTAATTAAGAATCAACACAAATAAAATATGTAATTTTTGTTTGTGTTAAATAAATGAAAATTATGTATAAATCGTCAAATGTTACAAAGAAAGGCTTACACCATTTGTTAGGTCATAAATAATAAAAACAAAAAATAGGGAAAAGTGTATATAAGACCATAATACAGCTGGGCACAAATTATAAGATAAAATGTTTTAAATTTATATTGTTTATTAAAAGTTTCACTAAAATGACTACAATAAATTACATCAAAATATCGTTAAATTATTGAAGATAATTTCCCAATGAAGTAAATTAGTCTTATTTGATGTTACAATGATTTAGTAATAATGTGCTTGTGCCTTGCTTCTTGTCTATATACAATTTGTGAAGCTTCAGTAGTTAATTTAACTGCTCTTTTCACACCTTGCGAATGTGCAGGTAAATTCGGCAAGTTCATCGTCGTTCCATTCATTAGAACCTCTTGTAGTTCCTTATTTGAAAAAACTTCTGCAAGTGCAGCTTCACAAACTCTGTTTTGTGAAAGGTTAATCAAATTTGACTGGAGTGTCGCTTCAGAGTTGGTGAATGTTATTTTTTGTAATGTCTTCTTTAGTAATTCGCTACTTCTGAACCAAAAACATATTGGAAAATTTAACCATATTTGGTTACGTAATTTGAATGAAATTTTAAAAAATAGTCTTGTAAATTGACGTAACTATATGAGTATGAATAAATGTTTGCTTATATAAATGACAATTTTTATAGACTTTTCCCTCACCTCCAATTCATCTGACTTCAACATTGAGAAAAGAATATTTTCTGGAAACAAGGCGAAAACATTGTGCTGTGAATCTTTTAATTCTGTATTTCGTTCTACTGTTGATTTATTGTCTACGTTGTGTTGAAGATATACAGCTGTTGGTTATGACCGTTTTTTTTTATCTCTTTAAATTCCAAAGCAACTAACTGCATTTATTTATATATCACAATTATAAATTTTATAAGGCTCTCACTGATCACCAGAATCAAATTCCAACGTTCGAATTTTGATAATTTTGAACCTAAACTTAATCTTTAACAGTCTTTGTTTTTTGTTTCTAAGCAAATCGCCCGAAGTCGAGAATGCCACTAGCACACAGGGGGTTACAAAGGGTGAGAGTAAAAAGGAATGTTTGGGAAAAGGATAAATCGAAGGACAAGGGTCAAGGTCAAGGCATCAGAAGATGTCGATTGACATTACATTTGAATATTTGAAAATTATAGCTCTCAGGGTAGCAAGTGATAGGAAGGGAGTTCCACAGACGGGAGGTGCGAGATAAGAATCTGTTGGAATGTAAGAGATGGTTACATTTAGTCGTTTCAACAGTGAAAGGATGGGACCGAGATGCCGACCTAGAAGCACGCTTAAATTTATGCCGTTTGGGAAGCAGCGAAAGTAGCTCGTCGAAGCAGTTGCCATGAAAGTACTTCTAGGAAAGACAGAGGGAAGCCACAGCACGTCTGTGAGATAGCGACTGCAGACGGGATGCGTGATCAGGACCAACCACGTCGCATATCCGTCTCTGGATTTTCTCGATGACCTCGACATCAACATCGGGAGCGCGAGACCATATATAGCGACAGTATTCCATGCAAGGTCGAATGGTTGATTCGAAAGATGGACTCAGGCGAGAAAAACTTTCTGGCTCGACTCAGACAACCAGCTTTCCTTGCGGTAGATGAAGTTATTGATTCAATGAAGTTGTTCCACCTCAGGTCAGTGGACAGCGTGAGACCGACAAAAATGGTAACGACCCGAAACATTTTCTGCCATTATTTATCATATGAGACACCATTTTTCAAACTGAGTGCAATATGACGGTTCCAAAATCGGTCTGTCCTACTCTATAGCCTCATTCCAAGAGACGCCAAACCATCACTTCTCTATTGTTGTATATATAAATGTTCAGATGATCGACATCTCCTTTAATTACATCAGTTCAGATCTTTATACCTAGGACACGTTAAGCGACTTTCACAGGGTCGAAATACCTTCATTCTCTTCCGAACTCCAAATATAAGGAGTAAGTTCAATTGAAACAGTTTTTTTTCTCATGAACTATCTTATCGGTATCTCTCCCCCTTATCCTCATAAATTTGCTTTCCCACCACCACTACTCTTTCATTTATTTCATACTTCATTAATCAAACCTATTTTAACAGTAACCCTCTACGTTGATCGGCTCTTGGGCCTTGTATTAGGTACATTTTTTTAGATAAAAATTGGTTTAGCACAGAATAAGCTGATATAAGGATAGGAATACTGTGAGGTATTGATCCTCTGCGTGGTGAGGGAGCCTGTTCGGAATGTCAGCCTACGGGAATTCAGTCTTTTGTTTTGGATCAAACATCATTAGCCCAGATTGGAAATATATCACAATCAGATCCACCACTTGTTACTAGTCAAATATTGTTTCGAAATGACATCCGGTCGGATTTGTCTTGTCTTCGAGACATCATTTCGGCTGAGATAATCTCTGATTTTTTGAACGTACGATAATTTTTTCACATGTAAAAATGTATAAAGGGATGAATTTTTCTGGTTTTGCATTTATTTATTTTTCACAGAAATATGGTAAGTTCAAACAATAGACTGAGGCAGAGCCATAGACAGAAAGAATGGCAACATAAAAAGAAAACATAGCAGCCTTTAGTCCAAAATTCTCTTTGAGGAATTCTGTTTTCTTGTTTATTCCTGCAGATACTCTGTGCAACAGAGGAAAGGTCATAACCACACGAAATGCTGCAGCTATGATTTCAAAAGCAAGCGAATATTTAAGGGGTCAGCGTGTTAGTTTGACTGCCAAAATCGACTCTGCTATACACTGCGCAGTAAAGAATTTCAGTTGCCCTACTCATAGCAGGAAACAAGGAAGTGAATTCATGCCTCTCTAAAGTGTATAATATAAACGTAAACTGTCCCAGCTAGAGTTTAAACCCGGTTCACGGACTTCATTCATTGTGATTATACCCGTGA